>JAILYF010000034.1:0-1200000 GCA_025491095.1 Brachionus asplanchnoidis
TTCAGCGGGTAGTCTCGTGTGATCTGAGGTCGAAAATGAATGAAAACATTCGCTTTGCATCATTAAGCTATTCAAATCATTTGCCAGAAATAAATACTTTAAAACAAACAAATACAAAGAAGATATATGCAATTTTTGTTTGCATAAAACATTTGATTTTTATGTTAAATATTTCTAAAAAAATAAATTTTCATCGTTATTTTTTTCTTCTGTTTCGAAATAATGCTCCTTCAGATTAAAATCAAAATCAAAAGTTTGGTCGCAATAAACAATCAATGAAGAAGGAAAATCATTATTTCTTGAGTAAAACTCTAAATTTCTTCACCAGTTTGGCAACGAATGAAACAAAATTACTCAGTCCTACTTTAACAAGTTTCTCTCACGTATCAAAAAATCGAAACGAGACTGTTTGTAAATTAACTTTATTAACGGCTAAGTGAAACGGTTTGTTTGTTAGTAATGCAAGCAGAAGATGGATGGTTTAAAACACGCTGAGGATGGAAAAATCTTCAAAATATCTTTGCAGTACCGGACTAATGTTTAAACCTCTTTCATCATTAAAAAGCGTTTTTTGTTTCGATTTGGGCAAAAAAGGGAAAAATGAATAGAAAAAATTAGACAAAAATTTAGGTCAAAAGAGACAGTTTACACAAAAAATATAAAAACTTTAAAAAATATTTAGTCATGATTTAAGGCGATCTTTTAAGCGACTTAAAGGACAAAACGTTAAATTTCTTATCTGTTGTAAATCGTAAAAGCTTTTCTTTTCTTGATGACTGAATTATTAACATATAATTCATTATAAAGATTAATACTCCCTCTTTATTTTTTTTGAAAAACTATAAAACATAACTTACACTTTCATTTTCATAGAAAAATTGCCGATTGATCTGCATTTTTAAAGATAACATTTATCATATTATTTATTATCTTTCTTTCGATTTTTATTTTTTTAAGGCTTAAATGGAACCTGATCGAGGTGTTAACATGCATATATCTCGTAGTCATAAAAAAAGATTAAGTGTTTAAAAAGATCAAAATATTTATTCTGTAATTAATGTAAGACTCGAATAAAATAGAATAAAATTTTATATATTTTTTGTTTTTTTTTAAATTTTAAGTTATAAAATATAAATAAATGTATTGTATTGTTCATAAAATATGCTATCGAAATAGAAATTCGATAAAATTCGATAATATATTCGATATGATATCTGATAACATAAATTTATTATATTTATATTTATATGAATTAAAGATAACCAATTTTTTTGATAACGAATATGTTGTCTAATTGATAACCTCTCCGACCATGAGCACTTCGATAACAATGGCCTTTAAGTGCTATTTTGTCCTAAATTTCACTGCGAATTGAACCCAATTGAAGGGCTTTGGTGCTTCTTAAAAACAAATTTTAGAAAAAAAAAATGATCAGGATTTTACTAAGCTTTTTGACTTTATAAATGACGAAATTAAAGCTTTTTGAAGAAAAAAACTAAACGCTAAGCTATGTAATAGATTTTGGTCGGTTTAGAATTATGAAAGAAATCGATAAAAAAAAATGCATATTTTTCTTGAAATAGGTTTAGGTGCAAAATTCAGAAAAAATATGGTTCCGGATAATTATACCGTGCTCGGAATAGATTTTAAAGACAAAAATTACAAAATTTTTTCTCTTTTTTCGTTTTAAAAAAAACTCAAAAAACTAAATGCAGGCATACAGATTTGTGTTTAAAGTAAAATAATGAAAATTTTCAGAATTACCCAAAAATTTTTTTTGATGCATGTAAATCCAAAATATCAGTTAAAATACTTAAATTAAGAAGGCATTTAAATGACTCGGAAAAGTGAAACCATGAATTTTTTTTTGACAAATTTGAATTTTTCTTAATGAAAAAATCAAGCAGAATTTTTTTTCAATTTTTAGGTCATTTTGACTTATTACGGTTTATGATTAAGGGCACCTAACCAAAAACACTAGTATTAAATAGGCTGTTAATTAATTACACCACAAATTTAGTATTTGATAAGAGCAAATTTAGTAAATTCCCCACAAATATAATTAAACAATAATATTTTAAGAATAAAAACAATTTTTTTAGTAGACAAGTAATTTATTCAGTTTTTTTAATTAAATATGAAATAATATGACAAAAAAAATGAAATGTAACATTTTTAAGAAAAGTATTAACTATTTAATATAAAGAAAAATAAAACTTTTGAAAGAAAACATTTTAAACTCCATTTTTTTTGTACAGCCATTAGGACAATTTTCTTTTTCATGGACGCATTACATTTCCAGCATATTTTCTCATTCTCGACACATTCATTTTCAGACTTTATTATGACATTTCCTCGCTTTGAACACAATCAGGTGGTCAAAATTGAAGACTCAGTTGTTTTTTCTTTTTGGCTACTCTTTTTGGTTTATTATTCAATGAATCTCCATACCGATACTATTAAAATTCATTAGGATAAGACTTTAGCAACAAGCTGTGGCATGACAGAAATAGTAGTTTTGTAACCAAAACAAACAAGTGCAGGAACTTAGCTTTAAAATGGTTGTACAAAAAAAAATGAGTTTAGTATGTTATCTTTCAATATTTTTTTTCTTTATATTTAATAGTTAATACTTTTCTTAAAAATGTAATATTTCATTTTTTTTAATATTACTTCATATTTAGTAAATATAAACTGAACAAATTACTTGTCTACTAAAAAAATTGTATTTATTCTTAAAATATTAATGTTTTATTTTATTTGTGGGGAATTATTTAAATTTGTTCTTATCAAATATTTAGAGTCTATTAAATAAGCACTATAGATAATCGACGATGAATATTTTTCAACCACAAAAATTGTAAAATATACCACAAATTTAATTTTCGTTTCCTATTTTCACCCAAAGGAACATCTTTTGCGTTTCTATGCCATTCCAATCCTCGATAACGACAAGCAAGAACCAAAATGTGTTTGCAAATATTATTTTTTCTTTATTTTTTATTATCTTCGGCATCCAACAATGATTCATCATTATTATTTGCCAATAGTTGAATGAATTCAATGCTGCTTCAGTCATGATTTTTTTGTTTAGTTTAGTTTAGTTTTTTTGTTAATAAACATAGTTTTAAATCAATGATATTTATATCAATTTAGACATTCAATTTAGTTAATTAGATAATTTTTGAAATCAGATGATTAGATATAATCGTCAAAAAAAGAATTCTGAAGTTGGTTTGATTTTCATCATCAGTAATGAGCTAATTAAAGATTTTTATTTTTGTCGATTAGATATTAAATTGAATTATTTTTTGATACAAAAAAAATAATTAGATACTTAAAAAAAATTAGATGCAAAAATTATATACAAAAATAAAAAAATTAGATAGCTTTGAAAATATAAACCTTAAGAAAAATGGTACTAAATCGCCAAGATGAAAATATACACGCAAAGTGCTGCTTTTTCTCGACAATTTCAGTGGCCATAAATCTGATCCTTCCTGTGAAAATATTAAGATTGTTTACTTTCCAGTCAACTGCACATCTGTTTTACAACCTTTAGATCAAGGTATAATTCATACCTTTAAAGTTAAATATCGGACAGATGTTGCAAGAGAAAAGTTGCATGCCATAGAGCACGGCTTTGAGATACCAACAATAGATATCCTTTCTTTGATTTACAAAATCAAACGCGAATGGGACGGTGGTTCTCCATCAACCATAAGAAATTGTTTTAGAAAAGCGGGCTTCAACGGCGATTTTTTATTAGATTTAGACGAACTGTGCGAGAACAAAGAGGATCAGTATAAAGAAATTGCATCCTTTGAGAAGAAATTCGATTTCAAAAAATTCGCCTATGTTTCAGTCGATAACAACTCGGCTGCGCGCGGAATGCTCTCAGAGGCAGAAATTGTCGATTCAATAGCAACAAACAATACAGTAGAGCAAGACAATGATACGGAAATTGAAAAGCAACAATATGCTAATAAACAAGTGATTAACTCAAAAGAAGCAATCGATAGAATAAATGAACTGAAACAATTTTTTTTTAACCAAAAAAGATGATAATTCTAGTGTAATTAATTTTTTATTTAATATTGAAAATTTAATAATTGAAAGAAGCTTTACCAAACAACCATCTGTTACCGATTTTTTTCGAAAAAATTAACTATTTGTTTTATTTCGCATTTTTATCTTAGATTTTTTTATCAATAAAATTTGGTTAAAAAATTATTTGGTCCCTATCATTTTATGACAAAATAGAAGCTTTTTTCTTTTATCAAACTGTTTGTAAGATGACGGTTTAATTGTTTTTGCAGAGGCAAGGCAAAAAGGTATGCGAGAAATTTTTGTTGTGCCACAACGCGTATTAAATTAAATGCACAGTATTGAATTGAGAAAACCAAATTGTGATCAACGATATTTTGCTACTGTTGTAAATAATTAACACAAGAAGCACCAAAATTTTTAACTACTAGAAGAACAAAGACGAGTCATTTTTACTCGTCTTTATAAAAATGCTCCCTAATAATAAGCTTGCGTCTGAACTTTTGTGCAACTATGTATTTCCAAAAATTTATAGCTGTTTTTTATCGATAATAATTTTTAGCTATTTTTTTACTGACAAATTTATTAAATAAAAAAAAAACAGTTTATACTATCTAGCCTCTTATCCAATAGATAATTAACAAATATCAATCCTCAATTTTCTTAGTTTTGTTTGTTCCATTGTCTTTTATCTTAAGCTTGTCGCTTTTAAATAATTATTTGTCATTTGATCTTTTAATTTTTTTAATCTTTCCTTAATTGAAAGCGTTGATGTCTCCTAAAAACTTTTCAAAGTAGGAGGCGGTGTTGCCATCTATGTTTGTAATGACAAAGATGCTCTTGAAGCAAACGATCTGAACTTCCTCGATAGTGAATTTAAGCAGTGTTGGTGCAATGTAGTTATTGGAAAGGAAAAAATTTTGGTGGGATGCATTCACCGACCTCCTAATGCAAGTATAGAGACAACCATGAGAATAAATTATGTCCTTACCCGTGCTAAATCGATGTTTTATAATAAAAAATATCTAGGTTTACTAATTGCAGTTGATTAAAGCCATCCAAAAATTAAATGGAATAGCGAATTTGGTTTTGTAGAAAGTAAAGGAAATAGCATGGGAAGAAACAAAAGTATTGATTTTTAGACACTATACAGTCCAACTTCTTAACACAACATGTGCATTTGCCAACTTTTGGGGAAGATGTTTTAGATTTAATATTCACAGAAAACTCTTGTTGAATATATAGAATTGAAAACGGACCATATCTTTGTACATCGAAGAAGAACAGACTTCATTCAGTGCTCTCTTGGGATTACAGTGCTCTCTTTACCTAGAGTGCAATATTGTAAGAAAATTTGGAAATCTGTGAAATCGACACTGAATTATTTTTATACTCAAATATCACCAAAAAAATTGGCAAGCTAGATATGAGAAAAGCCGGTGGTAACGACGGATTACATCCATATGATATCAAAAGCTGTGCAGATAGCTTCTCGAAAATGCTGGAACTGATTTTCATAAAATCTTACACAACTTGTAAACTTCCATCGGCATGAAAGGAGGCAAACATTACTCTATCTTTAAAAAAAAGTATAAGGACATAGACAAGTAATTATAGACCAATCTCACTAACTTCGTTTCCATGTAAAATCATTGAGAAAATCATTAAAAATGCAATGATGGCTTATCTAAACAGATACAACCTGTTATCCAAACAACAGCATTGTTTTGTTGAGAAGAAATCATGTATGACGAACCTCCTTGAAACAATTGACATAATTACTGAAGCTTCGAACCGGAGATTTGCTTATGTAGTAGTCTTTTTCGACTTTGCTAAGGCTTTTGACAAAGTTTCACACCGAGCTTTAATAAAAAAGTTAGAGACTAAGGGATTAAGAGATAAAATTTTAAACTGGTTGTCCGATTTTTAGTCCAGCAGGAAGCAGCGAGTAGTACTTGGCGAGAACGTTTCAGAATGAATGGAGGGATGTATTAAGCGGAGTCCCACAAGGATCTGTTCTAAGACCTCTCCTTTTCTTTATTTTATAAATGATATCCCAAGCGTTGTGAGTAGCGATATTTAACTTTTTGCAGATGATACCAAAATTATTAAAATCATCAGAAACCGTCAAGACGTAGAACAACTACATTCAGACATCGACAGGATTGTTAATTGGTCGATTGATTGGCTATTAAAATTTAACGACGACAAATGTAAATTTATGTTCCTCAAAATTAATAATATTAATTCAGTTGAATTATTAATGAACAACTTACCAATGAATCACACAAGCGTCGAAAGAGATCTTGGAATATTTCTAACTGATGACCTCAAATGGACACACCAAGAGGCACAGGTGGCGAACAAAGCAAATGCAGTACTAGGCCAGCTCAAGCAAGCGTTCAAATACTGGTCCAAAAGTTCGTTTAAACAGCTGTTTATGTCATTTGTGAGGCCACATCTGGAGTATGCTGTAGCAAGCTGGAGTCCTTGTACCAAAAAGGAATCAATTATCTTGGAACAAGTACAAAGACGAACTACGAAATTAGTTATTAATTTAAGAGACCTAGATTATGACAAAATACCAGATTGGGCTTGACGACTAAAGACAAGACGGGAACGGGGAGACCTAATCGAGACCTTCAAAATATTAAACGGTCTGATTACAGTAGAATGGCAAAATCTGTTTATCAATATCAATGCACTCACAAGGAACGGTCCAGCTGGAGGAATTCGTGGACATCGAAGAAGATTGACCAAGCATTTGACAAGAGTAAGGAACAGGTAGAGCTTTTTGACAAATAGAGTGGTTTACGCGTGTAACAAATTACCGACTGAAGTTGTTAATGCAAAATCGAAAAATTATTTCAAAAACAAACTTGATAGTTATCTGAAACAAATCAATTAATTTATTATTTTTTTTTATTTATATTTAAATTAGTGTTTCATTTTGATGGGTTATGTTGAAATCAGACAGCTACCATTGCAAGTCTTTAAATAGCCTTGCTCCGCAGCTAGTCTGCTGTAGCTTTTATTATTATTTTTTTAAATTGAAATAGATACAATGAGATGTTTTTTCAGTAAATGAGTATTTTGATAACCAAAAGAATTGTAGAATTTAATCCAATAAATAAGATTTTCAATTAAACTAAAAGGGTTAGATTAAATTAAACAATTTTTATTATCCCTCAATTTGGAAATGTCAAAAAAATATAGAGATGAAAAAATCACAAGTTGACTAAGCTTTTAAAGAGGATTTGTTTTGCTCCTTTTCATATAATCTCTTTCTGCAGTCTTTAACTTTTGGTCCCAATTTATGACAAAAATGGCACTTAATCATTAAGTGCCATTATTAAAACAAAAGTAAACAATTAAGTTAATTGTTTACTTTTGTTCTCGGCCCTATTAATATCGAATCTTTGTGCAGAAGATTCCTTTCCTGAATAGTAAAGCAATGTAGCCTTTTCTATTGCGTCCTGTAAGTTTTTTGGCTCCGATGCCATTACACCTGCCCTAATTATTTGTTTAAGACCATTTCAAAAAAACTCAATTTTAAAAGCTTCAGGTAATTCTTCTTTTAAATTAAGCAGACAAGAATTTAATTCGTAAATATATTCTCTTAAGTCTCCAATTTGCGAAAGACCTCTAAATTTTGTCATATTTACCTCAATATGGTCCCTTCTTCTAAAGAACTTGATCATTGTTTCTTTGAATTGGTCCCAATTCATATTTGGAAGCCTTTGCGATGCTTGTAAGTAGGCCTTTTCCGCTTTGTCTCTCAGATAAGAGCTCGCTACTTCGACTACCAATTGTCCGTCTTTTCTATTAAGCCTAAGGCTTTTACTAAATTACCAATTGCTGCTTTCAATTCGCTGCTACCACTTGTGAGGCTGGTGGATAGTTAAATTGGATCATTGTTTTAATATTTTTTATTCTGTCTTACAATAAAAATGCAGCGATTATTTATAATCATTTGCCTAAATTAATATTTAAGAAACTCAGAATTTAAAGTTGAGTAATAGAATATAAAAATTTATAAATAATATAAAATAATAAAAAACAGATAACATATTATTTAACTTGAATAATTAAAAACATTATATAATGTTCCTAGAGAACATGTTTAAATAATTAAAATATTTTCGAATGTCCTATGACTGCGTGTCATATCACAGAACTTTACTTTTGCAATTATTTTATTTTTTCATTATTTTTTTTCTATTTCAAAATAAATTTTCTTAGCTTTCCTCTAAAAGAGCCTAAACCAATTTAAACCAAAAGTTCTGAAAAAATTTTTTTTTAAATTATATTAAATTTTTTGAAATAATTATCTTATTATTTCCTTTTTACGGTCATCGTAAAATAAATTGGATATAAGCTTAATTATTCCTCAAAAGAAAATGATAACAATATTTAAATCATAAACGATAAGTTGATGAAAGATAAATCTAATTTCGAAAATTTTATCACAAACATTTCTAATTTTTTCTTTTTTATCGAAAGTTATGTTTTTTTGACGTAAAAATATTTTGCTTTCAATTATCAAAAATTTTGTTTTTTATTTTTTTCATAATATTAAAAGCAAACGGGGAAATAAGAAAAAAAACTCAGCAGTTTCTTCCATATTTTTTTTTGGAATATTCTAATTGAACTCGATGCCCTGATTAAAATTATATAAGAAATTTGCTAATTACTTAATTTTTCATATTGTGACGCCACTTTAAGTTTGAAACTAATAAATATGGTGATGTTTTTGTTTTAGGATAGAAAAAATGCTAAAAATAATTTTTTTTTCTGAAAAAATGTTCCTGGCAAAAAAATTATCTCGGGATCTCGAAAATGCAATCAGTTTTTTATAACACTTTTCCTTTTTATCTAAAAATTAAAAAATACAAAAATATTTTATAATTTTTCTCTTCCAGAGTGTCAGGTAAATTAAGACGTTAAGACAAAAATTTTCTGAGGCAAATCATTTTATCTTATTTTAGGCCACTAATAACATATTATTAAAATATCTAATATTTGAAAACTTGGCTTTCTCCGCTTTTTAAGAAACAACAACTGTTAAAAAAGCTAATACTTCCTTTTAATTTAAAAATTAAATGAATTATGCCTAAGATGGTAGAAGTATTAATTTTTTTGGACATAATAATTAATCTGCGTATATTAAAACCCAATAAAATTTTTTTAGTGAAGGCTTTTTTTTATTTTTATTTGACTTTTTACCTTTTTTTTCTAGCAAAAAATATTAAAATAACTAAATTTTGTTGCTTTGTTCTTAATTAATTTTTATTTTCTAGTATTTAAGATTTTAATCAAACTTTATATTTTTTTAAGAAGTCACCAAATTCTCTTCAAAAATTAAATAAATTCTGAAATATTTTTTAATAAAAATCGTTTCTTATTAGTTTTCTAATTTGATTTTTGCTTGATATCTTAATCCACTTATTAAAAAAATATAAATAAAACTCTTTCTTTTTTGAATTTTAAAAACAAAAAATTATTTAAAAATATGACCGCTTAAAAGAAAGCTGTTTTTCATGCTTGATTTTATAATCGATCAATGGTTTCTCAGAATGCTAATAGTTATAAAGTATGCATTTTGTCTAGATTGTGAATTCATGCGATTCGAAAGCTTGGTATTGATCACACTATTTAACAGGGTTTTGCAATAATTGCCATAAATCTCTATCAAAAACATGTCCTGACTACGAAATAAATGGTATCTTTTATGAGTATACTGTTGAGAATATAACTGTAGAAAATGAACCTTCTCTGGTAGACAATTCATATTCATATTCATCAACCTTCATCAGAACATATTTTTTTAGATTTTGCAGCAATTAGTGATGAACGCTGTAGAATTCTCAATGGAATATCGAGAGATACTTTTTTGAATTTGTAAAGCCATATTTCAGAAGCTCGATTTTAAGGGAGAATTTCGTTAATTAATGCTCTAATTTTTTATTTGACCAAATTGAACATTGGTATTAGCGTAAAAGAGCTTTCACCATTTTTTCCATTCGCGTCATATAACCAAATTAAAAGATATATCCGAAAAGCTAGAAAGAGTTTAAAAAATGAGTTGACTCCGTTAATATTGGGTTTATTACAACAAATCTCGATGATAAAATGAAAAATCATACCACTACAATGGCTTAAATTTTAGTGAAAGCGAATGAAAATGAAGTTAGGGTACATTATAAAAGATGATTGCTAAAATTTATGCTGACAGTGGCAAAAGATGGTACATTAATCGAATCTATTGGCCCTTTTTTCGAGTGAAAAAAATAATGATGCAAATATACTGGAAAATATTGTTAGTAAAATAAGGGAAGCTGACTAATGTTTTTATCACGAAGACGTTTTTATGGTCGACAGAGGATTTAGAGACTCAGTCAAATTTCTTCAAGAAAAGCAAAGATGACTAGTTATCTACAAGGTAGGAAATAACATACTACGATGGATAAAAACTATACACGCTTTATTACAAAGATACGATGGGTAATTAAGTTTGCTAATGGGTGCATTAAACGCTGTAAATATTTTAATAACGTTGTTTCGAATATCAATATAAAGAATTTGGAACAAGATTTTCGCTTTGAATGCACTCTAATAAACAAATAAAGAACCCAAATTGCTAAGACAAATGATATTGAAAAAAATGTGCTTTATGAAAGGATGATAGAAAACTCAACCGAAAAAAACCTTTTGAAAAGCGAAATTGAAAAATATTCGAATCGTTTTAAAAATAAAAGAATTTTTTATCTGAATGAATTTGAATTTCTAGTGTTAACAGAAGAATACATTCAATCTGGAGCATACCAATTAATTTGTTCTGGAATATACCAATTAAGGTAAAGTATTATATATTAGCTTGAGCAAACTAATCAAACTGGGGAGAACACATTTGAGTATTTTGAAGAAGATTCAAATTAAATCCGCGTTAAAATTAGATCAAGGTTCGTGTGGCAATGTTAACATAAAACATAGGTGAAATGTTCACAGAACACGAACCGGTTATAGGATGGTAATTGTTGTGATCTAATGTTCAGTTAAAAAGACGCTATAATTTTTTATCTCTTTGTTTTAAAAATTATAAATTCAAAAGAGAAACGGCCGTCTAATGACAAAGCCAATAAGTATCAAAGAGTTTTAAATAAACAGAAGAAGTAAAAGAACAAGTAGATTTTCATTATATAAAATATCTTCAATGTTTGTTTTCTTTTTCATAAAATTTTCATTTCGAGCATGTTCAAGTTGTTGTGTTTCTAACCAACAACTTGCCAATCCAAAATGTAACTTTAATTTACAAAAATCTGAAAATAAAATTAAAATAAACATGTAAATTAAATGACAGTTAAATAATATTATGAACTCAAAATGTGTTTTTAATACGTGATGTAACAATGTCACAGATTATGATTGTAAAAGCGGCTCCAGGATTTTCGGAGCTTGCGTGCATATAAGTGTATTGTTAATTATGGGAATCGAAAAACATAAAACGGGCAAGTTAGAGAATAAAAGAAGTAAAAAGATGTTTAAATTCGTGTTGAGTTGTGATAATAATAAATTAGAAAATGAGGATTCTCCAGTAATTGAAAATAATGAAAATCTTTTAGATGAAGAATAAAATCAATAAATTTCTTTTCATTATTTATTTTAGTTCTGATCACAAAAATGAAAAAAGAGGAAAACTTAAAAACTTAATTCCTAGAATATTTTTGCCGATTTTAGCTAATGAAGGAAAACTTGCTTCTTTTTGCCACCAGTCAAGGGTATTGATGAAATTATCGCTTTTATCTTTTTGCTCACGACAAGATTGTTTTTAAGAATCAAAAATTTTCTTTAACATTATGTCTCCTGTAAAATTCACAGTTAAACTTTCTTCTTCGTTAGTAATCGCCTAAATGTTGGTCGGCGATTTGTTTTTCCTTTTTGATTTTGTAGCATCTTTCCAAGACTCTGACTCGTCGATTTCTTCGGCCATTGACTTAAGCTTTGAAATCCAACTTCGCTTATTTAAGGTTTTATTCATTAGTCCCATAATTAGGATCCAACATTGCCGCAATCGTTTAATTTGTGCCATCAAAAATCTCTTCATAAAGTTTTTTAATAGATGATACAAGATTTTTACTGACATTTTCAAAATAAAATATTTTATTCTTAATAATTTAGTCTTTAGCCATTAAAACTCCGTAGTGAAATTTGAGATCTATTTTTTTGATAACTGTGTACAAAGTCGGTAGAATTCTTGATAAAGTAATTCCATCACCTTGTAATTCTTATTCTTTAAGAATAAGAATTAAATCATTAATTTTATCTCTTTCTTCATAAGTAAATTCATTATCATTTTCTAAATTTTAACGCTGCATTTTGGACTTGCTTTATCCAGCCATTAAAATCAATTCGATCTCTGAAATAGATAATTTTGCAGAACTCTAATGCATGTTAAATATCGAATTTCATCTGGTGTTGTTTTTAGTCTTTAATGACTTTCTTGCCTCTCTTGTACATTACTAAACACGAATAATTACCCTAGTTGATTTTTTGACTTATTTTTTGAATCCAATCTTGACCAAAATCGAAATTAAGAAGATCTTTTATAGACAATTGAAGTCTATGAGTTGCACAATTCGATTGACATCGTTTAACTCAAGACAAAGCTTGATTGCAATTGTATCGGTAAAAAAAAGCTGGGTTCTTCTCAGGCGTCCGGCAATTCATTAGCGTCTTCAATATTAAACTCATTGTTCTCCTTTTCCGTAAATTCGCATAATTCGAAAAAATTGTCTAAATATTCTTCAATATAATTATTATCAAAAGCTTTAATTAATTTGATGCTCCGTGACTCAAGACTTTAAACACTCTTTTTTCAATTTTTTACTCACTAATTATATCTAAGAAATGACTAAATTTTGGTTCAATTGTGTGTAAGCCAATGAGATGTTTACTAGATAAAAGAGCTTTTACAAGTCTCAAGCAGCTTCTTTTAAAAAAATTTCGAAAAAAGCAGAATACTTAAAACTATCTATTTAATTCATGTATTTAAAATTTCTATTTTTGAAAATATTAAAAGTTGCATGCTTTATTTGGATAGTTAATTAAAATGTTAGTTTAACCTTATCAATTTGATTTCATTCTCTTAATTTTTATAAAATGCCTTGTTAAAAAATCTCTAAAATTTTGTTAAAATAAAGACATAATTTAAATCTTTATTGGTCATGTGAATACAAAGAAGTTTTTCTTTTTATCAGTTAAATTTTTTTAACTGCTTTTTTTTTGTTAGCAAACAAAATAAAAACAACATTCTTGATTATTATTTATAGGTTTTTTTTTGGCGGTAGGTTAAAATAGCAAGTGTCAGAATCGCTAGTTCAAAATAGCTATAGGTTATATTAATGTGTAAAAAAAGCTAAATTTATCGAACTAAAAAAAGCTATAAAAAATAAAATTAGCTAATTACAAAAAAAGTTTATTAAGTCTATCTTTCATTAAAACATACTTTGGTCTCTGCTTATAGACCACCCCAGTGTTTTACCTTCTTTCGGGCAAAAATTCTTTTATTCTAGAAAAAATTTTCCATAATTTAATATCAAAAATACCAGGATTATAAACATTTACATGTTTAACGCCTCTACCTCTTCAAGTCTTAGTAATTTCAGTCAGTTCTTAAATAAGTTTACCCAATATATTTTTAAAAATCTAATACTTTATAGTCTGATATATTAGCTTATATTATATTAAAACCAACAGCTACATCTTCGGAAGGTATAAAAGCAAGAGCCTGTTGAAGTTTAAGAATGCCTTAAATTGCTATCTTCAGTATTACTGTGTTTGAGTTCAAGATCCATTATTAAATAGAGTGAATTTATTTTCAGATAAATTATCTGAAAATAAACAATATTAGAAATCGTAATTTACCTGTAAATAAATTTTTTTTTTTTTTACCTGAATGAAAAAATTATTTATTTTCACGTAAATGTCAATAATCAAAAGAATAAAATAGAAACAATTCAAAGACCATAATAATTAAAACCAATTAATTAAGCCGAATTAATGAAGTGAAATCATAATTAAAAATTAATCCTTAATCTTTATTTAAAATGCACTTGTTTCTTACTAAACTCCTTTTACTTATCATAAACAAAACTACCTTAATACACTTAAAACTTTTGAAAAAATTGTCTGAAAAGTTATATCTTGGACAACTTTTCAACAACTTTGACGAATTTATCCAAACTTTAAATGAATATTCGAAACAAAGCTATTCGATTTGGACAACCGTTAGTAGCCGAAAACTTGAAGACAACAATTTTAAATATCTTGAAATCAAGTGTTAGTATCAACTGGTGGTGTTAACAAAGGACAGCTATTGGAATATTTTACAACGGATGGGTTAGCTATGCTAGAAAGTACTATTTAAGGGTTTTTAGATATAGTTAAATTATGTAAAATTTGTTGTTTATCATGTGAATCTAAGAATATAGTTTGTGATAATTGTTCTTGTATTTTTGATTTAGAATGTGTTGATAGAACTTATGCTCCAAAAAAAAGAAATGGATTTGTAATGAATGTTCTAATTGATTAATCTTTTTTTTATCTGAAAATAAACTTTTTCTTTAATTCACTTTCAGATATTTTTATCTGATTTTTTTTTTGTTTATTTACTGATAATTTACGTGAAAATAAACGTATTCTTTTAAATATATTATTAAATTATTAAATTTTTTGAGAAAAAAAACAAAATATTAATAATGGAATCAAATTTGCTTTGTAATTATTGCTAAAAAGAAAATGTACATATTTTGCTTAATCCAAAAAAATTCAAAAAGCTATTTTGAACTTAGCTAATTTAATTTAACATTTAAGCTTTTAAAAATGGCTTAAAAAAATAAGCTTTTTTGACCTTAGCTGTTTTGAACTTAGTTTTTTTGACACAGTGCCATTTTTTTAACAGAAAAGTTTTCTCTTTCACCAGAAAACAAAAAATACAAAATGTTAAGCTCTGTACTGACAAAAAATGACAAATAGTGACAAAAAAAATCAATTCTTTTTTGTCTTAGTCTTTTTTTTTGCTAGTTAACCAATTTCATTTTCATGAGCCATTACTTTTTTGGGTGATAATTAAATGATATTGCTGGGAAAAAACTTAACTTAAATAAACTTAAATTTTACTTAAATAAATAAAAAAATAAATAAAAAAGAAATAAATATAGGCCCTGATTATGTTTTCTTAAAAATTTTAAAGCCGGTAAGGAGTATTTTGTACAAATACCTTTAAAAAATTGAATCTTTTGATTTTTTTCCATTATTTGAGCCCTTTTTATTTCGTTAATTTACTTTTATAATATTTTTTACCCAGTTCGTTATAAATAATTTCATATAGTTTGAATTTTATAAAGGTAATGCGTACTCTCAATCACAGAGTTTTTTAAAATTATTCTTGTGTAAACCTTGATTCTAAATGCAACAGTTCTTCATACCTCAAAGTCTTTTAAAACCTTAGATTTTAAAGTTTGATAAACTTTATCTTTATCAAAAAGCTAATGCAAATTAAGAATTTAGATTTTATTTTTTTCAAGAAATATAAGTAAGTCTATAAGAAGGATAAAGAAAGAGTTTTTTTATAAATTTTTTATATTAAAGGATGTAATTTTTGACTCTTTCAAAATGTGTCTAGAAGCTTTAAGATTTAATGATAATCGTTTATTTGCAAATGAACTGAAACCCATCATGATTTTAATTTTCTTGGAAGAGGTTAATTAGTTTCCAAAAAATAAATTTTTTTTTTGTTATATTTTTTACATTAGTATAAATTTTATTGTGAGGTTCCAGCTAGCCGCGACGAGCTTATTAAGCGTGTTAGCGTGTCTAAGAAAATCACTAAGCACAGTGAAATAAAAAAACGGAAATGTCGAAGATACACCAGTAATTTAGATAAATACATAGGTCAAAAAATACAATCCCATAGAAAACTAAGTCTTTCAAAAAACAAAATAATTAATAAAAAATTCTTTAAAACGTTTACCATAATTTTTTTAATGATCCTCTCTGCGAAATTAATTAATGTAAATATAAATAATAAAATCTTAAATAACTTCCATTTCTAAAAATACAGATCCCTTTCTTTCTGGCAGCATTTGGATCACTCGCCCGTAGAATTTGGCTAGCATTATGACAAAATATTGGCTAATGATTTTTTTGATTTCCTCGTAGTCTGAATTACTATTTTTTACTGTGGAAGTGCTGAATGGATCGGGTCAAATGGTAATCTGAAAGAGCAAATTCTGGTGGATAAGCTTGGTGAGATAAGACTTCCCAGCCTAAATTCTCTATCGTTTTCTGAGTCGCTTTTGTAACATATGACCTAGCGATTTCATGTAAAAAAGTCACTTCTCGCTAGCTCTGTTTGGATGTTTTGCTTCCAATGCGTAACTCTAACGAATCAATTATTAGGAATAAAGGCTCATACAAGATCAAACCCTAATGATCCTACCAAACACAAAGCATGACCTTTTTTCCATTAATGATTTTGTAAAGTCTCGATTTAAGACTTTAGGGATTTAGGCCAAGAAATAAAAAAAACAATTCAATTAGAGGTAGTAGTAGTAGTAGTTCGCTGTTATCAGTTACCTGAAATAGTGCCTAATTCACATTACGCACTATTTACAGCATTTTCTCACAGAATAATGACTATTTGGGATAAATAGTCTAATAAAATTATTTTTTGATTTGTTTTTAAACTTCAAAATATGTTAAAAATAAAATAAACAAGTTCACCAACAATAAAGACGATGGCATAAAATAAATCTAGAAGTAAAAGCTGACTTTAAATTAGTTAGGAATTGAAAATGTTTCGATTTGCTTTTGTAATGTTGTCTAAACTAGGGTTGGTCGACCGGTTTGGACAAACCGGTTTCGAACCGGTTTCTAGTCAAATTGGTTCAATTTTTACAAACCGGTTTATGATACTGGTTTTTTTTTCAAACCGGTTTATAAAACTGGTTTTTTTTTCAAACCGGTTTTTGAAACCAGTTTTTTTTTCAAACCGGTTGGACGTTTTGCTACCAATGCGTAACTCAAACGGATCAATTATTAGGAATAAAGGTCTGCGTTTATCATTTACTTGAGTTGCAGTAGCTCATAAAAGATCAAACCCTTCTGATCCTACAAAATACAAAGCATGACCTTTTTTCCATTAATGATTTTGTAAAGTCTCGATTTTGGACTTAAGCGATTCAAGCCAAGAAATAAACAAAATAATTCAATTAGTAAGAAGTATATTTAATGGAATCCAAAGTTATAACAAAGGAATTAGTGGTTAATATATAAAGCTTTAACATGCTCCTAAAATGAAGTTAATTCAAGATTAAATAATAAGTTGAGACATGTCAACACTTTTAACTCATTTTAAACGGTGCTTTTTGGGACATCATCTGAAAGACATCTTTTTGGCAAGCTTTCTGGTCGATCACCTCGGGTCTTCCTCAAGCAACTCTTCAAAATCGCATCATCAACTTCTACAGTTCTCCCAACAAATTCTTTGTCATTGTGGTCGAAATCGCCAGCTTTGAATCGAGAAAACCAATTTTGTTAATTGCAAACAGTCAGTGCGTCATCTCCATTTACCAAACAAATCGGTAAGGCAGACTCCGTCTCATTTTTTCCTTCGTTGAACTCGAATATCTTACAATGGTGGCTTTGAATTTTTTCGTAATACATTTTTAAAATGTAAATTTTTTAAAAAAATTCAAAAAACAAATATATTATCTTAAACATCTTCTGAAAATCCAAGAGTTACTCTTAAAAATGATATATAACATTGGATAAAAAAATTTAATCTTGAAAGAAATTCTTTCATTCAAAAATCGACGAAAAAACTAATTAAACAACCTAATTTTTTTGCGATCTTAATTAATAATTGAAATTTATTTGTTTAAAGAAAACAAAAAATATTTAGTTTTTATTGTTATAAATCAAAAACTTTAAATTTTTATTTATTTTTTTTTACAAACAAGAAAATAATTTTCTTTTAAAAGAGATAGAACAATTTTCTAATTTGTTTATTTATCAGAATAATCTAATATTTTGATACCCCAAATATCAAAAAATTTTAAGGAAAATTTCTATTTTGTTCTAAAAATAATGAAATTTATTTATTTAAATTAAATTGATTTTTTTATACTCTCATTTAGTTTAGTATTTCAAATTTTATCCTTTGAAAAAACATCTATCAAAATGTTTAAAAAAACAAATCTTTGTTTGAATCACTAAAATATCATAAAGACAGAATTAGTTTTTTAAAAATTCACATTATACCATTTTATTTTTATAAGACACTTTTTCATATAAAAAACTCACATAATTTTTAAAAATTGATTTCTTTTTATGAATGTTATTTTTAAACGATTCTTTTAACAGTTGATAAGGATTTATTTAAATATAGCTAGGGCCTTTTAAATTTTAAATAAAGTGATTTATTATCTTGTAACATATCATAGTTTATTAACTAAATGATAATTTATTTCAAAGATGAAACTTATTTTCCGCATTATCAATGCCATTCAACTCCTTAAAAAAATTTGGGGCTCAACGTTTTTAAATATGAATTTAAAAATTTTTTTAAAGGATTGACAGTTTTTGGTTTTAGTATTTATATTCCACCAAATTTTGAATTTCTTTTTGAACTCAGATCGGCTAAAATCAGATCCACAACCCTAATGCTGAAAAATTTGCCTAAAGAGACTTTAATCGAAATAAGTCAAACTTTTAACAGGATTTTTGAACTAGGTCGAGTGCCAAAATCCTGTATAATAGCAAGTAAAATTATGATCCCTAAGAAAACATCTCCTACTAAAGACCCTTAAAACTATCGCCCAATTAGTATGACAAATAAAGATCAACCTCTTAGGATTTTTTTTGCTCAGTTTTCTCCAGATATTGAATTGCTTAATAAAATAAAAATTGATTCGTGTGAAACAGACATTTTCCTAAGATTCTAATAATTATAAATCAACAAGTTAATCAAGTAATAAGCATGGTGGAGGAGTAGAAATTTTAGTAAAGAAAGAATTAGAGTTTGTCCAAGACTTTTCGTATGATGAATTTGCTTATGAATTACTTTGTATCAGAATAAATAGAGGAAAAGATCAATTATATTTTTTCAGTTTATATAATCCACCAAATAAACTTCTAAATTTTAATATATTCGTAAAGATAAATAGGAACTGTAAAAATAATATTCTCGGGAGTGACCTAAACGCATAAACAAATAGGTTACAAAGGAGAAAACGAAGATGAAATGATTTTAGAAAGCATTATTAACGAGCTTAATTTCACAGTAATCAATAATTAGTGTCCATTGCATGTATTTATTTTGACCACTCAGTTATCCCTTAAACACAACCAAAGAAGCTTAATTATAATAAAGCATATTGTTTTTATTCTGTGAGATCCTAAAAGGTCAAAACAGGATTTAATTCAGCATCAGTTGAAGAACTAAATGAAGAAATTCCTCAAATAATAATTTCTGCATCTCATAAAAGCATTTCAAATCAAACACATAGAATTTTAATAACAAGTCTCCAACCGAATATTGTCAGTATAATTAAGGAACGCGGGAAAATACCAGACTTGTTTTTAAGTCACAAGTCTTTAGTGAAGTCAAGTCAATGACCTAAAATTTTTTTTTGACAAAATTATGAAGAAATTAGATTAAATTTTTATTTTAATTTGAAAGATCATGCTTTATATCATAAAATTTATATACTCTTTGGTTGTCTAATGCATATATATTTCCCATAATTCATTTCTTTTCTTGCAATTTAATCATTATAGTCTTCACATTCATTGAATGGAAATAAAATATCACGACCATGTTAAGCAATGATAAATGGCTGGAAAAAATTTATCATTGCTTAACAGAAGAGAGAATGAGAATTAGGTAAAATTTTTTGTGATCTTCCATTAAATATTAAAAAAATTTTTAAGTCAAATCATAACTTTGACTTAAATTTTTGTGACAAAGACTTAAAACTGTGACTTAAAAACAAGTCTGGAAAAAAGGAAGAATATTTCAAAAAAACTCGCTGCAACTATGATACCCAAAAAGTCTATTTTAACACAAAACCCAGCTGTCAAATAAAACTTTTATAACGTATCCTCTATTATAAAGTTATTTAGAACAAAAATCATTACTAATTCAGATACAATCAGGTTTTAGAAAAAATCTACGAAACGAAAATCTTTTCTTCCTTATTCAAAAAATTGTAGAATCATTTAAAAGAAAGAAAAAAATTTGTTCCATTTTCTTTTATCACTAGAGAATAAAAGCACTGAAGATTTTTTTTTTCTCTACAATTTGATATATGACACTCGGCATAAAAATATAATCAACTTTTAAATATTTAAAATGAAATCACTACCTCTTAAAAAATGAGTTTTGTTCTAAATAACTTTATAATAGAGGATACGTTATAAAAGTTTTCTTTGACAGCTGGGTCTTGTGTTAAAATTGACTTTTTAGTTATCATAGTTGCAACGAGTTTTTTTGAAATATTCTTCCTTTTTTCCAGACTTGTTTTTAAGTCACAGTTTTAAGTCTTTGTCACAAAAATTTAAGTCAAAGTTATGATTTGACTTAAAAATTTTTTTAATATTTAATGGAAGATCACAAAAAATTTTACCTAATTCTCATTCTCTCTTCTGTTAAGCAATGATAAATTTTTTCCAGCCATTTATCATTGCTTAACATGGTCGTGATATTTTATTTCCATTCAATGAATGTGAAGACTATAATGATTAAATTGCAAGAAAAGAAATGAATTATGGGAAATATAAATGTGTCGTGTTGAATAAGCACAATTAATTGTTTACACTAAATAATTGTAATTTAGTGTAAATTATATTCATTTTTTCAATTTAGATAAAATGAGAATATTAAGAATCATTATTTTAATTTTGACTAAATGAAAACTATTTAGTAAAAAAATTTATTACAAATTTATTTATAAAAAGTATAAAAATTTATCTAATTTTATTAAAAACGATTAAAAACAAATTATTGACCTTCAAATTTCCTTGTACACTGACTATTTACAACTCCACTGTGACACCTAAAATTACAAAAAAACCCATTTATCTTGCATTTACAATTTCTCTCACACTTGCCTGAACAATTACATTTTAGGAACCCTTGTCCTCCAGTTATTGAGTGAAGTGCATTAATTTCTCGCAAAGTTTTTTCCTTGCTTAAATCTAAACTTTCAAAATTAACTAATTTCTGCTTACAAATATGAAACATATTTCTTGAGAACCATCCCTTTATTAATCCAAACTTAGTCCCTAATTGATATGTCATATGACACTCGTTAATTTTTACTATATATGCTAAAATATTTAATAAGTCACCTGGACCCCTATCAACATCTGGGACTGGGACTTGAACAGTGTTTCCTACCTTTGCTTCCCCTGACTTATTAATATGTTGCTGTACCATTTTTTCAGCAGCACTTCGCAAGTTTCGATTACAACTTGCCTGAATATTCGCGATATTATTCGCATTATCTTCAAAATTAGCCACTTTCGCTGGTGGTTCTTCGATAATCTGCTCATCAGTCTGGTTTGACATAATTTCATAATTTCATAGCTTGACCGAGTGGTCTTGATAGTGCATTACCCATTTCCAAATGCCATCAGCCATCGACTGAAAATCAATTAAGTCCAACTGACCACGACTCATAAACCCATTTGAGATAATTGGTTTAACAACCACTTTTTTGTTGCCTGCTTTCGTTGCCTTTTTTTGACATCCTATACAAAGTGAATTGTATAAGGCAACTTGTTTTTGTTGAATATTGGCGAAACGTTTGTTCGCTTCCATTAACGTTTTTTTAATCCCACCGTGCCCTACAGCTCGATGGCAAGTGTTGATTTCGTCGAATAAATCCTCAGTTGCGACGATAATTAAAATATCTTTTTTTTCGTCGTCCAATTTGCGTATTAGTCTTTGCTTTCCAGCTATTTCTAACACTTGGTGCCTTCGTTCGTGATAATAATATTCGTCGTTTTTCGTATTCGGATTGGTTTTGTTTTGCAGCAATAATTTGATAATCTCGTCGATTTTCGTACGACTGTAAACGTTTCTTTCGTCGGAATTTTCCGTTAGCTTAAGTATACATTCGTAGAACGATGTTTTATGTTTGTCAACTTCAAGTTCCATTTTTTTAAAGTTAATTTTCAGTTCAAAAATTTTAATGCAAGAAAACATTTTTTTTATTAATTAAGCATAATTTAGTATAAATTCAAAAATTTGTTGCAATTTAGACAAAATAAACATTAAGTTTAGACTAAAAAATATTCATTTTTATTATTTACGCAAAGTTATCATTTTTTTTATTTTTTACATTAAATAATTAATTGTGCTTATTCAACACGACATATGCATTAGACAACCATAGAGAATATAAATTTTATGATATAAAGCATGATCTTTCAAATTAAAATAAAAATTTAATCTAATTTCTTCATAATTTTGTCAAAAAAAAAAATTTTAAGTCATTGACTTGACTTCACTTAAGACTTGTGACTTAAAAACAAGTCTGGTATTTACCTGCGTTCCTTAATTATACTGACAATATTCGGTTAATGTAACTGAATTACTCAGTCCTGCTTCAACATGCCTCTGACTCAATTCAAAAAGTCGAATCTATCTTGAACTATTTAAACATGTGTCACATTTAACAATCTATTCAAATTTTTTGTCTTCTTAACTTTTATTTATTTAGCTTATTTATTTTATTTTGATTTTTTTTTTTAATCTCATTTTGTTAACTTTAATTTTATTTTTTATTTTATTTTTATTTCATTTTTTTTTTTAATTTATTCTGAAGGAGCTCTAGCTCGGTACAGAAAACAAATAAATAAATAAAATAATAATGTTGGAACAGTATCAAATTTTCATACAAATAAAAATTTAAATAGATTTGATTCCCAAAAACTTAGAAATCTTTTTCAATTAATGGATACTCAAGTAAATGTAAATTTTTTTTTGCTAATAACATTCAACATTGATATTAAAAAACGGGAAAATTGAAGTTTGAGATCAAGACCAAAAGATCAAAATATAGAATGTAATATTTATTTTAATAAAAGAGAAAAATAACTTTTTTTTTTTGTAAAATTTTTTTTTGCTTAGTTACATTCAACATTGATATTAAAAAAGAATGTATTTTTAAGTTAGATTTGTCAATAAAAAAATTTTATTTTCCAAATTGACAAACTTTGGAACAAAAATTGAAAAAATATTTTAAATATTTTGAATAAAGTTTAAAAAAGGTATATTAATATCTTTATTTATAAAAATATTAAAATTTGAGTGACTAATCAAAAATAAAACAGTGGCAAATTTTCAATGCAAATCCTGTATTCCTCTTTACTTAATTTTACGTAAAAAACGGTAAAAACCCTAGTGTCAAATCACCACAGTAAAATAAATGGCCCGTAGAATAAATAGCTTCTTATCTATTTGAGGCTGATATATGACTTCAAAAAAAATCCAGTGGCAATTAGTGAGATTTAGTCAAATTTAAAATTTGATTTTGGTTGATTTTTAGCATCAAAAAGTTTGATCCTAACAAACCTAATTAGACGCTTACTTATCTTGAACCAAAGTATCTGAATTAAAAAAAAAACACGACAGCTGTCAATAAATTAGGTGCTGATATTTTAAATCTGGGATTTAAGTAAATCATTTACTTAAATAAAAGATTTAACAAATAAAAGTAAAAGTTTTATTTTTTGAAAAATTATTCCCTGCATTTTTAATTTCAAATATTCATAATTTAAATTGAACTCTTAAGTGAATTTTAAGTGAGTTTAATTTTTATTTGAAAATTTGAAAAAAATATTCAAAATTCTTTTTCTTATATATTTCAATTCACTTGAAAGGCTTAGTGCCATACTCAGTAGAGCAAAGTGAACCCATTTATTAGGAAAAGAAAAAAAAGAGAATTAAATAAGTAAAATACAATTAAATAAATAAAATTCAATTAAATAAATACAAAATTTGTCAAAAAATAAATCTTATTTTAAGGTTTAAAGTTACGAGATTGAAAATTTCATTAAAATTACATAGTTCTTAATTTAAAAATCAAAATTTTTAAATTTTAAATCAAAATTGTCAAAATATTTAATAAATTTAAGGTAGAAAAAATTAATATTGTTTTTGATTCTCGCCTCAAACGTTGGCGGAGTGTGTCCAATTTCACTCAAAATCCCATTGTTTAGAAATTTCGTAAAAAAATATACAAATGTTCTTTCTCCGTAATCGTTAAATCTACCTTTAGTCGGAATTACTAGTTGCTCATCATTACGCAGTTTGTAAGGGCGAACAAGTTCTTTGTTATAAATAAGTTTTGATTTTAATTCATCTGGAGCATTAGGATTTTTCATAATAGTGTAAATAAAATTAGAAAGACGAATAATTAAACGATGGATGAAGCAATTAATGTTCAACTTTTCTAAATTACTGTTAAAATTGTTAAAATCTTGATTGTCATTAATAACAGGACTAATTTTAAATAATTTGTAGAGACACAAATAGTACGCATCTGAAATCTTTTGAATCGTTTTCTTTGGAAAGTATGCCAATAAAGTCATACAGTAATCAAAATGAGGTTGTATAAAAGTCTTAAAAAATTGTAATTTTACTGGGAATGCAAGGTGAAATAACTCATTAATTGAGTAGAGTCTTTTGTTAATCGATTTTCTGAGGTTATTTGCGTACTTTTCGAAATTTAGCTTATTATCAATCGTAATGCCAAGGAGCTCAAAAGAATCAACTACTTCAACAGCCATTTGGTCAATGAAAATTCGGCTAGGGATTTTCAACTCTCTTTTTTTTGTAATAAACATGATTTTCGTTTTGGACCAATTGATATCAATTCGGTTAAAATTACACCAGATATTTAAACGTTTAATTGAATGATTAAATACATCTAATAATTCAACTTAGTTATTTTTAATTAATGATAGAGTTGTATCATCGGCGAAAAGCTTAACATCAAAGTTGACAAGGAAGTACACAATATCATTTATAAATATAAGAAATAAAAGAGGACCTAAAACACTTCCTTGAGGGACTCCAAGTTTTATTTGCAGAGACGAAGAAAAACATAATTGAAATTTGACCATTTGTTGGCGATTTAAAAAATAGTTAGTAATAAGGCTTAATGAATTTTCGTCGAAACCATATTTACGAAGCTTGGTAAGAAGTAGTCTTGAGTCAACTGTGTCGAATGCTTTCTTAAAATCGATAAATAAAAAAAAGCCAACTAATCTTTCACTTAAAATATTAAACATCTGTGAGATAATTGTGTGTAGAGCTGTTTCACAGCTACGCCCATTTCTGAATCCATGTTGATTGTCATTGATTAGTTGATTGTAGGAAAAGTAATTGTATATTTGTTTGTAAATTATTTTTTCGAAGACTGTTGCAATAGGAGAGAGAACTGAGATTCCACGATAGTTGTTGATATCATCAATAGAACCTTTGTTCTTAAATAGTGGAGTCACCACTGCCATTTTAAAGTCATCAGGTATTTTCCCACTTGTAACACACTTATTGAACACATTACATACAAATTTTGATATGAAGGGAGTAATCGATTTTAATATTTTAGTGGGTATCCCATCATAACCAGCGCCACCGGAGTCAGGTAATTTAAAAATTTGTTCGACTATTTCAAATTCACTGATCGGTTCGAATTTAAACTTATTATTTTTGACTATCCCATTTGAACTAAGCTTATTAAAAAACTCCTCACAAAAGTTCTCACTATCTTGATAATCAATATTTGAATCAGATTTAATAGAAGTAAAAAATAAATTAAATAGATCGGACATTTCCTGGGAAGTTTCAGCTTTTTGTTCATTAAAATTCAATTCTGAGGGATTGTTAGATTTCTGGGTTTTGTCCGATTTAATCTTAATTTGGGTTGCATAAAATTCCCAAAACTTTTTTGAATTTTTAAAGTCAAACATTGTTTTAGACTGAAAATAATTGATAATTTTTGACTCATATTGTTTCGTAAACTCTTTCTTCCAATAAAAGAATAAAGCAAATTTTGGACCATTTGATTTATCTTTAACATAGGATTTGTATGCTGAATCACGACAATATTTAACATACAATAATTCTTCATCAAACCACGGGAACATATCATTCTTTTTAAGTTTTATTTCTTTAATAGGTGAAATATTGTCAAGAATTAGATGAACTTTAGTCTTGAATGCGGCCCATTGTAGATCGACAGAACCGAACATATTGAACTGATCAAAGTCTAGTTTTACTATTTCAGCAATAATTAATTGGATATTATTGAACGATAAATTTCGACCAAAGATTGTTTTAGTTTCTTTAGTTACAGCTAATTAGACGCTTACTTATCTTGAACCAAAGTATCTGAATTAAAAAAAAAACACGACAGCTGTCAATAAATTAGGTGCTGATATTTTAAATCTGGGATTTAAGTAAATCATTTACTTAAATAAAAGATTTAACAAATAAAAGTAAAAGTTTTATTTTTTGAAAAATTATTCCCTGCATTTTTAATTTCAAATATTCATAATTTAAATTGAACTCTTAAGTGAATTTTAAGTGAGTTTAATTTTTATTTGAAAATTTGAAAAAAATATTCAAAATTCTTTTTCTTACTTTCAAATAATTTTTTTATTTGTTAATCTGTACAGAGCTAATGAAAAAAAAATGAAGAAAAAAGATAAATTATTCACTTTAATTTTTGAATTTATATTCAATAATTGAAAAACTTGGTATAGTCAGTTATGCGACATATTCTTGTTCTCGAGTTTTCTGAATGCTTTTGTTTTTTTTAATTATAATAATCAATTAAAAATTAAGTCTTTGTTTTGTTTTTTCAAAAGTTATTTATATAAATTAGTAAAAAATAATAGTAATGTAGTTAAATCTATATCGATTATAAAAAAATATATTGATTACATTTATTCCTTTTGAATATAAAAAGAGCAATCTTTACTAATAACTTAAATATTCGGGGGCAATCGGGTGAAAATCCGGCTAACTGGGTTATTATGTGGAACAATCATACTAAAAAATGGGGCAATTAGGTTAACCCAATTGCCCCTCACCTGATTAACCGATTAGTCTATATCGGTGAGTCAAAATCTTGGGGCAAATTAGGTGATCAGATTTCGGATTTTTTCACCGCATTTTAAATTAGATGATATGAGCTGAGGGCTGTTACAAATTTAATACCGGCACTGTATCATTATTTTTATATTTAATATTCTTAAAATAAACAGTAAATAGATGATAGCTATTATCGATGAATAAACGATATTTCCTATGAAGATCTTATCTATAGTATCAACTAATTGTGTGGTGATCATTACGATTTTGCAAAATCAGAACTTTTTAAATAATTCTCGCGCAAAAGTTTTTTCTTTGGGTAGTATTAAAATTGGCAAAATTATTCTTATGTCTTCTAAATAAAAAATTAGATAAAATATTACTAATAAAAAATGTTGTCAAAATGACTAATAAAAATTATTATTTATTAAAAGCTAAGATTCTAAATTTATTGTTGATCAAGATCCAAAAATAAACTAACTTAAAAATATTTAAAAGAAATTAAAAAATGAAACAAAAAAAAAATAATAAAAAATTTATTTGAGCATTTATTGAATGCGCTACTTTTTTCCAATTCACAGGAATAGTCTTGTGAATTTTTGCAAAGATTTGACTCATAGTTTAATTTTCGACTGCATTTACTCCATTCATTTGAGTCACAATCACTAAATAAATTAATATTTAAATCAGATAGATAATTAACTATCTCACAGTCACAATTGTTGATGCCATCGGAATTGTTCGAGTTAAAAAAAATGGTCAAGCGAGAACTCTTAAGCTGATTAAACACACAAGGGTCGATCTTTTGCATAGGATTGTTGTCCAAAATCAAATATTCAATCTCAATGGGACCAGTCCTTGAGCAAAATGCCTTTTTATCAAATGAATCAATTTGATTGTTTGACAAGTCGAGTCTACTGATGGTCGAAATTGGCAGGTCATCTCGATCTAGCGCAAATTCACTTAGAAAGCGCAAATTTTGATTTGACAAGTCAAGCTCGGCCAAATTCACCAAGTGTCTTAAATCTGGAAAAAAATTCAAATTATTAAAGCCAAGACGCAAAATTCTCAAATTAATCATATTTTCAAATGATTTTTGTTCAATGTCAGATATCATGTTTTTGGTAAGGTCCAAAAAAACCATATTGTAATTCATGCTAAAAGTTTCCTTTCTTATTTTTCCAAGATGATTGTTGGATAAAATCAGCGCCTTGGTTTTCTGTGGCACACCATAATCGGTCAAATCAGACAAAATGTTATAACTTACATCAATGTAATACAACTCCTGCATTACATTCAAATCCGGTAATATTTTCAATCTGTTACCAGACAAAAATAAAGTTTCTAGTGTAGATTCAAAAGGCTTGAAAATGGCATTATTTAGTTCACTTAGTTGATTGTAGCTTAGATCGAGGGTTTTTAGGGAGTTGAGTTTTGAAAATCCGCCTAGTTCGATCAGAGATAGTCGATTTTTGGACAAAATTAGAGTGTTCAAAGTTTCCAGTGGTGTGAAGGCTTGATTTGGAATTTTGGTCAGAAAATTTTCACCCAAGTTCAAATCCTCGAGGCCGATTATGCCTTGGAAGGTTTTGGCCGAAATAGACTGGATATTGTTCTGCTGAAGGTCTAGTTTTTCAATTAAAAGACGGTCAAAAATGTTTTCTGGAATCTTGGAGAGATTGAAGCCGGAAATTTTAAGCTGCTTTATTCTGTACTGATAATGAATGCTGATCAATCGAGAGGGAAATTGATCTGTGCTGTTTGAGTCATATCCATCACAATCAATGTCCACCACTATGTTCTTGTAGTTCGAGTCAGAGTTTTTTGTGTGTTCACAATCTTGGAATAATGGCTGAATGTCGAGTTGTAATGCGCTTTTTAGTAGGCAAATTAGGACCAAAAGCTTAATCATATCAAGATGCGAGTTTAGAAAAATTGGTCCGAGTTTTTATAGCCGTCGGAGTGCAAAAGAGAAACGCTAAACAAGAAGTAAATTTTATTTTCAAAATAAAAAAGAATCCTAATTATTGTTGGTCATTAAGGTATTAATTTAAAATTTAAATTCTTTGCCTCTAGTAAGTCATCTTTAGTAGTTTGTTTGTATTCATGATTCGAAAAGTTAAATAAATATAAGGAAGTTAATTAAAAGTTGTATTCTATGTTTGATGGGATTATGGTGTAATATTTTGATCAAAAATCAACTAAAATTTTTCAAACTAAAGGTAAATTTAAAGTAAATCTTATCCTTCTCTCTTATGCAATAATTGTGCTTATTTGCGTACTATGTTTTAGGAGTTAATACTCTCTCGAATTGAGAAGGTTTTTTTTTCGATAACAATATTTAGACAAAATTAAATGTTTTTTCATCTAATCTAAACATAAGTTTATGTTGATTTTTCAATTGTGTTAATCAATTATCTTAGATTTTAGTTTGAACAAACTTTTTTAATTAGGAAATATGAAAAAATTTATAACTGGTTGTTTTTGATGTTTTTATGCATAGGATTTTAGCTTTAAATTCAAAATCGAAAAAAAGCCCAACTTTGTATTAAAATTTTATCTGAAAAAAAATTAATTTAGAAAAAATGCCGAAAAATTTAAAATTTTAAAAATCATCATCAAAAACTCACGGAACTTAGATTGATAAATCGATCTGTTAAGACCCAAGTCATGCCATCCATCTTTATTTTTGTTTCTCGTCCTAATTTTGATTGACTACAGCTTAAACCAGTAATTACTGTTTAAAAATTAAAAAATTCCTAATCACGCAAAAATCAGATTCCAATAAATATTGTATACATTTAATTATTTAATAATAATTATTAGTGTTGGTAACCGTACAAACGGCCATTGATGCGGCCGAAATATTTTTGACCGTGAACAAGACCGCCTAGACGGACGGCCAGGCTGGCGGTCAAAAATTTGGACCGCGAATTTGGCCGGCCAAATCATTGACGGACGGCCACTTTGGCGGCCAAAAATTTGGACCGCGAAGTTGGCCGGCCAAATCAAAGACGTGGAAATTTGCGATCAGACCATATCCTGAAAAGTTAAAGATTTGCCAAAAGTTTTATTTTATAAGAAAATGCCAAATTTTTTTTTTAAAAAAATAATTTTTCTTGAAAAGGCCAAATTTTTGAAATTTTTTTTCTTTAAAATTTTATTTAAAAATATTAGAGATTTATATGTAATATTTGAAAATTTTTTGTTTCTCCATATTAGAAACTTGAAAGAACATCAAAATCTTTTTCACTGAAATTTTTTGCCGCTAATCTTATCTGACCGCCAAAGTGGTCGTCCGTTTCGAGTTTGGCCGAACATTTGGCCGTCCTTCTATGATTTGGCCGGCTAACTTCGCGGTCCAAATTTTTGGCCGCCTGTCTGACCGCCAAATTGGCCGCCTTATTTTGGCCGCGTCTGGACCGGCCAGGCTTGGCCGCCCCCCAACACTAATAATTATAATAAGCTATGACAAGCAAGCTTTCGCTTTCGGAGGTCGTCTATGGTAGCACATTGCGCTATAAAAAGAAAATTACAGAAATAAGAGAACTGATAAAATATGGAGTCAAATAGACTATGAATATGGATTCACATTAGTATTAACTTTGTTATACAATAGATTATACAAATATTAAGTAAAAAAATTAGAAGTTTAAATAATTAATAGAAGTATAAATTTAAATAAAAATTAACATGTGGTAAAATTTATATTTATTAATCTCGCACAATAAAAATTCTTGGATAAGAATTAAAAAGATCATGTTTTAGAATAAGTAAAATTAAAAGAAAATTGTATAAACAAATAAAATAGATGTGCAAAAAAATTAAACTCAGCAAAAATAATATATGGATTTATATGGCATAATGCACATAAAATACATAAAGGACAACGAGAATGGTCACTTTCATTTGAAAGAGATTATTTAAGAATGGTGTTTTCATTGAAGTTTTGGTAATAAGGAATCTATCGCCAGTTTGTTTTATTTCCATTTTTTTATCGCCAGGAATCTATCGCCAAAAATAAATTAAGAAACTATCGCCAAAAAATTCTATCGCCAAAAATAAATTAAGAAACTATCGCCAAAAATAAATTAAGAAACTATCGCCAGTTTTTCAAAAACAAAATTGGCATTAAAGTTTAATGCAACACATAATCAACACATAATTGAAGATATTATATCCATTTTTAGTTATATGATATGTATAATGAAAAATGTAATGTATTGTTTATGTATGGTAAATTTTAGTAAAAAAAATGGAAAAAAATAATTTTCAATTTTATTTGATATTTTTTTATATTCTGTAATAAATTTTTAGTTTTTACGTTTAAATGATTTTTAATGATTCGAAAAAATCCCGTCTTTCTTAATAACAATTTTAATATTCTTTTAAAATTCTAATAAAAAGCTCTTAAAATTTAATTTTTTGATATTATTCAAGTTAATTCTTTTAAATGATAATTACAAGACTGACATTTTTCTGGTGTTAATTTCATGTGAAATTCAAAAATAGCTTGGGCTTCAATCTAAACCCTTAATTTCCTAAAAAAAAATTCATCTTGCTTCATATTAATTCAATTGGCAAGTCAGTAGAATATGGAGGAGATTTGATCTTGTTATTATAAAAAAATTTTTTTAGGAATTTATTTCAATTAAAAAATAAACCCAGTTAACATTGTTTTTCATTAAAAAAATTTATTACCTTGGGGATTGTCTTGTTTAACGAAAAAAAAATTTAACTCGGTATATTTTTTAATATAACAGGCTAAATTTCTTGGAATAAATGTCGATTCTAGTTTGAATTTTAATTCAATGATAGATGAAACAAAAGAACGTTTTAATTCGAGGTCAAAGAAGAATATATCACATTTAGTCCAATTTTCGACCCAATAATAGAGAAATTTTTTGGCCTCTTTTTGTAGAGAATTTTCTCAGTTTTAATTCTAGCATATTGCTTTCATAAACAAACCATGGTAACAGGTACTTTTGAGGCTCCAAAGCTCCTAAAAAAGGACATTTGCCAAATCATGGTTTTGAATCAAAACTTGCCTGCTGATTATTCGAATGGTTAAGATTCTTTTCTATTTTGTACAGAATTAAAATATCTTTAAAATGAGTCTTTGATCGATATTACGTAATTATCCAAATTTAGTGACATGTCACTATTTGAAATAATGAAATGTCACTAAAAAATGAGCATTGATTTAAAAAAAAGCTATGTTCAATTTATATGACATGTCTTAAAAAATGAATAAGTAAATTTTTTTTTAAATAAATCCAGTTTTAAATACATTCGGATTTAAAATATTTTTAAAATAATTTCATAAAAACTGAAACTATTTTTAATAATTTTTAAGTTTTTTCACATTTAATTACATTACATGTCACTAATAATGAATTTTTATTATTTTTAAAAACAGTGCTCAATATTGAATAACATGTCACTAAAATAGAGTTCTCTATTTTAAAGACATGTCACTCAATTCGGATGATTACGTTACTTGATAGAAAGAATAATTTGTAAAAGTTGGTCAAAATTCAAAAGAAAAAAAAGTTTGTCAAACTAAAATTAACACATAAAGATATTTAAGCCCTTTTAAGTTTTACGGTAAATTTCCCAAAATCAACTAGTAAAGGGATAAATAGAAGATAGTCAGATTCGATTTATATTACCTTACAACATTTTAAAGTTATTGACAATAATGTTGAACACAACAAAAAACATTCAAAAGAAATAAATGCTCAATTTTTAGAGAGATGGAGATTTAATATGGGATCACACAACCAAGACAATCAAGACGACTTCATTGATCATGCAAGCAAGCAACCCAGCATCGTGTTGGGAGGATGTGTTTATTTTCTATTTTTTATCTACATTATTATTTCAGAATTATTATTTTTTAACTTTGAATTTTAGACCGCGAAAAAATCCTGACAAAAAAAAAAGGGCGGTCACTTAAACCCTCAGAAAATTTAATCGAAAAAGAAAAAACTATAAAAAAAAAAAGTTTTTAAATAAAAAATAATTGTTTGTAATCTTTTTTAAAATAAAATTTCTAAATATCTCTTTTAAGTCAATATTAGTTTATCGATCCATAACATAGTCTCATAAAACAGGTAGTACTGTTAATTCAGCAACAGCAATGATTTTTTTAAAGAAAAAATACCTTTATTTGACGCAACAATAAAAAAGTCTTATCTAATTTGTGATGTATTAATCTTAATCTATATTTATTATTTTGTATTATGTATTCATTATATTGTCATGTGACTAATCTTACAATTTCTATCAATATTATCGAAAGTATTTGCACATGTACATTTTTTTTATATTTATAAATTTGAGGGTATCAACTCTGAACAATAAAGTTTTTTTACATCTTTTTTAACATATAATCGACAACTTAATTTTGTTGAATATTGAATCATCTAAGCTTAATATTAAGCTAAGAACCAAACACTACATAATTAATGAACTTCATAATAATTTCTCAAAAAATCCTCCAAAAATTCTTTTTTCTCAAAAAATTTTGATCAAAGATTAGTTAAATTTGAATCAGACTTATATATATGATAAATCAGAATGGAATCATTCAGAAAAATCAAGGCTAATTTAGGAATGTTTGTATTTACATCTTTCTTTTTTATTATTCGATTTCTATATTTAAATTTGACTGATAATAAATTTAACGACTTTTAGGAGTTTGATTTTGGTATTGTGAAATTCAAATACAAATTGAACAAAAAATCTTCATTATTTGATAAATTAAAATTAAATTTTATAAATAGTATTGAAGTAAATTATTGCAACATATTGCAACATACTTTGCTGGTTTTTGCACCTTTTTTAACCAAAAAAATTTTATGATGTAAAAAAACAAAAAATAAAGAAACAACAAGATTTAAATTGATCATTGATTTGATTAACTAATAAAAAAGAAAATAAAAATCTAATTTTAATTATGAGTATGTTGCACTTGGTGGATGTATTTTTCTAAATATTTTTTATTAACTATAATTTTAATTTATCAAAAATTGACGTTTTTTTTTTAATTTGTATTTGAAATTTACAACACCTTGATTGTTTAATATTTAAAATTTGAATCGATCCAAAAGTCTTTCAAAACTCTTCAAATAAAAAAAGACTTATTTATCTTTTTATCTTTATTCAAATGCTGTTTCACATCGAAGATTCATTCAAAAATCAAGAATATATATTATTCGAATAGAAATCAGTTTATAAAATGTCTTCCACAAATAAGGCATATTTTTTTTAATCATATTTTTTTTTGTTTTAAATTCAATATTCTATTCAACTGAAATAAACTCTGCACATTAATTAAATTTCACTTTATTTGTTTAAATATAAAAATAACTATTTTAAATAAGACTAAATCTTAAAAAATAAATTTCGATATTTTTGTTTTAAAAAATTACTGCTAAAAATGCTCTTTTGCCTCACAAAACAAAATAAAAAATTAGCTAAAAAATTTTTGAAAAATAAAATTAAAAAAAAACAACAAAAACAAATTTAATAATTTAATAACATGAAAATTTGCCATCGACTTAACAACAGTTAAATTATTTGAACTAGACAAATCGGCCTTTGCTTCCAATTCGTAAACTAAATCACCATTGTAAGTAAAATTCTCAAAAGAGCTATTAAATGGAAATGTTCTTGACCATAACAGGCCGCTAATGTAGCTCGGTGTAGTCAAAAAATTGCTCGAAAAGCACTCAAACTCTTTCTGAGCTTTGCACAATCTGTGCACAAAGTCCACATTGTTGGTCGAGTAGCCGCCACAGTCGTACTGGCTTAGATGCGACACTGTTCCATCATCTGCCGCACACATGCCGCTCAGCTCGACCAGTCTACTTGCTCTGCTTATTTCACAGCTACACTTCATCAAAAAGCTGTCTTTTTCCCCATTAAAAATGACCTTAGTCATCACCTTGTGTTTTGGCATCGTGGGCTCAGTGAAGCCTTTGAACAATTGGCGCAAAACGCACTCGCTTACACTTTGGACAACATTGGAGCTCAGGTCAATTTCTTTCAAGTTGGCATAGGGTCTTTTGGCAAGCTTGGAGCAGAACGCTCGGCTCTCTATCCTCTCAATGCTGTTGTTACTTAGCAGCACTTTTTTTATAGGTTTTCGATTCGAGTATCTATCAAAGGCATAGTTGTTTATAACTTTTATTTCTTGCCTCTGAGACGACAAATCTACCAGCTCCAAATTTTCCAATGTGAAGAAGATGCGGCTCGGTATGTGTTTTAGACTGTTTTGTTTTAGGTTAAGAACAAGCAAGGACTTTAAATTGACAAACGAGCTTTCAGCAATGGCACTGATCTCATTCGATTCTAGATTTAAATATTTTAAATTGACTAAATTTTGGAACGAATTGTCATTTAGTTGTTTTAGGCGATTTTTTTCCAATCTAAGCTCGATTAGACTCGAAGGAAGTAGATTTTTGTAGGTTTCCGAGTCGAGAAGACTCTCCACATAATTTTCGGCAAGACTTAGCCTGGTCAAATTGGTGTCGACAAAATTGGGCACATAAATAAGCCTGTTCTTGTCTAGATCAAGTTTTTGCAGTCTGTAGAGCTTTTTGGCCAGATTGGTCAAGCGAATTGATTCCATTTGAGTTAAATAGTTGTCGCTCAGCACCAGCGCTTCAAGCGAGTTCTCGATTGGAATAAAAGTGTTAGAGTTCAGGTATCGCAGCTTGTTAGAGCTTAGATCTAGCTCGTTTAGTCTGAGGATGTCGCGGAAAGTGTCCGCGGACAATTTGTAAATGCTGTTGTGGCTCAGGTCTATTCTGAGCACGTCCAGGTCTGCGAACCGGTCATCGGGCACCATTTGCAGCCCGTTTCCGCTGATGTCTATGATCATGTTGTTCATGTAGGTTTTGCCGATGCGGCGCTTCGGAAACATGGTCAGAAAGCCATTGTGCGGACACCGTATTGTGTCCTTGGTACACGAACAGCCAAGAAATATACAATCCGGGTAAAGCTCAGCCTGGATCAGGTATGCACACAAAACAAAGCTCATCCAAATGAATAACATTTCATTTATGAACAAAAATTTAATTTTTTTTTCAAACAAAAATAAACAACATTTTATATTTTTTTATTTTTTTTAAATTTAAAAAAATTTCTTTATTTTTTTCTTAACAATCATTCTAAAAAAATAAAAATGAAATTAGTTGAAAGAAAAAAAAAAGCAAAAAAAAACTTATTGAAAATTTACTATTTATTACAATTTTGTTGGATTTTCAAAGTAGATTTAATCGAGCGAGTAACTAATATTTGAATAGAATAATTTATGAATCAGACCCGAAATTTTCACGATTAAAAAATTTCTATCTTATCATAAAAATTTCAGGAATGGTTGCTCGCTAGGGTTTAAAGGGTGACACTGTTCCACAGCTGGCACATGGATAGTGGTTTAATTTGCTTCTGCCATTTTTCAGGACTTGTACGCAACAGAACAAGCAGTTTCAGCTCTCTCCTTAGATCGATAGTAAGATCGATTGAAAAAAAGAGAAATCAATCGAACTGTTTGCATATTTGATAAAACATTTTTTTACTTATATCAGAGATTTTGTTTTCATTTTGGCATCTCGAGTGCATTCTGGAATAAACAATGATAATTAATAAGGAATTTTACCTAATCGAACTATAAAAATCGGTAATAAGCGTATGATTAATCAAAATATCATATCAATTAAATAAGTTTGTTTAGATCCATTTAATTAGGAATCGCTCAAAAATTTTGGTTACAAGCCATCAGCTCTAAATTAAATCGAAATTATACTCTTTTTTGGAATAGTTGGGCTTTCTTTATTGATAAAAATTGTTTATTTAACACATAAAAACGATTAACTAACGCCTTTGCAGCTTAAATCTTGCCTGTTCTATTCTTAAATTACATAACATGGAATTTTGTTTGTTTATCACTTAAATTTTTCTTAATCCATTAGTACATGCCTTAAATTCCGTTTTTCCTAAAATGGAAAAAAAATTCCAATTAAATTTCTTAAATCAAGACAAAACAATGAAAAATTATTTGAATTTAAATTTATTTATTGTAAGTGAAAATATTTGTGAAAAAAAGTTAATTTAACACATTTTTGTACCAGGTTTAACTAGTGATTGAAAATAAAATTATTAATTTTTTTAAGTTAAATAAAAAATTAAACTAAAATAAAAATCATATTTAATGACATGACGCATTAGATTTCTAATTTCGGGTTTTCAAAAACTTGTATTCAAAAAAAATTGACTTAATTATTTAGGAAGTTAAAGATTATCAAATAAATTATAAATTAAATTTTCTTTTAATTTAAGTTGAAGTGCGTCTGTATAAGTTAATTTAAAAAAAAATTAAATTTGTTAGAGTATAAACTAAAAAAATTGAAAATAATATGTTTACATAAATTTTTTAAATGTCTTGAAGTCACTCACCACAAGAGATTGTTTTATAGGAAGACGACCTAACCGGGTCACCTATTTTTTGATAATTTTCCTAAAGACAATTTTTTCAGCCGGTTAGCCCAGAAAATCACACAGATGGGGTGGTCATGTATTTTTTACAAAGGTTAATATGAGTTAAATGAGTTATTTTCAAGGTTTATTGTGTGAATTTTGGTCCTAATGGGGTGATACCCTATTAATTCCCAAAAATTCACTCCTTTGAAAAGTCCGTCTAAAAAAAAAATATATTATTTTTTTTACTTTGGCAAATTCGTTGAACATCTTTTAGATTAAATGGCAAAAAAGGTGATTTAAATAAAATTAAAATATCTTAGATTTAAACCCTAGAACAAGATACATAATTTGATAGAAAATCACCCATTTTGACCAATTTTATTTTTTGACCCAAAAAAAATTAGAAATAAAAAAATTTTTTTTCTACAAGCTATTTTTTAAATTTAAATTCTCTGGACAATCAATTCAAAACTTATTTTTAGAAAAAAATCCCAATGCCTTTAGAAAATTAGCAATCTTCTAAGCTAATTTAAAAGTTGTCACCCCGTTCACACATAAAATAATTAAGCTGTCTTACTATATATCAAAACATTTAATTTTACTACTTAAAAAAATAAAACTTATCCGAATTCTGTGAATTGTATTTTTAAAAAACTTAAAATCAAAGCTTCTAGTGTTTTATTTCCTTAAAGAAAAGAAAAAAGAATTAAATAAAAGGACAAAAATGCAATGAACCTTTTGATCAATCTTCAAAGAATAAGAATTATAAAAAATCAAAATAAAGCTTTTTACTAATTTTGGCAAATAAAAATAATTTGGAATATTTTTTGAGAAAATAAAAATGTAATCTCTTTAAAAATCTTGGCCAAGCTTTGAATGGCTTCATCTGAATCAATCAATCTCAATAAAAACATATTATTGAAAATTTTAAGAAATATTCGATAGAAATTTTTTTCTAGTTATCAATAAGTATTCTTTTACTAATTGATTTGAAATGTTACTTCGTTTCATCAAGCTAAACCGCTTTGTTTAAATATATCTTGTCGAAATTTTAAATAAAAAATTATAGTTTTATCCTATGTTTGTTGAGGTTTAATTATTTTCCATTGATACTGATTTTGAATTAAGCATTTGGAATGTCAATTCAACTAAAAACATTACCATATTTTGAAAAAATTAGTTGTAAGTTTTCTTAAATAACATCTGTTCAGTAAGCTTCTATTAGAAAATGTTTAAAACAAAAATTAATCTCTTTTAAACTTTGATCCGTGAGAATTCATTTATGGGCTTTAATTTAGACAAAATTTGAATAATTGCTATATTATGTTTTATACTATATAAACATCCAAAGGCACAGCATTTTGTTCCCCTGAAGCTTAGCAAACTAAAAGCGTGATATACGCGAAATTAAATTGAGACTTGAGAAAATAATTATAAATAAGCATAGTTTGGTTAGTATTTAATAAATTAACAGCAAGAGAAAGATGTTATCATATGAAAGGAGCCTAATCGAGACTTCATCGATATAATTTTCTGGAGTTGTATAACTTTTGATTATTTTTGGAATGCTGTTTGTCTAGAATTGCAGTTGAATTATTAGAATCTTGAAAAATTATCTTATGTTTATTCTTAGCTTGAGGAAATTTAATTAAAACATCTAATGAAAAAAAAATGGATATTTGTTTAAAGAGATCGAGCTTTACTTTTAAATTAAGAAACGTTTCATTCAAAAAAGCTTGATATTGAATATAGTAAATAAACTATTCAATTTCATTCAAATAAAAATAATAGATTTTTAATATTTTTATGTCCAAATACTATAAAATTATTTTTTAAAATAGAATTATTTTAGATTTTGTTATTTTTTGTTTTTAATATTTTTAAAAATTATGAGAAAACAAGATATTAATATTCATTTGTTTAATATTAAAATTAATTTTTTTATACTGACCAAATTATTTCATATTAATTAGTTTCGAATGTGAAAAATTAATACGAAATTTAATTAATTTTATAATTTTAAGCCTTATTAGTAGCTTTAAAACCTTTATAATCGATTTTTAACAAAATTTTATTTGATTTTGCTAGATTGAAATTATTTTAATAAAAGTAAAAAGAGAAAAACTTAAATAATATATTTATTGAGATTTATTTTTTTCGTTTAAAACTGATTTTGAATTTAGCATTTGGAATGTCAATTCAACTAAAAACATTACCATACTTTGAGAAAATAAGTTGTAAGTTTTCTTAAATAACATCTGTTTAAAAAGCTTCAATTACAAAATGTTAAAAAAAAAAACTAATCTTTTTTAAAAATTCTTTTTTAGTTTGATTTATTTACTTAATTAAAATTATTAAGAAATAAATTAAAAGACAAAATATTTCCTATGATTTCGTTAATTTTTAGAAAAAATACAACACTTAAAAAAACTTAATATTTTTGCTTTTTCCAGAGTATTCTTTTTTTTACTCAAATATTGCTAAGATTTTGAACTCGATTTGAAAAAATTTTATGATTAAAAAAAATTATTTTTAAATGAGCAGAAATTTAAAATTAATACTTTAAGATAAAATAAAATTTTAAAAATATATAATTAAATCTTTAATCTTAAATTTTGTTCGAAATAAAATTCGAAGCACCTAGTTTTCGAGTTAGTTTTTGCTAAAAAAATACAAATTTGAAAATAAAAGAATTAGAGTAATTTTTTTCTGGACCATAAATCAATAACGTCATTGAATTTTTTTTCTAGAATGTAAAATGTAAAGATTGCTTTTAAACTATTGATTTATAACTGCATTTTATATAGTCAAATATATCTTAATATGAAATTAATGATAGAATCATTGATGTGAATTTTTTTTGCCATCATACTTTCAAAAAAAATATTCTACCGCATTTACATTCAAAAAAAATTTAAATTATTCGTGTTTTTGTTATATTGAATAAATCTTACAGTTGAGATTTATCGATTAACCAGTTTTGATTGATAAGATTAGTTGAGTTTTTGTCTAGGCATTAGTATGCAGTACAATGGTTTCCAGGTTTCAAAATTAAAATTTAATAAATTGAATTTCGAACTTTTTAAAACCTAGCGGACCATTTTAGCAATTATTTAATTTTTAATTGTGACACTTTTATATGTTTATGGAATTGTTAATGTTTATTTTGTTGAATAAAAAAAGAGTTGAATACAGAAATACAGCTTAAAGGGTTTTTAATCTAAAATCATCTGAATATCATTAGAACTATAGAATTAATCTTTAAAGAATGTTAAATTAAACGAAGAAATTCCATTTGAGAGAAAAAATTTCTGAAATTAAAATGATCCATTTATGCTTGGTATTAAAATGAGATTAAAATCTGATAAAAATATTTAAATTTTTACTTATGTTCTTTTATTAATTGAAAATTAAATCAGCCATTTTTTTATTTTTCAATTTTTCTTTCTATTTCTAAAATTAATTTTTAAAGCTTGAATTTACCTATAATCTGGCAGTCGACAGGTCAAGAGTTACTTTTTTTAGCTTTATATTAATTTATTAGCTTTTTGACCCTCTCTTTGAATTTATAACAAAAATTTACTTGTTAATTTTTATCTTAATTCAAATTTTAAATTTTCGATTGAATAAATTTTGCTTTTAAATTTAAGCTTAAAGAAAATTTGAAAAATTTTAAATAAATTTAAAAAAAAATTAAATTTATGAACCAGCTATAAATTGTTTGAATAATCAAATGAAGAAGAATTAAAATTGCGGTGTAGAAGATCAATTCGATGAACTAACCTCTGTGTCAGATCGGAGCCGTTGTTCAAAAAAAGATACTGGAAAAAGATATCCGATAGGAAAAAGGGACAAATTATGATTCTATTTATTAGGTCTTGTTGGTTTAAAATAAAGCAGACATAGAAAATCATACAAGTAGTTGGTAAAATTTTAACGCGAATGACAATTTCTTTACAAACAGAATAAGAGATAGAAAAATCAGAATGAATAAATGAATTGAATCAAAAACAGTTTCAATAAAGAAATTACATTTTCCATAACCAAGTCCGTTGGTAAATCGACTGATTTCTTCCTCGCAGATTATTAGCATACAAAAACAAGCTTTTTATTAAGACTGAATGAGAATTTTTTTTGTAAATGATCTATCTCTCAGTATTAAGCTATAAACACCGAAAATGGAAACTTAAAATACGATCTAAATTTGTTGAATAATTATTAATCTAATGTAAAGGCTTAACAATTTTACAGAACTAAGTTATCTATTTCTAAATAAAGTAATGAAAAAAATGGATTCGATTTATTTTTCTAATTTTACCAAAATTAACTTAAAATCCCCAACAGATTTGGTCAAAAGTCAAAGTCAGATTTTGACTTTGAAATTATTTTAGACTCAAGTCAGAACAAAACTAAATTTTTTTTTCAAGTCCGGACTTGGACTTTAATTATAGCAATTTAGAATTGAATTAGGCCACCACAATAACTAGCTAGAACAGCAATCCATCAGTCAGGATCACGGGCACATGAATTTTTTGCCGTTCCAGTAAGCTATTAAGGTGGCCTACTAAATATACACCCAAAATTTGGACTTTTTTTTCTTTAAAAAAAGATTTTGACTTGACTTTGACTTTTGACCAACTCTGACCGCCAAATATAAAATTAGAACTGGATTTTGGAAAAATTTCCATTAATTACCAAAATTACGTAAATTTAGAAAATGCAAAGATTCAAAAAAATTCTTGTTTTCCGGAAAGATTTCTTAAATTTATTTAAATAAGCTGGAATATGATTTTTGACTTACTTTTATTATAAAATTAATTAAAATTTATCAAATTTTCCTAAAAAAAGAAAAAATTTCAAGTTTTTACAAGTTTTCTAAAATTTTGAATTTTTCAATTAAATCGATTCTTATTATTTATTCAATAAACACCGCAAGGGTGATGTAAAGAAAAAAAGAATTTTGAAAAAAAGAATTCTTATCGAAAAGAATCTTATTATTCTTTCTTTAAGAATAGTGAATTTTAATATTCCAAGGCGTTCTATCAATACTCTAAATGAGGTATAACTAAGAAGGTATATAACTTCTTTAATGTTTCTATGTCCCGGTGTTTAAATGTAGGTTTGATAAGATTCAAGATTTGAATAAGCTTTCTTTTTGTTTGCTGCAATGCGAGCTGAATTTTTCAGGTTGTAAAGGACTCATAGGTATCTTTCTTATGACAACTCTTTTGGTTTGCTTTCCAAATCGTCCATTTAATAATTTAGTCCACGCGTGATATCATTGATATCATTTAGTAAAATTTTTTTTTGTCTTTATAATACTTAAAACAATTAAAGAAGATTTTTATTCAATGCTTTCGAATGGTGTTTATGAGTATGAAATTTTAGCCCAGTTATTATACAGAGGTAAAACATTGGTGAAATTCCCGTTGTGAAATTTGAAAAAAGAAATATAATTTATAATTTCAAATAAAGGTTTAAGTTTTATCTCTTCTTCACATCAAAGAGTTCATATCTGATTCACGTTTAAATTGTTTTTCTAAAGTTTATAGTAAATTTTTTTTAAATTGTTGATATAATTTTTACATTTGACGGTTCTAAAGTTTTGTGGAAGTGTTTAAGTTGATTAACTTAAACCTATTCTGCTTCAGTTAAATCTGATTCATTTAACTTAATTTTCGCTTCAAAAAAGAATTATTGGGTTAAAATCTGGTGATTTTGGTGGAGATTTATCCCTGAATTTTTTTGCTTTTATTACCTTAATGATTAGAAAAAAATTAGCAATTATTAATTCTTTAGGCGCCCGAGAGTGTCACTTAAGCTCCAAAGTTTGATCATTTAAATTCAAACAATATTGCTTCGTTTTTATATTTTTATTTTTTTTTTAGCTATTAATGATTTTAAAGTTAAATAATTTTTGCTGAAGTCCACCAGAATCAACAGATTTTAGTCCAAGATTTTATGCTCTTAATTTTTGAAAGATTAATTGTTTGAAACAAAAAATTTTATTTTTAGTAAATATAATATTATAATTTTAAAATATTTCGTTATGAAGTGTTAATTCCATGATTGGAATTTAACATTATTTACGTAAATTTCCAATATTTTACGTAAAAAATGGTAAAATAATAAATGCCCAATAACTTTTAAATTTTTTACTGAATTTCACGTAAAATATAGTAAATTTTAGACAAAAAGTACAAAAAAACTTAATCTTATCGGAAAAATTATGGATCTAAAAAAGGTTGTAAGGTTTAAAAAATCTTTAAATTTTTTTTGACTTATTTCAAAATCACTAAAACGCAGATACACAAAAAGTTTTTAAAATTTTTTTTTTTAACACAGGTTTGACCACTCACTATCTCTTTTAATACAGTTTAATTTTTTTTTTAACTATTAGTTTAAGCTGAATTTTCTTATTAATAAAATTATTGATGGTGAGTGATAATATTTTGACATTTTTCCAAAGTCAATAATTTGTGAAATTCTGAAACGGCTAATTTTACTTATAATTCAATTTTTATGTTTCTTTTCCGCAAAATTCTCTTTAGTTCTTGCACAGAGTAGAATTTTTTTCTTCTATGATTTCTAGCAAATAATTAACAGAATTCTTATTATTGCTCTATTAATTTTTCTTATTGTTCATATAAAAAAATTAAATACAAATTAATCTCTTTTTTGTTTCATTTTAATATTTTTTAATCAATTAAAAATAATGCACAAAAAAAGATAAGGCTAGCTTTAAAATTTTGCATTTATTTCGATAAAGAAAAAAGATTATTTATTTATTATTTATTATTTATTATTTATTTATTTATTTGTTTTCTGTACCGAGCTAGAGCTCCTTCAGAATAGATTTAAAAAAAATAAAATAAAAATAAAATAAAAATAAAATAAAAATAAAATAAAAATAAAAAATTAAATTAAAGCTAATAAACTGAGTTAAAAAAAAGAATCAAAATAAAGTAAATAAGTTAAATAAATGAAAGTTAAGAAGACATAAATTGGAATAGATTGTTACATGTGGCACATGTTAAAATAATTCAAGTTTCAGGAAAAAAAGAAGAAATAGTAAGGTAGCAATTACATTTAAGGAACACATAACATATATAGTAGAACAATAATAATAAATCTTGAAATACTTGTGTCTTTACTAATATTATCACATATTTCCTAAAATAAAAGAAAGTTCGGTCATCAAAGGGTTTCTTTTATTCGATAATTTTTCACTAAAAAAAGTTACTCAATTAAAAAAAATTTATCCGTTTTTTTTCTTCTATTAGAATATATTCGATGAAATACAGTCTTTATATGTATATTTAAATATGATTTAATTTTTTGAGTTTGAATTACAAAAAGTATTCAATGTTGAAATAACAGTGAAAAAGTGCGATGTTTCAAATAAAAAAAACAATTTTAAGTTAATATTATAAGCATGGAAAACTTTGTTATTTTTTTTAAATTTTGACATTGGGTTTGTGATATGATGATCCTTAAGATAATATTTTTGGTTTAAAAAACTATATATGCTGTTTTCCATTTTTTTGTAAATTGAGTTGTTAAAATGTTTCAAATGAACGTCTTTTATCACTAAGTCAAAATTTATAGAGAAAAAAACAAAGTTTTTCGGGTTTAGTCGGTTTTTTGAACTATTAGTTCACCAAATCTAAAAATTGTTCACCTATTTTGATATTTTTTTATCTATCTAGAAAAATACTAAATGTAATATTAAAAAAATAATATTTGAATTGTTAAAAAAAAATTAAAAATAAGATAGAAAATAAAAAATAATTAGATGTAAAACATTTAAAGATGGGCGAAGTAGGTAAAATTTGCGAAAAAGATGAATCCATGTTTCCCAAAGTCAAGCAGGTCTTAAATTTTTTCACCTAATTTGACATTTGATCACCTAATTCTATTTTGGTCCACTTTTACGTGAACAAAAAAATTAGGTGAACTTATAGTTCATAAAACCCGTGAACAAGAATTGTTCGCATAATAGGTGAACTATATTACACTATATCGAGTTTTTAAAGATTGAATATTAATTTAAATCTAAATGAATTATTTATCTTTTTTTTCATTTTATTTATTTTTTATCTTAGTTAACTTTATTTTTTTCATATAGTTATTTTAATTTTGAAGGAGCATTAGCTCGGTACAGATAAACAAATAAATAAATAAATTATTTAAAAGTTAAAAAAGAATTTTCAATATTTTTTTCAAATTTTCACTCATTCTTTTTCACTAAAGAGTTTAATTTCAAATATGAAAATACTTTAAATATTAACTTAAAATTATTTTTTTATTTGAAACCGAAAAAAATATTTGAAACATCGCACTTTTTCAATGTTATTTCAACATTTTTTGTGTTTGAATAAATTCAAATTAATAAACCATATAAAAAAGGAAATATATTAAAAAGATTTAGTATCGAAGCAGTATTGTGAATTTCAAATACAAATTGAACAAAAATTCTTAATTTTTTGATAAATTAAAATTAAAGTTAATAAAATATATTGGAAAAAATACTGCAACATAGTACAACATACTTTGTTGCTGTGAATTTCGAATACAAGTCAAAAAAATATTCTGCATTTTTTGATAAATTAAAATTAGAGTTGATAAAATATGCTGGAAAAAATAATACAACATTTTTACCTAAAATAATTTTTCTCATGTAAGAAAAAGACCAAAAATAATGCGTCAATAAAATTTAAAAAGATCATTGATTTGATTTACTAAAGAAAATAATTATTTTAGGAAAAAAAGTTGTATTATTTTTTGCAGCATATTTTATTAACTTTAATTTTAATTTATCAAAAAATGAAGAATATTTTTTCGACTTGTATTCGAAATTCACAGCATCTATCGAAGCCAATGGTGAATTGAGAAAATTGAGCTTTACACGCGTTAGAAAGTTAAAAGTTACTACATTTGAAGAAAGAAGAATAAGAGGAAGTTTAGTTGAACAATTTAAAACTGTTAAAAAAACTTTGATTTGGTTTAATGGCATTACCCTTGGTTCAAATATCTTCAAATCATAGTTTCAAATTATACAACAAGAAGTCACAAATATTTTTTAAAAACTAGCTTGTCAGTAATGGCTTCACAAGATTCACAACTTATCTACAAAAGATAACTGGTAATCATCTTTATTCCATAACCTTTTATGTATTATTTATTATCAGAATATTTAAGATATTTTTTTGATTATTTAAATTCTTTATTTTGGATAGAAAATATTGAATTTTTCAAAAAATATGATTAGAAAAATTTGAATTTTTTTCAAGATATTTTGGCAATTATTTATTTGAGCGGAATTCATGTAAAATTAAGAAAATTTTGGTAAATTGGTGAACTGGAATTTTTCGGCGTTTTTTAATAGTTTTTTTAATTTAAATGATTATTGATTTTTTGTTTTTTTTAGACCAAATAAAATGGCATTTAATTATATAACGAGTCAAATATATTTATTAAAAAAACAAAAATACTGAAGTTAGTATCAATATTATGAATATAATCTAAATTATATAAAATCTAACAAAAATAATAGAATTAGTATATTTTTATTGTTTAAGGTACAAAAAAAATTATTTATTTAGAAAAATAATTATTTTATTACAAAAATATTTTATTCAGCTTTATTTTTGGAACCGATTGGTCGGACTCGCTTTTTTTTTTCAGGTCTGAGTTTTTTTTGTGGTGGCGCTTCGTCATTAATACTTGAATCAGAATTTTGAACAATTTTTAAACGAATTAAACATTTGTTGCTTTGAAACCAAATTACACCACCAGCAAAATTTTCTATGGTACTGTTGGCTCTCCACATATTCCTATCAAAAGTTTGAGAAGGATACTGCAAGGTTTCTTCAAGAATGATAAATGAGCAAAAAGGCAAATAAATTATGTCTTTTCTCAATTTTTTGCTTAAATATTGAGCATTGTCATTGCTGACTTCAGTATTATTGTTGGGGATTTATTCGATATATGACATTTTTGATTAATATAATTAATAAAGTTCACGAAATTCAAAACTTTAGTGCTATCTGTATTTCACATTTTTGACTCAAAATTCGTAATCTACGCCCTCGAAAACCCCAAAAAAAAAAATTTTTTTGAAGGGGGCAAAAAAAAAATTTTTTACACCCAGGGTTCTAAAGAGATTTTTTAAGAAAAATAAAGCAAAAAAATAAAAAAGTAAAACCATAGATTTGTTCAGAATTTTGTCTTGATTTAAAAAACAAAAAAAAATCGGTTCATAATTGATCCCTCGGAGGAGATACGATTTAAACCAGAAAAAACACATTTTTTTCCTTATTTTAGCCCACAAAAACCGCCACACCCTTTTTTATTTTTTCTAAATTACTTTAGCATGTAGAGAATTTTATGCTCTTTCAGAATATATATACTTTTTTAGTATTTTTAAGTTTTATCTTTGAGATTTTGAGTCTAAAAGAACAACAACTTTTTAAAGGGTTTGCTATCTTTAGAACCCTGGGTGTAAAAAATTTTTTTTTTGCCCCCTTCAAAAAAATTTTTCTTTGGGGGTTTTCGAGGGCGTAGATTACGAATTTTGAGTCAAAAATGTGAAATTCAGATAGCACTAAAGTTTTGAATTTCGTGAACTTTATGAGCAAAGATTTTTTTTAATTTAATTTATTTGAATAAAAAAAATAAATAGATAAGATACTGTACTTGGACCCTTGCTATTTGTTCTGTACATAAATGACCTTCCTGACTGCGTTTCAAATAAAATGGAATTGTATGCAGATGACTCAAAAATACTCGGCATAGTTAATAATGTTTTTGAGAGAGCGATGTTACAGAAAGATCTGGATGCAGTATGTCAATGGATAGAGGTTTGGCGTATGGGACTGTGTGCTAACAAATGTAAAGTAATGCATTTCGGCAGACTAAATGAAAGGCATAAATATACACAAAAAAGCAACAGGAATGCTATACTAGCGACCACTGATTGTGAAAGGGATCTTGGAGTGATGGTTTCATCAGATTTAAAGTGGACCAGCCAAGTGAAAAGTGCTTGTGCGAAAGCGAGTAGGGTACTTGGAATGCTAAAGCGAACGTTTACAAGTAGAGAGGAAAGACTGTGGGTAAGATTGTATATTTCCATGGTGAGACCCCTCCTAGATTATGCAGTGCAGGTTTGGAATCCAAGTATGAAAATGGATGTGAATGCGTTGGGAGGGCAACAAAAATACAAAAAAGGTGCAAGAGAGGGCAACAAAAATACCTATGTCTGTAAGAAACATGCCGTATGAAATGAGGCTGACAAAATTGGGACTGACAAAGCTGAGTGAAAGAAGAGTGAGAGGGGACTTGATTGAAATTTACAAATTAGTGAATAGAGTAGAAATGGTAAGCTTGGTCAAGAATCTAGCGAATAAATCAGAAAACAAGGGACGAGCCGGGGCGTTGAGAGGAAATAGAATCAGAGTCCAGAGAGAAAGTTTCCCAGCTCAAATTAGAAACGATCTTGCAGCTGCAGTAAGTGCTAAACATGTATTTTTATCAAACAGAGTAGTTCCCCATTGGAATAAGCTGCCAGAAAATGTGGTGGAATTCAAGTCAACTGCTAAATTTAAAATGGCTTTACATAAGTTCAATTGAATCGGCTGCTACAGCTCCACACGGCCAATTGGCGGTGATGGGCTCAGACAATCTACATGTTAGGTGTCGCAGCAAGAATTACTACTACTACTGTAAAAATGAGAATTTAAATGTCTTGATTTAAGTGTTTTGAAATTTTAGTTTTAAGCTAAAATATTTATATAAAATGGTTTGATATATTTTAGGAGCCAGTTAACATGTATTGGTGTAATCAAAGATAATCAAGCAAACATTTTTATAAGATATGTTTTGAAAGAATATACCGAAATCCTTTACTGATATCGATAATTTTTTTTACAAAGCATAATTGGTTTGATTTATTTTAGATTATATTCAATAAAATTGACACTAACTTCAGTATTTTTGTTTTTTTTTTAACTTTTTTTGTTATTGCAATATATTATACGCGAAATAAAATTGAGCTAAATTAAAAAGTTAATTTTGAGAGTGGGGAGATACAAAAATTTAATTAAATGAACATAAAATGTTAACAGATATTTTTTCTTATTTTGAATTAAAAAAATTTATTACGATAATATTTGTTTTAAACCAAATGAATTAAATTCTATTTGTTAAATGAATCAAAAAAGTCAAGCTTTACGATAATTATATCAAGGACAATAAAATATTAGACAATAAAATTTAAATCTTTTATTTTGAAAAAAAAAAAAAAAAAACTTATCATCATTATATTTTAAATTATAATCAAAGATTCAATAAAAAATAACAAAAAATCTTACACAAGAGAAAAAATCCAAAAAAAAAAAATCAAGATAATTTCAGGTAATTCAAAAATTTCAAATTATTCCAAAACAAAAAAATATTCATTTATCTTAAAAAAATAATCATCAACTCAAAAGTGGTAAAATATTCAAAAAAAAAATAGTATTAAGATAAGAGCGAACTGCATGAGTAATAAGACCATTTGGCTCTTAAAAAAAAAAAAGAAGTCTATTAAACATTTATCTCATGTCAAAATAAGCCAGACTAAAATAAGCACCCAAAGTTACAAAGTGGTACTGTTCCGCATCCGGCTATTTGTGGGCCACATTTCATAAAGCATTGGCAAAATTCTAAACCTTGCTAAACACTCTGCACAAATGAGACTTGATTTCAAAAATCACCGTCGTATGCTCAGAAACCCGTGTGCGCAGTTCATTGAGCGGATCTCCTAGTGACTTCATTCTCAAGCAACAAAAATCAAAACATAATCAAAAAACTTTCCCTAAAAATCAACTACTCTAAATTAAACACTGTTTTAAGCAACTCACATTCAAGGAATATAAATAAAATTAAACAAAAAAAAATTCGGACATTGGACATAAGTGAACAAAAAAAAAAAATATATATATAATATAATAAGCCCCATTAAAATAGCACTTAATCACTTCCGATAATTGTTCTATAAAATCAACTAATTGTTTAAAAATGAACTATCTTAATACTCTATTATTGGGTGTGGGTTGGTTGGGGGGTGCCCTTTGTTGTTCGTTCATAAAACCTTAAAAGATCAGAGTGACTATGAGGGCCGATGCGAACAGAAGCAGTGTGTTGCCGGCGCCGCCATTCGAGCTGTTCAATATGCTCTGCTTGGTCGGCAACGTGTTGCTCTTGTCGTTTTTGTTCTCTTTGACTTTTTGATCAATGACCTGTTCGGGCACTGGCTTCTCCACCGGCTCACTTATCTCCACTAGCAGCGGCCGAGTTGTGCTCTGCACTAGCACGTCTGGTTGCTCGGCCTCGTGCACAAATTCCACTTGGTCAACAGTGGTGGTTGGTGCCGGCGTAGACAGCGGTGTTGTGGAAGCAGTAGTAGCAGTGGTGGTGGTAGTGGTGGTAGTGGTGGTTGTGGTGATGGTAGTGGTGTGGGCAGGTGTGCATTGGTACTGGGGCATCGAGTCGCATTCGGCCTCGACCTCTTTTTTGTCGAATTTAGGCTGGCAACTGAACGAGCTGACGGGCACCAATTGACCGTCGTCCATCAAACAATGTCCGTCCAAATTGACGAACAAACGCGCTTTCTCAAACTCACACGAACACTTAGTGTGCACGTTGGCGTTGTCGACAAAAGTGGACCTTTGGAAGACCACTTTGGGCATGCGTCGATTGAGGCTTTGTATGCTTGAGTGAAAGCCGCGTCTGACCTGCACAAACCAACACGCGTTCACCTCGCTCTCCAGCCGAATTGGCAAGCTTACTTCGAACACGTTTATGTAGTTGCGCGAGTTGTTGCGCGAACAAAAAGCCTTGTCACTAAAATGACTGAGTCGATTGCCGCTCAGATCAATTGACTTGATAAATTTTTCATTCGATTGTCTGTCAAAAGCAAACGCGCTTATGTTGTTCAACATTTGATTTTGGGACGACAGATCCAGCCGGTCTAAATTGATCAATGGGAACACAAATTTGTCGGGCAAATGTTTGATGTAGTTGCGCGCCAAATTAATGGACACCAACTCGAGTAGATTGTGAAAAGCGGTCGGCTCAATGTGGTTGATTTGGTTGCCGTCCAGCGACAAATACTTGAGCTGTTTTAAATCGGACAGAGTGTCCGCTTCGATTGACTTTAGCCGATTGTGGTCCAGGTTAAGGTCGCTCACACTGGACGGTATTTGGCCCAAGTGTTCGATTTGATTGTTGGACAGAGACAATTGCTTCAGCTGGCTCATGTGGCTTATGTGCGGCATTTGACTGAGACCGTTCTGAGCCATTTGCAGGACGGACAGTGAGCCGAGGTTTTTGAAGACGGAGCCGAGCTGGACCGGGTCCATTTTGCCCAGATGGTTGTTGTCTAGTCTGAGAGCGCGCAGCTCGAATGTGGCCTGATTGAGCGCGCCCGCTTCGATCAACTCGATTTGGTTGTAAGACAAGTCGAGGGCCACGGAGCCCAACAGGCCTGAAAACGACCTGTTGCCAATCACGCTTAATTCGTTCATGTTCAAGTCCAGGTACTGGACGTCGAGGCCTGCGAACGCCTCGTCCGGTATGGACCGTATTTTGTTCGACTGAAGGTCTAATATGTACACTCGGCCCGTTCGAGCTTCTGGCGAGGTGTCGCGCGCAGGAAAATTGCCAATTTCATTGTTTTCTTCGTATCGGCAAAAGATGTCGTAGATTTTGGACGCTTGCTCGTTTGACTCGAGCACTTCGTCCAGCATCAAGTCCCCGCTGCATTCACACTTTTTGAACAAACAAAATTCCTCTTGTCCGCTCGACTCTCTGTACCAGCACAATAATAACAAACAAAAAATTTGAATTTTCATTTTTTTTTTTAAGTTAATCTAAATAAAATTTTGAATTAATAAAAAAAAGGTCTTTTTTTTAATTATGTAATCGTTAGTAATCATAGGCTTATCAGAGAGAAATATAGCAAGAAACAAAAAAAAAAAGAATGAATAATTTCAGGCAAATTGACTGCAAAAATTAGCTGAATATTGAGATAAATTTTATTTTATTAAATTTTTATCTAATCATTTTTATGATTTTTCCAAGCTAAATTCTTTGATAGTTTGAGTGAGCGGAGCAGTGGGAATCGGCCCGCAGCAACATATGCTCGCCGATCTGATTTCGGCCGTTTGTTGCTGCAATCAAAAAAAAAGAAGAAGAAACAAACTGAATATTAAACATGGAACATATTTGATGGTGTGTGCTATTGTTGATGGATACTGCTCGGGATTGATCTGTCGAGCTGCTTATTTGTATAGACTTGTTGCAAATTTATGATCACAAATCTTGTTTATGAAAAGAGCTATCTTTAAAAGAACATTAACCTAACCTGATCTTTGTCTCAAGATCGCAATTGCAAGCGGTCATTTGCATTTATTAATTAGGACTAATGGGGTTTTGTTTACGCAATTTTTTTTTCTATTGATTTAAATTTCAAATTAAATCACGATGACGATGGCTATTTATTTTGTTGGTTATGTAAATTTTGCCGATGCATGCAAATAATATTTGACAATAAAGAGCTTCCTGTCCTCAAAAATCAATTAGAGCCATTATTTTAAAATGTTTAAATTGGCTGAAAAATTGCTTTTAAAATATTTTTTGCATTAAAAACCTATTCGGAATAGATTAAAGCCGAGTAATTTGAATCATTTAAAAGTGGAAGAATTCAATTGAAAAGTGGGTCAAAAGAGCTAAACAAAAAAACTAAAAAAAAATTTTTTTTTTAAATTACTTAATAATCTTGACCAGGTATTAAAGAGAAATTTTTTTGTTAGTTTAGATAAAATTTAGAAATGTTATGAAATTGTGAACATTGGGCTAAATTTTGACTCGGTCAATGCGGCTGACTTGCAGCAGCTTTTTGTTGTTGTTATTGTTTCGACTAGCTTACATTTAGTTAATATCAAATAAATATTGTTATTTCAAGTTTTGTCTAGATTGTTGTTTGGTTGTTATTTTAGTTGTTTTGATTACAATTATTTTCTTAATTACCATTCAATACGCGTGTTCTCTCCAGAACCGACCAGCAGCGAGTCAATTTAATTTTTTTTTTCCTAGCAGACCATTGTCCATTGCATAAACAATTTGAATCATAAATAAAATTAATGAATAGCGTCCATAGTCGGTCTAAAATCAATTTATAAACAATATTTAATTTGATGGACCTAGAAAATATCTTTTCGCTGTGATTTTTACAGTCCTTAGCAAAATTTAAATATTGTTCGATAGTTTGAATTGAAAAAAGCGGTTGTATTAATGTTAGATTTAGGATAAATATTGGAAGCTTGATCTTTGTAGCCTCGCTAGCCTCTGCAAAGCGATCAATACTAGACTCAAATTTTACATGTCTAGGATTAAGACTCGGTTGGGCTAGGTAATTTTTAAATAAAAAGTATTTTCTTTTCTTACAATCAAAATCATTTTTACCTAAATTTTTAGTAAATTTTAATTTTCACTTTTTTTTGCATTCGAGTTTATACGTAAAAAACTCAAGGTTATTTAAACACAAATTATTCATTTAATAAAAAATACTGTAATTAAATTAAAGTGAAAAACTCAAATATTTTTTTTTTGCTTAAAGTCTAAAAATGCTCTCTATAATTTTCCCAAACAAAAAAATTTCAGCTTAATATATTCTATCTGAAAATAAGGAATCCAAGTATTCATTCAAGTGAGCTATAATTTTTTATAAATAAATAAAATACTCAATGAATTCATTTTTAAACGTTTTAATTAATTTTTTAGAATAATTCTGGGTAACCTGGATTTATACAATTTACAGGACCAATTTTAGGGTGAGAGATAAATAAACTCCATTTATTTCTTAACTAAACAATTCTTAAATTATTATTTTTGTCTCTCATCCTTTCATTAATAAATGAACAAAACTTACTTCAAATTTAAAATATTATAAAATTGTTTTAATTATTTTATTTTTTTTCTTATCTGAAGGAGCTTAAGCTCGTAAAGAAAAACAATTAAATAAAATAAATAAATACATAAAAATGATACCGTATTAAATCTACTTTCTTTTTTGAACAGTCGCACAACTAAACATGTCATTTAATTTAATTTTTTTTTTAATTATGACTTATTTAATAATAATTTTTTAATTTATTATTAATTGTGATTATTTTAATTAATTTTTTTTAATTTTTACAATGAAGAGAAAATTTTTGTCAAAATTTAAATATTTATATTGCATATAAATATTTTGCAATTTTGTCAATTTTTTAATTGACAAGATTTTTTAATTTTGTCAACTAAAAAATTAAATAAACTTTTTGCACTTTGTTGTCATTTTAAATTCATCAATTCTAAATTTTTAATATAAAAAAGAAACAAAAATTGAAAAATTGTCAATATTTTGTATGATCTATTGGGATAGTTAAGGCGCACGCACACAACTCTGTTTGAATTTTTTATTAAAATCTAAAATAAAATTTAAAGAATCAATATTAACGCTCAAGTAACCCCCAAATATATTGATTAAAATTTTTTTTTTATTATTCGATCTTTTATTTTTGTAATTTTAGTAACTACAGAAAATCATATTACCATTTAATTTTTTTTTTCAAATCTCATTTCGTTTTGGCATTTTAATTTTGAAAAACTTCAATATCAAACTATTTTATTTATTTTGAAATAAGTGATAGGGAGGACAAAAGCCACTCCAAACTTCCTGGACTTTACTTTTAATAAATAATAATTGAATTAAACTATTAAAATATAAAACGGGAAAATTTTCAAATTAATAGGTGATTTATTACAAAGCTATGTCACAAACACACAATCAAACTCAGTCTTTCATTCTTTGGAAACAAAAAATCACAGTGCATATTAAAATTTATTTCGATTATTATCTCTAAATGAAGGTAATACTTTTTTTTTATTTTTTATTTAGAAAAACAATTTTGGGTTACCTCACATGGTTAACCCTGTCAATTTGACCGATGTCAATTTGACGCCATCTTTAATTTTGAATATCTTAAGAAAATTTTGTTAGGCTTTTATAAAATTAAATTTATTCTGTTAACTATTAGAAAAGAACAAAAATAATCAAAATTTAACAGGAGATTTTTGTAAATTAGCCTTGGAAAAAATTTTACTTTGAATTCTGTCTTTATTCAAAAAATAAAAAAACATAAAAAATACTGCTTGATTATCAAGGAACTCTTTGACTTCAATTTGAATGATTGTTAAAACATTTAAATATTTTTATCTATTTGATTGATGCTATTTTGTTGTTTATTTCTTGGGATGCTATCTTTAATCAACTAAGTGAAACTATTGTGATGTTTTTATTTTATTGTTTATGAAGGAGATTAAGCTTGAAAAAAAAATGCACAAAAAATAAAAGTCAGTCTAATGGTAATCATTGTGTAGGCTGCATTTCCTTGAGAAAGACTTGAGTGGTGCGTGACTCATAAGTTATCGCAAAATGACCCAAACCAATATTAAATTAAGATAATTTATCTTGACATATGAACGATTCTGAGATCTTATCAGAGTCATCAAGACGGATATAATATAAAAGACATGAATCAAAATTGTTTAGATTAGATTAAATTAAATCGCGATGATTTATTTATGAATTTCTCAGGCAGAATATGACTGCGAATTTTTGCTAATGGTGACAGGTTAGTCGCTAAAATTCTTTTTTTTTTTGTCAAGAATTAATAAACTCTGAGTATTACACTTGCTTTAATCGTTCTTAAAAAAATACTCTCCACCTGAGGCTATTCCAAATAAGCTCTTTCGGCTCTTTCTACTGCCAAATTGTTCTTTTCACAAAATATTTCACGCGGGAATAAGTTTTTTTCTATTTTTGCTTTGTTTTGCTCTGCATTGCCATGAACCGATCATTAAAAAAAAGCCCTAAATTAAATTTACGTAACCGATTCTTAATTTTTAGCATTTTAGAATAAAGTTTATAGCCAGTTCTAAACGAATAATAAATTTTTGGGAAACAAAAAAAAAACTTAATTGAATTTTTTAGAACTTGATTATATTCAATTGATGGCTTAGCGCATAAAACCCTTTACATAATCTTGTTTATGATAATAGAGGAAAAGCGACCAACAACAACCAAACTACATAAATAAAGCTAATTTAAATTATATTACACTTATCTCGTATAATTTTTCAAATATTTAAACTATTCGAACACACAAGAATTAAAATATTTTATAGAGTTGGATAATTGTGGTTTATAAAATTTTTAATCTAAATGTGGCCTCAACAATAACCGACTCGATTGCTTAAGCACAAATGCTTAAGATCGTAAAATTTTGATTGTTGATATTTGCCTCTCCATTATAAATACTTCTAAACCATCTATACTAATTGCTTTCTTAGACTATTATTTTAATAGCTAATTAGCTTGCATTTTCGAGCTACTACCACTACTTCTACATGACTACAATTAAAAGAAATATCAAAGCGGAAGCAATTTTTTTATTCTTCTGAAATAAATTCTTTCCCTGTTTAATAAAAAAAAAGGTAAACAATTTTCTTGTAAAATTATTATTAAAAATTTATTCCATGTACTTACCAGAATAAAAAATAAAAAGTAATAATTAAAAATTTTTTTAAATTGTATCGAGATAATTTAGAATAAATTAAAAAGGATACATTTGTAAGTGCACATAAAATTGATTAGGGTTTATAAAAGAATCTTCATTTATTGAGCAAAGTAAAATTTTTGATCAAATTTCAAGCGCTCAATCTTGCTCAAACATTTTTAAATGCGAAATTAATTTTAATTGCATTTTTTAGAAATTACAATCCTTTTTCAAAAGTTTACAAATAAAGCTTTGAAATGTTAGAAAAATTAAAAATCTGCGATGAAATTTAATTGCGCATCTAAAAAATTTTGAGCAAGATTGAGCGCTTGAAATTGTATCAAAAATTTTACTTTGCTCTTTATTATTTATTTTTCGATATTTTTTCTGCATCTAAATTAAATTTTTTTACAGTGATTTTAGACTCTTTTACCTAATTTAAAAATTTTATTTAAAAAAAAAAAAAAAAAAAAAACACGACATGAAAAAAACGATGCTGAAAGAAAGATACAAGCTGTTCGGAACAGCCTTGGCGGTTTTCCACTTAAAATATTTTTTGAATAAATAAAATGGGTTAAGAAGAAAAAATATTTTTTTGATAATTCGAATTCAAATTATTTAATGTTATTTTGCTTATCTTAAATAAAACAAAAAATTAATCTTCAAATATTTTAGATTTCTTCTTCTTCTTTTATTTTATTTACTGATTTTAAATCAATGATGAAGCGAGTTAAATTACTCAGAACAATATCAAAATTAAATCGACTATGAGATTTAAACAGTGAGTGAAAAAAACGAAGATAAATCAATTTAAAGATCAACAAATATTTTTCTTTATTCAAAATTCAAGTCAAAACTGTTTATTTTCAATATTGTAATCGCTTTTTTTTTAAATCATTGAAAAAGCTTTACTTTTTATTCGTCCCTTTGAATTTTAAAAGCATGGATACAAAATTGTTTAGAAAAAAAATTCTACAAAAAGTGCTACTAAGTAGCTCACTTGAAAGTGTGGAAATTCTTTTGATCTAATTTATGTTTTATTTTTATATTGTAGCATCAAAGATATTAATACAACTTTAACAAATTACAAAAAAAGTAAAAGACAATATTTGTGAAATTGCCAGTGAATTTTCGATCAAAATTTTGTGTCTAAAGAAATGGAAACTTTGCAAACAGAAGCCCCAGTGGATTAGGATTATTAAATTTGGCTCGGACATGAAAGGCGTCTCTTAAGAACATTGGTTTTCGGTCGAACAAATTCGACAGAAACTAACCGAGAAGAAACAAAGTACATTTTACATGCAAGCAATTGTAGTGCGCATATAAACAAAGATATTGTGTCCAAAAAAATACCGACTAGTAATTAAATAATTACGACACTATCATGAAACAAAAAACGACTAGTGCAAAACAAAAATATTGATTTTTTGGCAATAATTTTAAATTAAATTTTCAATTAAAAATGCCATTCTGGATATGCCAATGGTTTATGTAGCGTTTCGTCAGCCAATTTACTTGACAATGTAGTTGCAGACTTTTATGTGGTTCATTAACAACAACTAGCAAAAACTTATTCTTTTTAAACTTGAAACTTGAAACTAAAGCTAATTATTGATCGAAATCAATTTTAACTAGGTTCATTAATTTCAATCGATGTGTGAGTCTTAAATAGACATAAAAATAACGTTTAACTAGTCTGGCATATTGTAATTCCTTATTTTTTAACCCAAGCAACGCACATCTTGCTGTTTCTAAATAAACTTACATTTTTTCTCCATTAGCAAAGTTTAGATTCACGTTCACGGCCAATTTACAAAGTGAACAATACCGGTTTTTTATTTTCTCTGTTTGTTCAGTTGCACTTTAATTCTTAAGAATTAAAAAAAATTTATTACTTACAAAAACGCTTTAATTATAAATCTCATGAAGGACTATGCAGACCATAAATATGGCGATTTATTTATTTTTTACGTCTATATTTCTGAATAAAAATTTAAATTACTGAATTTTCATAACTTGAATTATTCATGACAAAATAAATAGTAAAAATAAATTTTGTTGATCAAATTCTAATTTTTCTTTATGAAAATTTTTTAATAATTTAAAAAAAAAATTTTTTAAATTATCGATTCTCAAATCGGTCTTGTCATTTATCTCAAATATACAAACAAATTTAAAATTCACTTTTCGATGAGCAATTGTAATAGAAAAAATGTTGAAAAAAATAGAACATAAGTCTGACAAAAAATAGAAAAAAAAAATTAAAAATTAAAAAAATTTAGTGTGATCGTATGATTTTTCTAAATATGTAGATTCTATTTAAATTAATAAAACTGATATAAAATTCTCATTATTTTATTTTTATTTATTTATTTCAATGAACGCCTTGAAGGCGATGTAAAGTTTTAGGATTAAAAAAAAAGAAAAAAAAATAAGACAAAAATTAAATAGTAAAATTATAAGGTTTAAATTTGAGATATATTCTATAAACTTGAGATAACTTTTTTAATTTGAAAAAAAAAACATTTAAGCTTTAAAATGCCTTATTTATTTAATGGTTTATTTAACAAAATCTAAATTTTAATATTCTTTCACTTTTTATTTTTAAACAATTAATTATCTCTTTTTTTTTCTCTAAAATAAAAATTTTCTAAAAATATTTTTCTCGATAATGAACATTAACCTTTTATTCTGCTCTATTTAATAATAAAAAAGGGCTAAAAAGATTGCTTTTTTACAGAATAAAATTTTTAAGTTTATATGAAACATTTATTTCTGTTATTATTAGTAGTGATGTTGTATGATTTTTAACCATAATTTTTCCGTCCACCGAATAATTATTAAAGTGTGTATTTTCTTACTATTTTACATATTTTCTTTTATGTTTATCATAGTTAGATCATTAATAGATAGAGATAAAATGTCTTGAATAGAGATTAAAAAAATTATAAAAATAATGAAGATCATAATAAATATATTATTTTATGGTGTTTAATTAAAATGAGAGCTTCTTCAAAAATTCAACAAGATTGATTATAAAAACTCAATTAAAAATTCTTTGGTGCACTAAAAAATTTAATAAATATTTTTTTTTTAACAATCTATAACAAAAAAATTTTTATATTTTATAATGTTCTAGATTTTTTTCTTAATGGCGAAAGGAGTTTGATAATCCAAAGCCATCTAAAAAATTTAATAAACTCTATTATTCTAAAATTTAAGAAACTAATTAATTTTCTATTCGAAAATAAAATAAAACTTTTTTTTCTTTAAAATTTTCATTAGATTTGTTGCAAACTGAGAATTAATTAAAAGCCAAAAAAACAAAAGATTTGATTTAATCATGCTTGATTTTTGATTTCTAGCCAATTTAATATAAAAATTAGGAAGTAGTTTTGACTCGTTTTTTTCTTCTTCTATCGCTGCCAGACATATTCTCCACAGAATCAATAGAAAATTTTATTTGAATAAAAAAAAGGGGGCTACTTAAGGAGATATAAATGTATGTTGGACAATTATCGGAAAAATTAACTCCTAGAAAAGAAAAATTGACGTACAAATCGGAAACAAATAATTGCTCCAAAAACATTTATGTAGACTAAGTAGTTAAGACTAAATCTTGATAAAGAGTGAATTAGGCACGAAAACTATTCTAAACAAACAAGTTAAATTTTACATTAGATCGAGGTAAATAATGAACTTGCTTTAATTCAATTTTAAAATAATTCTAATACAATTACAATTGAGAGGTTCTCATTTGGTTGAATTTTTTTTGTTCAAACAAAACCAAAATCATTTTATCTGGATTATAATTTTCCGTCTGAGAATCAATTCAATTTCCATTATTCTGTTTGCTTATCTGAATCATTATCAAAATCGTATTTATTCTGCTGGTCTACGTTTATTTCTTCTCTTCTTTCTTTATTTGTATTGTACACTCCTGCCACGCACATCGATTTCTTTTTAGCGACATGGACTTGTTTGAATTGAAAAAAAAAGCCATTTCGCCTCTTTACACTTAAAATTTCATTAATTATGTTCAATCGATTGGAGCCTTTTCTTTTTGTTTTTGATTGATTTATAAAAAATTGAAATCTAAAACCAAAAAATTCATTAAATTTACTCAATATTCTGTTAAATAAGGAAATAAATTCAACGATTGACAATCACGGCCCACTGTTTGCTAACGAATTTAGTGGCCACATTGGATAATTTGAGCTTATCAAAATTTCAATAGTAATTCCACTTGAAAACATTATGTCTACAATAGTTGTTATTTGATCTCTTATCAAATACAACTAACTGAATCAACTTAACCAAAAAAAAAAAAACAAAACTTTATTTGCTCAAGATTTAGAGTCTTTTGCCAAATAATTGCTTAAACTATTATTTTGGGTCTATTTGGATCGTCTGTCGAGGTTAATCATCGCTCAGCACAATTACATGTCATCCAGCATGCTAACACTTTTTTCTACACTTTGTCCCATTTTTATAAAACATTTTTTTCCTCAATTTTTTTTTTAAATAGAGACTAAAAAAAATAACATGGAAGATAAAATTTTAAAGAATTTTTTGAAAAAAACAATGAATTTAAATAAAACTTTTTTTGCTCAATCTTTTATTATTTTTTTACAAATTTCTATATTTTTTTAGAAATGATGACTAAAAAGGCCTGCGAAAGAGTCTTGGGTAAAAAAAAAAGTAAAAAAAAAAAGTAAAAAAAAAATATCTATGAATTTCAAAAACACTTTTTCTCTACACTTTGTCCCATTTTTAAATTAGCTTTTTTTTTCTCTTTCAATTATTTGCAATACTTAGAAATAAAAAAAAATTTTTTTCCTCAATTTTTTTTTAAATAGAGACTAAAACAAATAACATGGAAGATAAAATTTTAAAGAATTTTTTGAAAAAAACAATGAATTTAAATAAACCTTTTTTTGCTCAATCTTTTATTTTTTTTACAAATTTCTATATTTTTTTAGAAATGATGACTAAAAAAGGCCTGCGAAAGAGTCTTGGGTAAAAAAAAAAGTAAAAAAAAAATATCTATGAATTTCAAAAACACTTTTTCTCTACACTTTGTCCCATTTTTAAATTAGCTTTTTTTTTCTCTTTCAATTTTTTGCAATACTTTGAAATTAAAAAAAAAAATTTTTTGTTTAAAAAGAGACTAAAAAGAATACATGATGGTGCTCGGAGGAAAAATTTTAAAGAATTTTGAGAAAAAAAATATGAATTTAAATAAAAATTTATTTGCTCAATATTTTATTTTTTGGAAATGATGACTAAAAAAGGCATAAAGACCTGTGGAAGAGTCCTAGGTAGAAAAAAACAATAAAAAAAAATATCAATAAATTTCCAAAACATCTTTTTTTCTTATTTTTTTCTAAATAGGGATAAAAGGCGTTCGAAAAAGTCCTAAATAAAAATAAAATTAAAAAAAAAATCTAGAAATTTGTTAAACTTCCTCAAATAAAAATGCATCTCAAATGATCGCAACATTATAGAATAAATTTAAATATTTAAATTAATAAATTTGTTTGAGGCCTAGTATCCAAGTAACTGAATAGTTAATAAGTATTTACGAAGACGTCTAACTTTGTTTGAATATTTCTAGGGCTTAGATTTATTAAAAGATCAAAAATCGATCCATCACTAGCACATGACACGTTCCAATGAGTTTATACTCATTTAAACATGTGACATTCGTCGCATTTTAATTCAACTTCACTTCGAATGCATATGTCCACTAACTAAACAAGGTAATCGAACATTGTTCTCAGAAAATCAAAAACTTCTTGTCAGTATTGATTTTTGGGGCCAAATGCCCAGAAATTTAATTAAATTTTAATCTTTTCATATTGACCCTCTTGAAGAACTTGCTCCAGGCCGGAGGACACACTCCATAGGTATTCTCGAGATTTGTTCACAAGTTTCCTTGAAATAACTTAACAAATCTCCACAATAAATGGGTCACTTACTCAGAGGCTTTAAAATCTAGTTGAGCTTTTTAGAATAGAAAAAAAAGAAAAAAAAATTTTTTATCTAGCAGCAGCAAAGCAAATGGCATCTTGATAACAAAAGTTTAAATAAATATTTATAAAGCGTAAGCTGTGCGCCTCATTGAAACGCAATGACAAATATGAATCATCTAGACACGCACCTCGAGACCTTCTCGAAAAGATAAGATGTGCGAATGAAAATGTTCTTGTTCTAAATAGCAGAAATTTATTTAAATGTGTCGGTGCCACGGCTTATATAAACTTTAAAAGTCATCTTAAAATCAATTGACATTGATTCATGTACATGATTTATTAGAGGCGTTTAAATTAGCTTATTTGCATAAAATGCCAATATTTTATAGATCCAAAACTTGATTGTTGATTCAGTTGCAACTTGACTGAGTCCAAAACGGCTTAAAACTAAAAATAAATAAAAAGATAATCTTAGAAAATTTGATTTATATTTTAAATTCGGTCAATTTATTTAAAAAATAGGATAAATATTTGGACTAACAAAATTGTTTACGGATTCGACAATTTATCCACGACCCAGCTCTAATCTTAGAGTATACAGTTATGTTAGACTATGCTTAATAAAGCGGAACGAGTGCACTTGCGCAACTTGTTCATTCATTCATTTAATCTGAAAAAAAAATTTTTTCTTTTTTTGTTTGTTTTTAAAAACAAAATTTAATCTTAGAAAAAATAAAGTTAACTTAAAAAACAAGTTTTTTAACTATACATTTCTGTTTTTATTATTTCAAATTAGGATGTATCTTTCGCGGAAATAAAAGCAAAGTATAAAGACCATTCCAATGATACTAGAGTATTCTCTTAATTTATTTTATAAAAATTAGAAATTAAAAAAAAACTATTTCACAAAAAAAATCTCAAAAAATTTTAAATTTTTCATTAAAATAAAATTGTAATAAAACGTAAAAAATTTGAAATTTAATAATTTTTTTTTATTAAAAAAAATACAGTTTGGAAAATCTAATTCCTGGAAAAAACAGTTTTAATCTGCCTTCTGTATCACGCAATTTTATTTAAAATAGAAAAATTGTAAATGAAATAATGAAAAATAAATAGCTAAATTAAAATCTCAAAAAATTTTAAATTTTTCATTAAAATAAAATTGTAAAAAAACGTAAAAAATTTGAAATTTAATAATTTTTTTTTATTAAAAAAAATACAGTTTGGAAAATCTAATTCCTGGAAAAAACAGTTTTAATCTGCCTTCTGTTTCACGCAATTTTATTTAAAATAAAAAAATTATAAATGAAATAATGAAAAATAAAATAGCTAAATTAAAATCTCAAAAAATTATTTTTTCATTCATGTTGAATTCTTTCTTATTCTAAAATTTATATTTCGTAAAATCAGAGTTGTTTAAAAGTCACAAGTCTCTAGTCAAGTCCAAGTCCTGACATTTTTTTTTCTAAAGTCCGAGCAAAGAATTTAATTTTTTTTTTAATGACTTGGACTTTTTTTTGTGACTTTTAAACAGCTCTGCGTAAAACCCAATTCCTGAAAATACCATTCCAATATTTCCAGAGTATACTTCAAAAGTTGTAAAAATAGAAAAAAGTCGAATTTTCCACTTAACTAAAATTCAATTTTTTTCCCTTCAAACAAAATTTGATAAATTATTTCTATTTTAAAACTCATAAAAAAATTAAACTTTAATTTAATTTTTTAATAAGAAATATTTTGAATAATTAATAATTTTTTTTGTGAAAAAAAAAACCTAATTCAGAAGATAGCAAATCGCCTCTACTGCATCATTAGTGTAATAAATAATCTAGCATCAAAAAACGATTTATTATCAAACTATTACAAGAGAAAAAAATGCTATATCTATTTTGAAATTAAAGAACAAATATTTCTTAACAAACTCGGGCTTTAGCTATGATTTACTGATGATTCCTTAGTCGATAAATCACCTAAACGATGATTAGTTTTTTCGAACATATATCAATTGGAGATTAGAAAACAAACCAAAAGAAAAACATTAAGCTAGTCCAAGTTTATGTATTATAATTAAAGCCAAAGCTAGGCCCGATTAAGATAGCCTAGGCCCCCCTCCGACCCTTTTGTACACACAATTCATTTCAATTTATCAATAAAACATAATAACACACAATAAGATTGATTAATGATTTAAAGATAAATGGGCTGATAAATTTGAAATAAGTTATACGGTCTGCCGGGACCTGGTCTCTTTTGAACAAGACTGTTTTTTTAATTTTGAAATATTTCAATCTAATTATTAAAGGGTAATTAGAGCTGATTGATTTGGATTAAGAGCTTTCTAATAAAAATCGCGCTGGCTTCTAGATTAGGCCGCTATTTTGTAGAAAATTTGAAACATTTTTTTTTTCATTCACCTGTACACTCTGATAACATGCCACAAGATTAAAATATTAAATATTCTTGTTAGTTTTTGCTAGTTCGGGGATTAACCTAGATATATCAATTGTAAAATTGAGCCTCATCGATTGTGTTAATAGTCACACAATCGCGAAAATAAACCCGATATAACTCTTTATTGTCAAAGAGAAAAAAAAGCTCTCTTTTTGGGACATGGGTGCAGAAAAATTTATTAATTTTTTTTTGAGCTTTTTATGAGCTGAAGTTTGAAACTTTTTTTATTACAAAAAGTATTTTCTAGATAAAAAAAAAGCTTCAAACTTATTACTGTAAATGAGAAATTTTATGTTTTAATTAAATATTAGTTTGCATAACTGTCAAATAATTTTACAAAATTTTGCTTAAAGTATTTGACACTTTTAATTAGACTTAAAAAAAAAAACATGAATAAACATATTATTTTACATTTTTAGAGTCATTGACTAAATTCTATTTTTGCTTATTCATTAAAATAAAAGATTACATTTTTGAATGAAAGTACTTACAACTTTTAATAAAATTTTACATTAACCACTCGAAAAAAAAAATTTAAATTTTACTCTTAAATTTTTGTAGTAATTCAAAGTGATAAGATATAGGAAATTTTTTGATTCTAAATTTTTCTAGTTGTCAAGACTCAACAACCATTTAAAATTTTCATTCTTAAATTTGCATTATGATGCATTGTGATTCATTGGACTTTGAGTTTAATTAATATTTTTATTTTAGCTTAAAAAATTGCCATTAATAAAAATAATCTTATTGTATAACTTTTTTTTCTGGCTAAAATTAATTTTTGATCACGAATAAAATCGAAAGCCCTCGGGTTTTGTGCATAATCGATTTTGTGTCCGCACAAAAAATCCAAAATGAAAATCGGAACTGCGTTCCAGTTATATCCTAATAAGTTTAGCTAAAAAAATTTATGACACTTTCAAGTTTTATCTATTTCAACCTTTGAGGCTAATTTTGGCCAATTTAGATAGCTCACAAAAAAACTCTGACAAAATACACTTTGAAACAAAGCGCTGGTATCTTGTGCAATGAGAAATATAATTTCTTAGATAAGAAACTATTTCAAATATTTGGCTTAAGAAAACAGTTTAATTTTCATATCCTCAATATCAATACTAGAAAAACCACTTAATTGTTCAGAAAAAGATACTAAGCTGTTGATGGGCGAAAACGTCAAGTTCCAAAATAGACTTATCTTCTAAAAGATAAGATACAAGTGAGTTGAAAACTTTGCGTACCTATCTGTGCAAAATCTTGTGAAAACAGACTTTGAAATTAAATTAAAAATTCAGAATAATTAAACATTTTTGATTTGGGCTCAAATTTCGTGATAAATACAAATTTAAAATTCATAAATATTGTGCAATAGCTTTAGCCATGATTAAATTTATCGATTTTTATATTGGTGTACAAATTGTATAATTTATGCCATAGGCTTAATGACTATTTTGTGACGCAGAATTTGATAACATTCGGAAGTTGGATGATGATGCAATTTCATCTAGATCAATTTGTTCGAGTGTTAGACCGGTTCTATTTTTGGCATAAAATATTTGTTTCTCTCTAAAAACAGATTGAAAAATAAAATTCCAAATCGAACCCTAATCATTATTTTTTATTTACAATTGATTGATTTAATTAAACAGATATTAGTTAGATATAGAACAAAATTATCAATATTTTTGTTTTTAAAAAATAGTTTTTCAACTCACACCGAACATATATATTTGGATTTTTCTGCAAAAAAACTGACAAAATAATTCTAATAAAAAATATAAATAAAATTCTTAATTTTCAAATAAAAATAAATGTAAAAATTAGATTATTAAATAATTTTGTGTAAAATTTTTTTATTTAATAAAAAAAAAATAAATCGACTGCATCTGTTTTAAAATCTATTAATAATAATTTAACTGGAAATGATACCCGAATAAAAAAAAAAAAAAAGCGTGGGGACTAAGTATCAAAAAAAAACGAAGACTAAATTTGCATTTGGGCATCAGGTTTCGAATTTTAAATTCAATTAGCAGCATTAAACTTAAAGTTTATTAAAAAAGAATAAATAAAAAGGAACAAAGGTAATCGAAGAGCGTTCCAAAGAGAAATTATTTACTTTTACAAAAGCACGCATTCAAAATTTTATTCAATAAAAAAAAAAAAAAAAGCTCAAGCCCTAGTCCAAAGAGCTATACTTTGTTACTTTGTTGTTAATGACAAAATTTTTAAAACGAAAAAAACTAGTTCAACTCTAAGGTAATCTTGTGTAATTTTTTTTAAATTATAAAAATAATGAAAGATAATATTTGGTCTTTTGTTGAAAATAAAATATTTATCTTTCGATATCGGCTTAAAGGGGTTCCTAAAAAGGCTTTTTATTTGTGTCCAAAAATTCGGTCACTGTTACAACCGAGATAAAGTTGGAGCAGTCTTGAACTAAACAGACAAACTCAGGGCGTTTTATCGATTCGTCTTAATTACTCGACCACAAAGACCTAATAAACAATTAATCAAAATATATTCTGATCGGGCAATAAATAGTTTTTGTTGTTGGTTGTTGTTTTTGTAATGAATTTAGCAGAAATCGGATATAAGCCCATTCTGATTCCATTCTTAAAAATATGTTCCAAACAATCTTTAAATTTTATCTTTTATTGAGTCTAAACGCTAAATCCTTAGCTAAACCCTGTAAGATAATTCTGATTTAATTGATTACTCATTTTGTTCTGCAACTGTTCATAGTTTGAGCCTATTTATTGAAATTTTCGAACCATCATCTGTCCAGCCATTTGGCCATGATGCCCAACTGAGCCCTGTGTCCAAATTAAAGCTTAGCATGGCTGCCGGAATTGCTATCAGAAATAAATTGAGCGATATGCGAAAAACAGGAAGAGAAGAAGCTCTATGAATACTCAAGCTATAAAAACAAATTAAGCTAGTTCTATAAAACTAACAATTGCATAATTTTCAGCTAAATTCCTGCTTTTGGATCCCAAAAACATCCGTAATCTTAGTTGCATATTTTAATTAGATAAGCAAAAAAATCTAATTTAATTTGAAACCCAAGACCTAATTGTATGAATAAAAGCCAACAAAAAATCATTGCCAAAATGTTTATTATGATTTAATGACACTGATCTTAATAAAACTCGGATTATTTGGCCAAATTTTATCAAGTTTATTTAGTTAGTGCATGAAATAAATACTTATTAGATTACTATTGGGTGATACTTTTGATTAATTAAAATAAAATTATTCTAAAATTGAAATTTTTAAGTTATTAATCTTTAATCAATCACAGCTTCACGAGTGTGGTTGTTTTGATCCAAATTGGCTTGAGCTATGTATAAAAATAGCTAACTAATCTGCATTAAATTGTTTAGATTTATAATGATTTAGAAATTCCATTTTTAATCTTTGTTTTAGTTCGAATTTGGTTATGAACTAATTTAACAATCAAGAAAAATATTTTGGATATTAGTGCCTGCAAAGTAGAAAAAATTATATCCTGAAAATTTAAATTTCCAATCGACTTTAAATTTATTCATATGCAACGAATATCATCATCTTTTTTAGTATAAAAAATTTTAATTATTTCCTCTTTATCTTTATGAATAGAAAAAATCGAAATATTTTTATTATCCAAAAATACACTTAAAAATATTTAAAAAAAAATATCAAAATTTTAATAAATCGTCTCAATAAACGAGAGAAAGAAAAAACAGAAAAAAAATTAATTAAAATTTAAAAAAAATCTCTCGTTTTCTAAATTAGAAAAAAAGCTATGGACCAGTGTAGATTTTGGACGATGAACGAAATTAGAAAATTAATTTTATTCAATATTTTGTTAGGTATACTTTTTTCTAGGTTTCAGATTTGTTATTTTTAATGAAAATAATATGCCAAAAAATGAGAAAAATTTAATATTTGAATATTAGTGCTACAAAATATTCAATTGTTCAATATTTGAATATTTTTTTCTTTAGTTAAAATAAAAAAAGAGTTACTTTCGAGACTCGGCTTTAACAGTCTAGAGGAATTGTCTTCCTCTAATAATTCCATTTTGTACTCTGATATAATTCACCACGTCAATTTTCATAAAATAAACAATTTCAGACTATTAAAAACACATTATTTCCAATGGATAAAATTGTTTATCAATAGTTTTTTATTTTATTTCAAAAATTTCTAGGATACCTTTAGAACAGGGAGCTAGTTCAAATCCAATTACTAAATTATCGAATTATTTTTAACTTTTCCATTTCTCTGACTCTTTTTTTTCTAAATTTTTACCATCAATTGTTATTAATTACTTTTATTGTGCGCTGATTGCGTCAAATTCCTCAGAGTTGATCCTACGAATTGGATTTTATTTTATTCAAGTAGAGAATAAAATCTAATGTATTTTTGTTTAGAATTTTATTTAAAAATCCGAGTTAATAAAAAAGAAAGCCATAAAAATTAATATACTCTTAAGGTTTCCTAATGGATGTATATTTCTGAATTTTAATTATTTAATTTGATCCCTCTGAAAATCTTTAAAAAAAATGGAGTAGTTTTTTTTTTTTTTTTAAGTTACGAAATATTTTTTGGGCATTTTAAGCAAAAATGTTCTTTTAGCTACGAGTTTTCCTTAGTACCGTAAACACTTTATTTACGGTTGCCACCTAAAAATCCTACAATTCGTAATGAAAAAACATTTTTCTAAAAAAGCAACTAATTTTTAAATATGTAATAGTGAATAATTGAACAATGTTTTTTTCAGATTAAACCAACAATTAATTTTATAAATTTCCAAATTTTATCCAAAAAATTACTGAAGAACTCAATAAACATATGCCAAGATCTAATTTACCAAAATCTATCACATTAATTTTACATTAGTATTTGATCGTTTGTATCTACACACTGCAAGGTACTCAAACTTTGATACTTGCTTATCTCAAATCTTAAATCAGAGAAGCTTTTTATTAAAAAAAAAAAGTAATTTTAAAAGCCTTTAAGGGTGCATTCGCCTAGAATTAATAAAAATGTAATGCGCTTGCTTTAGAATAACATTTATATATTTCTTAATCGTTTCCATTGATGAAAGCTTCAAAGCTCTGCAAGCAAACACAACACTAATTAGATCAAGTCAGTTCTGGGGTAAAATGCCGTGATTTTGAATAGTTTGAAAAAAGCAAGAAAATTTTCTATTTTATAAAAAATAAAAACATTTAGTAAATTAACTCTTTGCTTGAAATTAGATATTGGCATCGATTTAATTAAGCCCGATTATGCAACTGGATCTAATGAGTTATTGGCTTTCGGGGTGTCCTACAAATACGATAAGCAATATTTTCCTTCTATTGAATAATAAACATTTTTCTAACCTTTAAAATCGATGATTTATTTGTTTTTTTTTTTGGAGTTTAGTACCAAAACTCTATATGCTTTCGATATTATTAACTAATTAAGAATAATGGTATGATGCAATACAAACAAAACGAGCATCCTTGTTACTTTTAGATAAACTTAAAAGCAAGGTATTATCTAATTTATTCCATTTATCAAGTGCTTGATGTAAATAAATGCTAGCATGCTTTTGGAGCAAGTCCTTATCTAAATTACCTGCTTTTTATTAATTTAATAAAAACAAAATTTCAAATATTAAACAAATTTTGTTTGTTTACGAATGCCTAGTAAAAAAAACATTGCCAAATTTGCACAAAGAATCTTTGTTGCGGGCCTAAACCGTAAATTCCATGCTAACTTTAGTCTGTTAATAATTTAATTTTTGCATTTGGCAATAAATTTTTTCGGCAAGATAGTCTTAAATTTTTGTCAACATTAATTATTTAAAATTGAAAAATTGACTTTAGGGCTCATCATCTCTGAGGGGCAAGGGTTGAAAAATTAATTTAATTTTTTTAGAAGCCATTGTCAACAAAAAATTAATTATTAAAATTAAATTAATTTAATTAAAGCATTAAATTAAATTTACTAGTTAAAAATTTGTTTTGAATATAAAGATTCTTCTTCGGCTGTAAAAGTACAATTTTAGATTATATCTTATAATTTTTAACTTGAAAAAAAAACATAAATATAAACTCGGTAAAAATTTTTGATTTGAACTTACTTTTGAATTTTTTTTAAACTCACCAGAATTTTAGAAATCTTGTATTTTAGATTATAAATGATGAGAGAAATAAAATGAACAGGTTTGTTATCAATAAAATCTTTTTTAAAATACGATTTTTTACTCGAAATATTTTTATTTATTTATTATTTATTTTTATTTTTTTTATTTTATTACGTTAGTTAATTAGTATTTAAAATTTTCTCTATGTTAAATTGAAAAAAAAAACAAATTTGTTCGAGGGATAAAAGTTGCATTTTAATTTGCTGATAAATTAATTTTTTACAGATTTTTTTACAAAATTTTTTCAATTAATATCTAAAATTCTATAATTAGTTAAATAAGTGAATCCAAAGTCCATCACCCTTATTTGATTTTATTTTTATTCTAAAAAAATTCTCTTGATTGTAATTTACAATTGTAAATAATCTACCAAAGAATTGTCTTATTCTAAATTTTCGGAAAAAATTAAAAATATGAACAATTCGTTTATTTAAAAAATAAAAAAATAAATCATTCTTAAAAATCCGAGATGAAATCATCATATTTTAATATAATTTTTAATATAATTAATTTAATAATAATTTAATAATTTAATTTAATCTAAATAATTTAATTTTTAAATAAAAAAATTTGAATTTTATTCTAGGCCATAAAATTAAAATCCAAATTCCTTCTAAACATTATTAGCTTTAAAAAAAAAATTTAATTTTTTAAAATAGTTGCCTGAATAAAGCTCAAAATTGGGTATAGAGAATTTTTCAGCTTTTGAATTAATTTGCGGCTGACTGCAAACTATAAACAAGGAAATGAACTTGTGTGATTAGTCTTCTCAAGATAATATTTTTATTCCGATCGGCAAAATAATTTACTTTAAATAGGAAGGATTAAAATGAGGAAACGATTGCATAAGAAGCGAAAATTATGAGAGGAAACAACGAGAAAAATGCGTAGCCCATCTTGAATGTAAGTAAACCAAGCGCTCGCATAATCCAGCCAAAGATATAGAGATAAACTCGATAAATAAGCTTTAAATAAGTATCAAATCTCTTGAAATAGTTTGCTGCTGCAACTAGCTAGATTGAGTGCCAGCCAAAACTACTTTTATTAATCGCGCTATTTTGTAATAGGCCGTTGATCGCTGGAGCATTCAGAAATCGCTAGCAAAAGCCACATAAAATATTACAAAAATTAACCAAACTATATACAATTATGTAATTGTAATTAAAGATTATTAGTTTTGGGTCCTTAGCGAGCACAGAGCCAAAAGTTTATATGCATTGTAAATAACTGGATTTTATGGTCTATTAAGGGGAAAATAAATTTTATAGTCCTCTTGAAACTCTTGCCCAAATTTCATTAACTCCATAAATTTAATCCACTCAAATAAATAACTGGTGGAATTAAAGTTTTATTTTTCGTTTGCTTTTCTCTTGAAATCTAATGATAAATTACACAATCTGGATCTAATTTATGTTGTGTGTGCTCGGAGTCTATCGATTAGCGATTTTATTCTGGTACTCATCTATAATGGCAAGAGTTTAGCGCTTCACTGTCAGCTACCAGTACTAGAGAGAGAACCCAGAACCCCATGGGAACACATATTGATTTTACTTTTAAGTTAACTTTTTATTCTAAAATGTCAGCATGCTTTGAATTTACAAAAAAAATTTAAATAAATAAATTTTTTCGTGCTGTTTGTTAAATATAAATTTAAAAGCTTGTCTTATTGAAAACATGAGAACAAAAATTTTGGCAAACATTTTAAGCTAAAGGGAAACAAACTTTATTTAAAATTAAAATTTTGTAAATTTTTTTCTCAAGCATGTTTGCCCATTTTTCACACTTCTTGCTAGTTTGGTCAAAAATGTGTCTTCACGCTTAGAAATAATCTAATCTCTAGGTCCTTTTTTGCTGGAAGTACGAATTTTTTAAAACTATTATTTGTGAACTCTATTAATTTGTTTTATGAAACCAAACATTGAAAAGTAAACTCCACATAAAGGCTTCTTTGTAAGAGCTTCTAATGTTTTTTTTGAAAGTGTTAAACACTAAAAAATGCTCCAAGAGCTTTGAATTTGCATAGATCTTGAAAAAGAACTTTTTTTTCTCTTAAATGTTACTTTAAAATGTTTGCTTTGATTTTTGAATGGACTCTCGAGTATGGGTACAAAGCGATGACCCAAGCTTTCAATCAAGTTAATATCTTAATCACAAAACTATTTTGCTTTGTTTCTCATTAGGTGAAAGTCAATCCACAAGTTTATGAATCATGAAGTATAGAATTACATACTATTAGATAAATCTAATATAAAATTTGATTGTTGAGTGAAACAGATATCACAAAAGACCAAATTAAGAATATGCATAGGCAATTTGTTTGATTGCTTTCATTTAAAAGGGAAAAAACTATTTTTAAAAATACTTAAATTCTCAATATTTCCTTTTAATCTCCGTTACCAATCAATAAAATATTCAAGAGGCCCATTTTTGTTTCTCTTTTGTAATTTTAGCCAAGTTAATCATTTAGTAAAACAAGGCCGTAATTATTTTTGTTCGATTCTGCTTTTTTTTGCCATCATTTAGAAGAAATCCATTAAGAATTATTAATAGCTTCAAACATACAAATCAAAGAGCCTTTCAAATACCATATTGGGTCTTACATAAAACTTTAAATTAATTATTGCCAGTCTTGAATTAAATACAAAAAAAATTTTTTTCTATTTACTTTTCTTAAATTCCACACAAAATCTTTTTTATTAAATAAAATTAAAAAAAAATTAAATATTTTATTTTACAAGGTCTGCAAATAGATGCTAAATCATTTATATTTACCAAGTGTTAGGATAAAATTTTTGAAAAATAATTTCCATAGTCTTAGAATAAAAATGCTCAAAATTTTTAAAATTTCGATTAATCATAATTTTTCGGAATATTAGAGAGCTGGTTGTAATTAAATTATTTCTACTTCTTTTCTCTCGGCATCAAACTTAAAACAAAAAAAAACAATGACTGTAAGAAATTATTTCATAAGCAAATTTTACATCGGAAAATTGCTTACACAAAACATCTATGATTAATAAAATGCTTGAAATATGCCAATATTTGAAATCGAGTATTAATTTTTCCAATGTTAGTTCAAAAAAAATTTCTAGAATTTTAAAATAAATTAAAAATAAAGGAAACTCTTTATGAAATTTTAATGTAAATATTGATTTTTATTAAATTGATTAAGTGAAGCGTTTCCTGAGGAAAGCGTTTGTTTTTGATTAACTTACCGGCAAACGATAGTACAACAAATACTAGATGTTTTTTGTTTGAAGCTTGAGGGTCCCAAAAATTGAAGTGATAAACAAATTTGAGAAAAATTTAATTAAGTAATAAAAAAGATGAGTCTGTTTTATTTCATTTAAAGCTATATTTAACTAACTGCGAGATATTAAAAGCAGGAAATGGAATTCAACCAAGAATGCACATTTATTCAAGAAGTTTTGATATAAACCTTAATTGTGTGATATTAAGAGTTATCTAGCAGAAGCCTTTAAGCTCATATAAATAATTCATGAAAAATACAATTTTATTTTGCTACTTTATTTTGAGAGATTAGGATTCGGTAAAAGAAAATATTGCCTCTGTACAAATTACGTAATTTCTTTTTAGCAAGAGTGTAACCAAGAAACTCGATGATTTAGTTTCGGGCTCACTTATCTAAAAAATTTCAATATTTAAGTTATTGATCAAAGTTGCTATAACTACGCATTTGAACTGCATGAAATAATATTTTATAATTTATCTTTTATTAATTTAATTTTGATAAAATATTTTTTTCATTAAAATGAAAATTTTCCAAAACGAAAAGAAAATATTCATCAAAAAATCTCTTGACAAAAAACTCTTGAAATTTGGTTTTATTTTAAAAATAAACTAAAAATTATATTGCTTCTGAATAACAGGTTTTTCTTGTAAAATTTTGAATATTTAAAGCATTAATTTAGTGGCAAACTAATTAAGCAATTATTTTTATTAGGTTTTTTTCAAGTCGAATAGAAAATATCAGATCAAAATAGTTTCTATTTTGATGATTTATGAGCTTTTTGTAATCTTATAACGAGTAATTACATTTTAATTTTTCTTAATGTTTTACCTATCAATTTTAGACGAGCAGAAAACTCGATATAAAAATATCAAAATTTTACTAATTTTACATGCGAATTTGATTACAAAATTATTACACATATTTTTTAAAAATCATTTAAAAAATATTCATAAATAATAATTAAAAATTTAGAAAATTATGACTACTATTTATAATTATTAAATATTTGAATAATTTTTCTTACCTGCAACTAAAAAAAAGTTTAAATAAAAATTATATAACAAATTAAATATTGTACTATTAGACAAAAGTAATTTATCAACAAGAAGAAAACAAATTAGTGATTTCACTAATTTGAATTGTTTTAATTTTTTTTCAATATAATTCAAAATTCTGTTACTTAAATTATCATGTTGAAAAATTGTACCATTGTTATCCTTTTTTAATCAGAAAAAAATTATTTTTTTTAAATATAGGTGATTTTTTAAGAACACTTAAAAAAACCTAAATCTTTGAATTTTTGAACAAGTTTTCTCGGATAAAATTTACCATTGAATTATTTAAATCTTACTCAAAAGCCTAATATTTCAAATTAAAATCTCTTTATTAAGAATATTTTTCTAAAATTCATGATTGTTTATTTTTTCAATCTTACACAGTTTCATCAGGTGTTTATACTTGATATATTTAACAGAATTTTTGAATATTATTTATAAATACTCTTTAAAAATTCAGAAAAACAAACGCTTATGATCAAAATACTAAATATTTTCTTTATATTCTTTTCTTTATAATCACTTATTGAAATGAAAATTAAAAATTTTAACAATTTATGACCGAAAATAATGATTTATCTAAATTTAAAATACTGAAATATCATTATAATGCTAAATATGAAATTGCAAAAAGTTGATCCTAAATTAAGCAAGAATTTAAATATAAGTAAATTAAGATTTCATGAAACTGTTAAGATCAAGATCATTGTTTATTAGAATTCTAGCGTTTTTATTTTCTGAATTAAATTTTTTAAATAGATATCAGAATTATAAATTCTTAGGAAATTTTAAATAAATTTTTGTAAGAGAATTTATTGAATTTAAACGATTCAACTCGTTAAAAATCTAATTAATACGATTCATTATTAATACAAATAATATAAGATAAATTAATCAATGCTTAATTTAAATAAATTGATTTTAAGTGCTCTTTAAGCTTGTTAGGTTAAATTAAAAACTATTGAGTTTATTTAATTTAGTTTTAAGAAAAGAGTTGGATTTAATTTCATGTAAGATATTTATTAAGGAATAATTTTTAAAGTTAATTATAAATTCATTATTAATTGCTCAGTAATTTATTGGTATTTGTTATCTTTCAAACGGTACCAGAACATTGGATCTTCTTTCTTTAATTCATAACAAACCAATTGCTTGATTATTGCCTTGAAACTGTTGTTTGATACTTTTTTTTATTAAGTCTGGATTTTTGAACTTTTAACACTAGAAGCACCAACTAGTCAAAATGACTCTTTTTAGATTTTTGGCACCTAAAATCCAAGTCAATTTTTGTAATTTGAGCATGATTTTTTTTTCAGCATAAAAATATGAATAACTTTCTAAATTAACTAAATTCAAATAAAAAAAAATTTGTAAAAATACAGTAGCTACAAAATCAATGGATGAGTCAAAAAATATTAATAAAAACGGACAAGGTTGATTAAAACATATAAAATGTGAATAAAACATAAAAAAAGAGAACGTAGCATAAAAATAAATTTATTTTCCATAAAAGTGAATCAAAACATAAAATAATTTCTAATTTCAGTTAATAAAACATAAAAAAAAAATATTAAATTTTAGTCTAAATTTACCAAAAAAGTTACAAAAACATAAAAAATTAAATAAATAATTTATGTTTTAGTCTCTCTTTTTAATAAATTTTTATGTTTGATGCACTCTTTTAGAAAAATTTGCAAAAAATAGAAATAAAAATTTTAGTATATGTTTTATTAACTGTTTTAAAAAATTATTACTACTTTTATGTTTTAATTCTCTCTTTCAGTATTTTAAAATTAGAAAATTTTGTTTATGTTTTAATTTTAGAGTTTCACATTTTATATGTTTTGTTCAACTCCCTCCAATAAAAACTATACAAATCTTTAAAAAACTGACTCAAACCCTTATACTTGAACGAAGATAAACAAATTTAAAAAAAGCAAAAATTATAGTTGGCATATTTTACATTAATGACGAAGAATGGGTTCAAAAAGAAATGAATTAAATAGAAGATCAATTTTTTGCTAGATACTTTTTTTAGCTAATTTTGTATTTTCTCTCAATTAAAATTAAGTTTTGAATAGATTTAACCATATAATACATTTTTATCCTTTAGATTTATTTTGACTAATTTTGGTGCGTCTAGTTGTTAAAATTTTTGGTAATAAGCAAATTTATCCCGAAATTATTTAATCCCGTTTTTTTTTATCCCGATTTTTTTATCTTGAAAATTTTATATCCCGAAAATATTTTTAATAAAAGAGTATTTAAGATTTAAGCCATAATTGAAACAATAAAAAAAGTAAATTATTATAAATTTTTTATTGGTTTCCCGCGAGTTTTTGCGACAACATTATCTTTAACGGTGATACTCGCATAACAAGTTGGGTCGGTGCAAATGTAACGCGTCGAATTTTTATTGTTTTCCTTCCACCCGTAGCGATAACCGTTGAATAAAGCGATGAGATATCCACTTTTTTCGTTTTTTATTCCTTTGTTACTTGGAATAAAACAAAAAGTGTTTTGAGTTTGGTCAGAAGACATTTTTAGAAGATTTAAAGTTTTAATTTATTTTTTATTTTTAATTTTATTATTTTAAGTAAATATTTTTTATCAATTTATATTTTATTTTATTGAGTATTTGTCAAATTATTTGATAATTAATTAATTAGTTCTCATTTCTCATATTTTATCTAACAGAAGCGGTTTATCATTTACATGTTAAACTTTTAATCTTAATTTTCGGCATAAATTTTTTTTGGCATATATTTCTTAAAAACAAAATCGGGATATTCTTCTTATTTAACAATTAAGCATAATTTTCTTTTTTTTTTAAATCGGGATATATTTCGGAGTAAATTTGCAGGCAATCAAATTTTTGGTGCTTCTAGTGTTAAAGTTTTTTGTGTTTATTTTACAATTAAACAAATCTAATAAAAAAATTTATTTCTACTTTGAATTTTTTTTATTGAATTATAAATATTTCTCACTCGAATAATGTGAAGCTAAAAATAAAATTGAGGAAAGATGCCAAGTTTTACCTAATCAGAAAAGTTTACTTTTTTTGTGAAATTCTATAAACAAACAGAACGATTTGATAAAAAATTGAATAAATTTTTTTTATAATTAGTTTTTTGAATGCAACATGGTGCCACACACTTGGTTCCATTGAATGTCAAAGCTTGCTAATTTTAAAGTTTTATATTTTTGTATTATCATCATTCGATTGCAAACAATTAAGTTTACGGACGTCCACTGGGGATTTAGGAGTCGATTAAATACAATTAGGCAATGCTAACGAAAAATTTTTAAATTTATTAAATGTCGAAATATTTACAAAGCCAATTTAGCATTCTTTAATTTTGATAATAATAAAAATAAGCTTCTAATAAAAAAATTAATTAAAAAAAATATTATCAATGACTGATAATTAAAAAAATGGTTTAAATTTTAATATTACAACTACTTTTGATAGTATTATAAGATTAAACAAAAAATGGAAATGCGAGAAATTTCTAGCAAAAAAATACTGTAGTTTAGTTTTTTATATTTTGGGTTTAATTTGTATAAAAATTTTTAAATTTAATTCAGAACGAGAGGCTCTGGAAAAGCGGTAATAATAAAAGAAAATATAATCGTCAATTAAAATTCAATAATAAAATTAATAACTTTGACTTTGAAATTTGAAAATCCTTTATTAATTCTATAGTAAATTAATATATTTTTATTCTTTTCTATTTGCTAAAGATTGTTTTGATTTTCTTTTAAATTAGGTTTGCATTTAGTAATTTTATAAAGTTTTATTGTACAAGGTTCAGAGTAATTTAACTCCCTTCACCATTAATTTAAAATAAGTAAATAAAAATTTACAAGAAGATTATTAAGAAAAAAAAATTAATAAAAATAACATGTCAAAAATTATTGCATTACATTCGCTTAATAGGATCATTTAATTTTATATTTTGATTCCTAGAAAAGAATTTTTTGATTTCAATAATTTTTTATACCAACTCAAGAAAAATAAATAGAGAGTTGGGAATTTATCACACAATTATTTCTTCCCTCACAATCTAGCTGTACCAAACGACCTTATGCTATAGTCCTACGGCCTACTTTGGCCTTTGGTTAAATAGCAACTCGAATGTAACGAGTTGGTATTAGAGGTGGGAAACCGGTTCTTTTTTTGGAACCGGTTTAAGCCACCGGTTCAATTTCTAAACTGGTTTATGGAACCGGTTCGATTTTGAAACCGGTTTTGTATTAAACTGGTTATATCAGAGGAATAAAATGAAGATTTTTGACCGAAAAACTTTTTTTTCTATATAAATTTTTTATTTTTTCAATTAAACAATTACAAAAAGTTCAATTTATTTACAAAAAATAAAAAAAAATTTTTTTTTTTCTTAAATTATCTTTTATTTAAAATTGAACCGGTTTTAAATTCGAACCAGTTCTACAAAGTGGTTTCAAAATCGAACCGAGATTCCATTTAACCGGTTTCGAACCGGATTCCCACTCCTAGTTGTTATTGTAGTAATCTTAAGGTTTACTGCTATTACATGAAATCAAAAGTACTTTAATAAAATCGAGCAACCACATCGTCAAATTTAATTATTTTGATTTGTTTCATGTAATTTATCAAATAATTTTAGAATACAAAAAAAAAAATGTAAAAAATTGAGTACATAAAAATAGACGAAGATCTTCCTTCAAATGGTCAGTTGACAGATGAAGACATTATTGGAAATATTGAAGCTAAAAATATAGACACCAGAACCGATGACATTGATGACGAATTAGTCTAAACTCTAACAGAGCCTGGATCAATCACTTCAAAAGACGCAATTGAAATGATAAGCAAACTACGTGATTTTTTTGTTAAAAAGACTGAAGATCGTAATTCAATGATTGAAAACTTATTTAAAATGGAAAATTTTATAAGCCATATTTATAAGCTTCAATATTTAGTCCTAATTCTGATTTAATTGATTCTGAGAAAGATATCGAAATACTAAATTCTAACTCTGATTTCTTTAGAAATTATAACCAGTCTAATTTTAATGATCCAATTTGCTTAAATGAATTAATTATGGCTTTAAAAAGATTGAAAAATGAAGCGGCATCAGGACCTGACCAAATTCATAATTTAATGTTAAAAAACTTACCTAGAAATTCACTAATAGAAATCATAGAACTTTTTAATTTATCTCTTCGAGAAGGTAGAGTCCCTAAAGCGTAGAAAACATCGAACATTACTATGATTCAAAAAAAAGCCTCTTCTTTACAAGATCCTTTAAATTATAGACCAATTAGTATAACGAGTTGTTTAGGAAAGCTACTGGAACGCATAGTATATTCAAGATTATACAATTTTTTGGAACAAAATTCACTCGTTATCCAGGAGCAATCTGGATTTAGGAAACAATGGCGAACAGGAGATAATCTTTTATTTTTAATTCAAAAAATTGTGGAATCATTTAATAGAAAAAAAAGAGTTTGCGGCCTTTTTTTTGACATTTCTAAAGCCTTTGATAGGGTTTGGCATGAAGGTTTACTTTTTAAATTGATTAAAATAAATCCACCTCATTACTTGACTAACTGGATTAAATCCTTTTTAGACTCTAGGACATTTAAGGTAAATGTGAATGACCATCTGAGCGAAGAATATCATATAACTGCAGGTGTTCCTCAAGGCTCAGTAACTAGTCCTCTTTTATTTAGTATATATATTAATTACATCCCCAAAAGAAACAAAACAAATAATGAATACTTTCTGCTTTTCGCAGATGATCTAGTAACATTCTTCATTTATAACAAAAAGGGGAACCTAGAAAATAAGATTAATAAATATCTCAACGAACTAGAACAATGGCTTATTAAATGGAAAATGAAGATATCAGTTGAAAAGTCGTGTTCAGTAGTCTTTTCCAGGAACAAATAAGAGAGTGATAATCTAAACTTAAAAATTTATGGAAACAGAATAGTGAGCCAAAAAGAAATCAAATTTCTTGGTATTAAATTTGATTCTAAGTTAAATTTTAATATACTGGTAGACGAAATTAAAGAACGCTGCAATAAAAGGCTAAATATTATTAAGATATTGTCAAACAAAAAATGGGGTCTTAATAAAAGCACACTAGGAAATCTTTATAAATCCTTAATCGGATCAATTTTAGATTATTCTTTTCCTTGCTTATATTCGTTTTCAGAAAATAATATCAAAAAACTGCAAGCAATTCAGAATACAGCAGTCAGATCTATTCTTAAGTTAAAATATGATACTCCCTCCAACATCGTGCATCATGAGGCTTATAATAAACTAAAATTACTAACAGTCTCGAATCGGCTTTTTGAATTGAGTGAGAGATATGTTGGGACAGGACTGAGTCATTCTATTCCATTGGTTGTAAGACTGGTGAAGGAATACAAAGAAGGTTTCCAATCAAGATATATTGACTACCCAACTCCATTGTGTAATTGCTGCCTTACTATTTCTTCTTTTTTTCCTGAAACTTGAACTATTTAAACATGTGCCACATGTAACAATCTATTCCTATTTATGTATTTTCAACTTTCATTTTTTTAGCTTATTTACTTTATTTTGATTCGTTTTTTTCATCTCATTTTATTAACTTTAATTTTATTTTTATTTTATTTTATTTTTAATTTATTTTTTTTTATTTTTTTTTTAAACTTATTCTGAAGGAGCTCTAGCTCGGTACAGAAAACAACCTAACCCCTAACTATTTTGCTTTGTTTCTCATTAGGTGAAAGTCAATCCACAAGTTTATGAATCATGAAGTATAGAATTACATACTATTAGATAAATCTAATATAAAATTTGATTGTTGAGTGAAACAGATATCACAAAAGACCAAATTAAGAATATGCATAGGCAATTTGTTTGATTGCTTTCATTTAAAAGGGAAAAAACTATTTTTAAAAATACTTAAATTCTCAATATTTCCTTTTAATCTCCGTTACCAATCAATAAAATATTCAAGAGGCCCATTTTTGTTTCTCTTTTGTAATTTTAGCCAAGTTAATCATTTAGTAAAACAAGGCCGTAATTATTTTTGTTCGATTCTGCTTTTTTTTGCCATCATTTAGAAGAAATCCATTAAGAATTATTAATAGCTTCAAACATACAAATCAAAGAGCCTTTCAAATACCATATTGGGTCTTACATAAAACTTTAAATTAATTATTGCCAGTCTTGAATTAAATACAAAAAAAATTTTTTTCTATTTACTTTTCTTAAATTCCACACAAAATCTTTTTTATTAAATAAAATTAAAAAAAAATTAAATATTTTATTTTACAAGGTCTGCAAATAGATGCTAAATCATTTATATTTACCAAGTGTTAGGATAAAATTTTTGAAAAATAATTTCCATAGTCTTAGAATAAAAATGCTCAAAATTTTTAAAATTTCGATTAATCATAATTTTTCGGAATATTAGAGAGCTGGTTGTAATTAAATTATTTCTACTTCTTTTCTCTCGGCATCAAACTTAAAACAAAAAAAAACAATGACTGTAAGAAATTATTTCATAAGCAAATTTTACATCGGAAAATTGCTTACACAAAACATCTATGATTAATAAAATGCTTGAAATATGCCAATATTTGAAATCGAGTATTAATTTTTCCAATGTTAGTTCAAAAAAAATTTCTAGAATTTTAAAATAAATTAAAAATAAAGGAAACTCTTTATGAAATTTTAATGTAAATATTGATTTTTATTAAATTGATTAAGTGAAGCGTTTCCTGAGGAAAGCGTTTGTTTTTGATTAACTTACCGGCAAACGATAGTACAACAAATACTAGATGTTTTTTGTTTGAAGCTTGAGGGTCCCAAAAATTGAAGTGATAAACAAATTTGAGAAAAATTTAATTAAGTAATAAAAAAGATGAGTCTGTTTTATTTCATTTAAAGCTATATTTAACTAACTGCGAGATATTAAAAGCAGGAAATGGAATTCAACCAAGAATGCACATTTATTCAAGAAGTTTTGATATAAACCTTAATTGTGTGATATTAAGAGTTATCTAGCAGAAGCCTTTAAGCTCATATAAATAATTCATGAAAAATACAATTTTATTTTGCTACTTTATTTTGAGAGATTAGGATTCGGTAAAAGAAAATATTGCCTCTGTACAAATTACGTAATTTCTTTTTAGCAAGAGTGTAACCAAGAAACTCGATGATTTAGTTTCGGGCTCACTTATCTAAAAAATTTCAATATTTAAGTTATTGATCAAAGTTGCTATAACTACGCATTTGAACTGCATGAAATAATATTTTATAATTTATCTTTTATTAATTTAATTTTGATAAAATATTTTTTTCATTAAAATGAAAATTTTCCAAAACGAAAAGAAAATATTCATCAAAAAATCTCTTGACAAAAAACTCTTGAAATTTGGTTTTATTTTAAAAATAAACTAAAAATTATATTGCTTCTGAATAACAGGTTTTTCTTGTAAAATTTTGAATATTTAAAGCATTAATTTAGTGGCAAACTAATTAAGCAATTATTTTTATTAGGTTTTTTTCAAGTCGAATAGAAAATATCAGATCAAAATAGTTTCTATTTTGATGATTTATGAGCTTTTTGTAATCTTATAACGAGTAATTACATTTTAATTTTTCTTAATGTTTTACCTATCAATTTTAGACGAGCAGAAAACTCGATATAAAAATATCAAAATTTTACTAATTTTACATGCGAATTTGATTACAAAATTATTACACATATTTTTTAAAAATCATTTAAAAAATATTCATAAATAATAATTAAAAATTTAGAAAATTATGACTACTATTTATAATTATTAAATATTTGAATAATTTTTCTTACCTGCAACTAAAAAAAAGTTTAAATAAAAATTATATAACAAATTAAATATTGTACTATTAGACAAAAGTAATTTAGCAACAAGAAGAAAACAAATTAGTGAAATATTTGAATTGTTTTAATTTTTTTTCAATATAATTCAAAATTCTGTTACTTAAATTATCATGTTGAAAAATTGTACCATTGTTATCCTTTTTTAATCAGAAAAAAATTATTTTTTTTAAATATAGGTGATTTTTTAAGAACACTTAAAAAAACCTAAATCTTTGAATTTTTGAACAAGTTTTCTCGGATAAAATTTACCATTGAATTATTTAAATCTTACTCAAAAGCCTAATATTTCAAATTAAAATCTCTTTATTAAGAATATTTTTCTAAAATTCATGATTGTTTATTTTTTCAATCTTACACAGTTTCATCAGGTGTTTATACTTGATATATTTAACAGAATTTTTGAATATTATTTATAAATACTCTTTAAAAATTCAGAAAAACAAACGCTTATGATCAAAATACTAAATATTTTCTTTATATTCTTTTCTTTATAATCACTTATTGAAATGAAAATTAAAAATTTTAACAATTTATGACCGAAAATAATGATTTATCTAAATTTAAAATACTGAAATATCATTATAATGCTAAATATGAAATTGCAAAAAGTTGATCCTAAATTAAGCAAGAATTTAAATATAAGTAAATTAAGATTTCATGAAACTGTTAAGATCAAGATCATTGTTTATTAGAATTCTAGCGTTTTTATTTTCTGAATTAAATTTTTTAAATAGATATCAGAATTATAAATTCTTAGGAAATTTTAAATAAATTTTTGTAAGAGAATTTATTGAATTTAAACGATTCAACTCGTTAAAAATCTAATTAATACGATTCATTATTAATACAAATAATATAAGATAAATTAATCAATGCTTAATTTAAATAAATTGATTTTAAGTGCTCTTTAAGCTTGTTAGGTTAAATTAAAAACTATTGAGTTTATTTAATTTAGTTTTAAGAAAAGAGTTGGATTTAATTTCATGTAAGATATTTATTAAGGAATAATTTTTAAAGTTAATTATAAATTCATTATTAATTGCTCAGTAATTTATTGGTATTTGTTATCTTTCAAACGGTACCAGAACATTGGATCTTCTTTCTTTAATTCATAACAAACCAATTGCTTGATTATTGCCTTGAAACTGTTGTTTGATACTTTTTTTTATTAAGTCTGGATTTTTGAACTTTTAACACTAGAAGCACCAACTAGTCAAAATGACTCTTTTTAGATTTTTGGCACCTAAAATCCAAGTCAATTTTTGTAATTTGAGCATGATTTTTTTTTCAGCATAAAAATATGAATAACTTTCTAAATTAACTAAATTCAAATAAAAAAAAATTTGTAAAAATACAGTAGCTACAAAATCAATGGATGAGTCAAAAAATATTAATAAAAACGGACAAGGTTGATTAAAACATATAAAATGTGAATAAAACATAAAAAAAGAGAACGTAGCATAAAAATAAATTTATTTTCCATAAAAGTGAATCAAAACATAAAATAATTTCTAATTTCAGTTAATAAAACATAAAAAAAAAATATTAAATTTTAGTCTAAATTTACCAAAAAAGTTACAAAAACATAAAAAATTAAATAAATAATTTATGTTTTAGTCTCTCTTTTTAATAAATTTTTATGTTTGATGCAGTCTTTTAGAAAAATTTGCAAAAAATAGAAATAAAAATTTTAGTATATGTTTTATTAACTGTTTTAAAAAATTATTACTACTTTTATGTTTTAATTCTCTCTTTCAGTATTTTAAAATTAGAAAATTTTGTTTATGTTTTAATTTTAGAGTTTCACATTTTATATGTTTTGTTCAACTCCCTCCAATAAAAACTATACAAATCTTTAAAAAACTGACTCAAACCCTTATACTTGAACGAAGATAAACAAATTTAAAAAAAGCAAAAATTATAGTTGGCATATTTTACATTAATGACGAAGAATGGGTTCAAAAAGAAATGAATTAAATAGAAGATCAATTTTTTGCTAGATACTTTTTTTAGCTAATTTTGTATTTTCTCTCAATTAAAATTAAGTTTTGAATAGATTTAACCATATAATACATTTTTATCCTTTAGATTTATTTTGACTAATTTTGGTGCGTCTAGTTGTTAAAATTTTTGGTAATAAGCAAATTTATCCCGAAATTATTTAATCCCGTTTTTTTTTATCCCGATTTTTTTATCTTGAAAATTTTATATCCCGAAAATATTTTTAATAAAAGAGTATTTAAGATTTAAGCCATAATTGAAACAATAAAAAAAGTAAATTATTATAAATTTTTTATTGGTTTCCCGCGAGTTTTTGCGACAACATTATCTTTAACGGTGATACTCGCATAACAAGTTGGGTCGGTGCAAATGTAACGCGTCGAATTTTTATTGTTTTCCTTCCACCCGTAGCGATAACCGTTGAATAAAGCGATGAGATATCCACTTTTTTCGTTTTTTATTCCTTTGTTACTTGGAATAAAACAAAAAGTGTTTTGAGTTTGGTCAGAAGACATTTTTAGAAGATTTAAAGTTTTAATTTATTTTTTATTTTTAATTTTATTATTTTAAGTAAATATTTTTTATCAATTTATATTTTATTTTATTGAGTATTTGTCAAATTATTTGATAATTAATTAATTAGTTCTCATTTCTCATATTTTATCTAACAGAAGCGGTTTATCATTTACATGTTAAACTTTTAATCTTAATTTTCGGCATAAATTTTTTTTGGCATATATTTCTTAAAAACAAAATCGGGATATTCTTCTTATTTAACAATTAAGCATAATTTTCTTTTTTTTTTAAATCGGGATATATTTCGGAGTAAATTTGCAGGCAATCAAATTTTTGGTGCTTCTAGTGTTAAAGTTTTTTGTGTTTATTTTACAATTAAACAAATCTAATAAAAAAATTTATTTCTACTTTGAATTTTTTTATTGAATTATAAATATTTCTCACTCGAATAATGTGAAGCTAAAAATAAAATTGAGGAAAGATGCCAAGTTTTACCTAATCAGAAAAGTTTACTTTTTTTTGTGAAATTCTATAAACAAACAGAACGATTTGATAAAAAATTGAATAAATTTTTTTTATAATTAGTTTTTTGAATGCAACATGGTGCCACACACTTGGTTCCATTGAATGTCAAAGCTTGCTAATTTTAAAGTTTTATATTTTTGTATTATCATCATTCGATTGCAAACAATTAAGTTTACGGACGTCCACTGGGGATTTAGGAGTCGATTAAATACAATTAGGCAATGCTAACGAAAAATTTTTAAATTTATTAAATGTCGAAATATTTACAAAGCCAATTTAGCATTCTTTAATTTTGATAATAATAAAAATAAGCTTCTAATAAAAAAATTAATTAAAAAAAATATTATCAATGACTGATAATTAAAAAAATGGTTTAAATTTTAATATTACAACTACTTTTGATAGTATTATAAGATTAAACAAAAAATGGAAATGCGAGAAATTTCTAGCAAAAAAATACTGTAGTTTAGTTTTTTATATTTTGGGTTTAATTTGTATAAAAATTTTTAAATTTAATTCAGAACGAGAGGCTCTGGAAAAGCGGTAATAATAAAAGAAAATATAATCGTCAATTAAAATTCAATAATAAAATTAATAACTTTGACTTTGAAATTTGAAAATCCTTTATTAATTCTATAGTAAATTAATATATTTTTATTCTTTTCTATTTGCTAAAGATTGTTTTGATTTTCTTTTAAATTAGGTTTGCATTTAGTAATTTTATAAAGTTTTATTGTACAAGGTTCAGAGTAATTTAACTCCCTTCACCATTAATTTAAAATAAGTAAATAAAAATTTACAAGAAGATTATTAAGAAAAAAAAATTAATAAAAATAACATGTCAAAAATTATTGCATTACATTCGCTTAATAGGATCATTTAATTTTATATTTTGATTCCTAGAAAAGAATTTTTTGATTTCAATAATTTTTTATACCAACTCAAGAAAAATAAATAGAGAGTTGGGAATTTATCACACAATTATTTCTTCCCTCACAATCTAGCTGTACCAAACGACCTTATGCTATAGTCCTACGGCCTACTTTGGCCTTTGGTTAAATAGCAACTCGAATGTAACGAGTTGGTATTAGAGGTGGGAAACCGGTTCTTTTTTTGGAACCGGTTTAAGCCACCGGTTCAATTTCTAAACTGGTTTATGGAACCGGTTCGATTTTGAAACCGGTTTTGTATTAAACTGGTTATATCAGAGGAATAAAATGAAGATTTTTGACCGAAAAACTTTTTTTTCTATATAAATTTTTTATTTTTTCAATTAAACAATTACAAAAAGTTCAATTTATTTACAAAAAATAAAAAAAAATTTTTTTTTTTCTTAAATTATCTTTTATTTAAAATTGAACCGGTTTTAAATTCGAACCAGTTCTACAAAGTGGTTTCAAAATCGAACCGAGATTCCATTTAACCGGTTTCGAACCGGATTCCCACTCCTAGTTGTTATTGTAGTAATCTTAAGGTTTACTGCTATTACATGAAATCAAAAGTACTTTAATAAAATCGAGCAACCACATCGTCAAATTTAATTATTTTGATTTGTTTCATGTAATTTATCAAATAATTTTAGAATACAAAAAAAAAAATGTAAAAAATTGAGTACATAAAAATAGACGAAGATCTTCCTTCAAATGGTCAGTTGACAGATGAAGACATTATTGGAAATATTGAAGCTAAAAATATAGACACCAGAACCGATGACATTGATGACGAATTAGTCTAAACTCTAACAGAGCCTGGATCAATCACTTCAAAAGACGCAATTGAAATGATAAGCAAACTACGTGATTTTTTTGTTAAAAAGACTGAAGATCGTAATTCAATGATTGAAAACTTATTTAAAATGGAAAATTTTATAAGCCATATTTATAAGCTTCAATATTTAGTCCTAATTCTGATTTAATTGATTCTGAGAAAGATATCGAAATACTAAATTCTAACTCTGATTTCTTTAGAAATTATAACCAGTCTAATTTTAATGATCCAATTTGCTTAAATGAATTAATTATGGCTTTAAAAAGATTGAAAAATGAAGCGGCATCAGGACCTGACCAAATTCATAATTTAATGTTAAAAAACTTACCTAGAAATTCACTAATAGAAATCATAGAACTTTTTAATTTATCTCTTCGAGAAGGTAGAGTCCCTAAAGCGTAGAAAACATCGAACATTACTATGATTCAAAAAAAAGCCTCTTCTTTACAAGATCCTTTAAATTATAGACCAATTAGTATAACGAGTTGTTTAGGAAAGCTACTGGAACGCATAGTATATTCAAGATTATACAATTTTTTGGAACAAAATTCACTCGTTATCCAGGAGCAATCTGGATTTAGGAAACAATGGCGAACAGGAGATAATCTTTTATTTTTAATTCAAAAAATTGTGGAATCATTTAATAGAAAAAAAAGAGTTTGCGGCCTTTTTTTTGACATTTCTAAAGCCTTTGATAGGGTTTGGCATGAAGGTTTACTTTTTAAATTGATTAAAATAAATCCACCTCATTACTTGACTAACTGGATTAAATCCTTTTTAGACTCTAGGACATTTAAGGTAAATGTGAATGACCATCTGAGCGAAGAATATCATATAACTGCAGGTGTTCCTCAAGGCTCAGTAACTAGTCCTCTTTTATTTAGTATATATATTAATTACATCCCCAAAAGAAACAAAACAAATAATGAATACTTTCTGCTTTTCGCAGATGATCTAGTAACATTCTTCATTTATAACAAAAAGGGGAACCTAGAAAATAAGATTAATAAATATCTCAACGAACTAGAACAATGGCTTATTAAATGGAAAATGAAGATATCAGTTGAAAAGTCGTGTTCAGTAGTCTTTTCCAGGAACAAATAAGAGAGTGATAATCTAAACTTAAAAATTTATGGAAACAGAATAGTGAGCCAAAAAGAAATCAAATTTCTTGGTATTAAATTTGATTCTAAGTTAAATTTTAATATACTGGTAGACGAAATTAAAGAACGCTGCAATAAAAGGCTAAATATTATTAAGATATTGTCAAACAAAAAATGGGGTCTTAATAAAAGCACACTAGGAAATCTTTATAAATCCTTAATCGGATCAATTTTAGATTATTCTTTTCCTTGCTTATATTCGTTTTCAGAAAATAATATCAAAAAACTGCAAGCAATTCAGAATACAGCAGTCAGATCTATTCTTAAGTTAAAATATGATACTCCCTCCAACATCGTGCATCATGAGGCTTATAATAAACTAAAATTACTAACAGTCTCGAATCGGCTTTTTGAATTGAGTGAGAGATATGTTGGGACAGGACTGAGTCATTCTATTCCATTGGTTGTAAGACTGGTGAAGGAATACAAAGAAGGTTTCCAATCAAGATATATTGACTACCCAACTCCATTGTGTAATTGCTGCCTTACTATTTCTTCTTTTTTTCCTGAAACTTGAACTATTTAAACATGTGCCACATGTAACAATCTATTCCTATTTATGTATTTTCAACTTTCATTTTTTTAGCTTATTTACTTTATTTTGATTCGTTTTTTTCATCTCATTTTATTAACTTTAATTTTATTTTTATTTTATTTTATTTTTAATTTATTTTTTTTTATTTTTTTTTTTAAACTTATTCTGAAGGAGCTCTAGCTCGGTACAGAAAACAAATAAATAAACAAATAAATAAATAAGCCAAACAAATAAAAAACAAACAAAAAAAATTTAATTTTTTTTAAATAAAAACTTAAAAACATGACTTTTTGTTTTATTTTTATTTGGTTTTTAAAATAATCCTTTCCCATCGTTTTGTATAGGAATTTTAATACAACGAAATTTGATTGAACGAATAGGTTTTTTTCCGCCCAACTCATTCGTTAAACCGCGAGTTGACTGTATTGTTAACAATATAAAATAATTATAGCCAAAAAAAATATTTATTTGTTCTATTTTTATAAACATTTTTTTATTCAAAATTAATTTATTATTAAATCATTTAGAAAAGAGTTTTTTGTTATAATTTTTAGACCATCAACAAGAAAAAAAACTAAACAACCACAAAAAAAAAAAAAAATCATATCATACTTGTATGCTATACAAATAACCACGAACAGTCCACGACACAATTTTTTAAATTAATTTAGAGCAAACAAAAAAAAACAACATAATATAAAACCTATCCATTTAATATACAATTTAACTTACATTATCATGTAATCTTTTTTGTTTATTTAACAAAACAAATTTAAACAAAATCTCCACTCAGCCTGACAACATAAAACACAAAACAAATAAAAAAAAAAAAGAGATAAAAATCCTCAACACCACCTTCTTTAATTCAGTGAACACAAAAAAATCCCAAAAAACATCCTTAACAACCAAAAAAAAAAAATCCTAAAAAAATTTACATTAATTTAAAATTTCAATTAAACAAAAAAAAAAAGAAAAACAAACACGGAATCACAATGTTAAACTCGTCTAAAAATAAGCCGCATACTGACTCGAATAGAGGTGAGCACTTTGCTGACCTTGAGCAGCCTCTTGCTTCACTTGAAACTGTGCACTCTTGGCCCCATATCCAGCATCGCCCATGAAGCCCATGTTAACATTTCCGCCCAGAGACGCCGCGTCCAACTTGGTCTCTGCACACACCGGCTTCACATAAAACGGCTGACCACTCGCATACGCATAGTTGGAGTCGGCGTAGTAGTAGGCCGAGTAGTTGAGGTCGTAGTGGTTGGCGTACGAGTAGCCGGGCTGGAGGGTGTAGGGCGGCGGCGACGGACTGCTCGACTTTTTGGCCGACTTTTTGCTCTTCACACTGCGACCCTCTGCCGCACTCGCTTCATTCAGCTTGCGTTTAGTCGCCACCGACTTCAACACCTTGTTCTCCTGCGGCGGCGGCGGCGGCGGCTGGGACGGCTGGGACGGTTGGGACGGTTGGACGCCACTTTTCACCGTCTTTATCTGCCGGGGCATGGACTGCACGCCGTTCATCGCCTCCATCACCGACTTCATCTTGTTGTACTTGACCTCATCGTCGCCGCTAACAAACGCCTCGTGTCTAATCAGCAAATCGGCGACTTGCAGCGTGCACATTTCGCTGAGACCGGCGCTCAGCGGCGTCTTCTCGTCATTGTCCTGCATGTTCACATTGGCGCCCGCCTTCAACAAAGCGCACGCGCCGCTCACATTGTTAACTTTGGCGCACCAATGCAACGCACTGCGTCCCTCGTTGTCCGTGGCGTTCACAGTGGCGTTGTAATCGATCAACAATTGAACAATAGCGTTCAAGCTCAATCGACACGCAATTATGAGGCCAGTGTCGCCGAGATCATCGTTGGTCTTCGAGTCGATCAAATCGTATTTGTCGTCTAGAAGCAAATTTAGGTTGTTGGCGCACAGCATGCTGTTACAGTGGTCCAGCATCAATTTGACAATGTTGTATTGATTGGCGCAAATGGCCGTGTGCAGGGCATTGCGGCCGTATTTGTCGAACACGTTGAGATCGGCGCGGTGCTGCATGAGCCGCTCGCAGATGCGGTAGAGGCCGGCGCGGGCCGCCAGATGCAGAGCGGTCTCGCCGTCGCCGTTCTGTGAGTGCAGCTCGGCGCCGCTGCTCACCAGCGAGTCGATGCAGTCGGCGGACTCGGTGGCGCCGGCACCGGACGCGTTCCTCGACCGGCCCAGCACAAAAAGCATCAGCGGGGTCAGACCCGACGAAGCGGTCTTGTAGTTGGCCGGCTGAAGGGACTCGGGCAGGGACTCGGGCGGCGACGGGTAATAATCCACCGGGTAAATAGTGGACAATTTCATTTTGGTCGGGTGGACGTCGCTGTAGTCGTTGTCGGGCATGGTGCACGATTTTTGTCTGCTCAAAAATTTATTAGCAAATGACATGCTCATTTTTTTGTCGCTGTCGAATTTTTGCTCACCGGTCAAGTCGCTCACCGGCGGAAACCACACCGGTGCTTTGACCCGCCGCTGCTGCTGTTTGATAATAACAGTGAGAGCTAGCGAAATGCCGACCAGTAGAGCTATGGACACAAAACAAAGGGTCAAAGTGAGAGAAGAGTCGCTGGTTTTTATATTGAATTGATCGTGCGGCTTTTTATTTTTTTCACCGCTTTTGTACGCTTCGTAGCTGACATCAGTGACGTATTTTGGAAATAAATCGGATGATTTTTTTAGCTGGTCGAGCACTTCGTTTACGTCACTGTTCTGCAGACACACACTATTGGGTCCAGACGGCTCATTTTGAATACACGCTGATATAAAAATAAAATAAACTTTTGTCCATGTGACGACACGTGACGTGCTGCTATTAAACGCATAGATCATGTCTTCGTGGTCCTGGGTTTTTTTGATGCTGATCATAATGCCAAATCGTTGTTCGAATTGAGAGATTATTTGGTGACGTCGTTGCTTGAATTCGTCCGGGCTGATGTTAACAACGAGCACAAAAGCACCGTCGGTTTCGTTTAGAGGCGGCCGCGTAGAGGTGCTAGACACCGTCAAAATAATTGTCTCACAATTAACACCTGTAAATCCATGGCCGCATTGACACATATAATTTTGATCGTGGCCGATAGTGAGAGTGACACAAGTGGAGTTGTTGCGGCATGGTTTGTGCAGGACACAGGGGTCTTGGTGTTGGCAATTTTTGCCCGTGTAGCCCAGGGGACACTGGCACTGGTAGTCGTCGAGAACAGAGCTGCATTGACCTCGCACGCAGGGACTGGACGCGCATTTGTCGACCCTGCGCGAACAGTCGGCGCCCTCGAAGCCCTCTGGGCACACACACTTGGGCCGGTCGTTCTTGCCCTCTTGGACACAGGCGGCGCCATTTTTGCACACGTGCTCACTGCTGCACTTCATTTGTGTTTGACAGTAGCGGCCGATGAACGGCCATTGGCAGTCGCATTTGTACGAGTTGATGCCGTCTATGCAGAGGCCGCCGTTGAAGCAAGTGGCGTTCAAGCAGTCGTTGACGTTGTCGGCGCAAGTGGGTCCGGTGAAGCCGGGCTTGCACTGGCAGTAGTAGCCGATGGCGTCGGTCTGGGCGTTGCAGTAGCCGTTGGGCGAGCAAGGGTCGGGCGAGCACGGCGTTAGAGTGGAGTGCTCGCAGTGTTTGCCGGTGAAGCCCGGTTTGCATGTGCAGATTTTGAGCACGCTGGATGAGTTGTGTTCGAGACGGTAGCAGAGGCCGCCGTTGTAGCACTTGAAGGTGTCGGCTGGGTCCGACGAGTCGTACGCGTCGTATTTACAGTTTTTGATTGTGTAGGCAAGAGTGGTCGCATGGTGTAAAGAAAGAAGAAGAACGATGGCTGGTAGTTTCATTTTGTTGTTGTTGTTGTTGTTTTTTGTGTCAATTGGACTCTAAGCATTTATCTGGGCTGACAGAAGAGAAAAATGGAAAAAATTTAGTTGTTTTTTTTTTAAATTTTTGAATTTATTTGTTTGAATAAATGAAAAAATTGAATTTTTTTAAAGTTAATTTTTTTGATGATGTTAATTCTGAACTTAAATTTTTATTGAAGATGACCAAAATGTGAAAAATAAATTGGTTTATTCTAAATTTTAAAATTAATTAAAAAATTTAAAAAAAAATAGATCTTTCTTGAGTGGATTTTTTTTATGTTGCTACTCAAAGAATTTATCTGGGCTGACAGAAGAGAAAAATGGAAAAAATTTAGTTGTTTTTTTTTAAATTTTTGAATTTATTTGTTTGAATAAATGAAAAAATTGAATTTTTTTAAAGTTAATTTTTTTGATGATGTTAATTCTGAACTTAAATTTTTATTGAAGATGACCAAAATGTGAAAAATAAATTGGTTTATTCTAAATTTTAAAATTAATTAAAAAATTTAAAAAAAAATAGATCTTTCTTGAGTGGATTTTTTTTATGTTGCTACTCAAAGAATTTATCTGGGCTGACAGAAGAGAAAAATGGAAAAAATTTAGTTGTTTTTTTTTTAAATTTTTGAATTTATTTGTTTGAATAAATGAAAAAATTGAATTTTTTTAAAGTTAATTTTTTTGATGATGTTAATTCTGAACTTAAATTTTTATTGAAGATGACCAAAATGTGAAAAATAAATTGGTTTATTCTAAATTTTAAAATTAATTAAAAAATTTAAAAAAAAATAGATCTTTCTTGAGTGGATTTTTTTTATGTTGCTACTCAAAGAATTTATCTGGGCTGACAGAAGAGAAAAATGGAAAAAATTTAGTTGTTTTTTTTTAAATTTTTGAATTTATTTGTTTGAATAAATGAAAAAATTGAATTTTTTTAAAGTTAATTTTTTTGATGATGTTAATTCTGAACTTAAATTTTTATTGAAGATGACCAAAATGTGAAAATAAATTTGTTTATTCTAAATTTTAAAATTAATTAAAAAATTTAAAAAAAAATAGATCTTTCTTGAGTGGATTTTTTTTATGTTGCTACTCAAAGAATTTATCTGGGCTGACAGAAGAGAAAAATGGAAAAAATTTAGTTGTTTTTTTTTAAATTTTTGAATTTATTTGTTTGAATAAATGAAAAAATTGAATTTTTTTAAAGTTAATTTTTTTGATGATGTTAATTCTGAACTTAAATTTTTATTGAAGATGACCAAAATGTGAAAATAAATTTGTTTATTCTAAATTTTAAAATTAATTAAAAAATTTAAAAAAAAATAGATCTTTCTTGAGTGGATTTTTTTTATGTTGCTACTCAAAGAATTTATCTGGGCTGACAGAAGAGAAAAATGGAAAAAATTTAGTTGTTTTTTTTTTAAATTTTTGAATTTATTTGTTTGAATAAATGAAAAAATTGAATTTTTTTAAAGTTAATTTTTTTGATGATGTTAATTCTGAACTTAAATTTTTATTGAAGATGACCAAAATGTGAAAATAAATTTGTTTATTCTAAATTTTAAAATTAATTAAAAAATTTAAAAAAAAATAGATCTTTCTTGAGTGGATTTTTTTTATGTTGCTACTCAAAGAATTTATCTGGGCTGACAGAAGAGAAAAATGGAAAAAATTTAGTTGTTTTTTTTTAAATTTTTGAATTTATTTGTTTGAATAAATGAAAAAATTGAATTTTTTTAAAGTTAATTTTTTTGATGATGTTAATTCTGAACTTAAATTTTTATTGAAGATGACCAAAATGTGAAAATAAATTTGTTTATTCTAAATTTTAAAATTAATTAAAAAATTTAAAAAAAAATAGATCTTTCTTGAGTGGATTTTTTTTATGTTGCTACTCAAAGAATTTATCTGGGCTGACAGAAGAGAAAAATGGAAAAAATTTAGTTGTTTTTTTTTTAAATTTTTGAATTTATTTGTTTGAATAAATGAAAAAATTGAATTTTTTTAAAGTTAATTTTTTTGATGATGTTAATTCTGAACTTAAATTTTTATTGAAGATGACCAAAATGTGAAAAATAAATTGGTTTATTCTAAATTTTAAAATTAATTAAAAAATTAAAAAAAAAATAGATCTTTCTTGAGTGGATTTTTTTTATGTTGCTACTCAAAGAATTTATCTGGGCTGACAGAAGAGAAAAATGGAAAAAATTTAGTTGTTTTTTTTTAAATTTTTGAATTTATTTGTTTGAATAAATGAAAAAATTGAATTTTTTTAAAGTTAATTTTTTTGATGATGTTAATTCTGAACTTAAATTTTTATTGAAGATGACCAAAATGTGAAAAATAAATTGGTTTATTCTAAATTTTAAAATTAATTAAAAAATTTAAAAAAAAATAGATCTTTCTTGAGTGGATTTTTTTTATGTTGCTACTCAAAGAATTTATCTGGGCTGACAGAAGAGAAAAATGGAAAAAATTTAGTTGTTTTTTTTAAAATTTTTGAATTTATTTGTTTGAATAAATGAAAAAATTGAATTTTTTTAAGTTAATTTTTTTGATGTTGCTAATTCTGAGCTTAAATTTTTATTGAAGATGACCAAAATGTGAAAAATAAATTGGTTTATTTTAGAATTTTGAATTTATTTGAAAATTTAAAAAATGAAAATTTTTTTAAAGCTATTTTTTTTCTACTCAAAACATTTATCTTTGTTAACCAAAAAGAAATAGAGGAAAATGAATTATTTTTTTCTTCCAAAAATGAATTTATATGTAGATTTTTTAGAATAAATGAAAAAATTAAAATTTTTTAAAGTTAATTTTTTGTTGTTGCTATTTCTACACTCAAATTTTTATCCAAGATGACCAAAATGTGATAATAAATTTGTTAACTTTAAATTTTTGAATTTATTTGAAAATTTAAAAAATGAAAACTTTTTAAAGCTATTGTTTTTTACTCAAAACATTAATTTTTGTTAATCAAAGAGAAAAAGAGGAAAACGGGTTAATTTTTTCTTCCAAATATGAATTTACTTGTACATTTTTTTTTGAATAAATGAAAAAATTAAATTAAATTTTTTTATAAGTTAATTTTTTTGTTGTTGCTAATTCTGCACCTAACTTTTTATCTAAGCTGACCGTAGTGAGAAAATAAATTAAATATTTTTTAAATTGATTTTTTTTGTGTTGCTACTCAAAACATTATTTGGGCTGACCAAATAGAAAAAGATAAAAAGTTATTTTTTTTTTTTTTAATATTTAAATTTTATTTGTACATTTTTTTTTTGAATAAATGAAAAAATTAAATTAATTTTTTTTTAACTTTTTGTTGTTGCTAATTCTTCACTTAAATTTTTATCTCAGCTGACTAAAGTGAGAAAAAAATTGGTTTATTTTAGAATTTAGTAAAACATTAAAATATGAATTTTTTTTTGACTCAAAACATTTATGTATTTTAACCAAAGTAAAAAAGAAGAACGAGCTATTTTTTTCTTCTAAATTTGAATTTATTTGAACATTTTTTTGAATAAATGAAAAAATTAAAAGTTAATTTTTTTTTGATTCTAATTCTACTCTTAACTTTTTATCTAAGCTGACCAAAGTGAAAAAAGATTATTGCTTCATTAAAGTAAATGTAGGAACTGAAAAAATTAAAGGACATCTTCAAAAAATTCAAAACAAAATCCTTAAAATCGTCAAATTTTTTTCAATCAAAACATCTATTCGTATAAAATATAAAACTTTGAAACTCGATACAATTGATTAGAGAGCTAATAGTCTTTTCACAATTTTTTAAAAATCAAGTCGAAATAAGAACTAATTATGGAAGAAATAAAGCAGCTTATTTATACTCAAAGTAATCTACCCAAACTTTTTAAAACGCCTCTCGACCTATTCCATGAAAGATCGGAAATTTATTCTTTAATGAATACTATTTAACCAAAACCATCCAGTCCTAGACTTTATTTTTGTTTTCAAAAAGAGCTTTTTTTTTATTATATTTTGTACTTATCTAACTAAAAAAATACTTTGTAATGCATTCATCAAACGAAGGCTGCTGCCATTCGGACGATCTCCAGGGTTTTCCCAAAATTAAAAAAAAAAAAAAGAAAAAATTGGTTTATTATAAATTATTTTAAATCTTATTTATATACAAAAGCAGACAATCTAGCCGTGCCACTAAAAATTGGAGTCAGAGGAAACACTTTTTTTGCCAACAAAGTAGCAAATCGGTGGAACAAACTTCCTGAGGAAGCGATAAATTCTAGTTCAGTGAATCAATTCAAAAATGAGTACAATTAGTTCAAAAGTCCTTAGCAAAGAGACATCTAACAAACATAAATAGTAGCCTGATGTTAAGTTGTATGTACAGTGTAAGAGCTACCATAGAAGTCTGCCTGTAAGAGTTACCCTCAAGTTTCTCACAATAAATAATTATTATCATTAAAGTAGTGTTATTTTTTTGAATAAATAAAATAAAAAATTAAATTTTAAAGTTTATTTTTTTGTTGCCAATTTCTACTCGAAACATTTATCAATGCTGACCAAAGAGAGAAAGAGAGAGAAAAAATAGTCTATTTTAAATTTTAGAATTCATTTGAACATTTTTAAATGAAAAATAAAAATTAATTTTTCCAAAGTTAATTTTAAGTAAAATACAAATTTCAAATGTCATTAAAAGTTTCCCATCAAATTGTATGGGTCCAAAATCTGACTCGGATACGCACTATTAATTTGTCTAAAGATATATCTAAATTAATAAATATTCCCATAGATTGTCATATCGAATGCATTTTAGATTTTTAAGCGGACAAGTGGCCTCTAACTAAACAAACATTAGCGTCTGCTGGATCTCGAGTACTTTGCGATGAGAAATAGAGCCCTGTGTCGAGATTTATTTATGGACAATTGATTGTACAATGGTCACTCGTTTTCACAGCTCGACAACAGATTAAGTAAGACTTAGTAAAGCGAGCATGTGGGCTCACGACCACTCAAGAAAATGCTTATTTAACCAATTCTAACCAATTCAATGCTGACTAGGGTTTTTTTTGTTTAACAATTTGTCTACAAATTGTGAGAATTGACTAAATAATGATGAATTTTTTCTTATTCTTTCATATTTTAATGAGTTAATTGGTTCACTGAATCATACAGAAATAAAATTTTTATTGTTGAGTAAAAGTTTTAATAAATAATTTTCTAACTACCATATTTTTTCTATATATATTTGTAATCAATAAATTATTAAAGTATTTTTTTGAGCACAATTTTGTCAAAATTATAGTATTAAATAATATATGGCATCTGAAAATTTAAAAAAAAATCTGAAATAATATTTTTGCTTTCCAAAAACTATATAATCTCTTCGAGAAATTCAAACTTTTGATAAAGATGCCCAAGTGTGCTAATCTAACATAATTACTGAAACAAAAGATTAATTATTTTCTAGTTGATTTACAATCAGAGAGAGGTTATATTTTTGTTCTATCACTAGGCTAAAAAAAAGCTTTGATTTATTCTGAGCACCCTTGGTATATTCTTTCATTTAAAATTTCAATATTTTATTTTCCCTCTCTCAATTATAATTAGAGTTATTTAAAAAAAATTTAAAGACATAAAGATAACTTTAAATGGACAGAGATATTTGAAACACAAAAAACTTGAATTTTTCTTAAATTCCATTATTAACTTATTTTTTCTGATTCAATTTTTTATCTAAACTTAACTGTTAAATTTTATTTTCTTAACTATATAGAAACAAATAGGTTAACTCAGCTGCTTGAATTTTAGCGACTTTCTATTAAAAAAAAATGAAAAAATAATTATTATTTACCTATTGGAAACTAAAGAGCTAATTTTTTTATTTTTTTATTTTGAGTTTACCCCTATTGATACAAAAATTTTAAAAATAAATAACACACGAAACCTTTTTATTAAAAAAGAAATCTTTATGTGTGATATAAATGTCCTTCAATAAATCAAATTTTTAGAAATTAGTAATTTTTTGAAATTAAATATCTTAACAAAACATCATAAAAAGTGAATTGAGTTTTTTTAATATTTAAAACATACATAAAATACTATTAAGTGTATTTTTAGCGTAGTTATTTTAAATATTAGATAAAAACATTTTTCGGGCTACACACTTAGGCTTTTGGAAGAAAAGTGATGACTTAAAATGGACAAAATAGAAAATCTTCTAGAAATACTTATCTGAAAACAAAAATACCAACCTTTATTTTCCAAACGAGTTTGTTATTGCTACTTATCTTTATTTTTAAAAAGAATTATTTAATGTTGAAAAATTAATTTTATCAAATAATCAATTTTTATCAACAAAAATTTAGCCAAAATCGAAACATAAATTTTTTTATTAAATTTTCTAATATAAAATTCAACCTATTTATAAGAACTGATTCTATTGATAATAAATTTAAAAAAAATAAACAAAAATTATCTTCTTGAATACAAAGATAAAATTAATTGAATTTTTTTTATAAATCAAGGTTTTACTATTATTTAAAATTTTTACAATAATCAAAAATAATAAATTTTAAATACTGTTTAAAGTGTTAAAATTCAAATTTTTGCCATGGATAGGAAAAAATACCGCTCGGAGCTGAGATGGACAATTATCTAAATTATATTTTCAAATAAAATTAATTAATTTCAAAAAATAAACTAAATATTTTTGGCAAATTTTGAAACAACAAATTTAAAAAATACAGGTCAATATTGTGCCCACATCTAAATTGAATTTCAATTAAATGACATTCTGCTAAAGTCTCTTAAATATAACTATCAACATTTGTTTTTATTTGGCGAAAGAATGGACAAATACTTGAAATAAAAAATTTTCTTAAAGTTCTTCAAGCTTTGACAAGAGCTTAAATAATCTTAGCTAGAAAAGCAAACATGTGTGCTAGAGACGAGTCGAGCAAATAATTATCTAATCAGAGTGACAATTCAAAACAGACTTTGGAATTTTTTAATTTAACAACTTAAACAAATTGTGAGAATTGAGGAAATAATAATGAATATTTTATTCTAAATGTAAACATTTACAGATCGTTTGCACACATTTTATATTCAGATAGTGCTGAAAATTGATAATTTGATAAAATAGCCTATCACTTTATTCAAAGTCGTAAAACGATATTGTTTTATTACCTTTGGCCATCAATTAAAACTTTACAATCTTTTCATTTGACTCATTGACGCCTTTTTTGGCTCCGATTACATCTTATCTATATACTCGGTGGTATTAACTAACCTTAGCTTAGTAGCCTCAATGTTGGACCCGAACTTTTACCTGTTTGTAATTTCAATTTATCTTTATTTGTAGCTTTCGAAGACAAAATAAAAATTAATTTCTAATCCTATTTTTAGATAGTTATCACCTAAATATATTAAAGAGTCCGATTGAATTTTAATGAGCAAAAAAATAAACAATTGGTCAAGCTAAATGACCAATTGAAATATCAATAATCAATTAATATGTAATTATCTAATTTTTTCATTTTATTACAAATAAATACTTTTTATTTAAAACTAAGAATAAATGTAGTTTTGTTTAACAGACACAACAAAATTTAATTTTTCTAAAGTTATTTGAAATTTAAAAAAAGGTAAATATCATGTTAAAATTATATCTCTTTATTTTTAAGATATGACCAAATAGTCTTTTATTTAATCTTTATTTAAATTATCGAAAACTCTTGCCTGATGCTCTGATAAATTAGACTAGCTTTTAGTTTATTTTTTTTCTAGAATAATAAATTTTAATTTTGCTTATCTTCAAATTAATAATGTCAAAAATTACTCTTAATTCAGAAAAATAAAAAATAGCTTTATCCCAATTTTTAGCTAGGATAAAAGCAAAGATTTGACAAATTTAAGTAAAGCTAATTTGAATTTTATTTTTCAAACAAAATAATATTTTATCATGGTTTTCAATTTAAATGAAAATTAAACAAAAGACTATAAAAAATTTTAGTGAAAAAAATAAACTTAAAAAAATGATTTTTAATTATTAAAAGATAAATTTACCAAGTTGTAGAAAAGTTTTAAAAAAGTTATAATTTTTTAATTTTCCAATAACTTTACTCTTTTTTGCTTAATTAACAATCATTTTTTTAAGTTTATATTTTTCACTAAAATTTTTTTTAGCAAAGTTTAAGGGAAAAATAATTTAAATTTTTATTTTATTTAAAAAAAAACACTCATTTATCTTATTTTGAATATGCTGTTAGAATTTTTTATTTTATCTAGAAACAATATTATAATCTATAAATTTTCGGAAAAAAATTTATAAAATAATAAAACTAATTCTAATTTATCTATTTTTAGATTTTTCTATCAAGACTATTTTTTTAAGACAAAAGTAAATTGAAATAAAAAAATAATTTTTTATTTATTTTTATTTGTTTTCTGTACCGAGCTAGAGCTCCTTCAGAATAAGTTAAAAAAAAATAAAATAAAAGTAAAACAAAATAAAATAAAATAAAATATAATTAATTTTTTCCTGTTTATATCAATTTAAATGTACTGAAAAAATTCCAAATTCTGACTACTATTCAAATATAATTTTGTCCTATTGATATTTTACTTGACGATATTATTGAGCTGTCTGACAAGATTAATGTCACGAAAGATCAAATTTGCCTTAATTTAGTGAAAATAATTGCAACAAGTATTTAAATAAAAACCTTTGCTCAAACAACTCGAAATTCCACACTTAAAATTCTTAGCTCATTTTCTCACTTGACTTGTTTTTATCACAAACATAAACTGTGAAAGAAATACTTAGTGAAATTTGACCGTGGTCAGAATTATATACAGTCCAGAACGCTCAAAATAAAAAAATTGCGTAATTTAGTCTCGACTAAATTGCATCATAAAATTAGCTGATCAAAGATCGGCTCAAAAAATAATAAATTACAAAATTAGGGCCTAGTTATCCAATTTAACAAATGATTATATGTCTATCTTTTATTAAAAACCGCCCATTATTTGCCTAAACTAAACGTGACTTGTTGGATATTTTTTTTCATAGCTTCATAAAGTCTGAGAAGAGCCGCGATTAGAGAGAAAAATTCTCCAAGTTTGCGCAGTAAATTCGTGTTCACCTGAGAATGAGTTTTCGTGGGTACAAAAATTGAAACAAAAAATGTTTATTAAAATAAGAAGTTTGTCAAATATTTATTAAAAGTTAAATTTTGTCGATGAGATAAATAATCTTGATCAGATGAGGAAATGTTTATAAATATTTTCCCATATTAAATTCGTTTGATTTCAAACAATATTTGCACCTGATCGATTGATTTCCTATTGTCCTTCTCTTTGTTTGATTTGCGCTCTTCTCTTATTTTTAACTTCACATTTAGATTCTAATCGAATTTTAATAAATAATTTGATTAATATTTGTGCTTTTTTTTAATCTTTGCTATCCAAAATTTGTACAAGATATTTATTTAATTAAAAAATGTTCATTTAGTCAAATATGAATCAAAATTTGTTTCAATTTTTTCGCAGCTACTCTTCATCTTTTTTACAAAATCAATCATGATCGAAAAATATGATTATCGAGGATCATTTTTTTTACATTCCAAGCCTAAAAGCTTTTTCTAAAAGTAATAAATTGACAAAAAAAATAAAAAAATTTTCTTTTATTAAATTCCAATAAGGTACATTTGTTATGACAAAAAATCTACTTCTTTTACTACAAAATAATTAGCTAAAATAAAAGGAACTTGGAGACAAAAAATAAATTATTTTGATTTGTTAAACTCAATTGAAAAATTAATGTAAATTATCATTTAATTAATTAATAGTTTAAAATATTTTTTTTCTATTTAAACTAAAACTTAGTTTTGATATCAAGTAAAAATTTTTTTCTATTAAAATTCATGTGATAAATTTAGAAAAAAGCGGTCTTATTGAATAATTAAACAAAGAAAAATATAAAATTTGTTTTAAATTTTTTATTATTGTTTTAATAATTAAAAATTTAAATTTTCTTATATGTAAATTGTAATCAGTGAGTAAAATTCTTTACAATTTTTTTGTGGATTCATTGAGGAATTAGAAAATACTCTCAAATAAAACCTTTGGTAAATGATCAAGATTTTATACCAATATACGCTGGCATAAGCCAAAATCAATCAAATCTTGAGGAAAGGTAACACAAACTTGATCATTATGTAATTTTTTTATTGATAAAAAACAAAAAATTTTTTGAAGAAAAAAATAACAAATTTTATCAAAAAAATATCTTTTTTTTCTTACTTTTATTAAATGTTCACAAAAATATATAGTAATTTTTTTATATTTTTATTATTAATACTTAAATTTATTATGTTGAAATAAATAATTATCACAAAATTAACTGAACTAAAATTAATATTTGAACATTTTTAACTTACAACTATTAAAGAAAATGCAAATCACTGAAACTTAATTAAGTAATTTAAAATAAAATCCAGAAATGCAAAGGAAAATTGGTATTGGTAAAATTTTTCATGAAGAGTCATACATTTCACAACAAAAGGAGTCATGATTATTCCAAAAAAAAATTATGATTAGGTCAAACTATTTTTACCAACTTAGTGGTCAACAATTAAAATCAACTTTTTCCAGAAGCAATTCAGAGCCCATCTATTACAAAATTATGGAAAGTATAATCAGAAGTCTTTAAAGAAAGAAGCAAAATAATTGTTCAGGGTGTAATAATTTATCATAGGGTTTAGATTTTCAATGTTGTATCATAAGGTTTAGTGATCGGCCTATTACTCTTTTTATATTTTAAAATAATTTACCAACCAAGTAATGAACTTATCCAAACTATTATACAAAATTTTAGCAATAGTAGAGCAACTTGAAGTTCATGATCATGATCAAAAGATCAAAATTCAATTGATTAAAATCTTAATAAAAATGATGATATTAACTTTTCTTTAATATTTTTAAATTGAACATAAGATGGTTATTATTTTAATTAAAAAAAAAACTTATCTTTTTTTTCTAATCAGTTTTAAATTGATTGTTTTAAAATCTTTATTTGAAAACCACAAAGAAAAATTAAAAGTCCACATTAAGGAATCCTTTAAATGATTTTTTAATACTAATTAAAATATATTGCGGCGAAAAACAGTTAAATTTTTTATTGCAAAATTTCAAAATATTTATTAAGATTTTATTTTCACTTCAGATAAAAATTCATTAATTTTCTTTCTAATTAAAGATTAAAAAAATCATGTTTAATAAAATTTAATCATTTATTATTAAAAAATTGATAAATAATACTTTTAAATTTAAATCAAAAACTAAAAATTTTGATTTGAAATTTACACTTGATCATGAACTTCAATTTGCCCAATAGTAGCGATACTTTTCTCAACACCTTAAACTATGTTAAGACAATGAGGAAAAGACCAAAAAGAAAAAAGGTTCTGTAAGTGTTCATTTAATTGTTGTTATAAAAAAAGAACAATAAAGAACCTGCTGAATAAAATAAAAAAATTTTGAATTTATTAAAAAGTACTAATTTTAAAAAAGTTCACATTTTATACCTGGCATAAATAGCAAACAAATATATGTCGAATACAGAAAGAGATCTATGTTTGTTTTCACTAGAAATCTTAAATGGAAAAATGAAGTAATATTTTCAACAATAAAGAAAATATAACTTTTAAATTTAAAAAAATTTATTGATCAGCTTTGATCTCAAGTTTATTAAACCTTACACAATTTCGTTCTTTGCTAGATTTGCAGGGCCGTCTGGTGTAATTTTTAAATCTCATTATAATAGTATTGAGAGTGAATCATAGAGTAACAAAATTGATAACTTATCTTCCATATGATATAAGTCTCATAGCCTTGAACCTTAGTCTACTAGTTGAAGGGGTGAACTGAAGGGATGAATTGAAGGTATTTCATTCAGATGTACAAGTTTATGCATAACAGTGACAAATTAGAAACAGCTGATTCTGAGTTCACTTATGAGACTTATAAAACTTGGTTTACTCTTTAATAAAAAACACTTCTGTTTAACTTAGATAATCTTAGTTTAGCAAGTGATGAAACGAAAGTGAAAAAAAAATTAAGGAAACTTAATCAAAGATATGATGGATACCTCTATTGAATTATTATTATTTATTTAAGAAATTACGCCAAACTAGACGATTTTAAAAACATAAAATTAAATTTAAATAGAATAAAATTAAAGTCAAGTTAGATTTCAATATTGAATAGCATTGATTCAAAAATATCGAAGCTAAAAAATGACCACATCGATTTTTCATGACATTCATAAAAAAAATGATATTTCAATGACAAGATATTCAAAAGTTTACGATAAGTCTTAATGAATTATTTTGAAATAAGTGCTAATACATGGAAAATTAAGCAGCGTACTTTAATAGAAAAAGCTATAATGGATCCTTTGTTTTTAAACAGAAGATATCTAATGATAAAGATAAGACAAGTATTCCAATACAGCTGTCTTAAATATTTCAATTTAAAAATTAAAAATTATTTATTAAAAATAATTTAAAATTAAATCATCAGTTAAATTTTATTTATTTATTTCGAAAATTACGCCAGACTTGGCGATGATAAAAAATAAAAATTAAATAAAAAGTACAAAATTATAAAAAAAAAAATTCGTATAAAATAAAAATAATTATTGTTTTTTAATCATTATTTTTAGGTAGCGTTTATTTTCACACATTTTATGGATAAATAAACAAAAATTGATACACACAAAAAGTGGATGTGGATTTGAAATTTTTTTATTTATTTAGACACAAGTTATATTAAAAAATAAAAAAAAATAAGATTAACAAATTTAGATTAATTAATTAGAGTTACAATTAGCACAAAGCCATTTTTTAATCTTAGGAGCATAAGCTTTTTTAACACATTTTAAATGAAAATAATTATTACAAGAACTACAAACGATAAACTTAGAATCGCAAGATAAAGAACAAGAGTTGCAAGAATTTAATTGACCATGTGATCTTAATGCTGATAATGTATTTTGCAACATTAAGAGAGCATCACTAGTGAAGAAACTTGAAACTAAAGAAGATATTTCATTATTTTCATTCACAAAAGCACAACTACTGTTTTGTCTCTTTATTTATACGTTGATGTTTTAAATCGCACTTTGTTATTTCGTATTTGTCTTTGTGTCGACCTGATATGACGTAGTTTACTCTGATTTCAGTCAAACAATTGCATGGCGCTACATAGCCTTGAATCGGCCTTGTTCCTTTCGATTTGGTTGTTATGTCTTTTTCGTCACGATGGTAAACGCATTTCAAATGAACAAACTTGTATTGAGTACCATTTTCTTCGTCAATTTTTTTGCTGTTAAATTTTTTCCATATTGAATATGATTGCTTTGAGTAATCGTTCAATAGCTCGATAAAGTCGTCGAAAGAATCGAAAACTCTTCCAATGTAAAATTCGTTTTCCATTTTGATTTAAGAATGATGATAGATAAGGAGCCATTTCTTATATTTTATATGTTCTTATTCAAGCTTATTCCTAATTAATTGATTTGATGAGCTTCAATTATATTTTTTTGATGGATTTCAATGTAAAGAATAAACAAAAAAATATTGTCAATTTATGGCTAAATAACTAATTATTTTATATACACAAGAAAATTTTTTTGTTTATTTACAGGTAAATTGTGTGCGATAAAACAAGATATTTATCCACAATTTGTGTTTAAATAAATTCATTCTTATTTTTATTCGAAAATATGATAATCCTGAATTTGTAAATATTACTTTGTTATTAAAATTTAAAAAGCACGTTTTATTTCACAGCGTTCTGTATCAGGTAGACAAGCAATGGCCCCTGCCCAACATCAAATAAATATATATTTATAAATTTGACAAAAGAAATCGTTTTAAAATTATCAACAACTAAGTGAGAGGTCACTGGTGTGAAAATTTTAAAGATATAAAGAAGAAATGGCAAATCATAAAATAAATTTTCAAAAAATTTATCACAGAGAAAATTTATTTATCATATATATTTCAATAAATATTAAACTGAAATGAAATATTTTTTGATAATTTTTTAGATAGAGAGATTTTATCTACGAGATCTTGGAATTATAATATGTTAAAATTTTTTAAAATGATCTAAAAATTTTTTTGATAATTTCTTGTAAAAAATTGTGTCAAAAGCAAATACTAAAGATTTCAGAGAATTTGAAAAATCAAAAGAAAGTTAATATTAAAGCAAAGGAATAAAATTAATCGAAAAAAAATATATTAAAATTATTTTAGGCCGAATATGCCTAATTTATTTTAAAATAAGTTATTATTTACATTTTTTGATTTGATATATTTTTCAAAATTTTTAAAAGAATTAATTTTTTTTTGAGTATTCGATTAGTCGTTTTTTTGATACTTTAATTTGATAATTTTTTGATATTTTTGATGTTTTAATCAGTTTAAAATTTTAAGTTAAAATATCACTTTGATTAATTGTATACAAAGTATTTAAAGAAACAGAGAATTAAAAAGTAAAAAAGATCCTGGATTCAAATGAACAATTTTTCTCTAGAATTTCAAAAAAGGTTATGTTTAAATTTTGAATGAATCCGCAAAATCACTGAATTCATTTTTTAGATTTTTTTATTTAACCATCTTTAAATTTTAACAAAAAAATCAAAATTTAAAAAACATTTTATATGGAATAGACAGAACGAATTTTAATAAATCAAAAAAAGATCGAATCTATTCTATTTGTTTATTTTGTATCATCGTTAAACTCTTCTTTGGAGTCGCCAACTTGATTTTTACGCTCGTTTATTGTTTGGCTCAATGGCAATTCCTGACCAGACTCACTCAATCTTGGAATATTCAAATTGTATCTGTTTAGATTGTAAAAACTCTGTGATTTAGCTTCAGGCTTTATTTCCCAGAGTGCTTTTTGAGTTATCAAATTTTCTCTTTCAATTTGATCTTGAACTAATTTTGGAACATCTGGTATCCAATGCATTACAGTTACAATCAAAAATACCACATGCTAAAAAAAATACTTAACAATTTTTTTTTCTTTTTTTTTATTTACCTCAAATAAAACTAAAAATGCTAATCGAGCCACTAGCACATAATAGTATGTCTTGGTAAATTCAAATTTATCTGGTGAGTCATAAGGCTCTCTAAAGTCTCTGTAGCTAAAAAAATAAGTTAATTTTAAACGGAATAAATATTTTCATCATCAAATAAATCAGAATTTGGCATCAAATTTTTACTCAAATTTATCATCAAAATAAAATTTTTTCCACCAAAAATATTTTTTAACAACAAATAAAAAATAACTTAACAAAATATTTTTTTGACATCATTTTTTTTCTCTAAATCAAATAAAAAAAATTACGCTTCAAAAAAAAAATAAATAAAGCAATTAATTAAAATTTTACTTCAAAATTAAATTACTTTTCAAAGTAATTTAATTTTGAAATACGCTATTCAGCAATACGCTATTTTTTGTAAAAATTATGGAATTTTACAAATGATTTATTAATACTTATACCAGTAGTTTTGTAAGCAAATAATTGTGTATTTTATTTTCAATTTTCAATCGACATCTTTCAATTCACAATTCCAATTAATAATCAATAGTTAGTTCAAAAAAGCCCAAGATTTGAATATGAAAAAAAATTAGAAAAAATTTCGATGATTTTGTAAATAATGAAAGTATTCCTTCCAGATACCAGCTGATGTAAATGAAAATAATTAGTTATAATATAGGAGAATTTTATGTGATTGTCCAAGATATTCAAAATGTTAAAAATGCAAACATTTCATATTATATTGCTGTTCAGAATAATTAACTAAAATTCTGAAATTGCTAGAACACTTGATGTTAGTGAAAAAAGAACTTGTGGTTGACCTAAACTAAACTAGTCAAAAAAGCTTAATTGAGATGTTTTTTTTTATATTTTATATTCCAATTGATTTTGGTTATAATAGTTATTATTTTATTTGATGATAAAAAAAAAATTTTGATGCATACTTTCTATTTAATTAATCTAAATTTTCGTGTTTTTTGATGATGAATTTATTTTAATTGATTCATATTTATTTTATTTGATGAAATTTTAATAAATTTGGTGATGAAAATAAAAATATTTTATCGACAAATTTCATTTTTTTGATGTTATTTACTCAATTGTTTGATGATAAATTTTAAATTTTGATGATATAATAAATACCACCCAATTTTAAATTATCTTTATTCGAACAAAATTCTTACTAGCATATGGTCATTTTACCATCTATCATTATCTGATTCTTTGAAAGAGTGTAATTTACATAGCCTTCAAGATTAACCACTTCTTCATTTTCAATAAACTCGACAAATCTATAGACAAGTTTGGGAATAAATTCAGATGTAAAAGCAATTATTAAACCCTTTTAAAAAATAAAGAAATTATTTTTGTTACATAAACATATACTTACATTTGTTATAACTGCCAGTTTTGAAATGGTGTTTAAAATTGGAAGCCAAATACCAATGTCTTGAGCTTTTTTGGGCAATGGTCTTTTGAGTTGAGTCAATACTTTAAAAGCGTCAATTCTAATTTCAAGAATGTTATTCAAGAATGCAAATAATGGAGCTAGTGGAAACGCTACGACAAATAAAGTTATAAAGCCGTATTGAATAACTAAAGTAAAAAAATTATTTAAATAAAATAAAATTTTTTTGATTACCCATTTCTAAATATTCGTCAAAAAGTGTAAGGTTAGTCCATGCCATTAAGTCGTAATCTTCTATCCATCGATTTTTGTCTTTTTCATTTTTCTTGCTGTGTCCGGATATCTTACGAGTCCAATAGTTTTGGGCCAATCTAAAAATTCAAAATGATTGATTTTTTGTTTAATTTTTATAACTTTCTATTTCAATAAAATTTTTATTCAAAAAATATTTCGGGAAAATCTTCGATAATTTGAAATGGAACTTAAAGCGATGGAACTTAAGGCTTTTAAAGCGAGTGTTTTTAAATATTTATCAATAAAAAAAATGTTAAAATAAGAAATAATAATTGCATGAATTAAATAAAAACCTTTTAGTTATTTTATTGATAAAGATTAGATTAGATTAGTTGTAAATAGAATACATTTTCTTATAAAATAAAAAAATTGACACTTTTAAATATCAAATTCTTAAAATGACGTCTTGTTAAATTTTAATTTTTTTAAAATTTAAAAAAATTTAAATTTAAATTATTATTTGACAAAATTTTGAAGAAAAACTAATCTTATTTTATTTTCAATTTTTTTTCCAAGTTTTGATGATAATTCTTTTATTTTATGATTTTGTTGTATTTATTTTATTATTAAATTAATTTTTTTCAATTCTCAATAATAAAATTTAATCAAAAGTGGAAAATTTGAACATTTTAACAAAAAAACAGTGCAAAAAATTGGATCTTAAGATGCTAAATCAAGGTGATACAAAATTTGGATCATTTGATATATTTTGATGTTCAAGTTTTAGACATAAGAAATAATTCCATTTGAGCTTTTGAATTTCCTCATTGCCTTTTTTTTTGAGCGATAATATTTTAATACCTCAAAATTAGTTAAAAATTACCACAAAAATAGTAAAACATACCACAAATTTAATAAAATTATCATATTTTCAGTATTTTTATCTTAATTTTAATTATTTATCCTCAAAATAATTAAAAATAATACAAATTTAGTTTTTTTGCCATTTTATTAATAGATTTACCAAAAAATTCATTAAAGTTACACAAAAATAATTATTGTTTGTTTCAAAATTCCACCAAAAAAATTATTGTTTGCATTTATTAATACAGTAAAAATATTTCTTTTTTTTCATAGGCATATTACATTTTTTGCAAATATTTTCAGAGTTTGAGAGACTAGAAGTTGATTTATTTGAGCTTGTTGTTGTTGAGCCACTTGTTAATTGTAAGTAAAGAGCTGCGCGACAGCCTTGTTTGTTAAACTTACAATAATAACGATATTTATCTCCATCTTTGTTTTTGAATATCCAATTGTTACCATTGATGTTACCTTCTTTTATTTGTTTTACAATTTGGTCGTATTCTTGGAATGGTTGATATAGCTCGTAAGTAATTGCTTTGCCACGTTTTTTTTTGATTTTGTGGTTTTAACACGTCGTCCCAATCTTGATCAGTGTCATCTAAAGTTTGGTCTAATGGATCTTCTAAAATGCTTTCTTTTGACTGTGTTTCAGACATTTTTGAATGAAAAAAACTTTCATTTTACTGGTTTAAATAGTATAAGAGTTAACTGTCGCTTATCAAGTTGATTGAAATTTGTGGTATGTTTTACTATTTTTATGGTTATAGTTTACTAACGTCCTTTTTTTTTAAATTTAAAACCTAAATGAAAGAAAATTAAAATTTTTTATAAGATATTAAATATTTTTTTGAAAAATATCTTCTTCTTTAAATCTAGAAATAAATTAATAAAAATACAAATTTTTAATCTATTATATTTGAGAACATATAAGGAAAGACACAATAATTTTGAGAAATTCAGTTCGAATACAACAAAATTTTAACTTTTTACTCGGTTTTAATAAAAAAAAAACACAAAAATAAAAAAATGCATAGAAATTATAAAAACTTCTTTTATTTTTTAAATGACACCAAATTTATTAAAATGACAATAAAAATTAGAAAAAAAAACACCTTTTATGATATTCCGACACTCGGATTGGGGAAAAAAATAAAAAATTTGGGTATTTTTTTCAAATTTTTGTTGTATCAATTTCAATGAGTTTATAATTTTTTTAATAAAAAATTAAACTTACGGGTAAATTATTTCTTGAATATTGTTCAAAATTTGTTTACCAATCATAATAATTGCCAATTGAATACACAACTCGGACAAACAACCCGATTGATTGCACTTAAATTAAAAAAAATTAAAAAATTAAATAAAATAACACAATAAGCACAGTTAAGGTAGAATAAGCAAAAAATAATATATAAGAAAACTATTTCATTAAGTTTTTAATTAAAAAATTTGCTCAATTCTTGAACAAAAATGTTTACAACACGAAAAAAAACATCTAATCAGCCAACCTCTTCATGAAATAATTTTCGAAAGTATTTTTTTGAAAATTTCCTTTTTTAAAATAAAAAATTAAAAATGCATGTTAAAGTGCTTTAAGTAAAAAGTTAAAAAATCCGATTTTAAGTTCAATTACCGGTTCAATAAAACCATTATAAACACGAACCAGACTTAATCTATTTAAAATTTTTCAATTTTAATTAAAAAAAAAAACTATTTTTTAAACTGATTAGTAATTAAAAATAAAGCTCAAACTCTGATCTAATTAAAATTGTAAAAGCATTACCATTTCTATTATTTTAGATTCTCGAAATCTAAAAAATTAATTTTTAAAACAAAATTTTTCTTTCTTTTTTAATTTATACTAGAGATCAGATTTAAGAATTTTGTTCAAATTATAATACTTACCGGCCTTTGAAGAAAGCTATGTAAAAAATTGACGCATAAAAGTTGACAAACTGAAACAAATACATTTTTATAGTGAGAGAATTCTCATATTTTGAATCGGTTTTGTGATATTCTAAAATTTTACAATTAAAATTTTACCAATTAAATAAATTGGAAGTCAACAAACTTACCAAAGTCGGTAAGTTTCACGGCCAGCCATGAATAAAATCTGCTTAAGATAATTATCAAAAAAAGATTGATGCAAGCAGCAGAGACCGATGTCATTAGGCTAATCCACGTTTGGTCAGTTTCTTTGGGAAAAACCATTATTAGCGAAACTCGATAAGCAATAACACCGATAACTAGAGCTACCACTAAACATATCATGAGAACCACCATTGAAAAAGAAAATAAATACCGCGTGAATCGCTTTAAAAAAGGTACATATGGTTCTTCTTCCTTTTGGTTAAAAATAAGAAAATTAAAAAATCCAACTTTTTTTCTGGCTTACACCGGTGATGGGATTTTTTCGTTTTGTATTCACTTTTAACTCAAATTCTGGTCTTAATATTTCATTTTTTTTCTCAAAGTCAATCACGTCCCACTCAAATTGAAGCTTTGACTGCTCACGTTTCCAGAACTCAATAAACAAAACTGTCCAAACTGCCATAAACACCGAAAAAAAGACCGTGAATGGATTATCAACTATATAGGAAATTTTTGAATAAAAACATGATTCACTCAACTTCCAGCTCTGGCACATCATTTGGTCGCATAATGGACACATGGTCAAATTTCCCATTCGGTTTGGGTCGCAAATTTCATTTCTTTTGGAAAAAAATTTTAAAAAAAAATTCAATTTTTGGAAACTAATCAATTTCAGAGCAAGCTTTTCATACTTTTATGAAAATATATACTTTTTAATTTTTACTTTAAAAATAAAGTCTGTCTGTGGCATTAATATTATTTTTTTTTGATAAAAAAATATGAAGAGTTCATCATGAAAGTGATCAGCTGCCATTTTTATATAAGCATACGTTGGTCTGTCCCAAACTAAAGTAATGGCTCCGTACAAAAAAACAAAGAGTCCAACAATCGATGGTAAAACTAACCAGGTAGTATAAAAACCTAGCCAAGCAAAGTAAAAAGCAAGTTTTTCTCCAAAATATTGCCGTATGATAAAAATTGGTTGATATATAGCCCAATTTTTGGGTCTAGCCCAATATTCCCACAACAACTTAATTATTAATTTTATTATTATTTTTTTTATTAAAATTTATCTATATTACTTGTCTATTAGTTTTTTTTTCGTCCAAAAAGCCGTAATCCTTAAATTAAAAATTGTAATTTAAATTTATTAGAGAAATTGTGAATTTGATTAGCTACCTCATGCAGAGGATAACAAGCCTCGAAAATTCCTTGAGCTATCAAGCGATCGATTCCTATGTTCCTGTCATTGTCGTTGCATGAAAATATAGCTGGATCTTCTAGACGCCTTGAATAAGTTGTTCTAGACAAAATTTCGTAAGCTAACAAACATCTATCTTTGGTCGGTATTGTTTGGTCAATGTTATTTTTATCAAAATATTTTTCGAATCTATTTTATTTAGAAATTTTATGATTATCACTGTTTAAAAATCTCTTTAACTTATATTTGTAATTCACTTTCGGATACATCAGGATTATTGGGTTTATTATTTTTAGATTTATGTCTAATTGTAAACTAAAAAATTTAGAACTCTGTGAATTGATTTAAAGCATTTTAATTACTGTAAAGTTTTTATTTTACTAAATAATTATAAGATTTTGCATATCTTAGAGAAGAGATTAGATTTTTAAAAATAAATTTTAAAATTTATTTAATTTAAAATTTTAAACTTTTAAATTTTTTAATATTAAATTATTCAAGATATTATATCCAGCTTTCGTAAGAGCGCATTTAGAGTTCGCATCAGCTGTGTAGAACTCTATGTCAAAAAAGGATATATCAAAATTGGAGGGTATTCAGAAAAGGGCGACAAAAATGGTCATTGAATTAAGGGGTCTAGAAAATGAAGTAAGGTTAAAAGAATTAGGACTAACAAGTTTCGAGGTTAGGAGGAAAAGAGGGGACTTGATACAAATTTATAAAATTACAAAAGGTTTCGAAGAGGTAGAACTGGGTCCAAGAAATACAGGGGACACAGTAGGAGCTAATAGAAGACACAACAATCAGATAATAAGGGAAAAATTTGTAAATGCACCCATGAGGGATAATTTTTTACTGAACCGCAGCGCTACCACCTGGAATATGTTACCCTCGGAGATAGCAGTGGCGGATATGGTTAACCAATTTAAAGCCAGAATTGACCGACATATGGCCTCGGAGACTTGGAGGAGATCGGTCTACCGAAGCTGAAATTGATGAACTTAAGAAGTATGTGGCCATAACCAAAACCACAAGCTGACAAAGTACAGCGTTATAAACTGCACTCACATTTTATGTGTTACAGCTTACACTACTACTACTACTACTAAATAAATAAAAACTCTTGGAATAAAGTACGGTGTAAATAAAGTACAAATTAAAAAAAAAATTAAGCCGTCAAAAGAGTTTAAAATTTATTTTTTAAATTACTTTTTTTTTAATTTGTAAAGCAGAATATATAAATGTTTTTTTTCAATATTTTTAATAGAAATTTGTGTCATGAAATTTGTTCCTATTTAATTTAAAAATTTTATTTAGTTTAAAAATTAGATCAAATTTCCTAAAATTGCCACTTTAACTCGACAATTTTGATTTATTTTTGATATTTCAAAAGAATTAGAGATACATTTTTTAATAAAATTACGCTAAAAAAAATAAGGCCACAATTCACAGCTTGGAATCTGTATACATTCAAAATCTTGTATACGACCCCATCTTGAATTTGAGGCTGTAGCTTGTAATCCTTTCATATAGAGTTGACCTTATCCAAATATTTAAAATGGAAAAAAATCTTAGATTGGTACCACCTTTTGTTCAAGATCCCAATTTAACATTAACTGGTCCTTCGAGTTCAACAAGAAGTAGTAAAAGTAAATATCGACAACTGTTTAAAAAATTTCCTGCAAGACAAAATCAATAGAATGAACTTCCCGAGGAATTGATGAATGCTTTTTAAATTAATATGTTTTTGTGCTCGATGAAGATTATTTATAATAATAATAAGGAAGATCAATTTAATTTTTCTTTTTTCATCGAATATAAAATTCATTGGAATATTAATTTTTTTAAACTTTATGTGGTAACCAAAATATTTACTTGAAATTTTAATAAATTTAGTCATTAAATTCAAATTAGATTTTTTTTGAAACTACTCAAGCACTTATCTTTTTCTTTTTATTCATTTTTAAAGTTTTACTTTTTAACATTCTCATTGAAATAACTAATACTAATAATTAACAAATCTTTCAGAAAATTTTGTATATTTAATTTCTTATTAGAATTATTAGCAAAAAATTAAAAATATTTCTAATTAATTTCTTTGTAAAATAAATCTTTTATTTGTGGATGGCCAACTAGCTTAAACTTAATTCTTAAATAAATTACTAATTTTTTCTACTGAATAAACGATGAAATGTTTCAAGATAATAAAAGACTTAATCAAATAATCTAAAAGGTGCTAGCAAATCATTATCTCCTGGTAAAGGCAGGAAAAGGTATATTGATTTTAAGAAAATTAAAAATTTCCTTTTAAAAACTTTTTAAATCTGATATATTAAAATGTAAGAGTATTTTGAATATTTTTTTTCTAATATTAATAAAATCAATATAGGAAATAAGTAGATAAGATAAAATTTTTATTCGTTTTAAAAAAGTTATTTTCTTACTTGTAAAAAAATTTAAAAACTGTTTTTAAACAAAACTAAATATCTTTTGTTTGATTTTATCGTTTACATGTCAATGCAATAAGATAGCGAAAGTCGCTCACATTTATTTTTTTTGAAATAAATTTGAAGCATCTTTTTTCAAACTTTTCAAAATTTATGAGAATTTTTTGAAAAACGAAAAAATAAATCAAATTGAAATCGCTTTAAATTAATATTTTAATAATTATCTCATTTTACTGAAAAATTAAATCTACACCATTTTTAGCCAATTTTGGATTATAACATAATCTTTTTGCAACCTCTATTTTTTTAATTTTTATTCCAACTAAGATTCATTTTGATTAACCTAAGGTTTCCATCAAATTAGAGCGTTTCTCAAGGTAACTCTATCGAAATTGTTTGTACTGATTTCTCAAAGGCTTTTGATCGTACTACGATACTCCAAAAGCTTAGAAATTATGAAATTTTTGGAAATCTACTTAAGTGGATTGATTTTTTTCTTAATAGGCAGAAAACAGCGTGTAGTACTTGGAGATATTAACAATAATTGAACAACTTCTATGTTAAAGTTGTTCAATTTTTTGAGATAAAAAGTCACTCAATTGTCAAAAATCTACTACGACAAAAATTTCATTTGATTTTTTTTTTTAATTTTTGAATTTTTTAATCCACATCTATTAAAAAAAATCAAAATTAATCCTTTTTCTATCGAAAAAATAATTAATTTTTTCAATATTTTTTAATATTAAATTAATAGATGCTAAACATTTTAGTGTGGATCTCAAACCTTTGGTAGATTCAAGAATGATAATCTGTTTTATATTTTTATTATTTTATTTCAAATTTTTATTGAGATTTATCTCATATCTTATATATTTTAAGATATTTTAAAGAGTATATAGAGAAAAAATAAAGATTTTTTTTTTCAAATTTATGAATTTTATTTATCTCTAAAATATCTCTATTTTTTCTTCAAAATAGGTCAATTTATAAAGATTTTTTAAAGAATCTTTAAAGATACTTCAAAAAATCTCTATAAAATGTTTGATTGTGTATCATCTGAATCTTTAAAAAATTTTTTTTAATCTTTTATATCTACTGAAAGGGAGGTCTAAGACTATTCCAAATTTTCCGTAATCAATTCCAAACGATCTCTTAAAAGTTTTGGTATTGTGAATTTCAAAAATAAATTGAACAAAAATTCTTCATTTTTTGATTTATTAAAAAAATATTTGAAAAAATACTGCATCAATAATTTTTTTTTTGTAAAAAATGACAAAAAATCAAAGAATCAATAAGATTTAAATAGATAATTAATTTAAATTACCTAAAAAAAAATAAAATAAAAATTCATTCTAAGCTAAAAAAAGGTGCAACAAATAGTATGTTGCACAATGTTGCAGTATTTTTTCTAGTATTTTTTATTAAATATTATTTTAATAATCAAAAAATGAAGAATTTTTGTTCAATTTGTCTTTGAAATCCACAATACCAAAAGTTTTAAATAAATAACAAATATTATTAATAAAATACAAATCTGATGTATCCCAGAATGCATGGCACAATTATAAAATATAATCTGAATATATTTTTACTTGTATCGTATGCTTGAATTATACGGCGCGGTAAAATATCTTCGTTTTCTCTCTCGTACTATTTCGGTAGGTCGAAGAGATTCGAAGCGATTCCAGATGGAATCCGGCAAGTCGTACCGGTCCAATTTGTTTTTCTCAATGGGCATTTTGTGCTTTAGTTTTTCGGCTATTTCGAGACATTTTTCGAACGGTATCTTAATCAAAACAAAAACTAGTTTTTCTTCTTGCTTAAAATAAAAAATTTAACCAAAAAATCGCTTTTAAAAACTAAAAATTTTTTACTTTTTCCTGAATTTCAAGACCATTAACAATTAAATTAAATAAAAATGTACTTATTGTTTCTTTTTGTTTATTGTCTTTTTCATATACCAAAACAAAGTCAATTATGTCCATGATTTCATTATTCTTTGAAATAAAAATATTTTTTATTCTTAAAAAAATTTAACTAAAATACATTTGTTAGATCAGTCACTTCATGTGCGTTCACTCTAAGTGGTGTCATCTCATCATTCAGATCTAGAATAAAAAATTTTTAATAACCAAAAAAAAAAATCTTATCTAAAAAGACTTAAGAAATACAAGTACTTCAAAATTGAATAAATAAATCTGTAATAAAATTCAATCAATATAGCATAGAGAGAGTTATTATGATTTTTGCATTAATCTTTGAATTTTCAAGGGGAATTATTAGCATTTTGCCATAAATAGTTTCAAATATTTTTTCTGGCTAAAATCTAACATTCTCTAGTCTTTAAAAGGTACAACTCTTTTTTAATATGTCATATTTGGATAATACTTTAGGCTAAATAGTTATGTAACAAAATAATTTTGTATACAAAAAAAATAATCTAAAATTTTTACTTTCATAATTTATAAAGTTTATTTAGTGTTAAAAAATAATCATAGATGGTCTGGTACTAATTAAGTTTTATACTTGAATAAGCGTTGTCCTTGGAATTGGGCAAAATTTTAGTTTCCAAAGCGTTCATGCTCCAAATTTGATCGAAGTGCTGAATTATCAAATTTTAACTCTACTTTGAACTATTCGATTAATTTATGCACAATAAAAATCAAGACTTTTCAAACTACGTGTAATTACAAGCTTCAAGCTCAAAGCTTAATTTATTTATTATTCTAATAATTCTAAAAATAAACGAAAAAATAAAACTAAACACATTTGTTTTCGCCGATAAAAAAGCTTCTAAAATACTTCAAATTTAAAATTTACTTTTCAAAAATTTTAAAAATAAAATTACAAAAAAAATTTATAATAATTAACAGCTTTTTAGCATAATTTCACAATTTTTAAAATTTTGGCAATTTTTTTTAGAGTTATCATAAAATCTTATCTATCTGAAAAATAATTAAAATTTGCATTTCAATAAGTTATTTAATATCGGGTAGCAGAATTTTCGACTGACTACGAAACAAATAAGTTTAAGATTGAACAAAAAAAAATAAGAAAAGCTTTTAATAAATCAGAGAGAAGATTTTGTTTGCTAAGGTTCTTAAAAAAATACTCGAATCCTCTTCAGAAATCGATTTATTCAATGAATTTAAAATTATTAGGTAAATTTAGTGCCAAAAATGCTTTCTCAGTGTTTCGATTGCATGGAACCTGCATTTAACTGAGATTCTTTGCGGCAAGAAAATTTATAATTTCTAGAATAAACATAGAAAAAATAAATTTTAGATTTAAATTAATTTTTATGCTCGAAATCAATACCAATAGAGCGAATGTTTTTTTCATTAACTTAAAATTAAATGGAAATATTCCTCTAGACTCGTAATTTAAGATTTCGACAAAATTTCAAAAAAATTAGAAACATAAATGCAGTAAATTTTTAATCAGTTAAAATTTTGAATGAATGCTGAAAATATTTTTAATGACAAATTTTATGATATGCATCAAAATTTAGACTAATTGATAAAATTAGACAATGTTCACTTCTCTCTGCTGGCTTGTGCTAGTATTAGTAATTTAATTAATAATCTATTTGATTCATGATGGATTAAAAAAAAATTATTCGCTACTCAAGTGTAAATTCCCCAGGAGCTCTGTCTCAAAACTGCGAGCAACCTCAAAAGTAGTTTAAGTATTTCCGTCAAGTAAAACTCAAAATAGAAGTCTATTTACAATTTACAATTAATAGAGAACAATTAAGCGGAAATTAAAAAATATTCGATATTTTCTTTGGCATCTAGAATCCAAAGAAATCCATTAACACTTAGTCTATTTTGAAAACAAATATTTTGTTATTTAAATAATTTTGTCGATTTTTAAACAATATTTTAATTCTATTGAAAAAAATTGTATAGAATAAAATGAATTTGAAAAGAAAATTTGATAATGCTAAAAAATAAAAATAAATTTTTAGAGTTAACACGAAATTGGAAAATCTAAAAATTTTACCAAACAAATAAAGCATCGTTTACTAAAAGCTTTCAGTGCATATCATTATTTACTAATGTAGAAAACTTAAAAAAGCTAATAAAATATAAAATTGCCTTGAAAAATAAAATTAATGATATTTCTAGAAAAATATTTTTTGTCTGTAGGGCTATTTAATTAAAAATTGATTGAAGATAATTATTTGTCAAAATTTCAATTTTATTCTTGTGTAAAAAAAGCATTCTATAAATATATTTGTGTATAAGTAGTGATTGAAAAATATTTGCATTGTTTAAAAAAAGGAAATAAACTAATATTAAAGAATTCTCAACTAGTTTAAAATAAAAATTAAATTTTTATTATTCAGTAATTTTTTTCATTTGAATGCTCAACTTTTTTGTAAAAGAAAAGATATTTGATTTAGTTTAGAAATATTTAAAATTATAAAAGTTAAAATCTGCCTCCAAAAAAAAAGTTCAATTTAATTTGCAACCAAAATTATAAATTTTAAAATATTTTCATGTCATAATAATTATTATAAATGTATCTGTACACAAATGAAGAGACAAGCTTTGGAATTGGCTTTTGGAATAATTAATCAACATGCAAATACCCAAGTTATTTTATGAAAGATTGACATTTCATTTCATTTTGTTTTTAGAAATAGAAATAAAAACTTTTTATTACGAATCAATCTTAATAAAAATTTAAATTATGCCGTTGAATTTGATAAAAAATTTGGATTTTATTTTTTAAAGAAAAAGAATTCTAAGTTTTATTCTAAAATTTGCATTGCTTATTTTAATACCAAAAGATAATTGTTTATTTAAATTTATATTTCTTATTGATAAATTGTGATTGAAATCTTTTTAGAAAATGAGGAAATAATTTGAAAAAATACAAAAGAAAGGCTTACTTGTAACTTTTTTTTCTGCTAATTATTTTTCAATTAAACCTAAAAGTAAACAAGGCCAAAATGTAATTGTTTTTATTTATAGAAAATCAAAAATTTAATTTAATAAATTTTAATCACTTGATGCTTAACCAATCCTTCTTTATAAAATACTTATTTCAAAATTTGTTAAAAATTTAAGCGATTAGTATTAAAATTTATTATGGCTTAGTGTTTAAACTTATTTTTATTGAATATTTTTGAGTTTTATTAGATTATTTCTGATATTAATATTGTTTTGTTTTAGTTTAATTTTCGAATTTTTTGTCTACCAAGCTTGCCAAATCTTCTTTGATAAATTTTATCCAACTGAAATTTTAACTGTGATCAAAGTTCTACAATTTGAACCACTAAGCCTTATTGTTTAATTAAAATTAAAAAAAAAAATTAAATAAATATTTTTTATGTTAAACAAAGAATGAAAATCTTTTAAGTATGAAATAATTGATTATATTATCAAAGATCAAAGATTTTCTAACAAATAGAACGCAAAGAGTAACTGTTGGTAAATCTAGCTCAAAATGGCTAAAGGTCCTTAGTGGTGTGCCTCAAGGATCGGTCCTTGGACCGTTGCTATTTATCATTTTCATAAATGACATGCCTGAATCAGTACGAAATACATGTAAACTTTTTGCTGACGACAGTAAACTTATCTCCACAATACGTAATTCGCTTGACCTGAAACTTGCTCAAGAAGATATTGACAATATAGTTAACTGGGCTGACACTTGGCATATGAAGTTGAACCAAGAGAAATGTAAAATTATGCGATTTGGATCAAAAGGCACCCTTCAAATACCTTTCACCATGAAAATAGATGCTTCACACAGTCATGTATTAGAACAGACGTCTGTGGAAAGAGATTTAGGTATCATGATAAATAATAAGCTTAAATGGACTGAGCAGATAGACAAGGCAATCCAGATGGCTAATGGAGTCCTTGCTCAACTCAAAAATGCCTTTAAATTTTGGACAACGGACTACTTTAGAAGACTCTTCACTGCGTTTGTAAGACCACATCTTGAATACTGTACAGCAGCCTGGAATCCTTTGCAAAAGAAAGACATTAAAAGGCTGGAAAAGGTCCAACGTAGAGCTACCAAACTAGTGCCTGGTCTCAGAAATCTCAATTATTTCTCAAGATTAGCAAAAATTGGTATCCCTACGCTTGAAAGTAGAAGGAAAAGAGGTGATGCAATCCAATTATTCAAAATTGTCAGTAAACAGAGCAGTGTTCACCTGCATGCCTTCGCAGATTCAAGCCAAACTCCTAAAATCAATCACTCATCAATGAATCTACGTAAAAAACCAAGACTCAGGAAGCAACTTTGCTTGTCAAAACCTAGAGAAAACTTCTTCACGAACAGAGTAGCTTCGTTATGGAACGAGCTACCGGACACTGTAGTTTCTGCAAAATCAACAAATGCATTCAAAGACAAGTTTGATAAATTCAGATCCCAGCAATTGGCGGCTAATGATACTACTATAGTCGAATAACCCATTGGTTATTCTTCTTCATCTGATTCTAATATCAGATTGTAGTTTCTCCTTCATATTCATATTCATATTCATATTAATGATTTTACTGATTAATATTTTATTCTATTAAAAAAATCAAATAACATTGAATATGGATTAAAATTCTAAACGAAAACTTTTCCATAATTCACTTAAAAGTTGTTCCTATAATTTCGAAAAAAAATAAAAAAGTCTTTTTTTTTCGATATTTTAATTTTTTAGAATGATAACCGAAAATCTATCAAATGGCTAAAATTTATTAAAAGAAACATTTTAAATTTTATCTTTTTTGATTGATTTTAAAATTTTTTCGTCTTCTTTTATTTTGACCGCCAATTTTTTTAGGCGAAATTTTTTTAATATTTTTAATTAAATCTTTTGCCTCTTTTTTTTCTCAATCTTTTCAGATTTTCGTAAAGGCAAGTTACGTTTCTTTTTATTTTATTTCTTTGGGTCAGCACATTGCTGACTGGATTGATGTGTATAGTGGAGTCCCTCAAGGTAGCGTCCTTGTTTCGCTTCTGTTCGTCATCTTCATTAACGACATGCCAGCAAGGGTCAGCCACCTTGTCAAACTATTTTCCGATGACAGTTAACTGATTGCCACAATACGAAGCACCAGTGACCTATCAACACTGCAACATGACATGGTCGAACACGTGGCGTATGCTCCTCAACGTGAAAAAATGCAAGGCGATGTAATTATGAAGGTCCGGCAAAAACAGCATAGCCCAATCCGAACTACTGATGGGGAAAGACGAGTCCAGGAGTGCACTAGCTTTCGTCGACACAGAAAAGGGTCTGGGAGTCACGTTTTAACGTAACTTTAAATTTTCTATTCATATTAAAAATCAAGTGAACAGAGCTACAGGAATACTAGGCCAGTTGAAAAGATCATTTAGATTTGGGACCATAGAATCCTGCAGGACCCTCTATTGTGCCTACGTAAGATCCCACCTGGAATACGCCGCTGTTGTCTGGTCCCCTTCCTAGTAAGAAAGACGCAAAGATGCTCGAGCAGGTGCAGAGAAGGGCCACCAAACTGGTGCTCCGCATTAGAAACTGGCGCTACGAAGACCGTCTTGCCGTCCTTAGACTAACTCCCCTTCTTGAGCGCCGTGTACGTGGAGACCTTATCCAGATGTTCAAACTCACCAAAGGCATCAACGAAGTGAGCTGGGTGAACCCCCGGGTTCCCGCAAGTTCACTATCCCAACCCGGATCCGCTGGAGGTATCAGAGGTCATGCAAGAAGACTGTCTGGCCAGGCCTCCACCAAATGTCTTCAAAGGGCAAACACATTCACCAACAGGATAGTCAACGAGTGGAACGCCCTGCCAGCTACAGTCATAGACGCCGACTCGGTCAACAAATTCAAGAACCGATACGATGCCTTCTGGTCAAGTCAACAATCATGAACAGGAACATTTATTTATAAAATGTTTCTTTTTACAGCTTTTTCTACCTGTAATCTTAATTCTTTTTTTGACCTAAAAATTTAAACAGTTTTTCTTTTTGCAGTACTTTTCTATGTGTAATGTGCAAGGAGCTACCATAGGTGACCTCCTAGTAGGCCAACTCCGCAAGCTAGTCTTGCTGTAGCTTATATATATTATTATTATTATTATTATTTTAATTTGATCTTTTGAGGTGGAATCATTTTTGAAAAATTTGAGAAGTTTCAAAAATTTTAAAACTAAAATAAACTTTATTTATTAATGCAAGCTTTCAAATAAAAGAATTAAAAAAATAAAAAAAATTCGCCTCATTTAAGTTTATCATATTTTTACGTGATTAAAAATTTAAGACTTAGACTCTATTTTTTATTAAATTAATAAAAAAAAATTAAAAAATAACAATTATAAATTGAAAATTCTCAATTATTATGTAATCTCGAAAATTATACTTCCTGTAGAAAAACTAAGCAAATTTTTAGAAAGCTCGTCTCTTCAAGTCCAACGGAGGCCAGTTGGGGGTCAGTCGAATAAAATTGGGAGTCAGGAAGGGATCAAGTTTTTAAATATATAAAAATATTCAATTTTCACAAAAATAAAAATTTTGGAGAAAAACTAGTTTAATTTTCAAAAAATAGAGAAAAATTCAAACTAAACGATATATTAAAACTTTTAAAATATTATTGCTTTGCAAAAAAATGGGGGTCAGAAAATTTAAAAAAATTGGAATTCTGTGTTTTAGTATAACCTTTTATTTTTATTAAAAAAAAATATCAAATTTATTTAGTTCGCCTAACAGAATCAACTGCTTCTAAATGACAAATAAAATTACTGGCAAATTAGTTCTTTAAAGAAAGAGTACAAATGAGAGCAAAGGAATTCAATGAATTTATCAGAGATTTTGATCTCTTTTTATTAATTTATTTTATTTACAATCTAATTCTCGATTAAAAAAATGTACTTAATTAATTTAAATTTAAAAATTCCTCTACCAAATCTTTAGTACGTCCAACTACACAATCTCCAAAATTTTTTTTGTTAACATCTTTTAATTAAAATTAACTTAAAAAAAAAAATATTGAAAAATTTTATTGAAATAACAAACAAACAAAATTTTAAATGAATGACATTTAATTTGATGCATGATAAGTAACACTTGGTATAGACAAATTGCTCGTAGCTTTATCTTCACTATCTAGAGGTTTTTTCGAATTTCGTCTAGACGTCACATTCGAAAACCTTCTTGAATGCATCATTGAACTTCTTCTAGATTGAGTCGAAATTCTTCTGACCGAATTTCGACTTGCACGCGGTATCTGTAAATAATTAGGGTTCTGATTTGAGAGAGAACTTCGACCAGCACTCGAATACCAGCCGGATATGCTATTTTTATGGGAATTCAACCCGGTGCTGCATCTACTTAGGGTCCTTCGCCTGTACTCACCAATATCTGTCAAATCTGACTCAAGATAGGTAGACATGGTCCGAGCATGAGAGTAAACAATAGATGGAGCAAAGGAAGAAGTTGATGCTTGTCGTCCAAATGTTATCCTGTACTCGGTGTTGCGTTTGTTCCTTTTGAACTTGGTCAAAAAATCATCGAAAATGTGTCTTGAGCTCAGGCTCAATAGCGAAGGCAAAAACAGGGCCGAATACAAATAGCTGACCACATTTGAGATCAAAACAACTTTGCCAAGAGATGAATAGAACTTAACCGAAGAGGCCAGCAGAGGCAAACTTCCCAAACATGACACAAAACAATGGACCAGTATGCTCAGGCCTACATTGGAAAATGACCAGATGATACAGTTTTGTTGGTCGACATGGGGCGCGTAGCGAAGCGATACGCCTTTGAATATCGAATACTGAGATGTCAAAATTATTTGCAAAATAAACAAATTTATATTGTAGAGATTTATTGTAAAATCTAGACAGACCAACAAGGCACTTATGGTCCAGAGTGAAGAAACTATAGTCACATAGACACACAAAGATGTGACCAATTTTGAACATGAGTACAAAGTTATTGCCAGAAGAATTATGAGCGAAACCATTGAAGTAAGCAACAGTTGTTGGTTGGATTTTTTTTGGAAAAAATAATTTTCCAATTGTTCCGATGTCCACCAAACTAAATTTTCATTTAGACCAAATTTTTGAACCAAGTCTTTCCACCATAATTCAATTGAGTTGAAAATTAGTTGAACATTTTCAAAGTCAAGCTCGTCAATAGCTATATCGGTCTCTAATTGAACATTGTACAAACTTGGTACAAAGCGATTTTTCAAAAAAAGTGGACTTGATTTAAACTCTTTGCCTTGGTTGGCCTCATATTCCAGAACTTTTAAACTCCACCATCTTATGCACTTGGTAAACACATTTTCTACTAGTTGAACATTTTTGAGCATGCATTGGCTCTCATGGTGCTTAAAAATGGGATCCGCGAGCCATTTTTCCACATTTGCCAAAGTCTCAACTTGGTCAATATTTTTCGGAGTGGACAAATTGAGCAAAAAGTCATAGAGACCCAAACTGAAGCAATTTAGCCTGCTAATCCAAGCTGGCTGTTGGGCCTTTTCAAGATGGTCACACAGCTTGATCATTTGGTCAAACTGAGCCAATCCATCAGCTTCCATGTCCACGCTCAGCAACGAATTTATGTCCTGATTGTAATGTTGTATCTTAGATCCCCAAACTATTAGGATTTTGAGACCATGTTTTGTCTTGGATGAAATAAATGTTTTGTCCAGAGCAAACTTGGGGTAATGGAAGAGCAAAAATAAGCTCAGCAGGGTCGTACCTGTAAAAATCAGGAGCCAAAAAAATTTGAGCCTAGTGACCAGAAATGGAATGTGATCACTGAATAGCTTTTTGATCAATTGATTTAGATCCACGTCACAAATTTTAATCTGGTGTTTGTACCAAAATTTGTGGTGGTAATTGGACAGGAACAAAATGGCCAGCGAATAAATGGAAAAGCCAATGACCATGTAGTTGAGAAGCAGAATAATTAGAAAGAGAGAAAATTTTTGAATTACTTCAATTTGATTCAAGTAGCTCACAAAGAGAATGAATAAAAATGCCAGATTTTTTGGCACAATGTAGTAGAACGCCTGTCTGAATGTGTTGTTGGTGATTTTTTTGGAACGCTCGGTCACATTGGATTTGGAGTTGGCAATTTGTTTGCGCGACTGAGAATAGCAAATCGATACAATCAAAGAATCATTTAAAATTATTAGATAAAGTGTCACTATTGATGTAATGTTGAATACAGAGGCTGCATGTGTGTTCGACCGAAGATATAAGTATAAATAGTAGTAGCTAATGTAGGAAAAGAAAATTGTGGTCAGATTTAGGACAAAGCTAATTAGCGAAAAAAGAATGGTGTGAAAAAAGAAAATACTAAATATGGTTATTATCAGCCAGGACCAAAAGAGAATGTACGCTTTGGAAATAATTATTTTTTTGTCATACACGGATTTTAAATTAAAGTTGTTTGTAAAATTCACTGGAATAAGTGAGTATTTATCTAAGAGATCTAGAAGTTGTTGGCCAAATTTTTTGCCCAATTGATCGATTGGCTTCGATTTGGAGCTTAGAACAGACCGATTTTGGAACTTGAATCGACTGATTTCACTTAATTTAATGTGAAAATAAAAAATTTTGTATTTCGATGACCAGTAGTTTTTGATAAAGGAAAGATTGCAGTTGTCTGTATTGATAAAACATTGTCTGACTTCAACTCTTGATTTCTGCTTTTCAGGATCTTTTTTTATGTTTGCCAAATATTGGTTTATTGTTTCATCTTTAATGAAAAAAATTAAATAAAAAATTTTTAAAGTAAAACCGGATAAAAATAAGAAAAAAATTATTCGATTTCTTGTAAATAGAAAATTTTTTTTGGTGTAGGAAACTGTTTAAGGATGAATAGAGAAGTTTTGAGAAACTATTTTTTGATCTAGATCTTGGTCTAAACAATTGAGAATTTTAATTCTTTTTTCTAAATTAATTGCAGTCCTCTAATTTTTTATTTAATCATTTTTATCACCGCCTTTTTATTATTTATTATTTAATGTGCCTTATAGAGGCTTATGCTAAAACACGGACTGCGGTCGGATGGTATTAGGAATTATCCAAAAACTTCCGACCATTTTGTAGAGAATTTGATTAACTTTTACGCAAAAGTATCAGTTAGACCAAAATACCTAGTTTTTGACTTTTAAAACTAGTAATAACGAGTAAAATCCTGAGTTGCTGTTAACGGGCCATATGTTTTCAAGATAATGATAAGAAAGGAACAGGAAACAAGAATTCTTCTATTTCAAAGAATTGATACTTATCACATACCGTTTTGTAGATAATTAAAATCTCTACATTCTTACATAAGAAATAAAAATTTATTTTAAGGCTCTCGGTCGAAATTTCTCATAATATATTTTTACTTTCAATCAGGCCAATTTTTTTTTTAATGATTTAAAGAAAAAATAGCCGTAATAAAAAAGTTTTTTTTAAATGAATATTAAAATTATTTTTTTTTACAATAATTAATAAATTTTGTTAAAATTTAAGATATTCAAAACAAGGGCATTGTGAATATTGGAACAAAAAACAAAAACAAAAATTTTAAAATGAAGCAACTTTTTTACTTTGAGTCTAAAAATTGTTCTGCAAAATGAATCAGCCAATATAAACTTTGTACCAAATGCCAGAAAATTTTGAATATTTTAAATTTTAACAAAATTTATTAATTATTGTAGAAAAAAATAATTTTAATATTCATTTAAAAAAAAACTTTTTTATTACGGCTATTTTTTCTTTAAATCATTTAAAAAAAAATTGGCCTGATTGAAAGTAAAAATATATTATGAGAAATTTCGACCGAGAGCCTTAAAATAAATTTTTATTTCTTATGTAAGAATGTAGAGATTTTAATTATCTACAAAACGGTATGTGATAAGTATCAATTCTTTGAAATAGAAGTTTAGTTTATTATTAGCGAAAATTTCTTTTACCCATATTTCTTATAAACGGTCTTCACTGTAAATTTAAAATGAAATATTGAATTTTTGTCAGCTTTATTATTTCACCTCAATTATTTACAGAAAATTATCTCAATCTTTTCAACACATTCAATTTGAAAAGGATAAAAAATTGTTATTTAACTCAAAAAGTTTGGATTAGGCAAATAACGTTAAACCCTGTTAAACAAATTTTTTTTTTATTTTTTGATATTTTTAAGATCTTTTTTTTTCTAAAAAAGCTTTTTTTAAAAATTTAAGGTTTGTTAATTTTTAATAAATTTTTAATTCTGATTTTATCACTAATTTTATTTGATGATTTTATTTTTATAAATAACACGTAAATTTTTTTTTTTATATTATTGATTAACAACAAAATTTCAGATTTAGTTAAATTCTCTTTATTAAAAAATCTTAAAAAATATAAAAAAGACTAATTGTATCGTATTCTAAGCGATGATCTTTTTTACCTTTTTGGTTTTAGCTTTTGACCAAAAGAAAAATATTTACCGAATAAATAAATGAATAGCGAAATTTTAATTTCATTTTATAAATATTTAAAAATTTTTAACTGTTTAGCAAAAATACATTTATTTTAATAAAATAATTTACTGAGCTTCTTTATCTTCATTGTCATCGAATTACTAAATGATTCATTTTCAAGATCATTTAATTTAATATCTTGATTTCTAGAAAAGAAATTTTTGATTTCAAACAATTAGAGTATTCTAAAAATTAAGAATTGATGTAAATTCTGTTAATTCTTTTTTATAGATGGAAGGAACAGTATTTAGATATAGCAACTGATGGTACAAAATAAAACTTTTTCACATTCTTCACAAATCAGCTTGAACGGAGCAACTAATTTTAGCATGACTCTAATATAGAATGCATAAATAAATTACTAAAATTAAATTGTGCAAAATTTCTAGTCTAGACTTAAAGCTTTATTTAAATTTTTACAAAAAGCTTTCAAGGAATCAAAAATGGTCAAATTGACCAAAGTAAAATCATATGATATTTAAAAATTATTTTATTGATTATTATTACTTATTATTTAATTATATTTTTGAAGTTTAAAATTTAAATTTTTACAACCTTATTTATTACTACTCGTCTTGTAATTAAAATTTTTAATAAATTCGATCTAGAATTGTAGTTTGTTTTCCACATAACAGAAATATATTGGTCATTAACAGAAAATAGCTTAAAAGATCGTACACTTCTGGTGAGAATTTTGAAAAAATATTATTTTGTCAATAAAAAAATGAAAAAGAGGTTGGATTGAATATCTAAAAATATCAAACGGATTCAGCATGATAGATTTGAATTTGAAAGTAAAATTTGTTAAAAAAGGTTTTAAATAATGTATTTTTATATTAAGCAAAAAATACTGAAATTTGCATTTACAAGGTATTCGAGGTTTAGTAAAGAAAAATGAAAATCAACACTGAATAATGAATATAATTTTTTTGTTTAGCTTAGAAATTCAATCGGTATAAATGGTCCAGCTGCCTCAACCAGAGGACACAGTAAACGTATTAGATCACAAAGTTTCACAGCAAGAGAAATAAACGATTATCACGCCTCAGTTAGTTCCAGAATGAATTTCTTCACAAACAGAGTGGCAAGCCTGTGGAATAGCCTTCCAAACAACGTTGTCGAGTCAGAAAATTTAAACAAATTCAAAGCGAGGCTAGATAAGTGGCTTGCAAAAAGTGAAGAAGAGATGAGTTGAATGAGAACCATTCAGGAAACTGGCCAAAAAAAAAAATATATATATTTTAAGCTTTATATTAACTTCCTAGATAACAATATTTATTTATTTATTTAAAAAAGCATTAAAAAATTTTTGTTCTAAATAAATCTATGGAGTACTAGTTATTACTGCTATAGCTGTACGTTACTACGCTACAGCTTGTGGATAAGATCCACGCAGTTATACTACTACTGCTAACTTAAATTTATTTCTAAAATAATATTTAAAATCTTTTTAAATTAATTATTCTAAGCCATCATTAAAATTTGATTACATTCTTCATTGAACCCCATTTACTTTTTAAATGACTTGACTAAAACCTTTTATACCAATTAGTAAAAATTAAAATTCTCACAAGCTGATCTTTTTATTTTAATTATTTACGCAGAATAAAATGTAGCATTGTGAAATTTCATACAAAAATTTCAATACAAATAGGAAAAAAAATTATTACTTTTGTTCTAATTGTCAAAAATTTGTACTGCAAATGAAACAAAATGTATTAAAGTCTACAAAATTGCACACTTTTTAAAAGTATTAAGAATAAAACGCAATTTGTAGAATTTTGCAGGAGGTGAAACAAAAGTTGTTTAACTTTGTTTCATCTGCAGAAAAAGTTTAGACAATTTGAGCAAAAGTTTTGCATATTTGTATTGAAGTTTTGTATAAAATTTTAGAATGTCATCAAATGATGATAATTAAAATGTTAGCATTATTCCTGAAATGTGCATAAAATAGCTAATTAGAACTCTCTCCAGTCATTCATTTGAATTTCATTTTTAAATTTTAAAATCCAAATTTAAAATAGGGAAGATACACAGTTTTTCCTCAGCCATCATTTTGTATCAAAGTGTTGGCCATTTTTCCTTAAATAAGGAAAAGTTTAATTTCTAAGTTTGTAAATTTTTCAAATCGTTTTATAGATAATTGTTTGAGAATTAAATTATGTAAATATAAAAAAATTTAAAATAGTCCTAATGGATTTTTTTGGATTTATTTTCAAATGAAACAAGATCTAAATTTTTTCGAATAGTTTGCAAAAAAACAAAAACCCTAAATCATTATAATTCTAGAATGGTAAAAATCCGTTTGTATTTTTATTTAAAAAAAAAAAAACTTCTTAATTCTGAACGATTTTCTTACCTAAGGTGCAAACTTCAATTACATTGTCCTTCTCAGCTGCGATTGATTCGAATTGAATAAAATTATCGGCTAACAGCTTGGCAAGATCGCTGTTTAGTTTGCGTTTTAAATTGTCCAAGTCCTGCAATAACTTTAGACTAGCAATTGTTGTGTTTTTAAAGTTTTTTTCGCTCAATTCTGATTCATACATCAATTTAATTGAGTCTTAATTTTTTGATTATTTTAAAAAATAAAAAAATTTTAATTTACCATTATCATTTATTATTTTGAGGCAATCCATATTCGATTCAAGTCTGGTAAAATTTTTCCTAGTTTGATCAGACTCAAGCCCTGAATATGAAAGTAGCTTGTTCGCGCCAGAATTTGATTGCAGTAGCTTTAGTGTCATCAGTTTGTCATAAGAAGGCATTCCGATTATTTTCATTTCCTTTAAAGGACAAAAAATTAAAAAAAGATATAAAGATATTTTTTAAATAGTCATACTTGCAGTGGCGATTGAATATTTGGATACGGTTTAAACCAAAAAATTATAAAAGCACATTTTAAAACAATGAATAACAAGAAAATTAATAAAATGTAATAATGTTTAAATAAAAACTTCATGAATCTAAAACTAATAGTTTCGATTAAAATTGTTTGAATAATGTTTAAAAAAATTGTTTTCTATTTGCATTAAGTTTCATAAAAAATAAAATTAAAAAATCAATAAACCATTTAATCCTTCTTACTAAACTCAATAAAATTTTATATTTTTATTTAAATTGCGTTTTTTTGTTGTATCTCAACTAAAAATTCCGGAAAACTTGGAGGCGAATTCATAAGGATGGATTAAGAAAATTTATTTAAGAAAAAAAACTGATTTTTAATTAATTTATTCAGATTTTTTTTCTTCAGCTCACGAGCCACTTGACTTTAAAAATATTTTGGAGATCAAAAAAAAAAGCTTCGAGCGAGGTTCGAACTCGCGACCTTCTGCGTGTGAAGCAGACGTGATAACCACTACACTATCGAAGCTGTCTGTTTCTAAATTATTATAAATTCTATTTTCATTTAAACTTAAAAAAATAATAATGAAGAATCAAAAATATTGAAAAATAAATGAGTATTTTTTTGTTGAATAAATAATTTAAACAAAAAATCTATTAATAGGTATCTAGGGTTTTCAAATTGCTTTTTTTCAATAAATCCAAGAAAAAACTAGCGATTTTTTTTAAAGAAGAACACATCCTCTAAAATCTATTTAAATTTTTTAATCAAAATTATTTTTTTTTATTTATGCATGATCTAGAATAAAAATGTACTTGAACAAAATAAAAACTACTACTTCAATTTACAGACATAGTAACCATGTCGTATCAAAATGTCATCAATTATTATTTCAAGGTTAATCTACAGATCCTGTCTGCAAAAATTCGATTAACACTTCTTTCATTCAAAACAAATTGTAATTTTATAAAAAATTTCAAAATAATAATAATAATAATAATAATAATAATAATAATAATAATAATAATAATAATAATAATAATAATAATAATAATAATAATAATAATAATAATAATAATAATAATAATAATAATAATAATAATAATAATAATAAATAAGCTACGGTAAGCATGCTTGCGGAGACGTCTTACTAGGAAGACATCGATGGAAGTTAGATGCATTAAAATCTAGTTACATATACAAAGTTATTAATAGTTTTCTATTTCATTATAAGTACAATCTGTAAATTATAAAAAGAAAATGAAAAAACAGCTTAAATTGTTAATAAAATTCAAAAATGTAATGTTTAAATTAAAATTTTAAAATTTTTTAAAATGTTGTTCAAAAGTCACGAAATCAAATTCAAATTGAAAAACAACGGCGTGTGCTAATTCATTAACTAAAATTACTAATTTTTCACTAATTTTTCTAGATGAATATAAAAATGACTTACATTTCATAAAATTACTAAATTTATTTACAAATGTGAATAAACTTTAAAAATTAAGTTTGATGCTAGTTTTTTAAATATTTAATTAAATTTTAAAAAATTAATTTTTTATTTAACTTTTTTAAAATTTTTTGTTTATCCTTTACCACTTTATGAACCGAATTGTAATAAGCAAAGAATTATTGAGATCTAAATTAGAAACCAGATTATAGAACTCACATTTTTAATCAAAATTCATACCATAATATTCTTAATTATCCAAATATTGTTATAATTCAAAAATAAATTCTAATTGTACAAAACATCCTTCTTTGGCTTAAAAAAATGCTCGAAGTCGACTTAAACGTCTATCTGCTAATTTTTAGTTTTTTTAAAGTATAGCTATTTTTAATTTATGATTTTGATGCGATTTAGAAAAATTAATAAGAATAACAACAGTTATGCAAATTTAGAAAAAAAATTTGTTTTTAGTAATTTTAGCTGAAGTTTCAGTAATTTTAGTTAAAAAATAATAAATCGCCAAAAATAACCACTATTTCTTAAACCATTACCTAGATTTCTGGAATCATTTTGTAATCAATTGAATCTTCATATTTTTAGATGAGTTTGAAAAAAAAAGAAAAAGACAACACAATATCTACATTTTGCATTCAGATCAAGTTAAATCATTTGTAAAATTTATTTTTTAAAATTGAAAATTAACAAAAAAATTCTATTTGTAAAATTTTGCGTATTTATGTACCCTTTTTTAAATAAAAAAAAATTTTACTGATTCTAGAATCTCTTGCAAAAGTTGGCATCAGATTAGAAATATCGTTTTCAGCTTTATAAGCTTCGATTAGATTTTTCTATTGATTTTTTTGTTGATCACGAAGTTTTAAACTAAAATAATATTAAGTAAAATGATCGTGATCCAATTTTTATCCAGATACATTCTCATAAAAACCATGTCTAATTAAAGGCATGTTTCATTAATAATTAATTAGTGTTTGAATCCCAAAAAGAGAAAACTCTAATTCTACAAACAGCAACTAGAATGGAATCTAGGAGTCTAGCTGATAACCGAGCAGACAATTAAACAAATTCAAGGCTCAATATTTCACTCATTAAAAAATTTATATGACACCAAAGGAACATAAAATTTTCACCATTAATAACATTTATTTACATCATGCCTGCTGCCATAATTTAGCTAAAGAGACTTCTTGTCTTGTATTAGAAGTCACGTAAAATTTCCTTTTGTAAAAAAGTTAAACTTTAAAACCTTTGTTCCAAAAATATTCATCCTGATCGGAAAGCAATTAAAAAATTATTTATTTAAAGACAATTGAAGACTTTCAATTTGAAAAAAATGACCAAATTAAAAAAAAACTTATAAAAAAAAAATAGCAAATTTTTTCATCGGATACAAATAATTAAAGAAATTGATAAAAAGATGCTCTATCATTTAGGGATATTACTCGTCAGGTTTGAAGAAACCTTTAATTAGACACAAGAACACGGATACAAAATCAAATCATAAATCCTACCGCATTAATCTTAAATTAAAAAACAAAAATCGATAAAGAAAGAAAAAATCTTTTCTATTCCTTTCGTTTCATCTGTTTTCTAATTTATTAAGTCTAACGATCCGTTTCATCACCTGTAATTATAAAAATTGTGCTACTACTTGGCGCTGTGTACAGGAAAAATATTTTATTAAAAAATTTAATCATTTTTAAGAATCATTGAAAAAGAAATCTTGTAATTAATTTTGATCAAGCTTCAGTTTGTCTTTTAGAATATCAGCCCTATAAAAACATCTAGTCACATTGCTTCATCTGAAGATTGGGAATTATTGACAGCTTTTCAAGCATTAAAGTTTAATGTCATATTCATTAGATTAATACCTGTTTAAATGATTAATAATTTTTCTATCATAAAACCTTTCTTTGTAAATTCCATGTGAAATTAGCCTCTTTTGAATTTCCTAGAAACAAATAAATTGCGAAAAAATATGATTTTTTGAATTTTTAGGTTTGATTTTAGATGATTGTTCGGATGAAGGATAAAAAAATAACTTTTAAACAAATTGAAAATTTGACGTGCTGCACAAAATGAAATAAGAGGGTTTTGGCTGCAAAATTTTAATTTTATTAATGTATCATCATTTATTTTGAAAGTGTATTTTGCTTAAAAAAATTTTTAACTAAGAAAAAATATCATAATGGATGGGATTATGGCTGAATATTTTAGTTAATAAAATTTATTGCATTTTTATTTAAATTGTGCTAATTTAGTTTTTTGATTTTCGTGTCAAATTTAATAAATTTCAAACATTTTAGGACAAAATTTATTAAATTAATTCAAAGTAGATTTATTGCTTAGTATTTTGCTATCAAAATTTTTATTTCAGAAAGAAAGACGTTCAATATTTGACAGTGCTTTGAGTCGACTGGAAAGTCAAAACTTTGATCTTGGACTTATAAGTCAAACTTAATATTTAAAAAATCCAATGTGGAAAAAAATAGCCACTTTTCAAGCGCTTAAATCGGTTTTTGTAAGTAAAAAAGTCTTGAAGAATTCCTTCAAAGAAAATAACACTATTTTAGGGTCAATCTCAAAAATAATATTTATCTCTGAAAATTGACTGTCTCGTGGAAAAATATAAAACTCAATTAATTAAAAAAAAATCAAAAATAAAAATTCAATAAACAAAATCTATTTCCCTTTCATATTGGTTTCTCTTATTTATTTATTTCTTGAACTGAAATTAAAAATGAAGCACCTTTCTTTAGTTTTTTGAAATAAGTAATTTTAGGTGTTAAAAATTCGAATGCTAGACACTTTTTAATCTGAGTCTAGCTAATGCTCCTGCAAGTTAAACACAAATAAAAAAAATAAAACAAAATTAAAACAAGAAAAAAATAAAAAATAAACGTAAAATCAACAAATTAAAATTTTAATAATCAAAGATTTTTTTTAATTTTATATTTTACATGTTTTTATTTTTATAGTTTATTTTGACATTTCTGATTTTTTTTAATCTGAAGGAGCATTAGCTAGAAATAGATAAACAAATAAATAAAATAAATTTGTCTATCATTCAAATCTTTAGTATCGAAAATTATTTTTTTTTAAATAAATATTTTTTTTTCCCTTTCTAATTCAAGTTTGAAATTTAAATTTTTTAATAAATGGTATGTTCTATTGTGTTTTATAAAAATTTTTAATTCAATTTTGAAAATGCATTGAAAATGTGCGATGGTTGAGATATATTTTATTTTAGAAATATTTGGAGAAATTTTTGCAATGTCGCTCTATTGAAATTAAATATAGTGTTTCAAACATAGGTTATTTAGATTTAGATGATTTTTTTTAGAAATTCTAATAATAATTAAATCATTAATTTATACAGATTAGTAAAAAAATAAGCTCTAATTGTTAAATTACTCAGATTAAGAATTATACAATATAATTTTTAGATATTTCTTAAATTTCAAAAAAATTTCTAATGGCTAAAATTTTAAATATTAAAAATTGGTTTTGGTTTTTAATAATTCTAAATAAAATTTTTGATCTTTTGTTTGTTGAAAAAGGCAATAATTTAACTAGCCAAAAGTTTTTTTTTATATTTAGGTTGGTTTGATTTAATTTAATACTCAATACTTTAAAGAAGCAAAAAATATTTAATTAAAGTACAATTAATAAAAAAAAATTAATGAATATGCTATTTTTTTCTTATTAAATGTATCTCAATCACAATTTTCCTAAAAATTTAAAAATTTAATTGAAAAAATATGATTCATGAAATTTAAGTTACGATTAAAGGAATATTGAGAATCAAATCGAACTAATGTCATATTAATCAGAGGATTAAAAATCTATTATATATTTGAACTCGAGATTTTTTAAAAGCAATGTGATCAAGAGATCAAAATTGAGGTTTTTCAAATTTTAGCCATAAACAATTTTTTTGAAATTTAAGAAATATCTAAAAAAGTTAGTTTAAAAAAAAAAATTCTTAAAAAATCATCTAAAACTAAATAATCTATGTTTGAAACACTAATAGAACATACCAAATGCTGATCCAAATAATGAAAAATTTTGTTGATTTAAATATTGTTTTTTTTTAAAGAGTCGAAATTATGGAATTTTTAAGTTATTTTCTTTCAAAAACTACTCTTTTTCTCACTGAAACTATTTTTAATAAAAAGAAAAACGCAGAGAAAAAGCAGACAAACATTATCGTAAAAATGAAGCAATCTATTTATTTAGAATAAAAAAATGTTTATTGATTTTTATTAAAAATAAATTTACTTACTAAATACAAATATAATTAGAGACTAAATTCTTAAGTATTTAGGCATCGTTTACAATGTTATGGTATCTTTAGTTTTTAATTAAATTTTTTTATTAATTTAATTAATAATTTTTAACATTTTTTTGATAACCAGTAATTCAGCCTTACTGAAGGCACTGAAGCGGCTTCAGCTGGAAATGTTATTTTTTACAACTGGGTTTTAATGCGTCATTTAAATTCAAATTCATTAAAAATGACTGTGAGGCATATGTTGATCTTTGATCGTAGCTATAATTAAGAATTCTAAATCCGATTTAAATTTCTTATTTTTTGACTATCCTACTATTGGTATGAAAACTCATTAAATATTGAAATGATAAGTTAAGCTCAACATAAGGTTTTTACAAAGATTGAGTAACTTAGAATATGGCTTAGATTTATCAGGATTTTGAAATTTTGAAAGATTATATGATCATTTTGAGGTTTTTAGGTGAAAAAAAATATTATTTTCAAAACAAGATGTTAAATAATCTTGCAAAGACAATGTTTAAAAAAAAATAAAGTTCTTTTCTTTACTTTGAAAAAAAAAATTAGTTCTTTTATAATTTGAATATTTGAATCTCTAAAAATTTACAAAAAATTATTTTTTAATTTTTTTATTTATTTGTAAACTGTATCGAGCTATGGCTCCTTCAAAAATATAAGTGTTTTTTTCATTATAAATAAAAGATATTAATCTGAAGTATGAGACACATGTTGGAATCAAACTGAAAAAAATTAAAAAAAATCGAATTTAAAAACCATTAATCATGAAAATTTGTATTAAATATTAGTTTCAAATTAAAGTCTTTTTTTTTTAATTTTAATCTTATAAATAATGATCTATTAATAAATAAACTTCCAAAAATTATTTCTTTGAAAAAAAAAAAAATCCACAAAAAAAAGTTGAAATTAAGTCATTTTAGCAAAATTATTTATGATCGACCATATCATAAATTTAAAATCAATAATACCAAAAAACAAAAAATTTTTAAAGCTATAAAGTTCAGAAAAGGGATCCAACATAAACTACTGATAAAAAATTAAAGTATTAGTAACTTGCTCTAATGTCATTACATTCTTTATTGGGACAGAATTTTAACTTTTTAATTTGATCCCATTTTGTATTAAATAAAATTTAAAAATAAAAAGTTCAAAAATTTATGACCGATCTAGTAATTGAGTACTGATCGAATTACGAATAATGGCTTTTAGCTTGTTAAATATAATTTTAAAAGAATAACTGAGAGAAAATAAAAATTTTAATCCTTAATTTAGTTTTTCAATTAATCAATGAAATTAAATATCACAAGAAATAATCAGCATGTGAAATTTGAACATTTTTTAATCGAATTGTGATGAATTGATGGCAAAGCACAAAAACGAAACGAATACTTGAGTTAAAAAGAGCTTTGCCTTTTTGAGATTTTTTATTGTCAGTTTTGTCATAAAATCATCTATTGCTGATCAATATATTGAAATAATTTATAAAATAATGTTTGATCTAAGTTAAAAAAAATCAGAATCTAGTATATTTTTAATTCATTTTTAAAAAAGGAAGATAAATAAATTAAATCTATTTTTGAAAAAATTGTCTTAAAGTATTTTAAAAACGATGATGGTTTTGAATTTTAATGTTTTTAATTAATGCTAATGATGATGCATTAAACTTACTGAAAGAAAAACGTGGAACAAATTTTTCTTAATAATTGTAAAATATATAAAAGTAAAAAATCAAAAATAATTTAATTAATTAGATTGATGCGAAATTACGTTTTTTTATACAAAATTTGATTTAAGATTATGTAAATTTATATCAATTTACGTACATTTTTTTAAATTAATAAAAAATTTAGCTTCTTTTTTAAAACATTTATAAAATATCATAAATAGTTAATTATTTGAAAATAATTTTTTCTAATATTTTTTCAAAAAACTTTTAAAGTTCTTTTGAAATTCATTACTTTGATTTGTGACCTTTACGCAACAAATTCATACAGTGCCGGAAATTAACTTGTCACATGGTATTATCTTATATGATCTGATATTTAATTATAATAGCTATCAGCTGATAACAGTTGTGATCATTTTTTTTGTCCCTTGATCATATAAGCTGGAATCATCTAATATCATTTGATATCAGCTAATATTAGTATAAATAGTTTTTAAGAAATTAATTTTATATTTTATAATTAATTTCAAATAAAAAATTTGTTATTTGTCACAAATATATATCATAATCCAATTTATCAATATTAAAGCATATTAACAGACTTCGGTAAATTTTGGTTTGATTTCATAAATATATTTGAAAAAATAGAACAGTACATCGATTAATTATCTAGACTTAAAAATCAAGATTAAAATTTTTTGGTATGATTTAAAGCAATTTTTAAGAAAAAAATTTCCTAAAAATAATCAGGAATTAAATCATGACATAAATGAATACATTCACTAACACCAAAAAAATATACAACCTTTGTCAAAAAAAAAGTCATTTGACTATTATGAAATTAAAAGAATTTCAAAAAAGGGTGAAAAATATTTATGCCTAAAATTTAAAATAAATGAATTTTAATTTACATAATACATAAATGTATATATTTAAGAAAAATAAAATTTTTATTTGAAATAACATCATCAGTTTTCTAAATTTAGAGTTTAAAATTAATCTCTTAAAAAAAAAAAATTTTACTAATATTAGTTGATATCAAATGATATTAGATGATATCAGCTGATATGAGCAAGGGACAAAATAATGATCACAACTGTTATCAGCTGATAGCTAGTTTAATTTGATATCAGATAATTTCAGATGATATGATGTGACAAATTAATTGTTGGTACTGCGATAGCAGTCTTTTTAAACAAAATATATTTGTTATTTTTTATACAAAAAATTAAGGCGAAAATTTTTCTAAAAGAATTTTTTTTAAACTTAAACTTTTTCTACTTATTGATTTTTGAAAGATACTTCAACAAAATATTCTAAAAACATATTCTTTTAAATAATTCTTCTACTTAAATTTTTAATGAATAAATTCATTTGATTCCATAATTTTGCATTTTAAAAGAACATTCTAATATAAATTATTTAGCTTTTTTTTAAACTAAATGAAAATTATTTTTTTAACATAGTTGATATTTACTCCAGTTTATAAAAAAATGAAGCGGAAAAAAATTTAAAATTATAAATATGTTGTTAAATAAATATTAAAGATATTCTGTCCGCTTAATCACTGATCAAAATCAAATTTTTAGCTTGAAAACATACTTTAACAGTAAAATCTTTAATTTATTCTTTTAATTTTTTATAAAAGCACGTTAAATAAAAAAAATTTAAATATTTAAAAGCAAATATTTTAAAAAAAGATGACATCAAAAAAATTAATAATTTAAAATATGGATTGTTGAATTATTTTTTAAAAAAAAGAATATATACCTCTTTTCTTAGCTAACAAAAATTAGAGTCTTTTAAAAAACCTCTGTAAAAACACTAGTTATTAAAAAAAATTAAAAATATCATTTTAAATCTAGACTTTGAACTCCTTTTTTCAACAATTTAAAAAAAAAATCGGTATCTTCTAAAACCAGTCAATTGACTGAACTGGATTGATTTTTGAAATTAAAGATTAAATTTTATTGTGATTTTTTAAGATTAATTAGGAATAAGTTTCTATGAATAGATAATTCGCAATTTGTTTTGCTAAAAAATATCAAATTAATGAAAGTGTAATAAAATTATAAGAAGACAGTTTTAGTGTAATTATTTTAAAGTTTAGTTAAGGATATTTTAGATATTTTTTTGGGATAATAAATCTAAATTTTAATAAAAAAAGGTTAACTGGTATTAATAAAAAATTTAAAAATTAAAAATTTAATTATTAAAATATTAAATTTGTTCAAATAAAATATTAAAATATTCTAGCAATAAATCTTAAAATGGTAATGATACAAATTGCAAAAAAACCAGATTTGGACATTCGGGTAGAATTTTTTAAAGAATGAATTGTCAAATATTTATAAACATCTTCTTCATGTATATTAGGATTATATGTTTTGAAGGTGACTTGCTTTCTGCTATCTACCATGTGAAAACCATTGTCTGAAAATACACCCTTAAATTTATCCGTGTTTATATCCAGCCAGACAAATAATGAAACTTGATCTGTGGAAAGATCAATCTGGAAATTTCCAGTGCGATCAATTTGACGCACATTTTCAATTTTTAATTTGGCTGCTTTTAAATTATTAACCTTTGCAAGTCCAATGTTGAATAATAAAAAATTTATAAACTCTTTGTGCACAAAAATATCTTCATTCGAAGTTAAAATCATTACACAAGATTGGGCAATGTTAAACTCACATCCGGACTCTTTTTTAATTTCTTCTAAACTAATGGAAACAACTGGCTTGGCAATAAGTGCATCAATGGTGAATCGATAATTTCTTTTAAATTTAGGTACAAGACTATCATATGAATAAATTTTTACATCGAAATTGCTTGACAATTCCTTCATATGATCTGAAATCGCATGAATTGTTACTTGGCTTCCATTTAAAACTGGAGTAAGATGCAAATGTGCGTAAGATCTTTTGACAAAATAATGAGACAATTTCCATTTTCCACCATATTCAATTGTAGCCCATGTAGGCGCTTGCCAAAGATCATTGAATTGCCAATACATAGTACCAGAGCATAGGCCATTACCATTTTTTTCATTGAAATAATTTCTCGACCGTCTATACAATTCATTTCCAATTTCCAAATGCATTCCTTTTTAAAAATTAAAAAATTAGAAATTACTCTAGAAAAATTTACAGATTATAAAAAAAAATAAAAAAATTTGTACAAAGGTCATGACGAATACTCATAATCTCTCTAGAAAACAATTTTATTTACAATTTAAGTTAATTTAGAAAATTATTTAAATACAAGAAAAAAGAAGAGTTTAAATTCATTTCTTATTCATTGATTGCTTTTGTTTTAATTTTTTTTATTCTAAAATTATCAATTTTTAGACTTTAAATGAACATTTTGGTTGGTGCCTACGAGTTAAATATGATAATGATTGATTGTCTGTGAAATATACATGTAAAAGCACTTTTTGGACCTTTGAAATTTAAAGTTTAAATTTTAAAAATATCCTAATAGAATCTAAAAAATCAAAACTCATAAATTTTTTCCTCTGCATCGAAATCAATTTTATTAGTAATTTTCTCAAAAATTTCCTTGATCATTTCTTATGTTGTTTATTCACTTTTATCAAGTGATCTGTTAAGTTATTGAAAAGAAATCATCTGACGGATATTGAGAAGATTTTAATTTTTCTTGAAGACCGAAAAAAATTTTATCAATTTTGTAAACCTCTAAAATTTTTTAGTTAAACACCAAAATTAGTTTATATTAAAAATTGTCAAATATTCACTTATTTTATCACTTAGAATAATTGCTATAAAGTAAAAGTATATTAGAGCAAAGAATTCCTTTTATTTTTATTATTTACTATAAATTAAGTTATAAAAATATTCTAACAGTTTACAACATAACTCAGCCCTTCTACTCAGCCAAATCTTTACAAGCTTTTGATTATTTTTATGAAATTATAAAAAAAAATAAGATTAAAAATACATTTAATTTAAAAATAATATTTTTTTTATAATATCATTTTGGAAAACAATTTTTAAAATAAGAATTTCTTTGTTATTTTTCTCAAAAGATAACAAGTCATAATTTTTTTTATAAAAAAAAATTATAGTTGATAATATTAAATGGGAATCAAAGATGTAAGTCAAACTCAAGTCAAATGACTTGAGATTTTTACTAAAATTAAAAGAGTTAAAAAATGTGAAATAAACAAAGAAAAAAGCCAAAATATATTAAATCATAAAAAAATTTAAACTAAAATTAAAAAAAAAACAAATATGAAAGTTATAATACTTCTTTAAATGGCCTTGAAAATTACTTGTTTTTTTTTAATTTTTGCACAAATCTGTCTGCACCTGGCTTATTTTAATTCGATAAATAATGATGTTTGTACTATTTAAAGACACTGATTAATTGAAGTAATATTTTATTTGTGAAAAAATAATTAGTTTTTAGATACCAATTCTTTGCATCGTTTAGAGATCTAAGAAATTAAATCAAAGTCATTAAAATATCAAAAATCTAACTAAAAGGAAGATCGGGTTTATAAGACCCGATGTTACTTTTGGTGATAGAAAAGTCCATTGAATCTAAATCTACTAAATTAAATTAAATATTTAAAAAAACTTGAAGTCAAAATATTTATATCAATTAAAATATTTAAATTAATTGAAGTCAATAAAATCTAATACATTTTATATGAGACTACGAGAAGATCTGATTCGAATGTACAAATTGGCAAACAATTTAGAGAAAGTGAATTTTGTAAGGTACCCCAAATGATAAACCGTAGTTTAGCCAAATAAATTCTAAAAATTATTTTAAATTTCGAAACATAGAGTAATTTTTTATGCTGAATTCAAATTTCTACTTAGTTTTTATATAGAACTTTTAGTTTTTTTGCAAAAGACAACATAAATTTGCTAATATTCTTATTATTTTTGGTAAGAATTTGAAAACCAAAAAATAATTTGAAAAACTTACAAAAATTATTTTTAAAATCATATTTGAATTAATTTTATAAAATTGAAATGTCTTTTGAACTGAGTTTTTCTAATTGACTCTTAATTTTACGTCAAACTTTGATTAAAAACAGAAAAAACACACTTTTATAAATCTTATTTCTCGCTTGATTCTTTTTAAAATGAAAAAAATAAATTGATATTAAAAAAAAGAAAGTTCAAACTTTTCTCTTCAAAAGTTAGCTTTCCTTTTTTTGATTAAAAATTTTATTTTTTTATCCAGATTTAAGAAAAACTACCAACTTTTTTATTAAAAAAATGGGAAGAGTTAATAAAAGAAAAATATCTAGTAGGAAAAATGCCAAAAAAACTGAAAAAAATAATGAGAATGAAGTTTTTAATGAAGCAGTTGTTAATGAAGAGTCTTCTGAATACATGAGTATTCAACAACAAGGGGTTACTGACGATTTATATGATTTTGGAATGATTAAATACAAAAAAAATCAATCAAATTTTGGATGTATATCCAACGTTGAAGTAAGGAATGCATCGACGCAAACTTCAGAAATTGGTACTACAAATCGTTTAACAATGGTTTTAAAAAAGTTTAATTGGAACAATATAGCGGACTTAAATTCAATACTAATTGATAGCCTAGTCATTTGGAATTCAATTTATAATCGAATATTTAGTGTGATTTTTTATTTAGTTTTACGATTATTAAACGTTAGTTTCGAATCTACAAGAGAAATATTAGCAATTTTACGACTAATGGGAATCCAGAGATGTCATGAATGGGCTTTGACAATAATCGATGAGGATGATTTGTGTGTAGTATTAAGAGACAAGCGTGGGTCCTATTAAAGAATAATCAAGCTTTTAATAACCAGAATACACATCTTCAAAAACTGGCTACCGATTATGACTTTAAAGTGTTATTTTGTCCTAAATACCACTGTGAGTTGAACCCAATTGAAGGCCTATGGTGTTACTTAAAATCATATGTTAGAAAAAACAATGATCAAGATTTTAGTAAGCTTTTAGATCTTATTAAAGATGGATTAAGACTTTTTAAAAGATAAAAAATTAAATGTAAAACTTTGGAATAGATTTTGGGTCGCATTAGTTATGTTTAATAATGACTCAATTTATCAAGAAGTTTTAACGAAATTATTCGGGGCTAAATCTAGTAGTCCTCAAACCCATAAAAAAATAAAGATTTTAATACATAATTAAATAAAGAAACTTAGTTTTGATGTATTTTAATTATTTTCTATGAAAAATGTCAAAAATACTTAATAAAAATTTTGAACGTTAAAAATATGGTTTTGTTTAGCGTGTTTTATAACTGAAATTTTAAACAAAAAAAAAAAAAAAAGCTAACTTTTGTTTCAAATTGGTCAAAGAATAAAATTAAAAAAAATTTCGGCTTAAAATAAGTGTCGCCTAGTCGGAATAGATTTTAAAGACCAAAATTGCAAAATTTCGATTTTTTTTCTTTTTTCATCAATCAATTACTCAAAAAACTTATTTCTATTAAAGAAAATTATTTTTCTAGTGTAATTTGATATAAATTTTCAGAAAAAGCTAAAAAAAAAATTATGGTACATGTCGATCCGAAAAACTGGCGAAAATCCTTGAAAAAAAGGACCCCCTCCAGCTCAAAAATATAAGCTTACCCATCGTTTTTTTTTTTAAAAGATTCAAATTTTTCATCATGAAAAACCCTAAAATGAGTTTTTTTTTTAATATTTAAAGTTTTTTGACTAACTACGGTTTATCATTTGGGGCACCTTAAATGGACTAGATATCGGTTATGAATCAAGTTACAATTTAAGAAGGCACAGAAAATCAATGCATCGAGAGCAACTTAGGAATTATGTTTACCAAGATTTAACTTTTTTGAACTGTTTCAAATCGAAAAAAGGTAGAATTGACTTTAGAACAAAAATGGGAAGCATGTTTGTTCGCCTCTCAGAATCCAAATTACAAACAAGTCCAATTATGCAAATATGTTGCAATTATGCTTTGTACACATTTGACAAATTATCGTTCTTTTAATGATAAAGATTTTGAAAATATATCTTATTTAAAAAACTCTATGATTTTTATAAAAGGCACCGTAATGTCTCAAAGTAGATTAGATAGTTTTTTTAAAGAGAAAATAATATTTAAAACTTGTTTATGTTAAAAATTAATCAATATAATTTAATTGTTTTTCTATGAAAATTAGATAGTTTTTTTTTATCCGTACATTTTTTGTTTTTTTAAACAAATCCGGTTTATTCATTCACACTTTAATATGGACACGTTTTTTATGGGGCGTTTTCTGTCCGAATTAAAGCGAGTTGACTGTATCTGCTACAGCTCAGGAGAGCTTGCTTGAATCTTATTAAAGTTGCAGATTATTTTTACTACTACTACTATTAAAGATAAGAAAAGTTGAAGTCAATTTTAAACTGTTCGGCAAAACAAAAGCTTCAAAAGTCCAAAAAAATATTAAAATTTTCTTATCGATTGAAAACTTCACTTTCTTTAAAAAAATCCCCACATTTCACTTTTACAATTTAAGAAAATTTTTCTTAGCTTACCTTGATTAAGCTGAGTTAAATAAATTTGTCTATTAAAATTTTTTCTCCTATCACTGTCACTTGGCATCTCTAGATTGTTTTTAATTTCATCAATCATCTCCTGATTTCCATTTCCATGATGCTGCCGATGCTCAGTTAGATTACTTTGCAAGTCCATATCTTCCTCACTTATGAAACTTTTGGACAAAGTTGACATGCTGGGCAAAGACTGCACGCCGAACTCGGACATGAGCCGCGGCAACGGGAAGTTTTTCGGATCCCAACTGTTCATTTTGTAATCATAAAAATGCAAATCTCCATAATTCAAGTCGTAGGGATTTTTGGCTAACCAATTTTCCTCCTCTGAACCCACGCCATTAGTCGGAGATGAGCTCAAGTACGGTCTGGACAGACCAGGGTCGTATTTTTCCACAATTGGTCTGATCGTGTCTATGTACAATTTTCTGTAGTCTGCAAAGTAGCGCTCTTTTTGGTCTTTGATGCCGTACCAATCTGTTGAAATAGCAGCTTCATTTTCGTTGTTGCCAGCCCAGATAAGAATGCAAGGATGATGACGAAGTCTGTTCACTTGATACTCTACTTCCTTTTCGACACTTTGCAAAAATTCCTGATTAGTCGGATATGCTGCACAGGCAAACATGAAGTCTTGCCAAATTAAAATGCCATATTCATTTGCCAAGTCATAGAAATCGTCCAATTCATAGATGCCGCCTCCCCAAATTCTCAGCACATTCATGTAGGACTCTTTGGCCGAGTCGAACAAATCAGTCAAATAGTCACGTGTTATTTTCTCCTGGAACACATCGGCCGGAATCCAATTGCTGCCCTGAACAAAATTTTTTTTTCTCAAATTAAATAAAATTTTTTTTTTTAAATTTTATTCTTACTTTTAAAAAAATATCAATATCATTTACTTTGAAGTAAAATGTAAGACCATGTTCCTTTTTTTTTGACGGAGTCAATTCCTGCACCAATTCAACACTTCGGAAGCCAATTTTTTTCGATCTGGTCAATGTTTGTCCATTCACTTGAACAATTACTTTGAGCTCATACATTTGCTGAGCACCATAGCCATTCGGCCACCAAAGGTTGATCGAATCTGAAAAATCTATCAAAATACTTTTTTGTTCAATTTTTTCATTTAAAGTAAGATCATTTGATTTTTCAAAATTTATCTCTTCTATTTTTGTTATTACCTTGATATTTTGAGCAGTGGTCACAGCACGGCTTATCGTTACCAGTTCATTTATTTGCCAATTTTTCAAATCATTCCTTTGCTTCGGATAGACCGAGACACCAAATTCAAAATCAAAGTTATTTACAAACGTCAGATAAACTGGACCATTTAGACCAATGTTTGGAAAATTTGGACCCCAATCCCACGAAAATGAACATTGCTTCTTTCGCAGCATGTTTATCTGACAATCACCCTTTTGAACTTCAGGTGGACATTCGGGCGGCATACGGTATGAATATGAATCAGCAGCAGCTTTGGCTTGTTTGACCGGAGACAAAAATTTCACCTCAAGAACATTCACTTGATTGTTGCTTTGCAAAAATGACTTTATGTCATTTATTTTGTGTCGCAAAAATTGGTTGCTGGTATTCAGAATTAGTTGAGTGTTAAGGAAAATGGATGCCATGGTGTCTACCGAGTCCAAAGTTAATGATATGGCATTGGCATTTTTGAAGTCTTGCTCGTCGAGTCTAAACGACTGGGAAAATGTCCAACCATCGTCCAGAGACAAGTATCTCAATTTAAGGTCATTGTACTGAAACAGTGGATCCTCAATTTGGCCACTTTGATGCAGTATTGTGTGTATTGTGTTCGGGATGGTGACATTGCGGACTTGGCTGCGAAAATTTTGGTTCGAAACTATCCAATTTGTGTTAAGATTGAGCTGAGAGGATGCCTGCCCGTTCAAGCTGAATATTTTCAAAAAAAGAGCTAAAGTAAAGAAAAGAAGTTTCATTTTTGAAAATTTTGATTAAAAATTCTTAATTTATAGAGAACATAAATACCCTAAATAAAATTTTATCTCAAGATTTTTATAACATTGATAACTTTTTAAATTAGTCTTCTCGACAATAAGGATAAAGTTTGTAGCAGGTCTTAAGAAATTTTCGTCTTAGAAATTGAATTTCTTTAGTTTTCATATAAAAGATAAACTAATTTATATTTATTTGTATCATAATTCAAAAGAAGATAGGGACTAAGTTTTTTTTTATATTTGTTTTCAAGGTTTAAAAATCTAAGTTAATGACTTGATAAAAATTAAACTAAAAACTAAAAAAATTTCAAATATCTTAGGCCTTGTGCTTTATTTTATTCATTTAAGTTTTTTTTTTAATTTAAAATTTGATTTTTTTTTCAAAAATCTTATATTTTACAGAATTTTATTCAAAACTTTTCTGAAAAAAAGAAGTTAATTTGTTAAATAAGATTTTTTTATTTAGATAAATTAAGGTGCAGAAGCTCAAATTTAATTGTATAAATTTCAATAAACTTTGAAACACAAAAATATTTCTATACATATTCTTTAAAATAATTTTTTAATATTCATTGTGAAATTTCATACAAAACTTCCAATACAAAAAAACAAATAAATTAATAACTTTTGTTCTAAATATCAGAAACTTGCTCTGCAAATTAAATAAAGCGAAACAAATTTTGTTTTTCCTACTGCGGAAGTCTGCAAATCTTTGCTAATTAATTGCGTTTTATTTCCAAAGCTTTTAAATAGGGTTCAATTTTGCAGACTTCCGCACTAGGTGAAACAAAAGCTGTTTCACTTTCAGAACAAGTTTTTGAAACTTAGAATAAAAGTTGTAAAATTTTTGTATGAAATTTCATGGAGGGAGATTAAGAAAACATTAAAAATGTGAATTTAAAAAAGTAAAAAATAAAATAAAATATTTATTTTGAATCTTAAAAAAAGTGAACTAAAATATAAAGTTAAATATTATTATTTCAAAAAGGAAAAAAAAACGTAAAAATAAAATTGAGGCAAAAACTAGAATGTTCGATTACTTTTTTTTCTTTTTTATTTTGTTAATCAAAATGACAATTTTCCAATGCTTTAATTGATTTTTTTTTACTTATTTGAATTGATTTTTTTGATTTTTGCAAAAAAGTTTATGTATCATTAATATTTATGAATAAAAAAAAAAGTTGTTTGATGACAGTTTAAAAAATGAAATCATGCTCATGCTTCCTTTACTTTTTATGTTTCTTCTATTCTCACACAAATTTCGCAATGCCATTTTTTAATCAACAAGTTAACCAGAATTTTTTTTTTACATCAAAAATTTCATTTAAAAAAAAATTTTTTTCTGACCTTCCATGATAAAACTAATAATTTTTACATTAAAATATTTGAAATTAGGTAAACTTTAATACTTTTCTAAATTTTATATAATTTAATAATTTTTACATTAAAATTCCAATACTATTTTCTAAAAGAAGCAACTGACTTTTGAATTGTTAATTAAACAGATCTGACCAAAAGTCAAAGAAAAAGTAAGAGTCAGATTTGACTTGATTTTTAATTTTTTTTTTTCAAGTCAAGGTAAAATTGCTAGATTTTCGAAAAACTAATATAGAACATGTCATAAAACCCAAAAATTTAAGTTTTAAATTTTTTAAATTCGTTATAATTAACTTTCAAAACTATATAATAATAAAAGAAATGTTAAAAAATAAATAACCCTCCCACCGGATAAAATCTTTTCTCACTTCTTAAATTTTCAAATTGGATGAATCTACTCTCTCAAGTGATCAGCTAAATATTAAAAAACATGTTAATGAAGCATTTGTGAACTACACTCGTCCTGATACTCTGCCTATTTTTGAGCTGTCTCAACTAAAGAAAATAATATGAGAACTTGATAACTCAAAAGTAACTGGCTTTGACAAAATCTCCTATAACCTTTTAAAAAATGTTAATTTTGTTGGTTTTCATGAAATTCTACTTGAATTCTTCAACCAACTTCTACTATTCAATAAGATCCCAAAAAATTTTAATACTTCAAAAATTAATCCTATTCTAAAAGACAACTTGAAAAACAGCTATGATCTAAACAATATAAGACCTATTTCTATTTCAAACTGCTTTGCTCAAATCCGAGAAAAACTAATTCTAATTAACTCCCCTGAGCTTTATAAAGTTAGTAATAACCAATTTGGTTTTAGGAAAAAAACCTCATGCAACCATTCCATTTTTTTATTGAAAGAAACAACTCTTAACTACATCAATAAAGGATCTGGATGTAGGAAAGCATCTTTAGATGCAGAAAAGACCTTTGACAAAATATGGCGTGATGGCTTATTCTATAAATTATTAAAGAGACTTCATACTTCCTACTGGGTATTGCTTAGAATTTATTATAACTCAGCACTAGCTGTTTTATCTCTTCCAAATAATCTAACAACAAAACCCTTTAAAATTGAAACTGGTGTAAAACAAGGAGCTATTTTATCTTCATTTCTTTTTAACATATATATTGATGATCTTATACATATTAGAATGCCTTAACAATGAGCTTGGAGCTCTTTATAAAAATCTTAATGTTTCTATCATTGTCTACGCAGATAATGTAATCTTAATAAGCCCAGTTGACTCCCATCTACAAATGCTTTTGGATGTTTTTGGGTCTTATGGGAATAAATGGAGAATAATATTTAACCCTAATAAAACAAAAGTTGTTAACTTTGGCATTCAATTATTTAAGTCGGTATTTCACCTTAATGGATCCGAAAATAAAGAAGCAAATCAGTTAGAATACTTAGGATTCATTATAGATTCTAATCTTGACCTTAACACACAGGTAGTTATAAATTTTAAAAAAGTTCAGAGCAGCTTTTTTGGAATTTCGTATCTTCTACCTAAAAATAGTCCTTTCTCTTCACCTAAATTCAAATCATTTATATGCAAAACATATTGCTTATATAAATTCACATATGGTCTTGAGGCTCTCACTCTTATTTCGACCACAAAGGATTCAATAAATAAATTACAAAACAACTTAATTAGACAAATTTTTGGTTTAAAAGCCTACTGTCACATGTCACGAGTCTTAAAAGTACTGAAAGTATTTAACTTTGATGAACTTTATCTATTTTCGAAACTAACTATTATTGATACAATTAAATATAATTATCTATCATCACAATTTTTAAATTATATGCTAAATTATCCAAAAATTTTTTGGTCAAAATTATCTTGCTTTCTAATTTTCATGCCTTTTTCTATATTTTCGAACTAATGTTCCTTTTTTATTTTTATAATACTATTTTTAGGTAATAATTTTTCATTTTTTAAAAAAACACAAAAACACAAAAAAAATTTTATTTTTATTTTTTTTCTTCTCCTTAAAGGAGGTTAATTCAATTCAATAAATAAATAAATAAATTTTGTTAGATTTTCGAAAAACTAATATAGAACATGTCATAAAATCCAAAAATTTAAGATTTTTTTTTTTAAATTCGTTATAATTAACTTTCAAAACTAATATCTCTCTGATAAAATTTTATAGCTACCTCAGTTACATCTTTTTTCACATCTGAATCATAAGCGTACTTCATAGTAAATGAATTACGGGTAGTTTATTCATAATTTCGAGGATAAATCACCAACAAAAGAATGTCTTAACCAAATTTTTCATTAAAATTCAAAATAAAAAGAATAATCTTTAATATTATAACAAATTATTGTCATTAGAGCTAAAACTGTATATGCTACAACTGGTATAACTTTTTCTGCTCTAGCTAGAACAGGATTGCTCGATAAAAGGTTTTTCTTTTTTCTTTTCTACTAAACTAAATAATGCTAAACTAAGTTCTTTTTTTTCATTTATTTAATGATCATTAAATTACTAATTTAATTACTAATTGAATTTTAAAATTTAATGATGAATTTATCGCATTTTTCTGATTAGAAACGATCAAAAAAATAAAAATTTAATGATGAAATTTTCATTTTTAGTTACAAAATCTAGTTAATTTAGTTTAGTTATTAAATAAAGTTAAATAAAGTTTAAATCTAGTAATGTTTTTTTAAGTCTATAGAATTTTTTTTCAATCTCGATTACTTTAATAGATAATTTATTTTATTTCTGTGTAAAGGTGGAGGAGTCGCCATAATAGTCAAAAACAATATAAAATTCAAAATTCTAAAAATATCGTCAAACGAGCAACACGAGCTAATTGCAATTGAAATATTCGATAAATCGCAAAAAATCGTTTTTTTATCGATCTATATTCACCCAAATAGTTAAACTAATTTCAACTTTTTATCAAAAATAATAAACCAGAAAAAGCTGATTATTACTGGAGATTTTAACTCTCTTAGCTCAGATTGGTATTGCAAAATTAAAAATAAACGAGGCGAAATCTTAAACAATTTATTAATCCAAAGTAAAATTTGCATCTTAAATAATAACACACCAAAATTTCGAAAAAGCTTAAACATCCTTGATTTAGCTCTTTGTTCAAACGACTTAGCAAATTGTTTCAACAAATTTATAGTGCACACTAATTTTACAGCATCAGATCACTATCCAATTAGCTTCCAAATTCAAACCGAATTATCAAGGGCGAAAATTAAGATAATCAATTGGGAATATTTCAAAGAGAGCATCAAAAATATTGAACCAATTACCGATCCGATCGAAACTATCGATAAGAGCTAGATGACTTTTTCTTTTTCTGCAATAATGCTAAGGTAATTCTCTTAGACCATCCGACCGCGGTCCGTGTTTTAGTAAAAAATAGGTGTTTTAGCATAAGCCTTTAGCTCGATACAATAAATAAAAAAAAAAAAAATTTATCATTTGCACAACTAATCTTTACGGCTAAGATTTTTTGATCTAAAAAATGCTGCAAAATACAGTGCTGATTTGATACTTGGGATTTTGGGAAGTCTAAGTAATTATTCGAAATTTTCTAATTTTTCGTAATTTAACCTTTTCTTACATACGTAATTTTTCTAAAAATTACGTTTAATTACCAAAAACCCTAGTATAAAATCAGCACTTTATTTTAGAATAGTTAATACCTTTCTTTTAAATATTTTGATAATTGTCTTAACAATTTATTCTAAAATTAGTTGTGTCAGACTTTTTCAGATTTTTTTGCTGAATTTGAACAAATCTGATTTTTACTTATTATTCAAAACTTGAAAAATATTTTAAATATTCCGAATAAAGTTTAAACAAGGTATCTTTATTTATAAGAATAAAAAAAATTGATAGATCTAATAAAAAAATTAAACAGGGGCAAATTTTCAATGCAAATCCTGTATTCCTCTTTCTGAAAAAAATTAATTTTGCAATTAAAAAAAAAAATTTCTGAAGAAAGAAATATAGGCCATTCCTCAATACCTTTTGAGAAAATTTTAAAAACAATTTCCAAGAAAAAAAAATGGCTAAAAATGGCATTTCAAAATTTTTGGCCTGACTAATGACCGTTGACCAAAAAGTTGACGGTATTTTTGACAATCCTTATCAAACGGGTTTTCAAAAATACGGTCAAAAAATGACCGCAAAGTACCTCTCGCCAAATGCACCTATTTGCTCTGACCACATTCACAACAATTAAATAACGTCCCGTTACTCGCATATCTAAAGCTCTGCTTCATCTAGTTTATCAAATATTTTGAATAAGGTAATTTTTATTATTACCTCAAATTTTATATATTAATTTTGAATTCGGAATTTTAGATATTTTTTTAAAAAAGTTCTAATATAATAAAAAATTATAATAAAAATTTTCAAAAATTAATCCAAACAAATTATTTGAAATAAAATTCTTAAAATAAAATCAAATTTAATGTTTTTTTTAAATTTAAAATTTCCAAAAATATAAATAAGAATAAAATCTATTTTTCTTTAAAATCCTTATAGCACAGTTGTCGAGTACAATTATTAATTTTTGATCATCAGATGCATGGATCAAATCCTTATTCAGAAAGGATTTAAAATTTAAAATTTCTTTCAAAATTACTATTGAATTTGATCAATAATAATTGGACTAAATTATAGAAAAAACTGAAAGGGCGAATTGATAAAATTTTTCCTATTTTTCTGACCTTTTTTATCATGTTTTTAACACTTTTTACAAATGTGCAGAATTTGATGTAACAATGACTTGAACCTGGACTTTGTATTTTTGGTAAAAAAAAACTACTGGCTTAGAAAAATATTTTTATTTCATAGTAAATTTTTAAGTTTAATTAAAATGTTTATTGTTTTCATATAAAAACATTATGGCCTCAACTTTTTCAGGAGATATTTTATTTCGTCTATCCCATACTTGATAATTTGCTTTCGAAAATAATCTTTCTGATGGTGAACTTGTTGCTGGTGCAATAGCATAGTTGACGTAAAATTCGTGAAGAATTGGATATTTATATTTGTTTAAATTCCAAAAATCTCCTGCATTATCGAATTTAGCTTCAAATATATAATTATTTATTTCCTTTTCTGCGGCTCTCCAATTTATCTCAACATTGTTTTCCTTATCAAATGAGTCGCTTAATTGAAATCTAGTCGGGTCAATTAAAGAGTTTTGATTTTCTGAACTTCGTTTGCTTGTTTCATTATTTATATCCCTAAAGTCCCTTACCTTTATCCGAATAAAATCTTCGACTTTTTTTACAAATTTTTTTTTGTTCTGATGCTGCCGCTGAGAATTTCTAGTATTTAGCATGCAAAAATGATTCAATAAAAAAATAGTCGTTTTCAAATATTTTGTATTCTTTTTTGATAAAATGAATATAATTAGTGAACATTTTTTTTAGCCTGCTTTTATTTCATTGTCTTCCGAATAGGGAGTTGTCAATTTAAATAATGATAAAAAAATTGGAATAATTTGACAAAGGGTGATTTCTTTTTCGTTTGACAGCTGACAAGTAATATCGAAAAAAGGTTTAAGTATTTCCAAAGAAGCTTTTAGAACGTCGATATCGGCACTTTTTAACTGAAGATGCTTGTATTTTCGATCGTTTGAGAAAATTACATTTATGCATTCTGAATTTTCTACAATTCTTTACACCATAAAATAATTCGAGTTCCATCGAGTTGGCACCTGTTGAATGATTGAGTGAACAGGTTTTTGACTTTCATTTTGCATATTTGCCAATTTTTCTTTCATTATAGTTGAATGATTGTAGTGCGTTGCAATTGAACAACAATTTTTTAGAGTTAATAAAAAAAATATTAGATTATTTAATTTTTTTAATGAAAGAAAATTACAATAATTGAATAAGTATAAAGCATTTGAAAATGTTTCGAAAGAAGCATCTAATCTTGATTTCAAATGGCTTATATTTCTCGCAGGAGAAAAAATATTTTTTTTTATATAAAAAATACTTTTAGTAGTAGAAAATATGAATTTATTAAAGATATTTTTTTTCTTTAGATAAAATATTTTTAATTAAAGAAAAAATAATTTTCTTAATAGAAAAAAATAATTATCTTTGTTCTCATCTTTCGATCGATTAAGAAAACTGTTACTTAATACTAATTGACTAATTGACAACTTATTAACACTTTATCGATAAGTTTGATTAAATGGAAAATGAATATAAAAATGCTCTTGGAACTTGGACTTTTTATCATTAAAACTTTAATAAAAAAATGATTCAAGATTCAGAGTCTGACTCATCATCAACTTTAATTATTCAACGATCAGCTGCCAACAATGTAGACGACACGGACAACGAAAGCGAGGACATTGTTCCACCAAAAAAAACCCGGGGCGCAGCCAAAGTGTATGGTTATTACAAAAAATATAATAGATTGAAAGAGAGTCTTGATGAAATTGAAAACGAACTTATCGATGATGTTAAGTGGAGTGCAAAAGAGAAATATGTGACCGATGTTGGCGAAAAACGTTTCTTCAAATGTTCAAAATGTGACAATCGTTTATATATTTTAGTTCATCGAACAAGTATCGAAGTAACAATTAATAAACAAGACAAACCACATGAACACAACAATGAAAATGATCGATTGATTCCAACAAAGACCAAAGACAAAGTTATTTCAATGTATTTCAATGAAAACATAAAAGCAAAAGAAATAAGTCGATGGCTTAGGAAAAATCTTCATGATGAGTTTGTAGAAATGAGCGAGCTTCAAATCAATAACCTTATTCACAGAATATTAAAAAAAGAAAAAATACAAGTTGATCCTGGTCAAAGCATTGATGCATTATAAACATGGGCTGAAAGTGTCAGTATTATCCTCGAAGGTGATGATGAAATGTTCGTTGTTTCAAAATTTGTGATTAAACCAGATGATGTCAACTTTCGTTTTTTTATGACTATAAAGAGGCTTATTTCTCTAACAATAAAAGCAACCCATGTCGCCGCGGACACTACTCACAAACTCAATTGGATTAATTTTCCAGTACTTCTATGTGGCACAAAGCCAAAGCGTTTCATCCTTTTGCAATATTACTCTCAAGAACTGAGACTCATGAAGATTTTGAGTTTATATTTAGTACTGTCAAAAATCTCTCTAAACAATTATTCGATTTTGATTTTGAAACTGACACACTGTTGGCTGATGATGCGATGGCAATAACAAATGGTTTTAAATCGGTATTCACCAATTTTAAGAATCGTATTGTTAGTTAGGCACATAGACGAAGAAATATGGACGACTTTTTCAAATCATTGGGTGAAGTATTGCAAAAAGAGATCAATTTTTTTCAAGCATCAGTTTTAAAAGAACATTTTGAAACTGTTTACAATCTATTAAAAACAAAATGGATTTCAAGAAATGTTGCAAATATAAACAATATGTTTGATCATTGTGACCAATATTGGCTATCTAAGTACCATGTGGGTTGGTATGAAGGTTACGCAGATGGTTACCCAAGTACGAATAATGCCTTGGAATCAACAAACGATGTTATCAAAGACGAAGCAACCTTAAGAGATCGCTTACCTCTTCAACAGTTCGTCATCTGCATGAATAAATTGTTACCAGATTGGTCATCAAATCGGGAACCTAAGTTCAACATTGCCAAAAAATTTGCGACAAAACCAGAAGTTTCTACTCACGAGTGGACTCTAGGCTTTGAATGGGTGCGCTTAAAAAAAAGAATAGTAAAATTTACTCAAAGTGGACGAACAGTTTATATGGTCACAGCGTCAAAGAATGAACAACAAGCAACTAAAGAATTGTGTAAAGCGTATTTTCAAAAATCAACTTGGGACAGTTACAATGAATATAAAAATTGGAGTGATTCAATGCATGTTATAGATATAAATAATGAGATTTGGGAATTGAGCACTTGCAGTTGTCAATATTGGAAAAAAAATTTCATATGCAAGCATGTGATTGGTATTGGCTATCAATTAGAATTACTAGAATTTCCAACTCTAGATCTGAACATTGAGAAAAATTCTAAAAGAGGCCGTCGAAAAAAGGCTCTACCGGCTCTAGATAGAAATTCGACTGGTCCTTTAAATGTGCAAATTTTCAGATCAATACAAGCCAATATCGAACCTTCAATTCAAACTCAATCAGCGACAACATCAAATCAAATATTTAGCATTGGCGGAAATAATCAATTATTAGAAAATCATAACGGTCAAACCGCGAAACGTAAAAGAGTAAGACCGAGAAAAAATTAATATTTTTTTTTCGATTTTCCTAAGTATTTTTTCTATATTTAAAAATAATTTTTCTATAAAAAAAATATTTTTTCTAATTTTTTTTCTCTATTTTTCGAAAATAAGAATTCTTAAAAAAAAATAGTTTTTCTACTACAAAAAATATAAGTCATTTCAAATTTTCTGTCTCTGTTAAAGGAACATTTTCGGTTAAGTGAATTTGTTCGGTCTGAGATAAAAATACTGATTCAGAATCAGAGTTAGTATCAATTGTCAGCCTACTATTTCAACTGATAAATTTTAATGTATTTGTGACTATTAGATGCAAAATGTGGGCAATGCAAGGGATTCGATTTATGTTCAAAAGCTCAGACACTCTTATCATGCTATTCAGATTATCAGTTGTAATTGCTTTGATTCTATTTATATTAATATAATCGTTGAAAATTGATAATATTGTCTCTTTCATGTTTTGAGAAGAATGTTCGCCAAGTATCTGACGAATTGACAGCAATATATTAGTTAACTTAAAATTCTGATTCAAAAAATGTGCAGTTACACCAATGTAAGAAAAATTCTGAAGCGAAGTCCAGCAGTCTGTCGTTATATTAATACCTTTAGCTTTAGAAACAATATTTGAAAGAAGATCTTTTTTAAGCAGATAGTGTCCCTTGGACAAATCAGAGAGTTTTTTTCGGTCAGAAATTTTAAATACTTTGTTTAAGGAAAAATATTTTTTATTTGGCCGATACTATGCCGGCCACCACACGGTCTAAAATTTGGCCGGCCACTTCACGGTCGGTATGTCTGTTGGCCGCGGCTTTGCCGGCCATTCACGGTCATTGGCCGTTTAAATGACCGGACGTTTTTTGGCCGCCTGTACCGCCGGCCACGGTCTCGGTCATTTTTTTTTTATGGCCGGCGACATGGCCTCTCGACCGGCTCCCAACACTTCTTCGAATGCTGATCAAGAGGAACTCGGACGATTATGTGATGATTCAATCAATGTTAATTTGTTATGTCGTTGTTCTAATGCTACTCTATCGAAAATTGAATATAAAACTATCATTTTGTCTTCATTTTAATTTCTTAATTTTTAAAGAAATCTTACCAGCTTAAAACAGCTAAAAAGTTTCATAAGATTATTCAAGTAGGAAGAGGTGATTTAACTTAAAAATTCTTGTTATGAATTAAATTTTTAAGCTTTTTTTTCAAAGTTTCTAGCAACTAAAAAGATACATCTAACTTACTCTGAGTTCCTATTATCAATTCGTTAAATGTGTACAAAGAGCCGAGATTACGTTAGAAAAAATGGTCTAGAATTGCCAAATTTGGAGTCTGATTCTTCGATACAATAGTGATGAAAAGTGAAAAAAAAATTTTTACTTTAAAGAGAAAGAAGATTTTATTTGTTTTTAATTTTCCTATGTCGTTTTGTTAATGTAATTTAATTAATATCTACAAAATTTTAATAAAATTGATTAAGTATATTAATTCTGTAAATTTTTATAAAAACTTTAATTTTCTAGTCCAAATTTATTTTAGACTTTAGATTAAATTTTGCATTAAATAATCGCGTAAATTTTCAAAACTTTTCATATAAAAAAATCCAAAAATTTTTCGGATTAAATTTCGGAATATTTTCGAAATAAGCTTTCGAAAATTTTTCGAAATGAGTTTCCGAAAATTTTTCGAAATTTTAAACCAAAAACCACGTAAAATTTCGAAGTCATTATTTCGAAATTTTTTCAAAAAATTTTCGCCAAAATTTTTACTTGGGATGGAAATTTAAAATTCAAAAATAACAAGATTCACGATTTTTTAAATAAATTTTCTAGAATCTAAATGTTCTTTATCGACAATTTTAAAACAATATCTTAATTATATGTCAATTAAATTAAATTAAAAATTTAGAATGCAATATAATAAATAAATATGTAATTAATTAACACTTTTTGCATGTGCTTTTAATTTAGACAAGGAAAAGTATTCTGTTCTATCAATTGAGTTGAAAAAGATTTTCCTGAATTATTCTAAAAAATTCGAAAAAAGGCATATCCAAATATCCTTGGTCTCATAACAAAATGGTTCTATTGATTAATGTGAACAATGGCTGTATAATTGTAGGAAAATTCAAATGTGAATGATAATCAAAAGAAAAATTCAGAATAATTACCTGTTTTGATTTTTATAAAAAATGTTTGAAGTTTTTGAAATATCAAATATTAGTTCGCTATTTTGCTTTATGATAAAGCATAAAATGTTTTCAAAATTAAAAAGAAAAAGTGAACTGTTAACTGATATTCTATTGAATCCTTTGCTTTGAATGCATTAATTATGTTAGTTGAAGAATTTAAAATTTTTATTTCACAAGGTAATGCCATGTATTCGGAATCATAGGCCATGCCAACAATAATAACAAATCCAAAAAATAAAATTATAACCAAATTCTTTTTTTCCATTCTTAAAAAGTATAAAAATTAAATAGAACTGTATTATATCATTGTTTTTAAAAGTTCGAAAAAAAAAAATCTTAAAAAGACTTTTTTCAGGAGACACCTCTTTAAAACAATGTAAAAAAAAAAATTATATATTTTGATAGCATCAGTATTTTTCGGTATCAAAAAAAAGTATTAATTTCTTTTAAATTGGTATCAAATATTCACTTTGACTAAGTAAGTAAATTTAATTAAAAGTTGGTATCAGAATTGTTTTTAAGTCACAGTTTTAAGTCTTAGTTAGTGTTGGGAGTTTTCTCTTTAGTTTAGTTTACTAATTTTTAGTCGACTAGTTTTTAGTTAGCTAAAATTTAGTCGACTAAACTAAAATTATTAACTTAAGTTTTTTTTTTTACTCATTTTTTTAGAAAATTTCTACTATATAAAATTTATAACTAAAGCAATATGTATGATTTTTCATACAAATATATTAAAATATTTCTAGACTTTATTGATTTATAAAAACTAAAATAAAATATAAATAGTCACTAAAATAATTTCCTTCGCTAGAAATACACATCTCCCATTTTTCTGGCAGCATTTGATCCCTCGTTCGTAGAAGCTGGCTGGTTTTGAGGTGAAATATTGACTGATGTCTTTTTTGATTTCCTCCAAGTCTGAGTAACTTTTTTCACTGAGGAAGTGCTGAATATATCGGAACAAATGGTAATCTGAAGGAGCTAAGTCTGGTGAATAAGCTGGGTGAGATGAGACTTCCCAGCCTAGATTCTCTATCGTGTTCCGAGTCGTTTTTGCAACATGTGGCCTAGCGTTGTCATGTAAAAGAATCACTTTTCGCTCTCTTTTAGCTCTGTGTGGCCGTTTTGTTTCCAAAGCGTGACTCAAACGTATCAATTGTTGTGAATAAAGGTCTGCGGTTATCTTTTGCTTGGGTTGCAGTAGCTCATAACAGATTATACCCTTCTGATCCCACCAAACATATAGCATAACCTTTTGGTCCATGAATTTCGCGTTTCGGAGTAGGTAATGGCTCTTGAACAGGGTCGACCCATTGTTTTTTGTTGACACTTGTAAATCGAAGAAGATCCACTTTTCTTCTCCAGTTACGATTTTCAACAAAAAACTCTTTTTTTCTGCCTAGACAAGAGAGAAACGTAAAGGCTCAATCGTTGCGCAATATTGATTTCAGAGAGTTTGTGCGGGACCCATTTACCGGCCTTTTGGATCTTTCCTAAAGCTTTTAATCTATTCCAAACGGTGACATTTGGTACAGACATCTCTTTAGCGAGCTGTCTAGTCGACCGCCTCGGGTCTTCCTCAAGCAGCTCTTGCAAATACGCGTCATCAGCTTCGGCGGTTCTCCCAACGCAAACCAATTTTGACAAGTGCGAACAGTCAGAGCGTCGTCGCCATATACCAAACAAATCGATTTGGTAGCCTCCGTTGCATTTTTTCCTTCGTTAAACTTGAATAACATGCAATGGCGGATATGCATTTTTTTGTCATACATTTTTATTTAGTTAATTATTTAGAAATTTAAAAAGCAAACATATAATCTTATTTATCATTTGATATAACAAGAGTTGCTCTTTCAAATAATGTACAACATTGCATTAAAAAGTTTAATCTTTGATGAGATTTTTTAATTTAAAAATCGACGAAAAAACTTATTAAACAACCTTATAGTTAGTGGAGGACCCCGGGCAATTTGGAATGGTAATTAACCTCCCTTTCAGCCCCGTGTTAAGTAAGTTTGATAATTAAGAAAAAAGTGAACAAAATTTTGAAAATGATACAAGACAAACAGATTTTTTTTTTTTTTGGATTACTTGTTACCCACACTTTAAGCACTCACTTACTTGATGATCAACTCGTGTTTAAATCATATATATAGTATACGTGACTATATTATTAATGTTATTAATATGTTATTAATTAACACGCCTCGCAATACTTCTAGAATCAGAATGGAATTCTATTCTAGAAGATTCATTATTCCTAACGAGATACAGATGTCAACGCTATATATAAGAAACGAACACAATCCTTTTAAGAAGACATTATATTATTATATTATATTACTTTATATTTGTATTATTGCAATAAACTATTAAACAACTATCCTTGTTATTCTTCCAGTAACAACTTGGTAGCAGCGATAGAAACAACAATTGATCAATTGAGAAGTATACGAAAATAGTTAAATAAGATAAATTTTAGAATGTCCATTTTGCTACCAATTGAAGACAAAAAGCCTTTTGATTCATCGAAAGTAGAGGAACTGAAAGGAGTTCTCTTGGCTCAGGCTCGATGCTTGGGTGCGAGATACTTGGTCTCAGATAACGATGAACTTGAAGAAGTATCCGAAGAAGCTTTCAATGGTTGGATTGAAGAAGTGACCAGCTCACAGGGTGCTAAAAAAGTGCACCTAATAGACTTAATCATCAGATTAGGTACTTTGACGGCTAGTAATGTTAACAGAGTAATTAACATAGAAACCGAACTCAGAACGAAGCAAAAAGAGTTCAAAGAAAGAGAAGAAGAACTCAGAACCATGGCTGAGGAACTAAATGAACTGAAGAAGCTTAAACTTAGCGTCAGTCAAACAGATGGTATAAACAATAATAGCCAAACAGGGAAATATGATAGTAAAATAACAATCGATAATAATGCAGATTGCTATAAAGATCCTAAAGTTAAATTTCAAATAAACGGTACTGAGTCGTACGGACATCTAACGCAATCTAGTATTATTAGGGAAAGAGTCAAAATTAATCAGTTGTGATGATCGAACGTACTGGATACGTAATATATTAGATAAAAACATTAGTATAAGGATTAATAGGAAAGATTTTGAAATAACTTACTGGAAAAAAGGGATAGAAATAGATAACGAAATTAGCGAACTAGATAGTTTAGAATTCAGTCATATAAATTTATTATTAAATTATAGTGATAGAGAAAGCAACTCAGTAATGAATGAATATTTTAAAAGCGATACAAAAGTGTACATTGCATCACACCTAGAAAGTGTTAGAAAAGGGTCAATGGACAAAATACCTGAATTTTTTGATACAGTCACAATAAGGAAACAGAGATTAATTCTTAGAATTGTAGGGATAATTCTTGTCTTATGTTTTGGTTCATAGTTAAAATAATAGTAAAGATGTTTAGATTCATTTCATTTATTTATAAAATATTTAGCAGAAAAAATAAAAGAAATAATCTGAAAATAAACAACACTGAAAAATAGCTCAGGTCCATATAGAAGAAAATCATATCAAAATAGCGAATCATATGAACTTGCAATTCGAAATATGTTTAAATTAACAGAACCAAATTCTAATTAAAAAAAAAAAAAAAAAAAACGTTATAAATTTAAAGACTTGTTTTAACCGTTTATGTCAGAAAAAATAAGGAATGTAAAAGAAAATTAAAGCTATGGTGGACAGAAACAAACAATACCAATATAGCAACTTACCTGGATATTTTTTTTCTTTCTTCAGATCATCTTTATTTTTTTTTATTTAAACTTTAAATATTTTGTCTCGCAAAGTAAAATATTTTTTATATTTTGTATTTTCCTATCATCAGGGTCGATGATGGCTTAACCCGGGGGATCTGTTACCCACACTTTAAGCACTCACTTACTTGATGATCAACTCGTGTTTAAATCATATATATAGAATACGTGACTATATTATTAATGTTATTAATATGTTATTAATTAACACGCCTCGCAATACTTCTAGAATCAGAATGGAATTCTATTCTAGAAGATTCATTATTCCTAACGAGATACAGATGTCAACGCTATATATAAGAAACGAACACAATCCTTTTAAGAAGACATTATATTATTATATTATATTACTTATATTTGTATTATTTCAATAAACTATTAAACAACTATCCTTGTTATTCTTCCAGTAACATACTTGAGAGACACAAATTTTGAATAGAGCATAATTAATTTTGAATGAATTTAAAATAGAATAAGATTTTTTTTTTTTTTTTTTTAGGAGTTGAGTTCGATGTTGTTTTGACGATCCAGGTTCTAGGTAACATGTCTGAACTTGTCAAAGGGTGTCCAATATTTGTTAGATGGGCTTGTGTTTTGTGAATCTTTAAGGTCATCGTTAATTTGGGTATGGTTTTGACGGTTTGCTACAAATTTTTGAAAAAGGAGATCGGTTCTTACTGAAATCGTTTGGAGGCTTAACTTTTGGTGAATCGTGGAAATTCTGGTTTTTAACGGGAAGTATTTTATCGTTTTTAAAATTTTGTTTTGTATTTTTTGAAGATCTTTTAAGACTCTTTGTGTAGATGTGGGCAGTGCGATGAACAGGTAATCGAGATGAGGTCTGATAAGAGCCATAAAAACGGTTTTACATTAACATTAAGGTTAATTTTATTTCTTATTTTCAGAATATTTAGCTTTCTTATGATATTTAATTTAGGCATCAGTCTAGTTGATAGATCGTTTAATTGGCCAATAAAAGAAAGGTTCGGATCAAATTTTTGTCCAAAAATGTCGGGAAAGGTTACATTGTTATCTGATTGCTATTTAAAGATAAATTTAATCGGTAAGTGTTTTCGTAGTTTTTCCTGTAGCCGGCTGTCGTGAAAACTGTATAAGTAGTTTTGTTTCGGATTATTATGAGTTTCCATTTTTGACAGAATCCTGTTATTATTTTAATTGCATTTGTAGTTTCTCTTCAATTTTTTTAAGGCAACTGTCAGTAAACCAAATCGAAATGTCGTCGGCAGACAACGCTTTATTGATGTCATCTGGAAGCTTTTTAACTACGTCGCTAAAAAATATTGAAAACAATGTGGGAGATATACAGCGCCCCTGTGGCACTCCTGATGAAATGTTGAAAATTTTTGATTTTATGTTTTGGTTAGAAACGAGGAACTTTCTGTCGGTGAGAAAATTTAGAATCCAATTGGATAAAACTTTTTTCATTTTTATATTTTTTAGTTTTTGCAATATTGCTTGGTGATTGATTTTGTCGAAGGCCTTTTCTAAGTCGAAAAACACAATACCGGTCCGGGCATGTTCATTGAAACCGTTTATTGTCGCTTGATACAGACGTAGGAAGTGATCGTTTGTGCTCATTTTTTTCCGAAAACCAGATTGGCATGGTGGGAAGTGTCCTTTATCTTCTAACCAGGTGAGAAGCTTTTTATTTATTATTTTCTAAAGCCATTTAGCCAAACATGATATAAGGGAAATTTGCCTATATGAGTCAGCTCGGTAAGGTGGTTTGTTTTTTTTTTTGGGATCATGATTATTTTTGAAATCTTCCAGTTTTTTGGTAGATAGCCAGTTTTGAGTGAGGAGTTGAAAAGTTTAAATATACGTATAAGGAATTCAGTTGGACATTTTTTGAGAATTTTGTTTTTTACCAGGTCAAGTCCGGCTGATGCTTTATTTTTGAGTTCTTTGAGGGACGAGAGAAATTCATCTTTTGTAATCTTTTCCACCGAAACTAGAGATACTTGTTTTCATTCTAGGTAGGTTTGTGGAACAGTGATCCGCCGTAAAAATTTTTTCCAGATGCTCTCCGAAAAGATTTGCTTCTTCTTCAGGATCTTCTAGATAATTTCGTTTTTACGAAGTTATATGGTTTGTTTGTTGAGTGAAGCTTTGTTTGGATCTATGAAGTTATTGAATAAATTCCAACATTTCGATTCGGATTGATTAAATTGATTTAATGCTGAAAATTTCTCACTAAGAAAGCAGCCTTTTAAAGCTTTTATTTCATTGCTTATTTGTCTACTAATTAAATTTAGGAGCTGTGTGGTTAATTCTGTTTTACATTTTTTGTTAAGACGACAGAGTTTCTTTTTAAATTTTATTTTTTTAACAAGATTTTCTGGAATAGGTATTGGGTGGGTTCCTGTAGTGGTAAAATTACAAAGTTTGGTTGCTTTGTAAATAGCATCTCAAATGTCAGCTATAATCTTTTCGGCTTCTGTGTCAATGTTTAAAGGGGTATCTAGTGTATGGGCTCCTTTTTTAACTTTCAAAATTTGATCTAATTTTTCGCAATCTATTTTACTAATTGTAAATAGTTTTTTTCTTGGTATAAAGTATTTGAATGAGGTAATTATGGGCTGGTGATCACTTATTTTGTCAGCGAGCACTTTGTGTGAGTAAAAGAAATCGTACATATTTGGTGAACAGATTGTCAAATCAATAATGCTATTTCCTCTTGGAAAGGTTGGTTTTTAATGTTAAGGTTTTTAATTTGAAAATTTTAGTGACTTTGACTTTAACAAGGCAGCCACAATAACTACCTGGAACGGCAAAAAATTCATGTTGCTAGGACTTTTTAATTAAAAAAATCCATTGACTGACTTATACACAAGTCTGTTTAATATCATACTAATCCCGAGATATCTAATATCGCAAATAACATCCCTTTTTTCACATTTTTTAGTACTCTTTGTCTAACTAATTCGACTAAACTAAATTTTAGTCGACTAAAAATAAGTTAACTAAAAACTAGTCGACTAAATTTTAGTTAACTAAAACTAAGTAAACTAAAAATTAGTCGGCTAAAAATTAGTTAACTAAAAATTAGTCGACTTATTTTTAGCCGACTAAACTAAATTAGTTAAATTAAGACCCATCACTAGTCTAAATTAAGTCCCAAAAATTTAAGTCATTGATTTGACTTGACTTTTGACTTGTGATTTAAAAACAAGTCTAATTGGTATCAAAATAAATAAAAAATTTAAACTAGTTTTAAAAGAAAAAGAGTCAAAACATCATTTAAATTGATTCGAATATCTAAAATAGTGAATTGAATTTTACATTTGAGTTGTTAACTTTGAGTTGAGCTTGATATGATGCGAGATCTTGGATAAGTTGTTGATGATTAGCCCTATTGGTAAGGAATTTGTACAAAAGCTTTTTTGATCTGGTTTCTTACAAGTCTAGGTTTAGGGATTTGTGGATAGTAACAATTTTGTTTTTTAAATGCTAAAATTTGATGTACTTTAGCACCTTGTTTTGGTAATGTGAACTTTGGAACAAAGAAAAAAAAGAAATTTTTAAAATGCAATTACTTTTTAACTTCCCAGTAAAATACATTATCGAAAATTTTCGAGAATTTACGCAAAAAAATTTTTGCAGATTTTTTTTTCGAAAAATTAATTATTCAAAATCTACGAAAAATTTACGCTTTCTTAATACTCGTTTTTTTCTTAAAATTATTTATTGATAATTTTCGAAATATTTACGATTTTTTTGCAGATATTTTTTTTCGAAAAATTATTTATTCAAAATCAACGAAAAATAAAAGCGTTAAAAAACGCCGAAGATGGTCATAATCTATGCAAATTTTTCGAAATAACTTGTTGAAAATTTTTCGCAAATTTAAAGTTAAAATTTATTGCAAAACAAATTTATTTTCACATTCAATATTTTTAACTAAATTATTTTAAAGCAATTAAAGATTTTTTTTATTTACTAAAACATTACTTTTTGGTAAAATCTTTAAGAAATTTACAAATGTAATCACATAATTTTTATATTTTTATTTTGATAAATTAATTTTTTGAATATAATAAAAAAAAATTTAGGTGAAAGACCACCAGGGCTGTTCCGAACGGCTTGCTCACAATTTTTTATTGATTATTGATATATTTTGTTATTAGCTATCTAATCAGTCCAATTTATATTAGTGAGAGAAGTCTTTTCTTTAGGTTTCAATCTTGTACTTTGCAAGTGTTTACTCAACAAAAAGATTTAATTGGCTGTTAGAATTCAAAAGACGTTTTTCAATATGAAATAAAATTATAAAGTTTTTTTTTATTCAGTCCTTCATATTTAGCCTTTCATGAAACACACATCTTAATTATATTGAATTACTGCTTATATTCACTTTCTTATTTTCTAAATAATTTATCTTGCTAATTAATTTTTATATCTATATTTTAGTTTTTTTTTTTTTTATAACAAGAATACTACTGGTGAAAGTCGGAAGTTTTGAGTCGAAAAACAGAAGATTGCTCTCAGAAAATAAATTTAACTTGATTTGATATTTTATCAGCCGATAGATCACAACTAATTAGAACTTTTGTCTAAATTTGACCAATTTAGCTGATTCAAAAGTTCAAAATTTGAGTTTTTACTTAAACAATGCTTCAAATCAAAATTTTACCCTATTTAAATATTTGCGAGTATATTATTCATTTAATTCTAATTAAAAATATTTTGAACTTTTTAAAATATCTTGGCCTTGTCGATTCAATTTAATGAATTTTTTCTTTATTTTTAAAATCTTAAAATTCTAGTTTGATTATAAAACATATTCAACTTAAAAACTGAATTTAATATTTAAATTAATGAACTAAAATTAAAACTAAATAAGATGCATTAAAATTAATGACTAAGATTTTTCGTAAAATTTTCACTTTCATTTTATGTAAAATTGTCAATTTAACTTTTCGAAAAATTTTAACTTTAAATTTACGATAAATTTTCAACAAGTTATTTTGAAATATTTGCATAGATTATGACCATCTTCGGCGTTTTTTAACGCTTTTATTTTTCGTTGATTTTACATTTTTTTTCGGTTTTTAAATTTACTGGGTTTGAGTCTTAAAATTGTTCTGTAAAATGATACAAACTCTGTACAACCCAAATTTAGTCTCTGCAAAAACTCTGCAAGTCTGCAAATTACTAGATTTATTAGAAAATCATTAAAATAAAATTGCTGAGTTAGTGCAGAGACTTGATTTGGGTGGTACAAACCAGCTGATACATTTTTCAGAACAACTTTTAGGCTCATAGTTAAAAAAAATTTTTATTTTAAGAGTTTTGTTTTTGTTCATTGTTCCAAAATTTACAATGCCCTTGTTTTGAAGTTTTTGAAAGTCAGATGTGATTTTTTGGGCTGAGAATGATAACGGAATGAACACATAGTCGAATTTCTTACGAAAAAAAATTTTGAAAATGAGCTTACAAATTGACATTGATTTTTTTAGCCTAAGATCTTTGATTCTGCGAATAAGATTGATCTAGGACGACACCTTACTGTTGATATTTTCAAATAGTTTCTTGAAGCACAGTTTAGGATCGAATTGGATAGCTAAATAAATTGGAAAGTGGTCTAGAGGAATCGGTTGGTTGCCTATTTGTAGTTTTAGTTTGTATTTGGATTCATAGTTTGCATGATGAGCACAAGTCGTAAAGACAGTGTGGAATGTTTTGTTATGTTTTGTTTTGCTTTTAAAATTATGTTAAAAGTTAATGTACATGACCATGGTTGCGAACAAAATTATATTTGCTACATATCATATCTACAACTAATGAGCTGGACTTTAAAATGTTATTCTTTATATTAAATTTTCCATGTTAAAAGAGCAAAGTAAAATTTTTGATCAAATTTCAAGCGCTCAATCTTGCTCAAAAATTTTTAAATACGCAATTAAATTTCATCGCAGATTTTTAATTTTTTTAACATTTCAAAGCTTTATTTGAAAACTTTTGAAAAAGTATTGTAATTTCTAAAAATGCAATTAAATTTAATGCGCATTTAAAAATGTTTGAGCAAGATTGAGCGCTTGAAATTTGATCAAAAATTTTACTTTGCTGTTAAAAGATGTGATTTTCGTTTGTTTTTTGATTCAATTGATTCAAAGGAGGCGATGATTTTGAAGACTGAATTTATCTCAATGTTGCTATCTTCTTCGCTATTAAAAAATATTCTCTATGGCTGAAATTAGCCTTTTTATGATTATAAACTATGTTTCTTTTAATATTGCTGGATCTGCTTCTTGGGTTTTCTCAATTTGTTCAAATGCAAGTTAATCATCTTTGGATATCTCTCCCAGAGTTGTTTAAAAGTCAAATCAAGTCTAGTGACTTGACTTGAATTTTTTCTTTCTAAAAAAAGTCTTTTGACTTGATTGACTTGACAAATTATTTTTTAAAAATAAGTCTTTTGCCGTTCCATGTAGTTATTAAGACGGCCATTTTTATTTCAAAGTCTTTGAAGTGACTTTTTTCAGAAAATAAAATTTCATGTCAAGTCAAAAGACTTTTTAAAAAATTCAAGTCAGATCAAATGACTTGACTTCAAAATTTTTAAAAGTCAAGTCAGTGACTTTGAAAAGACTTTAAAATTCCTTTTTTTTCTGACTTTTTCGCAAGTCTGATCTCACCTGAATGAACCATCACCACAATTTAACAGCCATATTTGTACATACCTGTTGTCTGGTGATCAAGGCCTGGAACACTAAAAGTCTGCCATTAGGAGAATACAGAAAAAAACCAAACAGTAAACACAAAAACGCATTATCGTATTAATTCAGAGTTGTTTAAAAGTCACAAGTCTCAAGTCAAGTCCAAGTCCGGACTTGGACTTTTTTTTTTAAGACTTGGAAATTTTTTTGGGACTTTTAAACAACTGTGTATTAATTAAAAGAAACTTTTATAGAATATTTGAGAGAAGAAGAGAGAGCCCAAGAACCACCATAGATTACGAAAAGCTTAATTGAAAACCAGGAAAATGTCAAACCTGTTACAAAGCAAGCATAAATCAGGAAAATATTTCAACTTTATTTCATTTTTTTTATTGATTCCTATACCAAAAAATATATTAGAAATTTATTGACTTAATATTTATACTTGATCATTTTGAAACCTTTAAAATATTCTCAAATTAGAATTAATTGTTTTTGGAATAAATGGTAATAAACAAAAAAATTAAATAAAATAATTTTACTCTTAAATTTTTATATTTCAATCTTGGCGAATTAATACTATGAATTTCAAAATTTTATCAATAAAAATCTAAATTTAAGGCGCAGAATAATCATTTAATGTTGCTAATTGTCATCAAATAGGACTTAAAAATAAATGAGAATAAGTAGAAATTGATTAAAATGTTTGAGAAGTTAAAATTTTTCAGGCACAATTTAATGAATTATTAACAAAAAAACTTTTTTGTTTATGTAAGAAAAAATAATCGTCACAAAAATGCTATTAAAATCAATTAATATGTTTATTTTAAATTAAAAATTCTAAATATCTTTAATTAGTATTCTAGATTCTAAATTATTATCATTAATTTATTTATTTATTTATTATCATTTTAATAGCATTTTTGTAACTATTATTTTTTCTTACATAAACAAAAAAGTTTTTTTGTTAATAATTCATTAAACTGTGCCTGAAAAATTAAACTTTTCAAACATTTTAAACAATTTCTACTTATTCTTATTTATTTTTAAGTCCTATTTGATGACAATTAGCAACATTAAAAAATTTTTAAACCTTTTTTTTTAATTCAAAGTTTTTTTTCGGCTAATTCGGTAGAATTTTTCAAATTAGTAATAATATTTGACAATTTTTGATCCGATGACGGAACAAGTTTGAACTGACCTTATTTTCTTATCGTTTTCAGTGGGTCTTAATTAGTAGAAAATAATTTTACTAGAATTTTAAGATAGCCGATGGGTCCGTTGTCTAATGCTATTATTTTTTATGGGTTAATGAGGTATCACCTCAATACCCAAAAATCCCACCCATTTACCCCTAAAAATAAAATATCTAACTTAATTAGGCTTAAAAGACAAAAATGATCACATTGAAACCATTTTTTATGAAAAATTTATAATTTTGTTTCTCAAAAAAGTTTGTTTTTTTACAAAAATAATTTGATTTTATTTGATAAAAATATTCGTTCTGTATTATCAAAAATAGTTAATATATTATAAAAATGAATCAGAATAAACAAAAAGAAGTTAAAAAAAGTATTAGGTCTGTTTTGAATGTTTACCGAAAAAGTTTAGAAAAAACAAAGTGTAAGAGTTTCACAGTGATGCATGTCTCGACTAACCTTTTAAACTAAAAAAAACCAAACATAAAATTTATTTTAAATTCGTTAATAATTCGTTTAAATTTTTTTCTAAATAGTTATGTTGTAGCGTGTATTTAAAAGATTAATAATAAAGAATATTATAATTAATTATATTATTAAAAAAAAACAAAAAATCCTTTTTTTAATTCTTATTGAGCTAATTGGGTGAATTCGGTGAATATCCTGAAAAAGAGGTTAGTTCCCGGGCTAAATATTTACAAAATCAGGGGTGACTGGGTTAACCTAATTCACCCAATAAGGCCTCACCCAATTAACCGCAGGAGGTAAAGGGGTGACTAGAAAAAACTGGTCTAATTCGGTGAGTATTTTTGGAGTTTTTGAATAAAATGAGTGCGAAATATGAAATTAAAAAAAAATAGGTCACCCGGTTAGGCTCATTTACCATATAGGAATTAATAAAAAAAATGAAATAAAGTTGAAATATGTTTGAGAAATTAAAATTTTTCAGGCACAGTTTAATGAATTATTAACAAAAAAACTTTTTTGTTTATGTAAGAAAAAAATAATCGTCACAAAAATGCTATTAAAATCAATTAATATGTTTATTTTAAATTAAAAATTCTAAATATCTTTAATTAGTATTCTAGATTCTAAATTATTATCAGTAAATTTCTCTTGATCTGATACAACTCTTTCTGGTAAGCTTTCCCACAGAGCATGCTGAATAATCAGATTTTCAGCATCGATTTTTTCTTGTACTATAGACGGCACATCAGGTATCCAATGCATTACAGCTACCATCGAAAATACAAAATGCTTTAAAAATTAAAAATGAAATTCACTTGAAAAAAATAATTTTTTACTTACTTCAAAAAATACTAAAAAAATTAGTCTGGCTGCTAAAATATGATAAAATATACTTGTGTATTCATAAGGATTTTCAGAGTCGTATGGTTTTCTAAAGTCTTTATAGCTTTTTGAAAAATTTTAATAAAATTTTAAATAAATACTCAGATAATTTATACTAGCATTCTGCCTCAATTCCATTTGAAGTATATTTGTCCAAAGATAGAGTAAATTCAACATAGCCTTTTAAATTGTTATGATTTGGATCATTTTCATACGAATATTTATAAACAAGTCTTGGAATAAAATCAGATGTAAAAGCTAAAATTAACCCCTTTTTCACAAATATATTTATATTGTTAAAAATACAAAAGGATACACAAATAATGAATATTTTGATACAAAAATAAAGAATATTTCCAAAAATTTGTTTTAAATTTTGCTTGTTATTGCTGTATCAAATTCATTGTGATTAAAAATTTGCTAAGATTTTACTTTAATGAGAACGCTTGGTGCCTTGTAAATATATTTATCCAAATTCAATGTTAAAGGGCTCTTGTCTGGTATGTTGACAATCAAAAATTATCAATTAATTTGAACTAATAAAAATATTAAAAATCTTTAAGTCAAATTTTTAAAATCACCTTTAAGGCGTTTAATATTTTATTTTATGAAAATAAAATATAAAAAAAATATTATGGTGTATTTTTTGGTCTTATCTTATTTACTTATTTCCTAAATTGATTGTAATTATACATAAAAAAAAAGTCAAAATACTCTAAATTTTTGATATCTTAAATATTAAAAGTTTAAAAAAGAAAATTTTTGATACTTATGAATAATAACAAGTCTACATTTTAACAAAATTTTTGTATAAAACAACTAAAAAATTAGATTTTTAATTATTTAATTAAATTTTTTAATTCTCAATAAGATGCCAAAATGAAATAACTTTTTTTAAATAATTTTATAAGACCGATAAGACTCGATAAGATAGTAAACCACATTCAAGAGAATTGAAGAATCAGATAATGTACCGCATCAATTGGTTTGTCATTTATGCAGCTTTTAAAGCTCATTCAAGCTAAAAACCAAAGAAACTTATCTTAATTTTGAAGTTTGGTTTGACCATGTTACACCATTAAAGCAAAAAAATATCAAATCCTAAAAACTGGTTTAAAATTATTTGTTAATTTTTATCTAAAATTGCTATTTTGTGACTAATTTATTTAATATAAAAGTAACTAGTATATTTTGTTAATTTTTACCTAAATTTGTCATTTTTTGTATAAAAAATAAAATTAAAAAAACGCCAATTATTGTAATTTTTAGTATAATTAAAAAAAAAAAACAAAACAAAAAATCACTGCATTACCAGAGCTTTTATAGCTTTTGGATGCCTACCAGCCTTTTTTTTTTGAGGCAAAGGAACATTTTTGAACTTTAAAGGTATTTCCACTAGTTTCTGATGAGCTGCAACTGCAATCACATGATGATGTCATATTTTGGAATATCCATTTTTTTGGTCAGATTAAAAATATTTATTCAAATTTTAAATAGTTTTGGTGGAAATTAACAATATGAAACAAAAAAAAATTTAGACATAAACTAGCAAATTTAGTCACAAAATTAACAAAAAAAATAGCCAAATTTTTTAGGTAAATTATGTAAGACACATTTTAACAAATTTAGTCAATTTTTAACAATTTTTGCAGAGGGGGTTAACTAAGACCCGAAGTAAATTTTTATATTAGGTTTTTTATTCTCTTTTTCTGAAATTATGGTTTTTGTAGTAAAAAAATTAAACTTTGGAGAAATCATTAATTAAGACTCTTCTAAAATTATTTAAATTTTTAAAATAAAATTTTGTTATTATTTTTGATCATTTATTTAGAATAATTCAAAATGTCTAGATATTTCAAAAATTAAAATTCAAAACTTTTGTTTAAAATTTAAATTTAATTTAATTTAATTAATTAAGTGATTTATTTTTATGCGATCAATTTTCAGATTTAATATTGTTGGCGTTTGTCGCCATGAAAAAGAAGCATAAAATTCTAGACAATTACGATTGTCTCAAAGTTACTTAGTAAATTATTTACATGGCTAGGATATTAGTTTAATATTGAATGAGAATTGCTTCATTTTTGTAGCTTATGAATTGTTTTAAAGGATGTAATTCTAATAAAAAAATGCTTTAATCACGACTCTTTGTACTCTTTTAAATCCAGATGCCTCCACTGTAACCAAAATGATCACAAGACCACTTAGCCTACAACAATATTTTCTTTAATATTGAGCTTATATGTAGAAGTGCTACATTCTTTGAAGGAATTGTCCAAATTTGAGTTTTTTTACTTTAAAAAGCCATTTAAAGTTCTAGAAAGTCAGCTTACTTTTTCACCACTTTGATTTTTAAATAAAAAAATAATTATGACAGAAAAAAAAATTCAAAATTTATAAATTCAGTTATTCAAAACTTTATCTTATTTATGGTCGACCAGGTCGACAAAAAGTTCTTGGTCAGATACCAGACAAGATTCCAGTTTTTTAACACTAGATTTTTACTTATTTAAAAACATATTTTTCAAATTATTGAATAAAATTATTTTTTATTGCCTTTAAAATTTCTTAAAATTTGTTCTCGATAAAGAAAATCTTACAATTGATTTTACTCAAAATTTACATTAGTTATCACGGCCAAGTTGGAAATTGTGCTCAAAATTCGATGCCACATTCCTATTAAAAAATTTAACTAGCTTTTTGCAAACTTTAAAAAAACTAAAAGTTTAAAACTTACCGATGTCTTGGGCTTTTTTTGGCAATGGTCGCTTAAATTGAGTCAGTATTTTGAAAGCATCAATTCTAATTTCTATGACATTGTTCATCAGTGAAAATAATGGTCCTAGCGGAAAAGCAACTGCAAATATTGTAATAAATCCATATTGGATTACTTAAGAATAATATGTAAAATAAACAATTAAAACTATTCTTAATAGTAAATTGTTTATTTTTTTGTTTTTGAATTACAAAATGTATCTCTTGTTGAAATAACATTGAAAAAGAGCGATGCTTAAAATATATTTTTCAGTTTCAAATAAAAAAAAAATTTAAACTAATAAATTTAAACAAATACTTTATAATTTTTACTCTTAAAAATGTAATATAACAAGTTTTTACTAAAATTCAAATAACTTTTTTTAGTTATTAATTAATTAAAAAATTGTATTTTTCGGTCATTAATATCCTGAAGAAGGCCAATCGGTCGAAACGAGTCGTTTTTTACAAATTTGTTTCTTATGACTCTTAATATTTTTCAATAACAAATTTAATAAAAATTACCACAAATCGAATTAAATAATAACAAATTCATTATAACAATATATAATTTAACGTAATTGAAATTATTAAATAAAAATTAACATAATTAATAAAATTGTCACAAAAGAAATGAATTCATCTCTAAAATTATAAAAAATTAATTATTTTATTACGAGTTGAACAATTTGATTAAAAAAAAACAGAGATAAATTTATTATTAATATATATAAATTTATTTGCTGCAACCACTTGGACTAAAAAGAATTTTTATTATCTGTCTGTTTATTAGTAGTCATTTTGAGATATTTTAATTTTTGCTATTAAATAATTGTTCGAATAAAGCGATTTAAATTTTATTTCAAAATTTATCTACATCTATAAAGAACCGATGCATTTTGACCGATAGGCCTTATTCGAGATCTGTATAGACAGAAAGATACATTTTTTTAATTAAGAATAAAAGAAAAGGAAAAAAGAAAAAAATTTTCGATTTTGAGAAAAAACTTTTTATTTTACATTTTTTAGAATAAAAATTTTTTATTTGAAATATTGACTAAATTTAATTTAAAATTATACCATGAATTTAAGAAAAGTCTGATTTTATTCAATTTATATTTTTTTAATTTAAAATTGATATTTGAAATTTAAAGAATAAATCGACTTCAGTAGATTTTCTTATGAAATCATTATCAATATTTAATTTAACTATTGTACAAGAAAAATCTTGATCAGTGTGACCATGTAAATTGAAATTAATCGAGACTTCAGAACATTTGTCAAAAAAACGAAGCGATTCTCTTAAATTTTTGCTAAACTTTTTTTATTCAGTATAAATGTTCTAAAATTCGTTTTCTAGCTTATCTTTTCGATTCCCCTATGTAAAATTCTGTACATTTTTCACACTTTATTGTAAAAACTATAACAGGAGCATCACAATTAGAATCACATAAAAAGGTAGAGAATAATTTTTATATTTTACACAAAAACTTTTTACTGTAAATTGACAAATATTACATTCTTGTTTATTGCACTTATTTGAAAATAAAAAATATAAAAAAAAAATTAATAAAAGGTTAAATAGGATAAAATAAAAAAGATCAAAAATCGAAAAAAGATAAAAGATAAATATATTTATTTATATACTTTTTCAATGTTATTTCAGCATTTGATACAATTTGTAATTTAAACACAAAAAATTAAACCAAGTTTTAAATAAAATAAATTTGAGTTTTTTTTTTTAAATAAATTCTACGTTACTAAATGGACGAGTTAGAAAAAAAAATAAAGAATATACTAAAACATAAAAAATGATAAAAAACTCAAGTCCACAAAGAAAAAATCATAAATCTAATCCATATCATACCATTTACCGGCCTTTCTTTTTTTTTAAATATTTTATCATTTAATTCAAGATAATCAATATCATAAAGGATACAACGAGCAACTATATGATAACAAAAAGCTTTATCTAGGAAAAAACAGTATGTACAATTAGTACAGGCTGAGCTTAGATTTTTTTTTCTCTCAAAAATTAGATATCATACTTTTATGATTTTTTTTATCTAAAAACTAACATTATATAATTTTATTTTTTATTGTCTTTTTCAAAAATTATTATTTCAAATTTCTCTTAATGTTTTTTTTTTGACTTTATCTTTTTATATGTTCTTTTCTACCTCGTTCATACTAAATATAAGTCTAAGTCAAATCAATGCCTTGATTTTTTTAAATATCAATTTTATCTAATCGAAAAAAAACCGGCTTTAACTGAAGTGTTAACTTAATAATTTAAACTTAATTCAAAGATTTGATATTTTTAATAAGAGCTTAACCAAATTATTTAATAGATTTTTCATATGAAAAATGAAAAATGTTAAAACGATCGCAAAAAATATTATCTAGTTAAATGGTTAAATGAAATACTGTTTATTAACCAAAAAGAAGCATTTAAATTTTAATTTAAATATTTTGAGAATCGAGTTATTTTTTTGGCAAAGTAAAAGCATTTTTAAATGCGCAATTAAATTTCATCGCATATTTTTTAATTTCTGTAATATTTCAAAACTTTATTTTTAAATTTTTGAAAAAGAATTTTAATTTGTAAAAATTGAAATTTAATTGCGCGTTTAAAAAGTTTTGATCAAGTTTGAAAAGTGAAATTTGATCAAAAATTTTTCTATGCCAGTTTTTTCCGTCTGGTGACCATTCAAATATCTCAAATAAATACATTGAAATAATAAATACAATGAGATTACACACTTTTGAACAAATTGAAAACTTAAATGACCAAAAAAGGCATCAAAAGCACATTTGAAGGATAAATATTTATTGTAATTAGATATAATTACCTTTTATACTGAAAATTTTTGGAATTTTTGAATGAAATATTTTCATTTTTTTACTTAGCATCTGCATTATTTTCCATAATGTTTTTAATTTTTTTACAAAACAAATTATTTTATTTACTTACCAAAAATATACTTAACAAATAAATAAAATTTACTGTTGTTCAATAAAAAATACTGAATGTTTAATTTGTAGTCAATATATTTTTTACATAAGCCATTTTATTAAAAACTTTTTTTTCCTTAATAACTACTTTTCTTTATTTTTAATTAAAAATATTACGTTTAATATACTCTTTTTCTATATTGCATGATAAATGTTTTATTATTGGAAAAAGATTTTATATGTTTCCAAAGAAGTAAAAATAGTTTTTGTCTCTATCTTAGGTTAATGGCATGCCATAAATAAAGCAATTATTCAAAAACAAGTTTACTCATTGATTTGACTTCAAAACTACTTGAATTTTGATAAAAACTAAAATTGAATTAAAATCTCTTGTTCAAAGTTGAAAATTTATTTTTGAAAAACTAACCCATTTCTAAGTATTCGGCAAAAAGTGTCAAATTAGTCCATGATATCAAATAGTAATCTTTTAACCAATCTTGAATATGATCATTTTTGTGCCATTTATTTGATGAAGTCAATTTTGTCAAGCAATTTTGAACAATTCTTTAAATTTAATTTTAATTTTTTTTTAGAGAATTTTATAAATCTATTACGGATATAATACTTCTTGAATATTATTGAATATTTGCTTGCCAATCATAATTATAGCGAGCTGAATGCACAACTCAGATAAACATCCTGATTGATCGCACTAAATTAAAAAAAAAATCTCTAAATAAAATAGAAAATAAATTTTATTTTTACTTTTTCTATTAATTTTGATTCTTTGAATCTTTTATGAAAAAAATTAAAAATATAGTAGATTAAAAAAAATTCAAAATTTCTTACTTTCCTTTAAAAAAAGCAATGTAAAAAATTGAAGCATAGTAATTGACAAATTCGAACAAATACATTTTGATTGTGAGAGCTTTTTCGTATTTAGAATCAGTAGGATGAAGTTCTAATAAATTAATAATTTTAATTGATAATTTTAATAAATTTTCAGATTTTAAAATTGACAAAGAGCTTACCAAAATCATTTAGTTTTACTGCTAGCCACGAATAAAATCTGTTTAATAAAACAATTAGAAAAAGATTTATGCATCCAGCTGATATTGACGTGGTCAGATTGACAATGTTTGGATCAGTGTCTTTCGGAAACGCTACAATAAAAGACAACCTGTATAAAATAAAGCCCATGACCAGTGCTAGTACCAAAAACATCATCAACAAAATCATTGACACTGATAATATATATCTGTAAAACTTTGTTAAAGGTGGCACATACAACTCTTCTTCCTTAAATAAAAAAAAGACAAAAATAAATAAATACATTTTAATTTATTTTTTATTAAATTACTCCTGTTATTCGATTCCGTCTAGTTCGCTTAACCTGGTTTTCAAAATCAGGTCTCAAGGGTTCATTTTTTTTCTCAAAATCAATAACATCCCATTCGAATTGCAACTCGTATTGTTTTCTTTTCCAAAATTCGATGAATAAGACTGCCCAAATTGACATAAAAATCGAGTAAAAAACTGTCAATGGATTATCTATCATATACGAGATCTTTGAATATAAACATGAATCGCTCAATTTCCAGCTTTTACAGCTCAATTCATTGTCACAAATAGGACACATAGTCTTATTACCCATTAATTTGTCATCACATATTTCTTTTCTAAAAAAATATTCCAAAAGTCAATAAATTTTTTTCATAGTACCCTCTTCAGAATTTTATTTTATTTTAAATTTTTGGGTCTATTGCAATATGTGACCAGCTGGTCACTTAATATGTGACCATTGATTCCTACTTAATTATGTGATCAGGACTGTTCGCCTATTAAGTGACCAGTAAATAAGTGACCAAAAAAAATTAAAGATTAAAAAACATGGTCACATAAATTTGTTTTTGGTCACTTAAATTTTTAATTGGTCACATAAAATATTTTTTGGTCACTTAAATTTTTAATTGGTCACCTAATAAATTTTTATTAAATTATTTTAAACAATACGAAAATCAATAATAAAATTTATAATTGAAAAAGTTGACTAAATTTTGCTTCGCTTTTTTAATTATCATAAACAAAAATTTCTTGAGAATGAAGCTAATTTTGTTCAAGACGAATCTAGTGAAAAGGTTAATATTAGTATTCATGAAGGAAACAATGTAAGATCGTCGGATGAAGAGAAATATAGACGCCGATATCATACAACTATTAGTGATCGTGTAGAGGCAATAAATAATAAACTTGAAACAATTAGTTTATCAAGTGTCAAATATAAAAGCTTGCAATACGAGATTGATTCATTAAATGAACCAAAAAGTTCAAAAGAAACACTTCAAACTGTGAATAAGCATTTAAGTGGTAAAAAAAATCCGGTAGAATGTCCACATTGTGGAAATTATTTCGGAATGGGAAAGGGTTTAAAATTACATATTTTAAAAAAACACTAATTTTTTTTAGTTTCTTTATTTGGTCACATAATTTAATATTTGGTCACATATTTTTTCACTTGGTCACGTATAATTTTTTTTGGTCACATATTTTAATAAACTTTTTAATCTTTAATTTTTTTGGTCACTTATTTACTGGTCACTTAATAGGTGAACAGTCCTGATCACATAATTAAGTAGGAATCAATGGTCACATATTAAGTGACCAGCTGGTCACATAATGCAATAGACCCAAATTTTTTTGTTTGTTAAAAAATGGAAAATAGTTGAATTAACCAATTTTCTTCTTTAAATTAATTCAATAAAATAAGTCTCTAAAAAAATGAGATGGTAAAAATATTTTTATTAAAAAAATATTATAAGATCAAACGAGTGATCATTTTTTGATACGGCTAAAAATATAAAATTATAAAAAAAAAGTCTAAAATTTTTGAAAATATTTAAATAACTAATTAACAATTATTTCTTTATTTTTTCACCCTGTTTTATGAAATTTTTTTAGATACCATTTGTTTTAAATAATATAAAGATTTAGAGATGTCAAAAGATAAACTTTCGAAAAATTTAAACAAAAGCAAAAATTCCAAATTTTGAAAATTTCTCCTTTGTTTTTTTTTTTCAATTGAAACTTACGTTGGTAAATCAGCAGAATAAGTCATTAGTCCATACAGACACACAATAAAACCTACAATTGACGGAAAAATCAACCACGATGTGTAAAAATTTAACCAAGCGAAGTAAAAAGCCACTTTTTCACCAAAATAATCTCGTATTACAAAAATTGGAAGCAAATTCGAAGTTTTGTTTGACTTTATAAAATATTCATACAAAAACTAAAGAAAATTAAAATCAGAAATAGTTTAATTTTTTGTTCAATTTACTTTTTTTTTTGAAATTTTGGCCTTTATTTTTACATGATCCTTTTAAAGAACGATTTAAAAAAATTATAAATTTTTACGAAGATTTTACTTTATGGAGTGGATAGGCATCAATAAAAGCTCCCTTTGCCAAAAGTCGCTCAATGCCAAAGTTAGAATCATTTTCTTTAATTGAAAAAATAGATGGTTCATTATGCCGTTCGGAATATTCAGTGCGCGATAATATTTCGTGCACCAAAAGTATTCGATCACGTTCACTGATGCTATTTTCTAAATTTTCTTTATTAAAAAATTTTTCGAACCTATTTTATCAATTCAAATTTTTATTAAAAAATTTTAAAATAGTGATTACTTATAGCGAATTTTGGAATTATAAGGCACTGTAAATTTATCTCTATGCTCCTCAAAATATCTTGCTTGATGTTTATCTTCCATTGCTGACTGAGAATTAATATGATAATTAATAACCTCGATAGGAAGTTTTAGATTTATTTTCTCTGCTATTTCCAAGCATTTTTCAAATGGAATTTTGACCAAAACAAACTCAAGTTCTTCTTCAAGATTTTCCTAAAAAAAAAAGAGTATATCTAAAATTTATGGTGAAAATAATACTTCATGTTGAAGGACTAAACCATTTACACTAAGATTATGACAGTAGTTATCAATTATCTCTTTTTTGTCAGAATTTTTCCAATATACCAAAACAAAATCGACACATTCGACCTTTTAGCCAAAAATTAATTTTTAAACTTAAAAAACTGTACATACTTTTGGCTCATTTAGGTTTTCAATTTCTTCAAGGGCAAAGCCTAAAAATTTTTTTAGTAAAGCTTGGAAAAATGCAGAAACATTACTTTGATTTTGACTGATATTTTGCATTTTTTAGGTGCATGGAAATTTTCTAGCTATTTTTGTTTCAGAATAAATTCAATTTATTTGATGAGAAAAATATGTGAATTTTACGAATAATTTATAAGTTTTTTGTTCATTTATTTTTATGGCTAAGATATGCTTGAATTATTTATTTTTTATTTATGAATAAAAATTAGAATACATATTAATTTAAATTATCCCAAAAACTAAGATTGGAATTAACTTGAAAGTTAAGCAATGTTTGATCATTTCAAAAAAATCATTTTCCCGCTGATTTGGAAAGCCCGCAAAAAAGAAATCTTTTAAAATTAAATTGTCATAATTTTAATTTCAATTGATCAAATTTGATAAAGAATTGTATATTTAAGTGACCCATACAAATTTATTAATTTAATTGTATTTATTTTAAGAATTTTAAAAAATATATTTCAACAAAATTTAAACAGTATTTTTTTTAAGTACTTTTCTATGTGTTATGTGCAAGGATCTACCATAAGTGACCTCCTAGTAGGCCACCTCCGCAAGCTAGTCTTGCTGTAGCTTGTATAAATTATAATTATATTTCAAAATTCAAAGTTAAAGTTGACTTTGACTTTTACAGACTTTTTAGTTCACTTTTGACTTGTGACCAACTCTGATATTTTATTTCTAGAAAAGACCGAATTGCTGAGTTATATAATATTTATATTCTTGTAATATTAGTTTATGATAATGAATTTTGACAAGAGAAAGAATAATCTAAAATAGACCTAACTAAGGATATATAATGGTTTCCTAGAGTTTAATATTTTAGACCCCATTTTTTTTTCGATAAAATCTTTATTAAATTTAGCCTTGAATTACAACGTCCTTTAATTTCATCTATCATTGGATTAAGATTTAAATTAGAATTGAATTTTATAACAAGAAATTTTGTCTCTTTTTGTCTAATGATTTTATTTTCATAAGTTTATATCATCCTTTTCTTTGTTATGTTTTGAAAATAACAAGAATTGGTGAGCTATGATAAATATATAAAAAAGTTTTATAATTAAAACTCCATTTTTTTGCTTGATTAAATCGTAATTTCTACCATCGAAGTACCTTAAATTATTTGATTATTAAAAAAAACGCGTTTCGACCAAATGGTCTTCTTCAGGTTTATGGCTGAAATATAAAAAAAATTTTTTTAATAAGAAATAAGTATATTATATAAATTTTAAACTTTAAAATTCAATTATAAATATTATATATTTAAATTGAAAAAATTATAAAAATTAATTAAAAAATAAAAATTCTAAAATTAATGGTATTTTTAAAATTTTAAACTTAAATATCAAAATAAATTATTAAATATAGCAATAATAATATTAAGCTACGGTAAGAAGGCTTGAAAAGATATGTAGCTAGCTGCATAGAAAATCTAATTACATAAACAAGACATTGATGGTTGTCTTTTTCACAATAAGAACAAAAATTTAAAAAAATCAGAGTTGTTTTTAGTAGTTTATGTTGTAAGTCCCAAATTAAAATCCAAGTCATAAAAAAAAGGGTTAAAAAAAAAAATAAAAGCCCGGATTTGGACTTGACTTGAGACTTGTGACTTCTAAACGGTTATAGCTAAAACACGGTATACCAGTTTTTTACTAAAACAAGGACCACCCCTTTGAGACCGAAGGAATAATTAAATAAATTTTCTTCAACTGTTTTTTAGGACAAAATTTTACGCTCTTTCGCGCGCAGTTGAAGCCTTAGCTCTAGGACTTTTAGTTTTTGCCGCACAGATCTTTAAAATAAAAAAGAACCAATCACCAAAGCTTTTAGCATTATGCCTATATGTTTAAGAGTCTCGAAATAATTTGTTAACAAATCTAAACGTTCAATATATTGCTTCTTGTTTTTGCTTGCAATTAAACTATCTTCTATATTTCTCTTCTTCTATATTGAACGTTTAGATTTGTTAAAAAATTATTTCGAGACTCTTAAACATATAAGCATAATGCTAAAAGCTTTGGTGATTGGTTTTTGGAACATAAAGCAAAGAGAATATTCGATAACTTCATCATACCAAACACAAAATACTACAAAACGTTAAAAGATTATTATACGACCAATGATATTGAAGGATTTAACAATTCAATCAAAGAGCGCATACCGAAAACCAAAAATAATTTAACTGAAATATTTACGTTTTTTGAAGAAGTTGCTGAAGGTCAAATAAATTCAAGTAAAACAGCAATGATTGAAACCGGTGACTATGAAGTGTCCGATTTATATAAAAATTGCTTGGTACAACATGGTGTTTGGAATCTTTTGACAAATGCCCAAAAAGAAAAGAGGTTTGAAAAGTTTTTGAAATGGTGGCCAGAAAAGAAAAAGAGAAAACAAGAAACAGTTGAATCACTATATGAAATGGAAAAATGAACACAATTTTTATTAATATACACTTAGATAAACTTATTTCGTGAAATTGTAATTTTTAAAATTATTGACTTAGTAAACATTTGATTGAATATTCCTTATTAATTTTTAATTAAAACGAAACAATTAACATATTGCTAGAATCAACAAAGCATGTCAAAATTAAAAGAGAGAAACATTAGGAAAGGTCCTAGAGCATAGCTCTAAATTGCACTTAAAAGAACACAAAAAGTTACACTAGAAAAGTGGTGGGCGCCGGAAGGCGGGCTTTTGGTTCTAGCCAAAAAATATGAACCGTAAATTTTTTTGTTTCTTTTTTATTTTAAAGATCTGTGCGGCAAAAATTAAAAGTCCTAGAGCTAAGGCTTCAACTGCGCGTGAAAGAGCGTAAAATTTTGTCCTAAAAAACAGTTGAAGAAAATTTATTTAATTATTCCTTCGGTCTCAAAGGGGTGGTCCTTGTTTTAGTAAAAAACTGGTATACCGTGTTTTTAGATATAACCTTCTAAACAACTATGAAATAATAAATAAAAGTTAAGTAATAAAATTATTCAAAGATTTAAGTTTTTGTATAAACATTCTTAAGAATCCTTTGTTAATTTTCGGTATTTTTAGAATCAGAAAGAAATAATTAATTCCTTGTGACTTGAGTACTTTAATATCAGAATAATAAGACCAAAATCAAAAAATTCCACAATTTGTCAAAAAAAAATTTTTATTAATTATTATTTTTTTATTTATTTTTTTATTATTTATTTATTTATTTATTTATTATTTATTTATTTATTTATTTATTTATTTATTTATTTATTTATTTATTTATTTATTTATTTATTTATTTATTTATTTATTTATTTATTTATTTATTTATTTATTTATTATTTATTTATTTATTTATTTATTTATTTATTTATTTATTTATTTATTTATTTATTTATTATTTATTTATTTATTTATTTATTTATTTATTTATTTATTTATTTATTTATTTATTTATTTATTTATTTATTTATTTATTTATTTATTTATTTATTTATTATTTATTTATTTATTATTTATTTATTTATTTATTTATTTATTTATTATTTATTTATTTATTTATTTATTTATTTATTTATTTATTTATTTATTTATTTATTATTTATTTATTTATTTATTTATTATTTATTTATTTATTTATTATTTATTTATTTATTTATTTATTTATTTATTTATTTATTTATTATTTATTTATTTATTTATTTATTTATTTATTTATTTATTTATTTATTTATTTATTTATTTATTTATTTATTTATTTATTATTTATTTATTTATTTATTTATTTATTTATTTATTTATTTATTTATTTATTTATTTATTTATTTATTTATTATTTATTTATTTATTTATTTATTTATTTATTTATTTATTTATTTATTTATTTATTTATTTATTTATTTATTATTTATTATTTATTTATTTATTTATTTATTTATTTATTTATTTATTTATTTATTTATTTATTTATTTATTTATTTATTTATTATTTATTTATTTATTTATTTATTTATTTATTTATTTATTTATTTATTTATTTATTTATTTATTTATTTATTTATTAATAATTGATAATTTTTGTATTTAATGTAAACATTTAATATGTTCTTACTTAAAATTTTCAAATACCAATCTGAGAAAAACTAATAAATGTGAAATTTTTCTAAAAAGATCCACATTCAAAGAAGCTTTGGACAAGGCAGCAAACAGCTTAAAAGTAAAAAACACTAAATCAAAAAAAAATCTGTTTTGTATATAATATCAAAATATTTATTTTATAATTTGTTTAAAAAAAATAGAATATAATAAAAAAATCCATTTTTCCTTTTTTGTTGAATTTTAACCTTTTTTTTTACAAGAATTTATCGAAATTTACGTCAATTTTCGTCACAAAATTCAGTCAAATTTTATTATTTTTACTTTTTCAAAAATTCAAAAAAAATATTTTTTTTCATGTAGATCGTTTTTTTTGAGAATATTTGGAATTTTTTTTTTCACTGAATTTTACAATAATTACGGGTAATTTACGATAATTATCGTTATTATACGATAAATACCGTTTTTTAGAATACCATAATTTACGTAAAATATTGTGACTTCAAGGTATCGTAGCAGCACTGTATTAATAGTTGTTAAATTCCTCTGCAAAATGCTAAATAATGCAAAAACTTTGCAATTAAATTGCGCAGTTGAATTGAATACTTTTTAATGACTGTGCATTTTCCTGCAAAATTCCAGGGTCTCATCGAATATTTAGTATTTTTGTTGCATTATTTTGAATTTTGCAGGGAGATTTAGTCAAATATCATTCAAAAGTAGTAAAAAAAACTTTTTGACCCAAAACTTCGAGATGCCTTAAACAAGACTTTTCAAATGATATTTTAAAAAAAGATTATTATTAAATTTAATATTTCTAAATTCAAAAATTCCAAATTTTTAATAGATAGATAGGAGATAAAAAAAATTAATTCAATATTTATGTAGAAAAGGAAAAATGAAAATTCTTAAAATGAAAAATGCATGTTATTCTTCAATAAAGAGATGATGAATTTAAAAGAGAAAATTGTGAAAAAAAAGCTGCAAATTTAAATGGAAAATGACGACTAATTATTTTTTTTTAACCAAATTTACTAATACTATCACCAAAAATTAAGAAGAAAATACAAAATTTATAAATTATCCTAACATAATATTATTTGTTTTATAATTACTAAAGTGATTTAAAAAAACACTATTTTCATTCAAATTTACTGAATTTATAAAATTAAAAATGTTACAAATTGACGTTTCGAATATTCTTTCTCATAAAAAAGTTATTGAGCCTCCGATAGTTGAAGTGCAAAAAAATGTTAATGCAAGTACCGACGACGATGATGTTGATAACGATTAACTTAATTTTAATGGACCTAGTACTAAAAGAAAAAGAGCTAAAATTGGGATTTTTTTTATAAATAATTAGCAAAAAAATTTAGAAGGCTAAACATTGGCATGAAAGAGACTAATTTTTTTATAACTTTGGGATTTATGAAATAAAAATGTGTTTTTGTATCTAAATATAAATTATGAAATTTGATTTGTGTTTGTGTTTTCATCAAGTAAAATTGGTGATAGTTTTAGTAAATTTGATGATTTAAAATTAATTAGCCGAAAATGACCACTCTTACTAGATAAAAATAAAGAAATTAATTGATTATGACAAAAACTGAGAGTAGAAAATAATCATTTTAAATTATTTATTTATAAATATTTTAACAAGTTAGGTTTTTTATAATAGACAGCCTTAAACGATTGTGATCCGTCTTTTCTGTCCCATTTTCTTCGAAGATTGACTATGTATGGAAGCAGACTTGGTTCCCTGATTTCAAGGCCTTCACCGCCAAGAGTAAAGCCTCTAATTTTTGCTTTAACATCAGGCCGACTCGTCACCGCTGTCCAACCTAAACTTAATTTTATTAAATTTAAAATAAAAAAAAAATAAAATCCTCACCAAAACATGAAAAAACAATGTCTGACATAGCCATATGATTTCCTATGCATGAAATGTCAAAGGTTTTACTCTTCAAAGGAGGCAAAGGTTCTTCTCTATTGTGCTGTTTGTGTGGAACACGAAGAACATTACCTTGATTGTAGTATTTTTCATAAAGCTCGTCAGCCTCTTCACTTTTGAATGGATTAATCACTGGCAAAGCAGGACTTGCCATTATTGAAAATAAGACTCTTTCGTTATTAGTACTCTTGAAAAAAAAAATTAAAAATTATTCACAATCAGAGTTGTTTTTAAGTCACAAGTCTTAAGTCAAGTCAAGTCAATAACTTGAAATTTTTTTTTTTGTTTTAAGTCAAGTCAATGATTTAATAAATCCATATTTGATACCAATAAAGAGTTGCTTCCAATTTCCTGGATGTTATCCCATGTGGTCTGTTAATGTAACCAACATATGAAAAAATTCTTTCAACTGGTCCAAATGAAGCAGATATTGAAAAAAAATTTTGTGCAAGTCATAACTTAGACTTAAAAAAAAATTTAAGTCAAGTCATGACTTAGACTAAAGAAATAAAATCTAATAGACATATTTGCCGATGGAACCTTTAGTATAGCAACATTATTTTAACAGGTTTATTCACTTCAGATGTGTTTCTCTAGTATATGGACTATTAACTCGAAAAAATGAAGAAATTTATCTTAAATTTTTAAAAGTTATTGAGTCATATTTGTCAAACCCCCCAAGACGTAATGCAAAAAGTGAAACAATACATAAAGATCCTAGGTATGAAATAGAACTATGGAATATTTATAAACGAATAAATGATTGTTTGCCGAGAACAAATAATTTTTTGGAAGCGTTGCATAAGGCGTTCAGTGATATGTTAAGCTACCATCCATCCGTATACGAACTTGTTGATAAATTTAGAGCGGAACAGAAAAAAATTGAATCTGAATTATTAAAATTAGAGACTGGAGTAAAATATAAACGAAAACCGGCTTATATTATTTTAGATGAAAGAATTAAAGAGATTCAAAATACATATTCTTTAGAAAACTTTGAAAAATATTATGAAAATTTATCGTTAATATTGGATTGTTAATTAAAATGTTTGATTAAATTCGAAATAACGAAGCAGTTACTTGAAGAGCTTGACAAAAATGTTCCTTTGGCTAAGATAGATAAAAAAAGTTTAATGTATGAACTAAAAGGTATTACAAAAAAAGAAACGATACAAGAAATATTAAACCAAGAAAATCAAATAAAAAGAAGAGGTGGATTGAATGAACTGCTCAAAAAAGACTATTAAATCATATTGTTGACTTGTTATCAAATTTTGTGATTTTTATTTATCAAATCAATTTTTGTAAAACGCTTATTTTTTACTAACTATTTTTTTTACTAATTAGATCTTTTTTTGTATTTTTTTTTTTGAACTGAAATATTGTATGTACTTTTATTTTTTTAATTTTTTATAAAATGAACATCTCTTGTAAAAGTAGAGTTGGAGATCCATGATAGATGCTCCAGTTTTTCTATCGCCTTAGTTGCGGCCTTTTGGTACCCAAATAAATAAATAAATAAATAATTAAAATGTGAGAAATAGGTAAAAAAAATTGCTAAAATAATATTGCTAAATTGAAACACTAATTATTTTTTTTGGGCATTGTGAATTTTGGTACAAAAGTCAAAAACTAAATATAAAAAGTGCAATAGCTTAAGTTCTGATGATCCAAAATATGTTCTGTAAATTGTAGCAACAGATACATCCTTTGTACCACCACCAACAACTAATTCTTCAAAGCTCTGCAATAAATCTGCAAAACTCAGAAAATTGTGAATTTGGTATTATATCATATTAAAAATCCAACTCAACTTTAATTGGTGGTACATAGGATGTATCAGTTGCTATAATTTACACAACATGTTTTAGTCGGTCCAGATTAAAGTTCTGACGTTTTTTATATTTTGATTTTGTCTTTTGTACTAAAATTCACAATGTTCTGAATTTTTCAGAGTTTTGCAGAATCAGTATATTGGTGGTAAAAAGGAAGTATCAGTTGCTACAATTTACAGAACATGTTTTGGTCCATCAGAACTTAAGCTATTGCACATTTAATATTTTGTTTTTGATTTTTGTACCAAAATTCACAATGCCTTTTTTTTGCGGATTTAATCTTGCTTTTTTTTTACCTATGCTGATTTAATTATTCTCAATTAAAACAGGCTAAAATAATTCGCTACCAAATTTTTGTGACTTAGACTTAAAACTGTGACTTAGAAACAAGTCTGTTCACAATTATTAATAAAACTACTTCTAAAAGATCAATTCTTATTAAGCCACCTACGAGAAGACTCTGACCAGGCACCATCCAATAAATCCTTGGCATCATCATGCCCATGGGGTGAACAATTTCAAGCTCTTTTTTGGAAAAATTCTGCAAAATTTTTTGACTTGCCAAAACTCCTGGCGTATCATAGAACCAAGTAGACCTGTTTATGAACATTTGTGGTCTGTAAATCTGTCGTGCATCGCTCTTAAATTTCTGCTTCATAACTCTACCACTTTCAAAATTTTCACCTTCAGCTATCATGCCAGTTGATTGATCAATTGAATAAGTTGCCTGGACATTTTCGCAGTCAATTTCATCACCATGAATTGAGAATTTCTTGAATGAGCATCCAACTTTGCCAAACACTTCGGCATCTTTTAGATCATGTGTTTTTTCGTAACGCCTGGCGCGTTTTCTCTCCATCTCCACCATTTTGTCCATTTCGCTCTTAAGCCTTGAGTGTCTAAGCGCCTGCTTTTTGTCATTCATAAAAGCAATGGGAAATTTAAGCATGCTGAGTGTGGTGCCTGGCCAGAACGATGTAGTTGCTCGGATTAGCGCTTCACTGGCCAAAGGTCTGCAATAATCTGAAGATAACAATTTGTTGAAGAAGACAGATTTTCCAGCATTGGCCATGCCCAATAGATACACATCGCCTTCGTCATTCCACAGCTCAAAAAATTTAGAAATTACTCTTTCCACATTGAAGCCAGTTTTGGCACTTATTAGATCCACATGTTTTATTTGGTCTCCTTTAAGACCCTTTTTAAGACACTGGTATGAAAGGCTTTTTATAATTGAGTGCTCAAATTTGGGCCCAGTATTTGGTAACAAGTCAAATTTGTTGCCTAATACGATGATGTCAACAGAGGCATTTTCTTTTATTAGTTTAGACCAGCCGTCATAAATAGAGTTTGGCAAGTCTAACAAATCTATTATTATGACCACATGAGCCTTTTTTTCCAAGCTTATTTTTTCAAGTATGAAGTTGTCGTAGTCGAATGAGTTGGTTGTTAGATTGAGGAGCTTTTTTTTGGTCTTTAGAAATTCACATCTGAAACAAATTGTGTAGTTGAGCTCTTGTTTGGTAAGAAGCTTGAATTTTCGGGCATCAACAAATCCCTCTTTTTGTTTGTCATTGCATTGTAATTGAGCTCCGCAGCCACTACAGTTCGATTTTCTCTGTGTAAACTTAGGGTCTTCTTCTAAATTGAACGGGTCTAGATTCACCTCTGGTCGAGATATTTCTTTAATTAAACTTTGGTATTTAGCTTTATCAAAATCAAATGTAGGGTCCTGTGTGCCTTGGTCAATGATGGCATTCAATTTTTTTTCTATTAAATTTGGATCTGATTTCAAGGCTTCGTGGGCTGCTGGTGGAAGATCTGATAAGTTAAACTCTGGTTTATTGATCTGTTTTTGTAAGGGTTTTTCTATTGTTCCTTTGCGAACGCCTCTCTTTGCTTCTAGTTGATATAGGTTGTTTAAAGAGTTCCGCAAGCTTGGAATTCTAAGAAATCTAAAAAACATTTAACTATTTTTTTTAAATTTAAAAATTCTGTTTTTTTTTTATTAAATTTTTCAATTTTATTATTTAACTTTACATTTGTGTTTGTATAAATTATTTTTTTACAATCATTTATTTAGAATTTAAATTTTTTTTTCATGGGCAATGTGAATTTTCAAATAAAAAATTTCAATACTAAATTTAAATTCGTAATAAAAAATGGATTTTGTTCTACCGGTGTTTCAGTAAGTTTTAAAAGGCGAAACAAAAATTGTTTTATTTAACAGTCCGATTTTCGGAAAAAATTAAAAAAATTATTTGGAAATAAATTGAATATTTTTAATCAAATTGTAAGTTAAATTAATATTGAAAATAACATTTTTTGCTATATTTAATTTTATTAAAAATATAACCCCCAATTATTTAAATAGCGATGACAGAATTTTAACATTTAATAAAAAAAAATATACAATAGATCATAGAGACAATAAATCTCAAAATATTGATATTTTTCTTTGATCATTAATATTTCTTGTGTTAATTAAAATTATTTTTTTTTTTTGTTGAATTTAGTGAAACATATTTTGTTTCATGTTATTCAATCATTAAAGTTTAAAAAACTCAATTTTTTAAACTTTAAATTAGTGAAAAGAATTTTATTTTTAAAATTTTTGGAATTTTTATATGAAAATTCACAATGCCTTCTTCTGAAATTTTTTTTTGAACTTTTTTCAAGTGAATTGATAGAAAAATGAGTCATTTGAGTTTATTCCAGCCTTATGAATATTTCTTTTAAAAGTTAAGCCTTTTGACTTGATTTAAAATACTCTTGTAATTCAAATCTTCTAACCAAGACTTCTTTATCTAAGATTCAATCTTTTCTTCAATTAGGTTTTACTTGAGTTCATTCTAAAAGTATTTTAAATTTAAATTTATATTTATTTGGGGAAAAAAAATTAATTTGATATTAATGAAAGTCATATAATTATTTAATTAACTATTTTTCTTTATATATATTTTTTTTTTTTTTTTCTAATTTTACTTATCCTTGACTGGAGGTTAATTTCAAATAAATAATAAATAAATAATAATAATAATAGAAAAATTTCTTAAATAAAGTCATTTGACTTAACTCAAAAATGACTTAAGACTGACTTATATCATAAATAAAGATAATCTTTTTTGAATCTTTTTTGTTGGCCTGTCCAACTCCCAGAATTAACTCAATCCCTGACCGGACTTGGTACTCAGTAGTTATTGAAATTAAATTTTTTTAAAGAATACTATTAGCTTTTGTTAATTACTTTCAATCTAATAAAAAATGCTTTATTTCTTATAAAAAATTAATTGAATCTCATTATGAAATTAATCGATGTATAAATAATCTATTAAATTACAGCAAAATATGATGAAAACTTGCATTTATTGGCAATGAAGTCATTAAATCCAATAATATAAAATAATAAAGTTACTTCATGTTTTCTCTATTATCACCAAACTTATCGTACCTTTTGTATACTTTATATAGTGTTCTGTAATAAAGAACTTTATGTCAGAGTTGGTCAAAAGTCAAAGTCACAATTTGTTTTTATTTATTCTTGGGTATCTAAATTAAAAAATTAAATATCTACTACTAAAATGTTTTATCTACTTTGATTAATTTTTTATCTATTATTATGACAAAAAAGCTATTAAAAAAATGATTTATCTATTCAAAAAAACTTTACCCATTTTTATTTCTATTTTTTTTAAATCAAAGAAAAATAATTATTGCTTGAAATTTATAAATATTGGGATTTTAATTTGATTTTACTAATCGTAAAAAATTTTAAATGTCTAGCAAAATGCATTTATTTCAGTAAAATAAATTTAATGAGCTTCACTATCTGCAATGTCACGGCATTCGCTGAATAATTCTTGTTCAGAATCACAAAATTCAATTTAGTGATTTCTTGAAAAGAAATTTTAAGTTTCGATAATTTTTTATTCAAACTCAAGAAAATTAAATGGAAAGCTGAGAATTTTTCACGCAATAGAAAATTAATCACAAACAAAATTTTTTAGAAAAATTCTGTAAAATAATTTTCTGATTCTGTATTTTTAGTGATGTAATAAGAAATTTAGATATAAAAAGGATAAAAAGTCTTTTTGTTTGACTCTTTGTCAATACTGGTTTCTACTGGGCTCATTGACAATAAAAAAGATAAAACTTTCAAATTTTTTAAAGAGGCAAATATTTGAATAATTCCTGGTAAAATAGTAATTGAAGCTAAATTACCTTATTTTTCGTCATTTTAGTTTTTTATGAAAATAAATTGGCATTTTGAAGTTCATGATCAAGATCACATGATCAAAACTTAATAAATAAAAATCTCAATGTCTAAAATGAGAAAAAAACTTTTTTTGTTTATTTTTTTAATTAAACAATAAAATAAACAAGTGTTTGCTCAAATAAATGTTTTAAATGAAATCTTAATTTCAATTAAAAATATTACAGCGAAACAAAGTTAAATTTTGAATTTAATTTATTTTGAAAATTTAAAAATATTGATTAATATTTATTTTTTACTTTAGATAAAAATTCATCTAATTTTTTATTCATTTAAAGATTAAACAAATTATGTCTAATTAAGTGTTGTCATTTTTCGATAGAAAAAATGATATGAAAGATCTATTTTTTAGATCTAAATTTTAAAATTTTGATTTTGAAATTTTAATTTGATCATGAACTTCAATTTGCCAGATTTAATTCAGTTAAATTACAATGAGAAAATTAAAAAAAAAATAATTAAAATTGCGATAACATATAAAATGGTAAGATTTAGCGGCAACTTTGCTTAAAAGTTGAAAAAAAAACTTTAGGTGAAGTTAAATTTTTTTAAAACTATTGTTTCTAGCGCACAGAAGACATTTAAAATGAAGCATAAAAAGAAGTTGATACAAACCAAGCTATTTTTATCTTTTAATAATCTTAAAAATAAACACTTGCTTATTATATTCTGCTAAATGGATCACTAACAAAATTTTTTTTGACACAGTTTACAATTTAAATAGCTTCAAATGTTACAAAATTTGATTAAAATGCTGAAATGTGTTGATAAATATACTTGTACAAGCCGGTGTTGCTCCATGCGCAAATGTCGCTCTTTTTCGGACATGACCTCGCTGAAAAAGAGCCTCATCATTGGCAACGAGAGACTTTTGCACATCATCCAAATGAGCAAAGTGTACAAAGACAGTAAAACATTTGTGGACATGGTTACCAAATATGGTGAAGAAGTGGTAGTCTCCAACTTTAATAAACTTGGTGATTCGCCTTCCATTGAAGAGATAAAAAAATTCCTTGACGAAAACTTCCATGAAGTGGGCCACGACTTGGTCCAAGTTGAACCAAACGACTGGTTTGAGCATGCTCCATTCTTGGCAAAACTAAATGACAAAAATCTCCTCAATTTCGGAGGCTATCTCAACTCAAAATGGAAGATGCTGATTAGAAATTTTGACAAGACCCGGGTCTGCACCGACTGCACATCTACAGCCTTGTTTTCTAAAAATTCGTTCATTGTTCCAGGCGGCAGATTTATTGAATACTACTACTGGGACACATTTTGGTGCATCGAGGGTCTGCTCAGCTCTGGCATGACCAAGACAGCAAAAGGAATTATAGAAAATTTCATTGATGTTGTAAAAGTAAATGGCTTTGTACCAAACGGGTCAAGAATGTACTATCTGAACAGAAGCCAGCCTCCGCTGCTAATTCAAATGGTCGAGGCTTATTTCAGAGAGACCGGTGATGTTCAATTTCTGACAGAGTGCATAGAAAGCTTGGACACTGAATATGAGTATTGGATGAATAATAAATCCATAATACTGGATTTAGGGGGTGAAAATTTTCGTCTTAATTTGTACAAAGTAAAAAGTTTTAATCCAAGACCGGAGTCCTATTTTGAGGATTATTTAAATGCCCAGAATCACAGCAACAAAGAAGAGTACTTTTCAAATATCATAACAGCCACTGAGTCAGGCTGGGATTTTAGTTCAAGATGGTTGGAAAATCCATGCGACATAAAGACAATTCAGATAAAGGATATAGTTCCAGTTGATTTAAATTCTATAATGTACATGAACGAAACAAGTTTGTTTAAATTTCATAAAATTTTGAACAGTGAAAAAAGTGGCTATTATGAGCGTGCCATTAAGAGGCGTCACACGGCCATTAATAAAGTGTTTTGGAACAAAAAATTAGATACTTGGGGAGATTTTAATTTAAAACATAGTGGGGTGAGTAACAATTTTTTGTATATATCAGACCTAAGTCCATTGTGGAGTGGAGTGAAGGCACCTGTCGATCCAGATATAATAATGAGAAGGTATAGATCAATGTTGTTTAACCATGTAAGTGGAATACCAGTGTCCAATATAGAATCAAAGCAGCAGTGGGACTTTCCGAATGTATGGGCGCCATATAATTATTGGATGGTAGATTATTTGAGATTGACGGGCCACAAAGACGAGGCATTGAACATAGCTCAGCGTTTTGTGAACACAGTATACCATGGATGGCTTAGAACAAATTATATATTTGAGAAATATGCTGCGGATGAGCTTGGTGAGTATGGTGGAGGTGGTGAATACATTGTTCAAGAAGGTTTCGGGTGGACAAATGGAGTGGTAATCAAATTTTTAGACTGGTTTGGTGATGATATAAAATTGATTGAGCCTGAGGAAAAAGAATCTGAGCAGGATTTGTTGCTTTGTGGAGACGATTGCTTTGAGGATTTGATGCATGAGCCCATAGAAAGACAAATGGCCGATGTTGAAATAAAAAAATTTACTTCCTAGTCCATTTCATTTGTTCTTTATTTCTATCTTAGTAAATAATTTAAGGAAATAAAAAAATTGTGCTACTGTATATTCAAATATTTGTTTTATTTTGATTATAAAAAATTTATATCGAGCAGAAAATTATTCAGAAAAAAATTTTTATATTTAAGAATACAATCTATCTACAGTGCCGATTTGACACGTGGATTTCTGGTAATTTTACGTAAAATTACTTTGTAATAAAAAGGGAATTGACTTAATTTTTCGTAAATTTACGTTATAATGGCTAAAATTGGTAAAAATGAATAGGCCGAAAAAAAGCTCAATTTTTTTAATTGAATTAATTAATGAATTAATTTATTAATGGCCGTGTGACTTGTAAATTTAGGTTAAAAAGGTAAAATATTGTAAAAAAAAGGAATTTTGAAAAAAAATTAAGAAATTTTTTAATTTCCTAATAAACTAGCAATCCGACAATCCACCATTTATATCCAACACTATATCAATTATCTTTAAAACAAAAAATAACACAGATTTAATCTATTAAATTTTAAGAATTATTTTCTTTTCTTAATCGTCTAATGTAACTATTACTTTTAGTAATTGAAATATTTTTTTGAAATTAAAAGTATGTAATAAAATATTATGCTCGATTAAAAAATTATTAAAGTGTTTTTTTTTTAAACTTGGAATTAAGGAAAATTAAAGAAATATGTGCCAAATGATTCAACGTTTGATCTGGCCTTGTATAGGGCAAGAGATAACCTAAAAACGCAATGACAAAGTCAATTTAGCCAAATTAATCAACTGATTAAAATATAATTTAAATTTAAAATATTCTTTTTTTCAGCAAATACTTTTTTTTATCATATTTTACCTTTTTTTATCTAAATTTACGTAAAAATCATTTAAAAAAAGGAATTATTGGTAAAAATAAAAACAAATAAATAAAACTACTTTTTTCAAAATTTATTAGAAAAAATTATTAAAATTCAAAAAATTGAGCTTTTTTTTGACCTTTTCATTTTTACCAATTTTAGCCATTTTTACGTAAATTTACGTAAAATTACCAGAAATCCACGTGTCAAATCGGCACTGATAATAAAACTTAAAATATGGTCAAATTTTGTTACATATAGATAAATTAAATTAAAATTAAATCAAATTTATAAATTACACGAAAGGTGAGTTTGATTTGTAATCGATAAATTTTGTTCTTATATTATTATTATTATTATTATAAAAAAGCTACAGCAAGACTAGCTTGCGGAGGTGTCCTACATGAGATGTCGCCTATGGTAGCTCGTTGCACATAATGAGATAAATCACTGATAGAAATATACAATAAAAATTTTAGGGTTAAAAAAATTAAGTAAATTTTGCAAGAATAAAAAAATAGAACGGATAAATAATAAAATTGTTTGTGATGCCTATGGAACGGTAGTTTGGGTACAAGACCGGACAGCGTCGTATCGGTTCTTGAACTGGTTTACCGAGGTGGCGTTGACGACGGAGGCAGCCAGGGCGTTCCATTCGTTAACCACTCTGTTCGTGAATGTATTGGCTCTTTGAAGACACTTGATGGAGGCCTGGCCGGACAGTCTTCTCGCATGACCTCTGATGCCTCTGGCCGGTCCGGTGAGGGAGAGTGAGTTTGCTAGAACCGGAGGGTTCACCGATTCAACTTCGTTGATGCCTTTGGCAAGCTTAAACATCTGGATCAGGTCTCAACGTACCCGGCGCTCGTGGAGGGAAGTTAAACCTAAGACGGCAAGGCGATCTTCGTAAGGCCAGTTCTTGATACGGGGCACCAGTTTGGTGGCCCTCCTCTGCACCTGTTCCAGCATCTTGGCGTCTTTCTTGCTAGGGGGGGACCAGACAACAGCGGCGTATTCCAGGTGGGGTCTAACATAGGCACAGTAGAGGGTCCTTCACGTATCTAAGGTCCAGAACCTGAAAGATCTCTTCAACTGGCCGAGTATTCATGTGGCTCTGTTGACTTGATTTTTAATGTGGATAGAAAATTTTAAGTTACGTGCGAATGTGACTCCCAGATCCTTTTCGGTGTCGACGAGGGCGAGCGCGCTCCTGGAATCATCATATTGTTTTTGCTATTTAAATTTATATTCTGGAATTTTAAGAAACGAATAAATTTTTTTTGTTGTTTTTAGCTTTTAAAAAAGTAAAATAAAAAAAGTTATTTTAATTGCTGTTAATTGTTCATAAACAAATATCATATCTTTCTTATTATCATTTTTAACATTTTTTAATTCTTATTACTAATTAAAACTTTGAATTAACGGAAATTTTGAAATTGTTCATTTAAATTGAATTTATATGGACAATTTCAAAATTTCCGTGCCCAATATCTTTATTTATGGGACCTGGTTAAAATCAAAAAACTTTTATTGGTTACATATTAGGTGACCAGTAAAAAAAATATCTGCTTAAAAAATCGACATTGAGTCACTAAAAGACGAGATCCCAATAATGAATTCGATTTAAAAAAAATCTAAAAAATCTTAAAACAAAATCTTAAAATTTTAAAACAAAATTTTATTGTTGTAAAAAATAAACGATCTCATTGAATTTACAGTCAAAAATTGAAAACAAAATATCTAAACAATAAGTAAAAACTTAAGAACTAGACCAAAGTCTAATAAGACCGTCTTCTGAATAAGTTGCTATTAAATTTTGATGAGGATGATGACAAATACCAATAACTTCTTTGTTATGTACCTAATTAAAAAAAATCATTTGATTAAAATAAAACTACACAATACTTACAGTGGTGATTTGAAAACAGAATTTTACGAAAAATTACGTAAATTAACGTAAAATCCGAAAAGTGAAAAAGATTTTTGAAAAAATGTCTTTTTCCAAAAATCGAAAATTTAAGAAAATTTAACCATTTATATCCAACACTATATCAATTATCTTTAAAACAAAAAATAACACAGATTTGTCTGATTTGAAAAAATGTCTTTTTCCAAAAATCGAAAATTTAAGAAAGTTTTGTTTTTAAAGATTTTTAAAATAACTATTTTTTAACCAATTTATTTAAAAAAAAAAACTTAAAACTTAAATTTTCGATTTTTGAAAAAAAAGACATTTTTCCAAAAATCGAAAATTTAAGAAAGTTTTTTTAAAGATTTTAAAAATAACTATTTTTTAACCAATTTTTGGAAAAAAAAACTTAAAACTTAAATTTTCGATTTTTGAAAAAAAAGGTATTTTTTTAAAAATTTTGAATTTTGAATTGGCCGTTTTGAATTTTACAAAATTTTATCAAAATTATCTCAAAATCCTGAAAATTTACGTAATTTTGCGTAAAATCCGATAAGAGAAAAAGAGGTATTTTACGAAAAAATACGTAAATTTTCAGGATTTTGAGATAATTTTGATAAAATTTTGTAAAATTCAAAACGGCCAATTCAAAAATCAAAATTTTTTAAAAAATGTCTTTGTCCAAAAATCGAAAATTTAAGAAAGTTTTATTTTTAAAGATTTTTAAAATAACTATTTTTTAACCAATTTATTAAAAAAAAAAAACTTAAAACTTAAATTTTCGATTTTTGAAAAAAAATACATTTTTTCAAAAATTTTAAATTTTGAATTGGCCGTTTTGAATTTTAAAAAATTTTATCAAAATTATCTCAAAATCCTGAAAATTTACGTAATTTTTCGTAAAATACTGTTTTCAAAGCACCACTGTATTAAACACTTACAGGAAGAGTTCTTTCAAGCTTTCCACTTTGCACTGAAAAACAATAGAGAATCATGTCTTCTCCAATACAATAAATCCATTCACCTCTCGGACTGGTGCAACAGCACACAAAATCACCACCTTCACGCTTGCCACTAGAAAAGTTTCTCACAACTTGTCCCTGCATATTAAGGATATAAACGGTGCTCGATTTATTACAGACCACAAATTGATCAGTAGCCTTTGGAAGAAAGTGAATGCTGTTTACACTGACCTCAAGGCTACTTGGGTTAGCCGAACCGAACTGCTTAAAAGTTGTCACACACTCAGTTGTTTTTATGTTCCAAAGTTTAATTGTTCCATCTGAACTAGCGGTCAATATATTGTGGGGATCAATGGAAAATACTGCATCATTAACAAAACTGCTGTGTCCCGAAAATTCTTTAATCAATTTTCCTGATTTAAGGCCGTGAATTCTGGCCGTACAGTCAAACGATGCTGTCAAAATTTGACTCGAATCTTTGGAAAAAGAAATTGATGTGACGCCTTTATTGTGCGCTTTTTCAAATTTTCTCAAACATTGACCAGTCTGAATTTTCCATATTTGAATTTTTCCATCTTTAGAGCCTGAGGCTAGCATTTCTGAATCCCTACTAAAAGCCAAACAGAGCACAGCTTCATTCATCAGCATGAAATTCTCTTGGGCCTGATACTTTAAGTCTTTTCGAATTTTACCAGTGGTAAAGTTCCAGACCTCGATGAATCCGTCTATTGAGCCAGAGACCATGTACTGTCCATCAGGTGAAAATCGAACGCATTCAACATGAGTTTTGTCGCCAAATTTAATCTCCTTGTTCATCAATGTTGGATACTTTTCTTCTACTTGTTCCCTAATTGCCGCTTTTCCTCTAAACAAATCAATTGTTGTGCCTGGTGGAAGAAGACCTTGATGCTGCTGCCATTTCAGGGCCTGACTCAACAGAGACAATAGTCTGGACGGTGCAACAACACTTACTTCTCCTGATAGAGCCTGAGCAATTATGTTGCGCCGCTTTTCCTTGTTTTGACCCTCTGCATAAGCTTCACGGCTGTCATAGTACGGCTTGGCAAGCAAATTTTCCAAATGAAGATATCGTTCAGCATGCTGTTGTTTGAGCAGAATCATTGGATCAGTCTGACGCAACAAGGATCTTGCTGCACTTAGCTCTCTTAGTTCAATTAATTCAATCACTATCTTTTAGCAAAAATGATATTTTTTCAACAAAATTTTTTTTTTTTTCCAAAAAATTTAAATTACTTGTTCATAAAGATCAATTAATTTGTTATTCGGTAATTTAAGTGGTTGGATGGTTTGGAGAACAGTGTCCCAATGACCATTGTTGATGTCATTTACAAAATTGTCAATCGAGTCTACAGTGTTTAGTGAAACTGAAGTTTCTTCCTTAATTTTTATTTGAAAATTTTGTCTATGATCTTGAGAACGATTTATTTAGTTACCTGTAACACTGAAAGAGTTCTCACCAAGTTATTTTCTTTTAGATACTGCTGAATTAAGCGTATTACACTTAAAAGAATTAATAATAAAAAATTTTTGTTTTCTTTTCTACAGAACTTTTAATTTACTCGGCTGATTCAATTTCAACTGCCATTAGGACGAGACCACTCTATCGAATTGATTTAAATTTATTTAATTTTATTTAAAATAACAATTCTTTTAAAATTTATTCAAAATGCATTTAAAAAATATTAATTAGATGAAGAAAAAGCAAAACAAAGTTGTTTCTCTTTGTTGGTTAAATTTTTTATTTTAAATCTTAAAAATCAAAAATTGAGCTTGAAAAAGATTCAATTTTTTTCAAATTAAAAACAGTGAATGAAAAAATGTATGCGCAAGCCTACAAAAATTTTCAAAAATTAAAAAATTTTTTAATTAAAGTTAATACCGTAAACTCGTGACCATTACTCTTGGAACTATGTCAAAATTTGGGTTTATTCCATACGGAACTAATACCATCGAAACCATGTAATAATTTTTTTTATTTTTTTTAGAATAAACCTTGACGTCTGTCTTTAAACTAAGAGTAAGCGCAAAAGTTTGATTTTATTCTTAGAATAATTTCGAATTTATCTTGTAATAAACTTTAAAAATTGTAGAGTTAAATTCGAAATTAAAAAAAAAATTAAAAATTAAAGTTTATTCTAATTTTTGTATTTATTCTAAGAGTAAATTTAAGAAGAAAAATAGCTAGATAACAAGTTAAATAATTTTCTTTTAGTAGAATATTTTGTATTGAACTAATTTTTTAATTTTGGTTCAAAAACAAATCATTATATACCTAAAATTTGTGGTTATACTTAAAATTAAATACAATACCATATATTTGTATTTCTGACAAATAGGGCTTTCCAAAAAGCACAAGCTTTTTTTTGCAGATAAAAAAATTTTATGGAGCAACTTTTCTGTGAAAATGTGCACAATCTCTTTAAAAAAATATTTTTTTTTAATGAAAATTTTAAATTGTTTTTAATTATTTTAATTATACCTACATAATTAGTCAAAGAATTTTCACAATTTTTCAAAGAATTTACACAATTAAGCATCCGAAGTCATAATTAACTTTTAATAAATTATTTAATACGCTATATAGATAAAAAAACTCTTGATTTATTTCCATATAATAAGTTATACTTGATAAAACAAATTTAAGAGAGTCTTCAAGGCCCACTTTGAGGATTTTAAGACTAAATGAAATCAAAGCTTTCACAATTTTGGATTCATACTCTAGACAGTTGATAAACAAGCGCTTTTCTAAACGCTTAAGTTGTTCACAAAACGATGTATTTTTCTTTATACTGAATTTTACATAAAACCTTAATATATTGTTATTTTTTCATCATAACTCCCACAATCATAAAATAATTAATCATCCGATTAAAAAAACTCATTTTAATCAAGATAAAGTTCTCTACAAATTGATATATCATACTGGTATTCGAATTTTCTTGACCACCGAGGACAATTTTGGGTCAGGGTATGTGTCATACCTGAACATAAAGCATGCGAAAAAATAAAAATTTTTTAAAGCCATTATTATAATATTAATAATCAAATAAAACATTATTTTAAAGTTAGTTTTAATTGTTAAGAAATAAAACTTACATATTAAGGCTGATCTTTTTTTAAAGTAATTGAAAAATAGAAAAAAAATTAAATTTTCAAATATAAATTTTTATTTTTATTAAAAAATAATCAATTAATTGGAAGACTTACTATAGTAAGTCCAAAAAAACTTTCTTAAATATTCTTAAAGACTGTTGAATTAGTGATGAATCAATACAATTCTTTAAAATCGAGAAAAACTTACAATCTATACTTACTAAATACAATCACTGGATTTGCTCGAGCATGTAAACCCCTTGGATTTAAGTACCAGCTGAATTGGAAAAAAAGTCGGCTCCCAGGGGCTTGAAAATCAATATAAGCTTTTTATAATTTATTTGATTTGATTAAATAAAATTGATATCAAAAATTTTTATTCACTTATTACTAAATAAATTCACTGGGGTGTAGTTTTGACATGAGTTAATTCATTAAATGAATTAGTTATTTTGTTAACTCATTTTTTTTTACTAACTCATTATTTTAACTCATTTTTTACTCATTTTTTTTCTGCTCTAATATTTTGATGAAAAGAAAGAATATGACCATAAAAATAAAAAGTGTTTATTAATTAATTAATTAAAAAATGACTTATTCTCTTTAAAACTTCTATAATTCCAAACAAAAAATTCGAAATTAAACCCAAACTTAACTAAAAAACAATAATTTAAAAATGCATTGCTGATAAAATTACACACTGTAAAAATGAATATTTATATTATTCCTATTTTAAATATTCACTTATCCCAGATCTTGGAGAAAAAGGTGATAGATCCATCAAACAAAGATAAAAATAAGAGTAAATTTTGCTTAAATCCTTTTCTTTTTAATAAAAACTTTATTTGAACAATTATTCTTTTTTTAAAAACACCAATGTTAAAATCACCTTTTTTTTGAAACCAAAAATGGCTATTCATTACCTGTATATCCTAAAATTTATTTTCTTGTCCAAAAATTTTATTTTTTGCAAAAAATAAATCGTACTTGAGCAAAAATATTTTTTTTTTTATTATTACTTTATCGTCATGATTTATTACTAAATATTCTACTTATTTAATCTAAATTCAAAATTACAATTTTGTGTACAAAATTTTTTTCATTGCATAAAAATGTTTAATTCGAAATGTCTTGTAGTTGATTTTAAAAAAAAATGCAAAGAATACAAAATATCATACCAAGGTACAAAAGCAGATTTGATTAAAAGATTAAACGATTATATAAAACGTTTAGTACTAATTATAATGTCAAATCAGATACATGGAAAATGGCTCATGAATTTTTGGAATCATCCGATTCTAAATAAAAAAAATCTGGAAAAAATTCAAATATGTATATTTTATCGAAAAAAGCGAATGAATTTTTAATAAATAGTTATTTTATTAACAAAAATTACCGCAAGATTACTTAAAATTGCAACAGAGATCAATATTATCGAGTTTAATTCAGATTCATGGGCTACTAGTAAATGTAGTTGTTGTTATTATTTGAAAAATTATCATTGTTATCATCTTATTGTTTTGGCTGTAAATCAAGAACTGGTTACCATACCGACTCGATACATCAGTGTTGCAATTGAGCCTAAAAAGAAGGCTGGAAAGGTTTCTAAAGCAAAAAAGGCTTTACAAAGGCAATATTTTTTTTAGATTTGTATATTAATTAATTTAAATAGACATAAAATAAATTTTTTTGACAATATATTAAATAAACAGGATGTTATTAATTGTATATAAATTTTTGGACAATAAATTAAATAATTAGAACATAAACTAATAATTTTGTGTTTTTTTTTTGAGCAATATACTAATAAATTAGAATATGCAATTAATATTAAGTCACCAAAAATTGAATTAAAAGATTGAGTTAGAAAAAATGAGTTATTTTTTTAACTCATGTTAAAACCTCACCCCAGTAATGAATTCAGCCTAAAAAAATTAGCTTATTATAAATTATTTTAAAAATAATTATAAACATATCTTTCATAAATATTATTCATTGATAAACTAAAAAAGTAATAATTAAATTACCAACAAATAAGATGGCGCTTATGATAAAAAAAACTCTAAAAATGTTAATTATTTAAAATTTTTTAAATTTTTTTATAAAAAAAATTAAAATTACTCTTTTTATTTGCAATATCGAATGAATAAATATTAGTTTTTTACATCCAACAAATTAAGATCATACTTTTAGGGATCATTTCTATAGTATGTATCGCCCGAGCAATGTCTAACCATTGCCGAACGCTTTAACCCACGATGAAGAGTTAAAGCATTGTATCCTGAGCGCGAAATCGGTTGCAGCTGTTCTAATTTTCAGAACTCGGCTGTTAACTCTTGATGAACGTTCCACATCTCATTTTTGATGTTGGAGGGACTCAATGCATTCAGAGTGGTATTAAAATTGATCAGTCCAACAAAAAAAACTAACTGAACACTCAGTTTTCTATATAAAATAAAATGTTAAAAATTAAAAAAATAATCATTTTAAAATTCTTTTTTTAAATTATTTTCAAATAAAAATCTATAAAAAATAAGTCTTTGTTTTTCAAAAATATTAAATCTGATATTTGAGGATTTGGCAAAAAAAAATTAAATTTTACAGTCAAACCATCATCTACTTTGACGATGGTTCCAATTTTATTGAGTTAAATTGCAAATTTTTTAAATAAGTAAAAAAAAAGAAGAAAGAAATCCATGTCAAAAATAAATTCAACTCTCCACTTCATAGTTGTTTTTTAACAATCCAAGAAATTGGCAGCCATCAGCAATTCGAGTGCGATTTCTGGTTGAATAGGAAAATCTGGTATCTCAGTCGAACTGTTGGTATATCTCACCTTATAAGTAAAATACATGCAGACCTTCTGTAATACATGAGAGCTTAAATAAAAATTTTGAAAAATTTAGCTTTTTATTTTTTAAATTAAACACTTACGGTATTTCCCTGAATAGTATTTCGTTGGTCTCATTCTCAGCAAATTGGCCAGGGCCGCTCAGCATAGCCTTGATAGTTCCTGATGTGAGCGCATAGTCTCTTTTGATTATGAATTCATGTCCATCGAAAGATATAAGTTTTACATACATGGCATCTGGTCCTTCGCATCCACCATACTTTAATTCGTTTGAGTCGGCCATTTTTGCTTTTTTTTTTTTATTTTCTAAGTCTTAAAAGATTAAGAAAATTTAGACTTTGGTCATAAAAATCAATTTTATGCTAAGAACAAGAGCGCTTTTTGGCTTGCTACTAAAATTTTAAAAATATTATAATTTCAAATTATAATTATTAGTTAAGATTAGAAATTTTTAGAATTTTTACATAATTCTAAAATGATTGTTATGGCAAAGGAAAAACAAAAGCATTAAGCTGAATAATGCAAAGATTAGCTCTACTCTTCAAATAAAATCTTTCATCTAGAAATTGTTTGATCACTTATACCGCTAAGCTTCTAATTTTGCAAATAAATATAAATGAATACTCCTTATGTTATCTCACAAAACTTCAAGCTTTAAAATGTATTTTTTTTTGATTTATATAAACTTATATTTTTGCTTGAGGAAAATTGAAATTTTATTTGTCTTTATTTTTGGAGAAATTTTCATAAAAAATTATTTTCGTTTAGGTAAATTTTAGTTAATCTGGATCAAGACTAGATTTACTTGAAACATCGTCATAACTAGCTTTTGCCAATGACCGTGATTAATCACTTTTTTACAAAACAAATATATTATTATTATTATTATTTAATGAAAAAATGGATTTTTTTTAATTTTATTTTATATTTTCAAATTGTTTGCATTGACAAGATCACTTGATTAACTTTTACAAATACTTGAAGTTCTATTAATTATTATTTGTTTTTTAAATATGTGCCGAGATTAATTCTCTATAAAAAAATGTAATTTTTGTACAAAATAAATATTTTTATTTATTACTAAATTTTTGATAGAATATTTGAATATATTAAACATTGCTGTTTGGCGTTTATTGAATTAAATAAATAAAAAATAATAAAAAAAATCAAAAAAGTTAAAAAACATTTTTTATTAAAAAATCTGTTTCTTTTAAAATTTTTAACTATCGTTTGGTTATTAACATTTTAATATTTCATCTTAAAAAATACTAAAGTAATATTATAGTTAATTTATGAGTTTTAACGCAAAAAATATTGTAAATTTCAACAATCAAATCAACACTACTAATTTTTAATTTTCTTTAAAAAAAGATTCTCTATTATTTTTTTAGTTGATTTTATACCAGATTTGATAAAACCTATTATTTTTATCATAAATTTTATACTCGCATAAATAGTGTGATTTTAGGACATTATTCGTTCCTCTCTTTTAAAACAGATTCAATGGCGAATATTTTTTAATTGCCTCTAACCTGCCATCAGTTTATTTATTTATTTAAAATAATACCCAGGCAGGTTAGAATGGAGCTTAGTCCTTCCTTTCAGCTAAATATTAATGAGGTTTTGACTTTTTTTCCATGTTGGTTTAAAAATAGAAGAGCAAATGTTCTATTAATAAATAAAAAAAGAATAAACCAACATTATAAAAATAAAATATTTTATGAAGATAGGATTTGAATCGTCTAGTCCATAGCTGTTAATTTAAACAAATACTTTTTTGAATTTTTTTTTTAAATAAATATAAATATTTTTTATTATTTATTTTTATTAAAAAAATACTCTGGAGCGGACCCCAGGTTCGTCCAAATGGCTTGCGCCTTCGTTTAAACCCAATTGTTACAAAGCATTGATTAAAAAAGGGAAAATAAAAAGTTAAATATTTTTTGATTTAGAAATAAAAAAGAATTTTTTAGAAGATATTTATAAAATTTAAACCATACTCTAATTGAATTTGGAAGATGAATTTCTGGATTATTTTTTCAGGAGAAGCAATTTCGAAATTATTAAAAATTCTAAGCTTTATTTAAAAGCAAAGAATTTTGAAAAATATTTTTCAAATTTTTAAGCTTTTTTGGTCAAAAAAAGTTCTAAAATTTGCTTTGCTCTTAAAAAATAATCCTTATCCTACTAATTATCAATATTATTAATAAATAACTTAATTATCCTACTTTTGGCTAATTTGCAAATTTAGAAATTTAAAAAATTTTTATTTATCTAAAATAATGCCTTTGTAAAAAAAGAGATTGTTGTAAAATTTTATTATTTATTTTAAAATAAACTAGATAAACTTAAACTAAAACTTTAAAAGTGTAAGCATCTCTTAAATTGAGATAAAAAACCTTATTATAGATTTATTCTAATAAGTAATAAAAATAAAAGACCACAAGATTGAGGGAATAAAATAAAAATATATAAATACTCTCATTAGGATTATTTTAAAAAAAGCTTAGCCTGCTTAAGATTTTATTTATTGAATTTGAACCAATTATTAGTTAATTGATACTAATTAGAGCAATTAATGAGTTTAAAATCAAATACTATGATTCACTTGCGTTTCTAAGATTACAAAATATTGTTTATTGTTTCTATGACTTTTGAAAGTATGAAAATTTCAATTTAAAAATTTCAATATGAAAATTTTTAATAGCAATAATGATTAGTTTTTGCCTATTTTAGCTAGATATCTTTCATTTTTATGCATTTAAAAGATCTTAAAATTATTATTTTTTGCAAAATCTCAAAATATTTCTTTTATGAGATTTTATTTTTACTTCAGATAAAAATTCATATTAAAAATTAAAATCATGTTTAATAAAGTTTAGCAATGTTTTATTAAACAAGTGATAAAAAAACCTCTTCATTAAATCAAAAACTAAAAATAAAAAATATTGAAATGAAATTTACATTTGATCATAAACTTCAATTTGCCAAGTAAACCATTGATTCAATAATGTTTTATAATTTTTAATAATTTTGATTTTTTTGAAAAAAATGAAGTAACTCTTTACAATCTTTTTGTTTTTAAAAAAATTGTTAATGAATCAAAATTATGATAAAAAAAAGTATCTTAGAAAATTTTTGAGTTGGGATTATTCATCCCCGAGACTCTCCAAAACAAATGTCCCATTTCTGCTAATTTTATTTTAATTTGGTTAAAGTAACCAAGTAACAAATAAATTAATTAAAATTCCTCAAGACAATTACAAGCGATTAATTAATAGCAAAAACAAGCGATTTTTATTTTAATTCATTTGAATCTTGTAGCATCTTATTTTTGAAAAGATTATTATATTATACTATATTATTGATTACTTATGACCAGAAAAATACTTCGCTGTGTAAGCAACTCAGCAATGTTGTAAAAAAAATTTGTATTAATGTAAATGATTACAATACCAAGACTTCAATAGCTTTTATTGATCATTTATTCTTGGAGAAAAATCGAGGTCTAGTTGACTCGGTGAAGTTTATTGTCTCACAAATAAAACTAAATATGGTATAGAACTTTATTTTTATTTTTATAATATGTTTAATGACCTTTTGAAGGTAGATTTTTTTACTGAAATGTTTCAATCAAATTGATTTGTAAACAATTTGTGCTTTTATTTTTTTAAGACTTCTAACTAAACATTTCTCTTTTGCCTATGAGGCTTTAAACTAATAAATGATAATAATAATGATATATTGAAAAATGTTGATAATTAATTAATTACATATTATATTCCCTAACCCGTTTTTTTAAAGATGAAAAATTATTTTTCAATTTTCAATGTTTTGAATGTTTCTAATTTTTTATTTACTAATTCTTTGATTTTTACTTCTCCTTCAAATAATAGATTTATCTTTTTGCAAATTCTGATTTAATTTTTGAATTAATTTTTAACCCTTTTGGCAAATTAAGGTCTTTCATCAAATTGTAACAATCATGCATTAATAATAATCCAGAGAATAAGCTTTAAAAACTACACCGAAAGATCTGAATCTAAAAACTTCTATCTTGATTCTGTATAAAACTCAACTATTCCAGGGAATTTTTTATCTATTCTCGCTCTGCTCTTTGACTGTTTTAAATTGATTGAGTTAAAAATTTTGTTTAAAGATTCAAAAAAACATCAATATATTTATAATATTCAAACTTAAATGAAATAATACAGTGTTTCTACAAAAAGCTCAGAATTGGTAAAATTACGTTATTCTACGTAATTTTACGTAAGTTTCGGTAAGCTTACGTAATCTTACGGAAATTTCTTTAAATTTTAAGGAAATTCTTGATAATTATCATTATTATCAGGTTCAATATCAACTTCCATTTTATCATCTTTTTCAAAATTAATAATTTTTTTCTTGCAAATACTCAAAGGTTATTTATTTATTTATTAATTCTAAGCTAAGGCCGATCGCCGACCACTTGCTCAGTGACCCGTAAAATAAGGGGCACTGTGTTTAGTATAAAAAAATATAAACATTACAAAATTGAGTATAAAAGGTACCAAAAAAAAGTAAAAAAGTGCCATAGTTTCTATTTACAATTTTAGGTATTCAATGATAAAATTCAATACTCAAAGGTTATTAGTGCGAGAAAGGATAAATTTAGACTTTGGTGGCATAATAATAATATTTAATGGGATTGGTTTCAATATTTAGTAAAAAAATTCTAAGAATTTTTAATTTAATTAAAATATTCAAAATTTAAATCAAATCACATGAATTTGATTCTTTATTTAAATAAAATAAAATAAAAATTAAAAAAAGTAAAACCATAAATTTGTTCAGAATTTTGTCTAGTTTTGTTTAAAACAAAATACATTAAGTAATCCCTGGAACTACATACGATTAAACTGAAAAAAAGTGTTCTTTTTGGCTTTTTTTCAATAATAAAATTGGCACACCCTTTTTTCAAACAAACCTATATACCAGGATGTAGAAAATTTTATGTTCTTTCATAATATATATAATTTTAAAAAAGATTTTAATTTTATCTTTGAGTAATTGAGCCTGAAAGACCTACAACTTTTTAAAGGGTTAGTTTTTTTAAGACCCCTAGATATAAATTTTTTTCTTTTTAGTTCGCCAAAATTTAGGTTTTCAAAGGACGTAGTGTACGAATTTAAAGTCAAAAATTAGAAATTCAGATAGCACTTAAGTTTTGAATTTCTGGAACCTAAGTTTTTACTTTCTTTTACCAAAAAACCCTGTTTTTTTGGCCTTAAGCATTTTTGGACCGTTTTACTAAAAATTATATATTTTAATGTAATTTTGCGTAATTTTACGTAAAAGTGAAAAATTAAAATAATGCATGGATTTTTTGACAAAGAAGATATTCGGTTCAATTATTTTTCTTGCTTCAGTGGAGGCCATAAATGGTCGAAAAAGTACACTGGAAAAGCTACAAAAGGAAGCAACACCAAAACATAATCAAGTAAAATGGAATCAAATAAATTAAATTTAAATTTAAAACAAAATTTCTTAACTTTTTAAATCTCATTTTTATTGAGTAAAGAAAATTAAATGAAAAAAAGCGTCTTATTTGGTCATTTTTCACCAAGCAAATGTTGGAGATACAAAAACTCTTTATTATTGTTGTGAAAATACAAGACCTCTAGCTAGCAGTCTAAAAATTGCCTGCAATTTTTGTCTCCACTGCTAATCTTAAGTCAAAATTTTCTTTTAAATTCAACGCTAAAAAAAGAACTCATTGAGTACGTGTGATTTTTTAGCTTTTTCACATAGAGTCAAATTACTTTCTTTTTTTCAAAGAACTAAAATAATTTTATCTATTTTTTTAAAAAAGGCTTCATACATTAAAGCATCTTATATTTTGATTAAATTTAAAAAGAAAAAATTTAAATTAAATGCATTCATTATCATCTAAAATTATTAGCTATCATTAAAAAATATTAAATTACTATTATTAAAATTAGATAGAACCAAAATTTATTAAATAATTATTTTTTAATTAAAAATATAACTTATAACGATAAGTTGACAACAAAAATAGTTAAAAGGTATAAATTTAATTATTTGTATCTTGAAAAAATTAAATGTCAAAAAAAATTTTCATCAATTTATTTTTAATAATTTAGTGGATTTTTAATAATTTATTAATTCTTTTCGGTACATAGGATGAATAATCAAACAGTCATGAATTATTCGATTCCAGCTGAAGCATGGAACATCCCTTTAGAAAATATAAGAGGACTAAACTAACTAAAAAAATCACTCACAAAAATTAGTATAAAAAATTAAAACATTTTTTATTTTGAAAATTATTTTTATTATTAATTTCTTAATTATTATTTAAATGATTTAATTTTTATATTAATTAATGAAACTTTTTTTAACTTGACTTAGTTCGATACATCAAATGACATTTAATTAAATTTTGTAACATTTCTTTTATTTTATTTAACTTTTTAATATTTTTTAATTTATATTTTATCAAAATAAATGACGCTTTAATATAAATTCATTAAAAAATGAGAAAGATTATAAATGTGATTGAAAGGAAGGACTTAGTCCCATTCCAAACAGTTTGACCTTAACTTTATTTTAAAATAAATTAAATTAATAAATTTTAAACTTTTAGCTGTTTGTTGAGAAAATTGTGCAACATTTTGAAGCAAACTAAATTCTTAATTTTTATAATGAATTTTAAATAAAATTTTAAAAAATGACTTTCCCTTTAAAATACACGATGATGTTTTTAAATGTGGCGGAAAAAAATATTCCGAGTTTTTATTTTATGCAAAAGGAGGAAAAATGTGCATTATTCAAGAAATCAATTCAAAAAATCTACTATTTTCCTTCTAAGTACGCAGCATCTCCAATTTTTATTATTGATGATTGAAAAATAGATTTTTATTAAAGATTCTGAAACTTCCGAAGACAAAATTCTAAAATAAATTTTAGGATTATATTTTATGAATTCTTTTTATTCGAAAAGATAGACTTTTAATGACTGTTTTTGGTACGTAGTGTGCTAATTTGAAAGTGATATATAAAGTTTTGCATTCAATATTGCAGCCTCATAAACAGTAACAAAGCTTTGGTGCATGGAACAAATACCATGTCGATCATGTTAAAACATTCTTAACTTACACTACATGCTTTAAAAATGTGTTTTAAACCTTGAGTCCGCTTTAAAATCATTTTTTTAATATTAATGCAGAATTAATAATTTCAAGTTTTTATTTATTTTTTAAGGGACGTTAATTTCTTCTGCTAGCAATTTTTTTTCACCTGCTTGTAAAATTATGTTTATGATAGCAAAATAAAAGTATAAAAAAGTAACCAAAAATATTTTGATAAAATATTATTCATATACAGTTTGAAAAGAAGAATAAAGAAATTAAGTTTAGTACAGACAACCAAAAAAAAAATTTTCTTATGTAAATATCAAATTTAGTTTTTTCGCTGTCTTTTTGATTTTCTGTGTTTCTTTTTTTAGTTGTAGAACCACGAGGTCTGCCACGGCGTTTTGGACCATTTGAAGATTTTTGTGCATCAGCTTGACAATTTGGATCAATATTTAAATTATTATTATTTATTGATTCTTGAACAGGGTCATTATCAACAGGTGTAGTTAGTTGAGTTTTTGTTGAATTTTAGTTTTAGTTTTAATAAATCAATTTAGAGTTAATTTCAAATATGTTCTGAAGTATTATTTATTTATTTATTTGTTTTCTGTACCGAGCTAGAGCTCCTTCAGAATAAGTTAAAAATTAAAAAATAAAATAAAAATGAAATAAAAATGAAATAAAATAAAAATGAAATAAAATAAAAATAAAATAAAATAAAAATAAAATAAAAGTTATTAAAATGAGATAAAAAAAAAAAAAAAAAAGAATTAAAAAAAAGTAAATAAGCTAAATAAATGAAATTTAAGAATATATAAAATTGGAAAAGATTGTTCTGAAGTTATCAATTATTTGTTTATATATCGTTTTACCAGACAATTAATTAAGTAATTCAATTAATTAATTTTTTAGGAAGCATATAAAAAAAATTAGCTATCATTAATTAATTTTTTTACAGTTAAAAAAAATTTACTGGCAGAAAGAAATAGATCTCTTTTTTAAGTCCAAATCAAAAACTTCAAGTTATTTTTTGTTTTTATTCCGTACTTGGACTTTAATTTGGGACTTTTAAAAAGCTGTGAATTTATTTGAAAAATACAAGTTATTTTTTTGAGTGACCCAACGCCATAAATTGAATAATAAATAAAATTATAAAAATGATTATTCTGTATATTTTGGAAAAATGTTAAGCTTTAATGCTGCATTTAATTTAAATAACTTGATTTTAATGAGTAATCATGACTTAAATACATTTTTAGAACAAGTGTAAATTAAGAATGTTCTAAAATTGGCAAGATGATTGTTGCATGCACCAAAATTGTTTATGAGGCTGAAATATCGAACAAGTGAATAATTTTAATATGAGAAATAATTTGAGAATTTCGATTAAATTATTTTTTTCAATTTAATTGAAAAAAATCAGGCCACGTCTTTTGACGAAAAAAATTATTTTTACAGAATTTATAAATGATTTTTTATAAAATAACGTAAAACTTTTTTAGCATAAAAATTATTTATTTTCTTAAGGAATAAAATGTGTAAATAATGAATATAAAAAATTTGCTTTGAAATTTTAAATTATGAATTTTAATGGTTTAAATATATTATACAGTTGGCAATTGATTTAATATGAATATAATTGATTACCTTTAAATAAGTTCTTAAGTTTGAGATTAATTATATTCAAACTCAAAACCGAAAGGTTTAGAAAATATGCTGAAGTATATGCTTCTGAACCTCCAGTTGCTCATGCTTCGTTTAGTGTTTACCAATCTTGAGATAGTCTTTCATTTAAAAATGAAATTACTGAATCTGATAAAAGAAGCCGAGGGTGTACTAAGAAAGTTAAAAATCTTGAGTTTAATTTTATACTTTTATTATTTGAATTTTTTTTCAATACTAATGGGTGAAAACAAAGTTACCTTAATTTTTTCAAAGGTCATAGCTTTGAAATTAATTGGTCATAGCCTCCGCTCATTCGAATTTTTTCAGTCCGACTTTTGAAACCTAACTTTAGGATCTGTATTGATGTTTGGCTAATTTCATGCACCCTTTATGATGAGTTTAGTTCATGCATTAATGATTTTTTCCTTTGGATTAAATTTTTTATTCCAATAAATTTATATTTTTTGTATTCAAAAATTTTTTTTTTATTCTAAATTAATTTATTATAATTCGTTAAAAAAAAATTTTTTTAAATATTTTATTAAAAGTCAAATAAATACTCTTCCATTCTCATCTTTCTTTTTATAAAAAAATCTGCATATTTTTTTGGAAAACAATTCCAAGAAAAAAATGTGAAAATTTTAGGGTTAGGAAGACATTTAGAAGCAAACTAAATTCTTAGTTTCTAAAATGATTTCAAACAAAAATTTAAAAAAAATGACTATTTCTTTAACAAAATTTGGTTTAATGTCTCAGCGACAGACCCAAGACTAAATGGTAACATTTTTTTTGATCTCTAAAACTAATAACATTGCTGCGAGTCAATAATTAATTTTACTCTCATTTATTCGATAATAGAAAATAAAATTTTTAAATTATCAGATTTTTAATTTTTGACATTTAAATTTAAAAATTAATTCAGTTATTAATAATTTCAACTCAATCAAAGAGACCTAAGGTCAAAACCCATAAAGGGATGATTGAGCCCATTTTTTAATAAAAAAAAACACATAAAAATTTAATATTAAAAAAATTTAGATTGTTGAAATTAATATCAAAATTAGAAAAAATTTTATGAAAATTAAATTAATGTTATTGTTTATTCTTCGTTTAAATAAGACAAAATCTAAATGGATATCATCAATAAGTAATTTATTGATGAACTTAGAATAAAAATAATCAAACGTTTTTTCACCATACTCATTAAACTTTCCTTTAGAAGGAACAAGATAGTCATTTGAATTTCTTAGATTATAATCAATATTTTTCGAGCGGTTGCTGATTAAAACTTCTCTTAAGTCAACAGGCGATGTTTTTAAATTTACAATTTTATGTACAAAATGAGCAAGACGCTTGATAATTCTATGCTGAAAGCAGTCTATGTTAAATTTATTCAACTCGATATTTAAAGTGTTAAAGTCATCATTGCCATGAATATTTGGGCGAATATTTAATAATCTTTGAACACAATAGTAATAGGAATTAGCTAATTTTTGAATTGATCTTTTTGTAAAATATATCGATAAAGATAGACAATAGTCAAAGAACGGCATGATAAATGATTTGAAGAACTGGAGCTTGACTTTGTGTGATAAGTAAAATAATTATAGCATAAAGTCGTTTATTTATTGAAGTTCTTAAGCTTATTACGTGTTGCAAAAAAGAGAGCTTGTTATCAATTATTACTCCGAGAAGTTTAAATTTATCAACAACTTCAACCATAATACCATTTATTTCAATATTACGGGGAAAATTAAGCTTTGTTTTATTTGAGATAAACATAATTTTAGTCTTGGACCAATTAATATCTATACTATTAAAATTACACCAAGTAAATAGCTTTTGAATTGATTCAAGAAAAGAATGAATAATGAACAAAAGAAAATAAGATTGAAAACAAGAAATGATACAGCATGAGTGAGTGAGAGAAAAAAAAAATAGAGAGAAAGAGATTGAGACTAAGTGACCCGTTATGAGGAGTTTAGTTCATGCATTAATGATTTTTTCCTTAGGATTACACCTTTTGTTCTAATAAAATTTATATTTTTTATATTCAATAAAAAAATTTTTTATTCTAAATTAATTTATTTTGATTCTTAAAAAAAAAATTTTTTTTTTTAATATATTTTATTAAAAGCAAAATAAAAACTCTTTCATACTCATCTTTTTTTAATAAAAAAATCTGCATATTTTTTTGGAAAACAATTCCAAGTAAAAAATTTGAAAATTTTTAATGTAAATACGTCAATATTGTTTCAGCTCTCAACCCAAATAAACAGGGTTTTTGCGTGCATGTTATTTTTAAACTTCTAGTTTTATGTCAATACAATTGTGCAACATTTAGAAGCAAACTAAATTTCTAAAATGGTTTTAAACAAGAATTAAAAAAAAATGACTATTTCTTTGACAAAATTTGGTTTAATGTCTCAGCGACCACAGCGAGGCGACGGACACAAGACCAAATGGTAACATTTTTTTTGATCTCTAAAACTAATAACTTTGCAGAGAGTCAATAATTAATTTTTCTCTCATTTATTCGATAATAGAAAATAAAATTTTTAAATTATCAGATTTTTAATTTTTGACATTTAAATTTAAAAATTAATTTATTTATTAATAATGAACAAAAGAAAAAAAGATTGAAAACAAGAAATGATACAGAATGAGTGAGTGAGAGAGAAAAAAAAAATAGAGAGATAGAGACTAAGTGAAGAGAACAAGATATAAAGAATCCAAGCCAAACCATAAAAAAAGACAAAAAAAAAAAAAATTTGAAAATAAGTAAATATAATTTCAGCATGACAAGCATAGTCCGCCATTTGAACACCAACATTTTCTGCCAACAACAACCACTTGTGGCCATTCCTGCAGAACAAACATATCAATCAATAAAATTTACATTTATTTTCTAGAAAATAAAACAAAAAAAAAAAAGAAAAAAACTGCTTTTTTGTTGCGTCAATGTCTCATCATTATTTACATTAAACATTCATCACATTCCATGCCCACTTTCATCTCTAATCTAGGAATTTTTCCACTGCTTTCCATTGAGACCGGCAGCCGAAGAGGACAACATGTTCAAATAGTTTAGAGTGGCGCTGGACGATGACGAAAGATTGGGCAAGTTAAACAAACTACCTTGAGGTTGATTCTGCAAAAGCTGAAGAAGAGCGGCCTGCTGCTGCTGCTGCTGTTGCTGCTGCTGCTGATGCTGAGCAAGAGCAGCGAAGGCGACAGCCGGCGGCAAATTCGAAAAGTTAAACTGAGAGCTCAAATTGTTCAGCGAGGACTGGGCCGGCGACCCACTCGCCTTCACCGAGCCCTGTCCATACGAGTTCACGCCACTCGGACCCCTCTGCCTCTGCTGCTGCTCTTTGCCCATGTTGCTTTTTGCCTGCGCCACATTTTGCACACTGCGTGCACTCTGCTGGACGGGTCGGGGCCCCGCGGCCGCCGTCTTGGCCGCAGTGGGGCCGGGCCGGTGCGAGTGGAGCGGCGAGGGCCGGCCGCTCGCCACCGCCGCCATCTTGTGGTTGACCGGGGTCGAGTGGGTCGGCCTCGGCTGCGGCACCGTCTTGGCCGCCGGCTGCGCCGCCTTGGCCGCCGTCTGCTCGCTCAGCACCTGTTTTTCGAACACTTCCTTGTCCTTGTGCGCCTTGCCAAACAACTGCTTCAGCTTGGCGATCTGTTCTTGCTTGATGTGCCTCTTTTCTATGACCTTGAGACACTTTTCGCATAGAACAACACCGTTGCGGTCGGCGCGCCACACCGGCGTCCAGTCAGTGCCGCACTGAGCGCACACATACGGATACTCGTAGCGCACTTCCACTTGAGTGTTTGTCTTCTCCTTGTCGTCCTCGTTCATCTCTCGCTTCTCTTTGTTCTCTTTGTGCTGTTGTTTGCTGGCCAAGTGCTCTTGCACACACCGGACCACCTCTTCCAGGCCCAGACACATGAGAAAGTCGGGCGAGTTGCCGTTCGGCAAAAAGTAAATGTCCTGGAACAACTGGCTGTGCTGAACGCTCTTCGGCGGAAACTCAAGTTGGTTGAGCGACTTTTCGAACTCTTTGCGCACCAGCTGATTGACGAGAGCGTGTGTGTGCGCATTGGGCAGTTTTTTGGCCGGGGCCGCCTCGGACACGGGACTGAAGGCGGAGGAGGGCGACGCGTTTGTCTTGAGCAGTGGCGAGCTGTTGTTGGCCACTCGGTGATGCTGCTTGGACTGGACCGCGGTGACCGAGGCCGATGAGTGGACGGGGCTGGCGATCGGGGTCGGTGCCGGCCGGCTCGGCGTCGCTAGTTTGCCCGGTGCCGGCTTTTGCTGTTGGGCCGGCTTTGGCGCCACTTTGGCCGGCTGGCCGTTGACGCGGTGCGCGTTGCTCTTCTGTGAATAGTACATCCGCTTGAGCACTATGTACTTGGTCTCTTCGTTGCGCAGCTTGTTTTCTAGTTGGCGCAGACGGATGAGGGCGCGCCGCTTTTTGTCTTCATGGTGGGTTTTTATTTTTTTGGTCGGCTCGGGGTCCGGCGAGCCGCTCCGTTTCAGGCTGGTGATGAGAAGCTTTTGCTTGAGGCTGGTGATTTGGGAGATGTGCGAGTGGTCGTCGTCTTGTTGTTGGTCGGTGCCGTTCTGCTTGACGGCTATGGACTCGATGGCGCCGTTGGGCGCGCTCGGATGCGAAATCATCATTTCGTGGTGTGATTTTTGTTTGGGTGGTGGTGATGGTGCTTTTTTGTTATTTTTTTTTTATTAGTGAAAAAAATTCAATTCTAAATGAGAGAAAATGCAAATTTATTAATTTTATCCAGAAACGACCTTGACCTTTGTCGTGAAAAATTTTGCAATTTTTCTCCAAATTAAGGTTCTCCATGTTAGAAAAAAAGAAAATGGCGGCCCATCCAGTCGATCGTCACTCGCTGTCCTTTTGTTTGTGCACTTTTCTGCACTTGACTTTCCCCCTTTTTTTTTTTTTTTTTTTTTTTTTTTTACTTTTTGCAAATAATTTTTTTTTGTTAATAAAATAATAAAAAAAAAATAAAGTTTATTATTTATGAAAGTAAATATCAAGAACTGGATGTATCGCGATATGTAATTTTTTTCTTATATGTTCGCTTTTGTGTGAATGTCTGTTAAGTTATTTTCTCTATTTGTGCTCGTTTAATATCAATTATGCTTAGGCTTAAAATCGATTTTATGAGACTTTAAAATCGGCTTACTAATTTTGGCTTGATTTTGATCGCCTTTATTAACGCTTGACTATTTTTGTTTCTTGTACACCCTCATTGACCCTAAATTAGCCTTTTTGTGACCATTGCAAAATATATATTTAATATTTTGTAATTTTTTTTTCAAAATATTCTCTGATACTTAAATATTTTAATACCTTAGAAATTGTCTTTTTTAGTGAACAAAAAAATTGGATAATTTTTCTAGATAATTTTTCTTTATTTTTCTTTTTCTTGTGAATGACGATAAACAAGTTTGAATAAAGTTAAGAGTCTTCTGAAGCTTATTTTTTTTTATAAATCCTAAGAGTCTAACGATTATTTTTTCCCCTTAGTTAAAAAAATTATTTATTTAAATAAAGTTTTATCTTTAGGAAAAAAAGTTAATGATTTTTTTACTTTGACACAAAATATAGCCAATTGGTAGCCCTAAAATAGCCTTTTTTTTTGACAATTATTAAAAATTAATTTAATTTAATATTTTGTAATTTTGATAATTGTCATTTTTGGTAAACAAAAAAAATGAATGATTTTTCTAGAGTCTTCTGAAGCCTTCTTTAATATTAAACTTATTTTTTTATAAAAAAATCCTAAACAAGAGTCTAACGATTATTTTTTCCCCTTAGTTAAAAAAATTATTTATTTAAATAAAGTTTTATCTTTAGGAAAAAAAGTTAATGATTTTTTTACTTTGACACAAAATATAGCCAATTGGTAGCCCTAAAATAGCCTTTTTTTTTGACAATTATTAAAAATTAATTTAATTTAATATTTTGTAATTTTGATAATTGTCATTTTTGGTAAACAAAAAAAATGGATGATTTTTCTAGAGTCTTCTGAAGCCTTCTTTAATATTAAACTTATTTTTTTATAAAAAAATCCTAAACAAGAGTCTAACGATTATTTTTTCCCCTTAGTTAAAAAAATTATTTATTTAAATAAAGTTTTATCTTTAGGAAAAAAAGTTAATGATTTTTTTACTTTGACACAAAATATAGCCAATTGGTAGCCCTAAAATAGCCTTTTTTTTTGACAATTATTAAAAATTAATTTAATTTAATATTTTGTAATTTTGATAATTGTCATTTTTGGTAAACAAAAAAAATGGATGATTTTTCTAGAGTCTTCTGAAGCCTTCTTTAATATTAAACTTATTTTTTTATAAAAAAATCCTAAACAAGAGTCTAACGATTATTTTTTCCCCTTAGTTAAAAAAATTATTTATTTAAATAAAGTTTTATCTTTAGGAAAAAAAGTTAATGATTTTTTTACTTTGACACAAAATATAGCCAATTGCTAGCCCTAAAATAGCCTTTTTTTTTGACAATTATTAAAAATTAATTTAATTTAATATTTTGTAATTTTTCTTTTCAAAATATTCTCTGATACTTAAATAGTTTAATACCTTAGAAATTGTCTTTCTTAGTGAACAAAAAATTGGATGATTTTTCTCAATCTTCTAAAGCCTTCTTTAATATTAAACTTTTTTTATTCAATTTTAAAAAAAAAATTTTAATCTAGAGTCTAAACGATTAATTTTTTTCGTAGCAAAAAAAATTATTTATTTAGTCAAAGTTAAATCTTTAGGAAAAAAAGTTAATGATTTTTTACTTTGACACAAAATGCAGCAAAATGGTGGCCCTAAAATAGCCTTTACTTTGACCATTATTAAAAATTAATTTAATTAAATTTTTTGTAATTTTTTTCAAAGTGTGCCTCTGAAAATTAAATATTTTATAACTTTGAAAATTGTCTTTTTTGGCAAACAAAAAAAATTGGATTATTTTTCTATTTTATTTCTGCATTCTGAAGCCTTCTTTAAAATAAAACTTATTTGTTTAATATGAAAAAAATACAAACCTAAACAAGAATCTAAACGATTAATTTTTTATGTAACTAAAAAAATTTTCTATTTAATTACAGTTTAGATTTAAGGAAAAGGAGTGAATGATTTTTTTATTCTGTCACAGAGTGGGTCTACATTGTGACTTTAAAAATAACCTTTGTTAACCATTACAATTTTGAGTGTTAAGGTTTTTTTTTAATTTTCCTGAATTATTAGGGTCCTTTCTCACACTTAAATATTTTTTTACCTTAAAAATTGTCTTTTTTTTAGCAAAAAAAAAATTAATGATTTTTCTAGAAACTGTCTGCATTCTGAAGCCTTCTTTAATTATTTAACTAATATTTTTATTTATTTTAAACAAAACTTACAGTTTAAAAATATTATATTTTTTTCGTAACCAAAACATTTTTTAATTTAAAGTTTAATATTAAACAAATATTAAAATACAGAATAATTTAATTTTTATAGAAAATTTGAAAAATAGTCATTTTTTGACAAGATCAAAAAAAATTAGATAATTTTTCGAGAATATATCTGCAGTTTGAAGCCCTCTTTAGCACTTAGTTTAATTTATTTATTATTCTAACTAACCTTCTTGAGTCTATTATAGTATTTTAATTAAAATTTATTTTTTAGGAAAAAAATAAAGATTTTTACCTTCTCACAGAGCTTCATTGTGAGACTAGCCTTTATTTAATATTTTTTCAAAATTTTCATTCAAATCAAATCGTTAAAAAAAAATTTTTTTTTACTTATGATGATTTGGAAAAAAATAAGGTAATTTTTTTTAGTATACCTGCATTTGAGGATCCTTTTCAAAAAATATTAATTCAGTTAAAGCATTTCTTGAGCTTAAAATGTCCTTTATTAAACAACATCAAAAAATACATTTAATTAAAATCGAATCTTTTGGGAGAAAAAAAATTTAGATAATTTGGCTCAGAGTGTACCTGCATTGAGCTTAAGTTTTTATTGCCAGTCATGTTTTTAGAAATTAGTAATTAATTGATGATACCTGATCTGAGTTTACAGAAATGTTTTAATGCTTAATGTCTGCTGGATCGATAAAATTTAAAACTTGATATTGCTTGCATCTGAAATTTAATTATTTTTTTTATCAAAACCAAGGTCCCTCTTGACCTTAAAATAGTCTTTTATGACAAAAACTAAATATTATTTTTTATTTTAAATTTTTTAATTTAACAAAAAAAAACATCTTATTTTTTTAATTAATTATGAATATGATTTTTAGAAAATGTAAATTAGTTTATGATTCCGTATCTGAACACAAATATGTTAACTACACAAAAATCAATGGCAAGAAAACATGATATCAAAAACTTAAATTTTTTTCCATAACTCTTGTCTTGACCACTCAATAGCCTTTTTTGAGAACAATAAATTTTTTTTTGTTTAAAAAAAATTAGATAAATTTTAAATCTTTCACAAAATGTAACCTTCATTTGTATTTTTAAATAATTTTATTTTAATTTTTTTATCTAAAATAAAAAATTTATTAATTTGTGAACTAATTGTAAATATTTGAGGAAAATTAATGGATATGATTAATTGTTCCATGAATAATTTGATTTAGTCATGCGTGCCTCTTGAACCCACTAAATATTTTTTCTGACTACCTTAATTCCGAAATAAGCTTTTTACACAACTAAAAATAAATTAAAAGACCAATTTTGATCGATTACAAAACTGAGTTTTGTTAGACAAATCTTTAAATTCGTATTTAATCTAGTTAAATAAAATGCAGATAAATTTTAATATATCTTAAAGTGATTTAGATTAGCCGTATTTTTTAGAAATAAAATAGATAGATAGAACAATTAAAATTTTTCTGTGTCTGTATTTATTATGACCAGATTTTGCTCCGTTTTTCATTTTTAAAAATTTAAGATAATTTTTATTTTCTTTCTAAATATTACTAAATTTAAAAATTTCAAAAATTTAACATTTTTTATTGTCAGATTTTTCCATGACTAATTTAACTTAATCATGTCCGCCTCTAAAACTAAACAAATTTTTTTCGCAATCAAACTCTCTCTTGACTTCAAAATGGACCTTAGACAACAACAAAAAATATTTAAATTTTAATTTAATCTTTTAGTAAAAAAATAAGACAATTTTAATTTGTTTGGTGTCTGCTTTCCAGTGACAAATTTGACTAAATTTATCGAAACTTAACAAAGCTTTTTTTTCCAAATCCCCCTCACCCCCACACAAAAAATAACCATTTTTGGACAACAATAAAATAAATATTTTATTAATTTGTTTCAAAGTGTACCTGAATAATGAGTCCTTTAGCTTGTGCATATCTTTTTAAAAAATTAATTGATCATACCTGACCTGTTTTTACTTATGTGTCTAATTCTATAAAATTTCAATCTCTTTAAATTTTTTAAGAAAACCATAAAAAGTGTGACGTCACATTAGCAACAAACTTCTCATCAAAAAACTGGATTTAAAAGTGAATGTTAGCGTTGGGACATTTTTGCGAATTTTTGAGAACAAAGCTGTCCACTGAACCATTTTAATTATTCGATCCACAATTTGTAATCAAAGCTGCAGTTAGATGCATCAAGCTCATTTGACCATTTTGAACAAAACAACTGCCCATGTTGCTAAATTAACATAAATTATTATCTAAACAAAACAGCCCTATTTAGCATAATATATTCACTTGGACCAAGTTTGTAAAATTGAACCATTCAGGCCAAAGTTCAGACAACAAAAAAACCTAGCCATCAAACAAAAGACACTTTCCGTTTTTGACTTGATCAACTTTCTAGTTTAGATCCACTCGAACTTGTCTAAAAAAAAAACTAATCTATTTTTTGTACTTAACTACTTAAGCATTTGTATACTCTGCTTGGTAATAATTGAAATTAAAGAGTTTGAGCCGAATCAAACTGTGGTGTTTAAGTATCGCAATGCTTTCAGAAGAGAAAAAAAAAGAGTAACAACAAAAACCATGCTTTTAATTTCTTTAACATGCGCACACTTATCCGTAAGCCAAAACTTGTCTCAAGTTGACCACCCTTCAGCATTATTGTTTAACATTTCACTCTGACGTCACATAATTCTCCAAAGATTCAACTAAATTTAAACTTTTTTTCTTAATAAATCATTTGACAAAATTAATTAATCTAAATTACTCAGAAGATTCGATTAGCCTAAGCCTAGACGCAGCAGATAAGATAAAGTAACTTATCAGCAAAACAATTTTGGATAAGTATACAGCATGATTTGGAAGTGTCCAAAGACTTTGTTAGTGGTCATGTGGACACAAACATGGTGTTTGTGACTACTGTGCGTGAACTAATGGTGAATTGAGAACAAAAAAAAATCAAAAAATTAGAAATATTGTTTTAAATTCATAATTTTCAAAGAGTTCTTACCCTTAACAAAAAAAAATGCTCGCTCAGATATTTGAACGTAATCAACAACAAAAAATGGCAAAAATCATAATTTCATATGTATTTACGTTTTATTTTCATGCAGACACATTTCTCTGCGATCTCCCCTCTTCGCTCAAAATTCGATTAAGCACGATTTTTATCTCTTGTTTAAATTGTTGGGACAACTTTTTTGATCCGAAAATTGTTGGCCAATTAACCTGTTTTGCTGCTGGCTAAATTTTCTAGTTTTGATATTTTTTTTAATTGGGCTCTCAAAAAGTGACACTGGATCCGACTGCTGGACTTTTGTTTTGTGCCAAAAAGAAGACAAAAGAGTGCGCTTAATAAGTTGAAAAAAAATGAAATCAAGCTTTTTTCCATCTTGTGCCAACTCTTGAGCTAAATTCTAAAATAAAATCAAACTTAATTTTTATGATGATGGAAAAGATTTTATCTAATTTAATTATTAAAATTGTTTTATGGTTTAATTTGATGAAAAATATTCTTCGATAATTAATATTCAAATTTTATTCAATTAAAAAGAGAGTTTGAAAACAATTCATGCTAATTCTTTTCAAGAAACAAAATTAATTCACTTTTGACTGAATTCTAAAAAAAAGTGTTTTAAAAATAGAAGAACTTTTTTAATCATCGAAAACTTTAAATTTAACTTGTTTTTAGAAGCAAGTCCTTGATTAACCAAATAGCTTATCTTAAACCAGAAAAAATGGGACAGAGATTTGTAGAGAACTTTTTGAAAAAAGCCATCTAAAGTCTAACCCAAAGCGTTTCGGTTTTATTTTGTGTTTCCCAGGTTTCCGTAGTTCGAGACGAGTCTATTTTAAATTTAAAATTCCAAATACTTAAATAGCTTATAAATCTTACCTGAATTTAATTGATTGGAATCGTTATTTGGTACAAAAATTATTTTTTTAAGTCCTTGACGCGAAGAGCAAAATAAAAATAAATAAAAAAATAAAAATTTTTTTTTAAACTTTTTAATTATAAATTATCTAAAATTATCTATGCTTTTTAAAATTTTGATTCTTTTTGTTTGCTGGATTAAATGTAAGAGAAAAAAAATACATGCTTATGCTAATTGAACATCAATAAATTATCTAAAATCGTTTTAATCAATGTTTTGGTATTTCTTTCGATAATGAAAGGATTCAAGCGTCTAAACATGTCTTCTTTATGTCAAAAAATTATTTTAATGCATTTTTAAAATTCCATGATTTTTTTTTTAAATGATTTTTAAAAAAAGTTTATCGAGTTAATTTCCAGAAATAAACTCGAAGACAAAAGAATAAAAAATTGTATTAAATTAGACATTTTTAAAATTTACAAGAGATAAAGTAAAAAATTTAATCAATAAAGACTACTTTTTAATTTTTTCTCTTATTTGAAGTTTAAGTCGAAGGTAAATAAAAATTTATTTTTAGTCCTAATAAAAAATCAAAATTAAATTTGAAATTGCCTAGTTGATGAAAATACTTTTTTGTTTTTTTTTTGTTTTTTTTTGCTTGTTTTTGTCAGCTTACATTAATGTACTTAGGGTCAATGCAGACATCCAAACTTGAACGCTCTTTATTCACAAAGTCGCGACTGGTATCTAGAACTTGAAACTGTAATCTTGAAAAGAAAACAAGATTTTATTTATTTTTCAAAAGTATTTTAAAAAATTTAATCTGTAAAACATCTTTGATTTTAATTTAATCATGGTTTTATTTTTTCCAAAGTATAACAAAAATAAAAACAAAAGAATTTAAATTTTATATAAAAGATCATTTTGAATTGAAAAAAATTCATTTACTTCAAGATTAGATTGATCCTACTGTGTAATGTGCAGCATCACTTTGAATATGTCTAATTTAAAATTTGGAAAAATCGTCCAGAAATAAAAAGAATAGTTTCAGAAAATTTGGTTCACTTAATTAAATCGAATGCTGGAAATAGAAAAAATAATTATTCAGAGGCTTTAAATTAAACATCACTGCTTTAGGGAGAGATTACCATCACTTAAGTGAAACTAAAGCGGATAAAACCATCGAGGCTAATGAGCCAAAAGAAAATTCTTGATTAAATCAAATTTAAAATCTAAATGAAATCAAGTGAAATTTTTAAAATTAACTGATTGTATAATTGACAAAAAATTTATTTGTAAATCATTTTAAAATAAACTTAAAAGTAAAAAAAAGCTTAGAAGAATAATTGCTTTTATTAATAAAAAAAAGCATAAAATTTAATATATCTCTTTTAACAAATTTAAATCATTTGATAGTATTTGCAGTTATATTTTTTAAAAATTGAAATATCTTTAATATACTTTTTTATTTTTGTCAAAATTTTGGGAACAAGTTTTAAGAGAATTATGGAGCATTTTGTATTTGATTTTTAAATAACAAAATAAAGTATTAATCAATGAATCTAACCACTTATTGCGTTCATTATAGATTTTTTTTTCCTAACTTAAAAACACCAATCCTTCTTAATTTTACATAAAAATATTTATTTCATGTTTTGTTTAAAATTTAAAAGAAACAATTTACTGTAGTTTATATTGAAGAATTTTAGTTTTTTGAGCACAGTCTCTAGCTTACTTTCATTAAAAATACGATTTTCATATTTTAAACATGTTTAAACTCCCAACTATTAGTTTCATATTCCTTCTTCTTATTAAAAATTATTTAGAAGGAATTATTTTAAATATCTCAAATTATTTCTATAATTTTAAAGAAAAAGTAAGAACAAAGTTAAGTAATTTTAATGCATTAAAAAAACCATCAATAAATCAATAAAAAATTTATCCGAAAACTTTTTTCACCATTTTTATTTAAAACTTTTAGTTCACTTGGAATAGTAAAATTTTGTTCAGATTATTTTGCAAAGACCATATCAACCTAAAAAAAATTTAAATAATTGTTTTTTTACATCAACATTAAATTAAAAATTAATCAAAAAAATTTTATTTGAGAAAAAAAACAATAAAATTACTCTAATAATATGAATTCGAATTACTCTAAATTGAAAAATTTTGTAAATGAAACTAAAAGTGGAAGTAGCTCAGCAAATGGTTTATCGGACGCAAAAAATACTGTCTTTGACTTTTTTAGTAAAAGTGTTCTCCGCAAAGATATAAATACAACAAGCCCACCATTGGAGACAAATGACCAAACAGATACATGGTTTAAAGAAGCTGACAACGATCCATTCTGTCCTAAATTAGTAAATTTAGTTTTATTAAAGTAACAAAAATCACAAACCAACTTATTTAAGACAAAAACTCAAAGAATCATAGGATTTATGATCTGTTTGCTTATGGGTGTATTTTGTATGAGTTTGGCTAGCTTGTATATTCCAGTTATAGTGTTAAAATCCAGAAAATTTGTGCTTTTATTCAGCTTAGGAAGTCTTTTTTTCATAGCTAGCTTTTCAATTTTGTGGGGCGTAAAAAGTCACATCAAGCATCTTTTTAATATAGCACGTCTTCCATTTACTCTGTCATATTTTACGACATTATTTGCGACAATTTATTACGCAATGATTGTCAAGAGTGTTTTAATTACCCTTCTATTTGCAGTACTCCAAATTGGAACATTGATCTGGTAAGTTTCATTTTTTTCTAAAATTTTTTCAATGAAAAATTAGTAAAAATTTTTCTTTTTAATTATTAACTATTTTTAATTTTAATTTTAACTAAGGTATGTTGTAAGTTATATTCCAGGAGGACAAAAAGGTTTGACATTTTTTAGCAAAATGTTTTATTCTCTTGCTTCCAAAACAGTTCAGACTACTCTTCAAGTTTGATAAAATCAAAATTTTTTAAAATGTTTTGAAATTGTTTTTATTTTTTTTATTGATGATGATTTTATATTTTAAATGACATACATTTTATTTGCGCAATGAATTAATCAAATTTTTTCAAAATATATAAAAATAAAAACTTTTAAAAAATTATTTATATTTCATTTATTAAAGAAAAAATTTGAATATATTTTTTTTAAAAATTCTCTAGACCCTCGCAAAATAATGTGTGTGTGTGTGGTTCCCAAGTTTTAAACGATTATCAATATTTTAAAAATCGACCATTTTCTGCTGCCCTAATTGAATGTTTTGTTTTATCTTTTTTAATGAGATATTTGTAATCTTTAACACTGTTAGATTGTATTTTTATAATTTAAATGTGTAAGTCAATTAAATGAACATCATCTCACACTCATATTTTGTTAACGAATGTATTTTTAAAAAAATTAAGTCATAAAATGTTTGATGAATAAAAAAATCTGAAATAATGTAAAATTATTTATTAATAAATATTTTAAAAATAATTTAAAGTCAATAATTTAATTTTTTCTTCAGTTTCATTTTATTTTTTATTTTCTTTTTTAAAAAAATTTTTTTTAATATTTTTTTTTATTTCAAATAAGCTTTGAGAATTTAAAAGTGTGTTTATTTTTTTTCATAAAAACTCATCTAACTTGATCAACAGAAAAAAATATTCTTTGATTTTGCTTTAAAATTTTTGAATAATCTAATTCATTTGATTAAAAATTGAAAAATAAATGAAGAAAACTTAAAAATGAATGCACTGGTTATAAATTAATCTTGAATTATCATTAACCACTTCGCTTAATTAAAAAATAAAAGAATAGTAATAAGTAAAATAAAGTAAAGTTTATTTGTTAAAAAATTTATTTTAAAACCTATTTAGTATATTACTAATAAACTTAGCTTTTTTGAAAATAAATATTTTTCAACTGTTTTATTTTTTGATAACACAATAATTAAATTTTTTTGAATAACTTTAAATCATTAGAAATAAAATGATTCGTATGTGGTCAAACACATTTCAATTAATGGTCAATAAACCAACTCATTGCTTTAATTTGACTCGAGAATACAAAACCAGAGGAGAGTATTTCCGTAATATTGGTTATGAATACAATAAAGTTTATAAAGGAGGTAAATTAAAGATTAAAAAAAAATCTGACGACTTTAAAAAATGTTAATTAAAAGGTCTTTTGCCTAGATTGGACCCCAAAGAAGATAGCATACCAATTCCGATGCCAATATTTAAAAGCAAAAACCCATGGTCAGAAAAAAAGGCTACATTTGGTCAAAACGATTACATAGATATACTTGGTGATGGAAGCGTGAATCCAGTTGATTTAATAAACGGACCAAAGTGGCTCGTTGGATTTAGAGGAAACGAACTTCAAAGATTGAGCAGACAGATTAAGTTTGAAGGAAGCAAGATTAGAGCTAAAAATTCGAACAAATTTCACGAAATAAACAAGAGAATCAAGTATCTAATGTGGCGATACAATCATAAATTTGGTGGCCTTAAAAAATAAGAGAAATAAGCTGAATATTTTTAAATAAAAGATTGTGTGACCATTTTTATACATGTTTTTGAAAAATCAACTAAATTTATTTTCGATAATGATAGATAAAATTTTAACAAATTTTGATATTAATTTCTTCAAAATTTTTATTTTAAGTCCTCAGGTTTTTCTTATGAACAGTAATTTTAAAACAAAAGGAGCTAGTCTTTATTGTTTTTTTTTCACATCATTATAAGCATTAGCTCCATTGCAAAAAGTCTTTATTTTCTTTTACACACGAAAAAAAATTTCCTACAAACTAATTTATAAACGAAAAATGATCAACAAAAAGATATATTTAAAAATTTAACTGATACAATTTTTTGTCTATATTTATAAAATAATTTTTATTATCAAAAATAGGATTTAAAAAGACTATTTGATTTTCACAAAATATTAAGTGACATTTGATAAGAGGAAAATATATAAAAAAAAAGATTATTTTCACTTATACAGAAAATAATATAAATATAAAGCTTACTGTGGCGAATTGACATTAGGATCCATGGTAATTTTACTAATTTTTAAGTAAAACAAGAATTGTAAAAGACGGTAAATTAACTAAATTTTGCGTAAATTTGCGTTTAAAGAAATGAAATTACGAATTTTTAAATTAAATTATGTAAACTCCAAAAATGCCAAAAAAATAACAAATTTTGCTGTTTTTCAAATAAATTTGTTAAAAAATACAATTTTGACTTTTGAAAATTTTTTAAATCAAATAAAAAAAAATTACATCAATTTAAAAAAAAAGAAAGCAATTTCATTATAAAACCGCAAAAAGTTAATACTCACCTCTAAAAATAAAAAAAATTAACAATTATCACAATAAAAATATCTTTTTTTTTTCATAATTAAGCCACATTTTTCACATGTTTTAGATTCATTATTTTGAGTAGATTCTTGATTGAATGTTTTTTGTTTTTTTTTATTATTAGGCACAACTTCGGTTAAATCATCTTGCTCTTGCATCTTGTTCCACTTGCTCATCATGACCAGAGTGCTCTCCATCGGATATAAAAGCTGAACCATTTTCTTTTTTATCGGTTATTTTGTAATACATTGAAATTTTGCATCTATTTTTTTGACAATTGCAATCATAACAGTACTTATCTTCATTTTTGTTTGACTTTAAGCCTGTATAATTCCATAACGTATCACCGATATTTTTTGATTTCATTTCTTGTTGGAAAATTTCAAAACTATCATAATCTTTGTAGAAATCGTACACTTTACCTTTACCACGCTTATTTTTAACAGCTCCTTCAGAATAAGTTAAAAATTAAAAAAATAAAATAAAAATGAAATAAAATAAAATAAAAATAAAATTAAAGTTAATAAAATAAGATAAAAAAAAAAAAAAAAATTAAAAAAAAAAAAGTAAATAAGCTAAATAAATGAAAATTAATAATATATAAAATTGGAAAAGATTGTTACATGTGGCTCATGTTTAAATAGTTCAAGTTTCAGGAAAAAAAGAAGAAATAGTAAGGTAGCAATTACACAATGGAGTTGGGTAGTCAATATATCTTGATTCGAAACCTTCTTTGTATTCCTTCACCAGTCTTACAACCAATGGAATAGAATGACTCAGTCCTGTCCCAACATATCTCTCACTCAATTCAAAAAGCCGATTCGAGACTGTTAGTAATTTTAGTTTATTAAAAGCCTCATGATGTACGATGTTGGAGGGAGTATCATATTTTAACTTAAGAATAGATCTGACTGCTGTATTCTGAATTGCTTGTAGTTTTTTGATATTATTTTCTGAAAATGAATTTAAGCAAGGAAAAGAATAGTCTAAAATTGATCCGACTAAAGATTTATATAAATTTCCGAGTGTGTTTTGATTAAGACCCCATTTTTTGTTTGACAATATCTTAATAATATTTAGCCTTTTATTGCAGCGCTCTTTAATTTCATCTACCAGTATATTAAATTTTAATTTAGAATCAAATTTAATACCAAGAAACTTGATTTCTTTTTGTCTCTCTATTCTGTTTCCATAAATTTTTAAGTTAAGATTATCACTCTCTTTTTTGTACCTAGAAAAGACTACTGAACACGACTTTTCAACTGATATCTTCATTTTCCACTTAATAAGCCATTGTTCTAGTTCGTTGAGGTATTTATTGATCTTATTTTCTAGGTTCCCCTTTTTGTTATAAATGAAGAATGTAACTAGATCATCTGCGAAAAGCAGAGAGTATTCATTATTTGTTTTGTTTCTTTTAGGGATGTCATTAATGTAAATACTAAATAAAAGAGGACTAATTACTGAGCCTTGAGGAACACCTGCAGTTATTTGATATTCTTCGCTCAAATGGTCATTCACATTTACCTTAAATGTCCTAGAGTCTAAAAAGGATTTTATCCAGTTAGTCAAGTAATGAGGTGGATTTATTTTAATCAATTTAAAAAGTAAACCTTCATGCCAAACCCTATCAAAGGCTTTAGAAATATCAAAAAAAAGTCCGCAAACTCTTTTTTTTCTATTAAATGATTCCACAATTTTTTGAATTAAGAAGAAAAGATTATCTGCTGTTCGCCGGTGTTTCCTAAATCCAGATTGCTCCTGGATAAGGAGTGAATTCTGCTCTAAAAAATTGTATAATCTTGAATATACTATGCGTTCCATTAGCTTTCCTAAACAACTCGTTATACTTATTGGTCTATAATTTAAAGGATCTTGTAAAGTAGAGGCCTTTTTTTGAATCATAGTAATGTAAGATGTTTTCCACGCTTTCGGGACTCTACCTTCTCGAAGAGATAAATTAAAAAGTTCTATGATTTCTATTAATGAATTTCTAGGTAAGTTTTTTAACATTAAATTATGAATTTGGCAGGTCCTGATGCCGCTTCATTTTTTAATCTCTTTAAAGCCATAATTAATTCATTTAAGCAAATTGGATCATTAAAATTAGACTGGTTATAATTCCTAAAGAAAACAGAGTTAGAATTTAGTATTTCGATATCTTTCTCAGTATCAATTAAATCAGAATTAGGACTAAATATTGAAGATAAGAGTTCTCCAAAGCATTTTCCCTTTTCTTCACTAGTTTTGAATTCCCTTTCATTTAAAATCAATTTAGGAATTAAATTTGATCCTTTTTTTGTTCTAAATTTATTTATTTTTTTCCAAAAAGGTCTACTTGTCAGTGGGTTTTTTCCCATCTTCTCAATAAAATCAAACCAATTTTGATTCCAGAATTTTTTTAAAGAGGCCTTTAACTCAGATGTAAGTTGATTAAATTTTTGCTTGAGCTTTTGTCAGCGAGTTTTCTGGTAATTTCTTCTTACTTTCCTACGTTCCTTTATCAAATTAACAATGTTTGGCGGAAGACTCGTTTTGTAGATTTTCAGAGAAAGATATGGAATGCTTTTATGTGAAGCAGAAATAATTTTTTCTGTTATTTTATCATTTAGTTGATCTATTGTGAGGGAACTTTCAGTGACATTCACTATTTGAGAATTTAAAATCTCGCTGAATAATTGCCAGTTTGCTTTCTTATAGTTAAACTTTTTAGCTGCAGATTTATTTTCTAATTGATAGCCAATAGAAATCGATGCTTCGATTGGGAAATGGTCACTAGTCATGTCTTGACTATTTAAGACACTGAAGTCGGTAATTTTGTCAATTAATGAAGATGAAACTAAAAAAAGGTCAAGAATTTCAAAGTAATTCTTATTAAAAATATTGAAAGTAGGATGCTTATCATTGATTACTGAAAAGTCTAACTCGTTGATTATTCTTTCTAATATTATCCCGTTTTCATTTTCCCCTACGCAGCCTATTTGCTTTGTTCTAGCGTTTAGATCACCACCTAAAATGTAGTTTCTACATGTTTTATTAACTTTTTTAAAAAACTCAAAGTTCAGAAGCACATTGGGTGGATTATAAAGACTAAATACAAACAATTCATTATTCTTTCCTAAGTTCATTTTTATACAAAGGAGTTCGGAATTGAATTCCTCGTAAGAAAAATCTTGTATAAATTCGATTCCTTCTTTAATTAAAATAGCTACTCCTCCTCCGTACTTGTTGCGTGGTTTTGTTAAGAACTGATAATTTTGAAAATCAAGATAAATATTTGCCTCACTCAAATCAATCTTTAATTCATTGAGCAAAACAATGTCGGGACATTTTTGAGCTAAAAAATTGTCTAAGAGGTGAACCCTACTAGGGAAATGAAGACAATTCCAGTGTGTAATTACTAACCTTGTTTTAATAAGAGGTTTTGTTCTTAAAATTGATTTATTTGTCTTCTTGTTCATTCTAAATCTTCTTCAAAGCTGTTTTGACTGGAAGTTTGCTGAACTACTTCACTGGATGATTGATCTACTTGACTTGTACATTCAGTTGTTGAACTGTTTGAATCAGACTCGAAGGTGTTGTCATTTTCATTTTCTAAGACAACTAATGGCTTCTTTGATTCGTTTTCGGTGAATTCTTTTTCATTTGGATCAGATTCGGAAAATCTCTTGATTTGATTTTTTGTTTGGAAAAAAGCTTCAGTCTCATTCTGATCATTTGAGAGGACATTGACAGGTCTCTGACTTATTGGTAAAATTTCGTTTAAACGGCTTACCAAACTGTCTTCTAACACTGAAGTTTTGAGGTCTTGAGGACTAATTTGTGACATTACGTCATTGAGATGTGATGGCTGATATCCAGGCGTTTTTGGCATCATATTTTCATCATTGTCTTTTTGGTCAGCTTCAATTATTGATTGGGTTTCTTCTTGGTCAATGTAAAGATCATTGTAGTCAATCTTTTTCCTCTCAAGCGACTTTAGCTTTTCAGCAATGGAGCATTTTTGTGTTAAGTGTCCTTTCTGATGACACTTTTCGCATAGTTTTTCTTTGACAGGGCATTTCGCTATGTTGTGCCCTTCTTCATCACAAAAATAGCATTTCTGCTTTTGTCCAACAATTGACACAAGACACTTTAAACCATACATTATTGTAGGGCCTGACAAGCTTCCAATAATGTTCTCAACTTCTTTTGGAAATGATATTCTTACTCTTCTGACACCATTTTTCCTCTCGGGTCTATCTTTATATTTTTCTTCAGTGATGCTTTCAATCTTAAGACCATCAATCCGAACAGCGTTAAAAAAAGTTTCAAGTCTATGATTCTCGAAATCAGAGGGCAAAAAGTGAAATCGAAAAGTACAATACCTTCTGAGATCCGGGACTTTATTTGCATCTTCAAGCCTGAAATTGGTTCCATTAATATTGATTTCACGATCGAAGATTTGGGTAACATTAAAAGCAGCATTAAACTCGATTATCCATACTTTGTTTGAAGAAAAATTGTAGACAGATGTGATCGCATCATTTTCCACCTAGTTTAGTACGATATCCAGTGCACCAAATAAGACCTTATGGCTAATCGGTTTGTCTAACCTCTTCAGATTTAGCTTGACCGAATTTTTAAATATCCACCGTCGGTTTTGGTTTGTTTTGTTGAGCGACATTGCCAACACACAACTTTCAACGGTTTTTTAACACGTGATGACGCTATTAATTGAATTTGATTTTTCAAACTTGCTAAGCCAAACGACAATTTTGAGTTTTTTTTAATCCCTTTTGAGTTTTCATAATTTTTAATATCAAATACAATTTCTTTTTAAATAAAATTTTGAGGCTAAAAATTAATTAATTAGATGGATTTTTAATTAATTAGAGAGGTTTTAATCAATTAGATAGACATTTATATAATTTGTTTGATTTTTTAATAAATAGGTATTTTTTTAATTAAAAGGGTTGGTTTCATTTTTTTTGACACTTTTATTAATATTTTGAGGTATTTTTTGACAAATTAGAGGTAATTTTTAATAAATTTGAGGTATTAAAAAACCGATAGCCAATTAAAAATAAAAAATTTTCAAAAGTCAAAATTGTATTTTTTAACAAATTTATTTGAAAAACAGCAAAATTTGATATTTTTTTGGCATTTTTGGAGTTTACATAATTTAATTTAAAAATTCGTAATTTCATTTCTTTAAACGCAAATTTACGCAAAATTTAGTTAATTTACCGTCTTTTACAATTCTTGTTTTACTTAAAAATTAGTAAAATTACCATGGATCCTAATGTCAATTCGCCACAGTAAGCTTTATATTTATATTATTTTCTGTATAAGTGAAAATAATCTTTTTTTTTATATATTTTCCTCTTATCAAATGTCACTTAATATTTTGTGAAAATCAAATAGTCTTTTTAAATCCTATTTTTGATAATAAAAATTATTTTATAAATATAGACAAAAAATTGTATCAGTTAAATTTTTAAATATATCTTTTTGTTGATCATTTTTCGTTTATAAATTAGTTTGTAGGAAATTTTTTTTCGTGTGTAAAAGAAAATAAAGACTTTTTGCAATGGAGCTAATGCTTATAATGATGTGAAAAAAAAACAATAAAGACTAGCTCCTTTTGTTTTAAAATTACTGTTCATAAGAAAAACCTGAGGACTTAAAATAAAAATTTTGAAGAAATTAATATCAAAATTTGTTAAAATTTTATCTATCATTATCGAAAATAAATTTAGTTGATTTTTCAAAAACATGTATAAAAATGGTCACACAATCTTTTATTTAAAAATATTCAGCTTATTTCTCTTATTTTTTAAGGCCACCAAATTTATGATTGTATCGCCACATTAGATACTTGATTCTCTTGTTTATTTCGTGAAATTTGTTCGAATTTTTAGCTCTAATCTTGCTTCCTTCAAACTTAATCTGTCTGCTCAATCTTTGAAGTTCGTTTCCTCTAAATCCAACGAGCCACTTTGGTCCGTTTATTAAATCAACTGGATTCACGCTTCCATCACCAAGTATATCTATGTAATCGTTTTGACCAAATGTAGCCTTTTTTTCTGACCATGGGTTTTTGCTTTTAAATATTGGCATCGGAATTGGTATGCTATCTTCTTTGGGGTCCAATCTAGGCAAAAGACCTTTTAATTAACATTTTTTAAAGTCGTCAGATTTTTTTTTAATCTTTAATTTACCTCCTTTATAAACTTTATTGTATTCATAACCAATATTACGGAAATACTCTCCTCTGGTTTTGTATTCTCGAGTCAAATTAAAGCAATGAGTTGGTTTATTGACCATTAATTGAAATGTGTTTGACCACATACGAATCATTTTATTTCTAATGATTTAAAGTTATTCAAAAAAATTTAATTATTGTGTTATTAAAAAATAAAACAGTTGAAAAATATTTATTTCAAAAAAGTGAAGAAAATTAATTTTAGGTTTTTTGTTAGAATTTTAATCATTACCAATTAATTTTCTTTCAAATTTAAAAAATCACATTTTTTCAAAACTTATTAAAAATAAATTATTAGAATAGTCACTTTTATAGGGCATTGTGAATTTTGGTACAAAAAACAAAAAAAAAATATTGAAAATACCAAATCTTAAGTTCTGAAGGACCAAAGCATGTTCTGTAAGTCACTGACTTGACTTTTAAAAATTTTGGATTCGACTGTGCTGTAGATTAGAGAACTAAAAGTTAAAATTAAAATTAATAATTTAACTATTAATTCATTAAAATCTTTATTTTAATTATCAAAGAGGACAAAAAGAACAAAAAGGAACAGTGTCAAATAAAATGAAATTCTAATAAAGTACAAAAAGTATAGAAAGGATTTTTACTTTTTAATAATCTCGATCTCAATTTTAGACAATGATTTTTTAACATTAAATTCAATTGACAACAATTTACTTCATACTGGTTACATTCGTCAATTTTATCAGAAATCTTAATTTCATCTTTAGCTTGTAAATAATACATTATTTCATTGTCATTTTCTTTTGTAATCACTTGTTTATTTAACTTTGCCCAATTGTAACCATTTGTCCAATCCGAAAGTTTTATTGTCGTATCTTGCTGAAAAACTTTTTTATTAACTGTGGTTGGGTTTCGTTCAATTGACCATTTTTTTACAATCGAAAGTACAACAACAGTGAATCTAGAAAATAGTCTGTTTGGAAAATAGTCTCCTTATGGAAATTTGAAGTGTTTCAATATCTTCCATTATTTCACGTTGTGAATCCTTGTCTTCCACTAATGTTAATTTTTTATCAACACATCTTTTCATATGAGCCCAACACATTACCATATTTTTGTCTTCGCCAAACACATTCGTAAAAAGATACATAATAGAAAGTACTTAATGGTAGCACTGTTAAGCAATTAATGTTCTTTTTTTTAAATTAATGTAAACTGCAAATTTATAATGTTGAAAAAATTTAATTAATGCATGTTTGATATAATAAATGTACGTTTAAAATAATTAATGCTTGTCCAAAATAATTAATGTTGTTTCAAAGAAATTAATGCTAAATATTTTTAATGCTCAAATCAATTAAATTAATGCTCATATAGTCTTAAAAAAATAACAAGTTAGTTAAGTAGATTTTTCATCAATATCATTTTATTTATTCTTTTATTAACTTAACTTCTACTTAAAACTTTATATGATACATTTAGCAATATTAATATTATAATCATAGATATTATTAAAATAAAATTAACAATTCATTACAAACACTCTCAAACTTGACCAAAATATTGGTTCGCAATTGACAGTATTTGTACTCAGGCTAAACATAAGGTACTTAATTTAATTCTCTTAAAGATCATTAAAGATAGGGAACATTATTTATTTATTAATTTTATTTGATACTGAAGTATAAGATAAAATTAAAAAATTTATTTATACTAGAAACAATTTTGATTTTTTCATAAAATCTCCAAGTTAATTATTTTAATTTATAAAATAAATACAAGAGAATTTTGATTTAGTCTTAGAGATACTTAAAATAGACCAGTTTGAATGCTTAATTTGTAATAGAATTTTAGAGGATCCAATCGAGTTAACGTGTGGCTTTACTTGCTGCACAAGACATTTAGTATCTCCTCAAATCTTCGAGCCATCAGAAACCCTTAGCATTCTTTGTTTCTGCTGCACTAAGTTTCACAATTTCAGCACTATTGGAAGATCCAATATTTTTGAAAATTATTTTAAAAGAGTCAATGAACCTGAAGTGGAGAAAAAATTCATCGAATGGCTTGAAAAGATAAGAAATTTGAGATACAAACTTAAATTACAATTTAAAATTAAAACTTTTGATTTCGATTCGCTTGAAAATTTGGTAGATAATGAAAAGGAACAAATTTTAGCCGAACTTTACCTGCAAGTTAAAAAATTAAATGATCATTTGACTTCACAATTGGATCAAATAAAAAATTACTCTCACTATTTGATCAAAATTTTGCAGCAAGAAAAATACAGAGTATGTGAGAAAATTAAAAATAAGGAAATATTCGATCCCCAATTGATAAAAGAATTCGATGATTTGCTTACTTTTTTCATTCAAATCCAATAATAGTGAAAAAAAAAATAATTACAAGGAATTTATTAAGAATTTTAAAAAATTAAATAGCGTTTCTTCGGCTATTGTGAATACAAGCAGCGAAAAATTTGACCACTTTATTAAAAATTTTTCATTCGAAATAAACAATGAATCATTTCAATTTTGCTTATTAGATGGAAATATAATGAGAAATGAAGTATAAGAGAAAGTACCCGCGATAGAAAATCAAAAAAAGAAAAGAAAAAAGATAAAGATAGGAAATTAGAAAAGAGAAAATCCAGCTCTAAATACGTAGATAAAACATAAACTTTTCCTAAAGGGATTTCATCTTTAAAAATAAATACTACAATTAAGGAATTTCATGGCACAGGTAAGGAACGAGTTGAAGATTGGCTTTATACTGTTGATAGAGTATTTAAGAGTTGTGGTATAATAAATGATGAACAAAAAGTTCTTCAGGCAAGCTCATTCTTAAGAGATGTCGCACTTCATAACTTTCAAGCCTTAGAAAAAACAAAAAAGGTCATTAGCTGGTCTGATTTTTGCGAACATATGACAAAAAGATACAAACCAACTGACCACGAATTTAAGTTAAGAGAAAAGTTAAAGAATCTAAAAGCTAATAGAGATATAAACAGCTATCTAAACGAATTTAGGATATTAATGAATCAAATAAGTAGTATGGATGAAACTGATAAAATTAGTTATTTTACAGATGGTCTTTCAGGTCTTAAGTCAGGCTACGTGAAATTCTGTAAACCAAAGACTGTAGAAGAAGCAATAGAAGTAGCTGAGAATTACGAAAGATTTAAGATGTCGGAAAATCCAAAAAATGCAGATATCTTTTTCGCAAGCTCGAAATCAGGTTTTAAAGTCAAATTGAGAAATAAGCCATACCCTTATAAACATAAAAAAGATCAAAAATACAAATCCGATTAAGTATAGTAATAAACCCAGGTATAAAAAGAAAAAAGTCTGTTATGGATGTGGCTCAGAAGGACACTATATAAACCAATGCCATAAAAATAATAATCGTCGTCGTAGCATTGACAAAAAAGAGAAAAATAATAAAAGAAATAAATTGGAACGTAAGGATAAAAGTAATTATAGCAAAAACGCAATGACCACCGAAGATTTGACAAAAACAAACGATCTGCTAAAACACACAGGCTTTATTCTAGACAAAGAAGTCGAAGTAGTATTTGATACTGGAGCTTCATCTTCTATTATAGGATTGAATACGGCTAAAAAATTAGGGTTAAATATTTTACCTTCCGATAAATCAATAAACACAGCAGACGGTTCAACTAATAAAGTTATCGGTGTAACAGAAAAAATCGAATTAAAAGTGGAAGAAACTGTCGCTAACTTATCTCTTATAATAACTAACGTCAGTCATATCGAAGCCTTACTAGGTTTAGACTGGTTCGACCAAACAAAAGTAGTTTTAGATCCAGCTAGAAGAATCCTAAAAATTCCAGGAAAAAATATTAAACTCGATTCAGAAGAAGAATCAGACGTCGAAACGGAAATAAACGCTTACCTAGCCGATCAAGAACCAGATTACATTTTTTCAGACGAAATTATAGACTGTGAAGCTAAATTCGAATTAAAGCAGACAAACTTGAAAGTTCTAGATGACTTTTTAAAACAAAACGAAGATGTTTTCGCAAAAAGCCTAAATGATTTAAAAGAATGTAAAAATGTCAAGTTTGACATCGAAACGACAACCAAAACTCCAGTAATGTCAAATCCTTATAGACAAGCAAATTCAGTAAATGACGAATTAAGAGCGTAAGTAAAGAAAATGCTTGATGCAGGAATAATAAGACCAGGCAAAGCAGTTACATGGGCATCTCCAGCATTTCTAATCAAACAAAAAAGTGGCTCTCGATTTGTCGTAGATTACAGAAAACTTAACTCAATGACAAAGCCATTTCTACATCCTTTACCACGTATTGACGACATTTTGGACAAACTTTCAAAAGGTAAAATTTTCACTCATTTAGACTTACGGAAAGGTTATTTCCAGATAGGACTTAGCGAGGACAGTAAACATAAAACAGGATTTATTGTTCCCTTCGGAATATATGAGTTCAATAAAATGCCTTAAGTTAGGCCAAACTCAACTATTTCTCATTCTTTCTAAAACTGTTTTCTTATTTTAAATAAATATTCTAAATAGTTATTTCAAACTTATTATTAAATTTCATCCTTATCCCCATAGACCTCTAGAGTCAAGTTAAAGTATCGGGTAGATGCGGTAACAAAAATGAATTTTAAATTGAGCCAAATGGACAATCTGGAATTGATCAATTATAAAAATTCTAAAAAAATCTTTGTTCAATCAAATTTTGAAATAGAAATTCTTCTTGAATCGAAAACTTATGATGATCTAGGATATCTTGAATTTTGTTTACATTTTCCTGAACATTCAAAGTAAAAATTAAATTAAAATTTAAATATTTTTAAATTTTTTGACATTAAGAGAAAATAGATTCATTGAACTGAAACTCAAAAACATCGAAAATTTCTCAAAAGACCATGTAAAATGTAAGTTTTTGTTAACACTCGTTAAAATTTTAATAATTTTATTTTTTAGCAGATAAATTTTCAAATTCAAAAAACACAATGGATAAAATTATTGTTTTCAAAAAATTTATAAATATAATATCAAATTTTATCTGATTTTGAGCTATTTTAAAAAATTGAATTTCTTTTCTAAAAAAATATAATGTCGCCTAGTTTTGAAAATTTAATCCAAGTCAAATTTTTCCATGGTGAAAAATAATTGGCTTGGTCATTGTGTGTTATTTTTCGATGCTTATGTTCTTTTGAATAAATATAAAGTTCTTTGAAAGGATCAGGCCTATTTAAAAGTGCCAAAAGTCCATACCCGGAATGACTAATAACTCCAATGTCACAATTTTGCATCATATGAAAATCGAATATGACAGATTCTAATCCTCTACACTCTTTGTCACCCTGCTTATCAATGTGAAAACTAGAATTTTTATTGTAAATTACTTCATTTTTGGGAAAATAGCTTTGAGCCTCCTCTTTTACTCTCTCATAATCACTTGTGACAAAAATTTTGTATTTATCAGATTCACTAGAATTCAAAAAATTTTCTTGGATAAAACGCCAATATTCTTTTCGAGTGTAAAAGTCTCTTCTTTGAGCTGAATCTGGATCACCAGTTCTTATTTGTACACAAATTAGTTTGGTTCTATTATTTGGCTTGAGGCGTTTGAGATACCATTCATATTTTTTTTGGGACTCTCTATTCAATTTAAAGAGCTGATTATACCATTTATGTAATGAATGGACAATATGAAATTGGCCAACTTTGTAGCCCAAGCTCTCTATTTTTTGCTTTAAGTTTTTATTATCGCGAAGAACGTTTGCAAATTGAATTCCCGCTTTAACTTTAATTAGCGGAGTATCTTCGTTCTTTGTAAACAGTGAAATATCAGTTTTAAAGATATCATAATATGAAAATTTCCATCCAATATTTATTTGTTTACTTTTAACTTTTGAAGGAACTTGTTAATGATTCCAATTTATCTCATTTGGCTCCAAAATTCTTCTTAAATCACATTTTCTGGTCATTTTGATGGTAAACTTTCGATCAATAATCATTGAGATAGCATATGTTGATAAAATTCCTTTCAATCGATCACCCCATCCTCCGCAAAACTTGTCTGATTTTGTACATTCAAATTGAATATATTTATTAGAAATTTTAGCATCCAAAACATGAAATTTTAATAACTCACTTTGAAAGTAAAATATACAAACAAAGATAAATATTAAAGAGACAAAAATAATTTTTTTATTTTGAAAAAAATAATCGACATTCATGATTCAGTAAAAAATTTTTTGTACTTTTAAATAATATCAAGCTAATTTTATATCGGATTACAAAATTAGAGACTATCTAAATTAAAAATATCTTTCAGAACTTAAGTAATTTGTACAAATTTTTGTTCATATAAAAAGAACGTTCGACACCGAATGAAAAAATGGTTAAATTAAAATGTTGTTTACTTTAAAAAAAATATTTTATGAACCCTTACACCAGTATTTTAGTAAAGTACACAACAGGACCATTTTAAATTCAGTAATTAAACTTTAATATCCTTTAAATTATATTTTATGATTAAGAAAATAATTTTATATCTCATTTTTTTTATCAATTCAATTTGTCTATCTGACTTAAAATTGAATAATTAAATAAAAATAAAATAATCTAGAAATTTATGAGTGATAGAAACGGCTAAAAAATCATAAAATTTGAAAACACATTAATTTTTTTTTTCATGATAATTAAAGTTCTAATTTTTTTCAGTGGTTTTACTAAAATTTACGCGAATTTACCAAAATTTTGGTTAATTTTCGAGAATTCCGGTAATTTTACGAACAATCGATTAGAGTTCAAATTTAAACTAAAAAAAAATCTGAATTCAAATGGTTTAATTTTTTGTGTTTGAATTACAAAATGTATAAATGTATAAAATAAATGTTCAAATAACATTGGAAAAGTGCGATGTTTCAAATATTTTTTTCAGTTTCAAATGAAAAAATAATTTTTAGTTAATATTGCCAATATTAGCTTAAAATATTTAATTTCAAATTAGAAAATGTTTACGGTTAGCATTTTCTTATTTGAAATTAAACTCTTTAGTGAAATTGAATGAGTTTAAATTTTATTTGAAAATTAAAAAAAAAATTGAAAATTCTTTTTTTAACTTTTAAAATATTTATTTATTTTCTTATCTGTACCGAGCTTATACCCCTTCAGAATAAAAATATATGATTTAAAAAGAATGTGTAAAATAATTCATTTAATGGTGATGGGCAAAATGTTGGGCGATATAATATTCACGGTGCCCATTTTGGTCAAAAGGTCTTTGAAGGCCCTAGAAAAGGACTATTCTACCGACATCCGAAATCGTTTAATAAAGTCTATGTGACTGATATGGCTAATCACTGTGTTAAGTTAAAAAAATGGTTTTCTGAAAAATCGTTTAAAAATTAATTTTTTTTTCTTTTCATTTCTTTAGTTTTGTTTTTATTTTTGGTAAGAAACTAGAAAAAACTAGAAAATAAATTAGTTCACCTTTGAATGAATTTGTTAAAAGAGATGATTGATTTTTTTTTAAAAAGCAACAAAATTCATGTTTTTAGTAATTCTTATGAATGATTTTGATTCTTGGATCTGATTTCTTTTCATTGAGTAGTGCGATGTAAATTTGTTATAAAGAAATTATCAAATTAATAATCTTAAAAACCTCAAAGGTTTAAAAAAAACTTTTTGTTCAAAATTTAACAGCCTCACAAAATCTGGAAAGGATTCATTTTCAGGACATCAACATCGTTTTCGTTCGAATTACTAAAATTTTTGGATTTTGTAGCTTTTTTTAGAATTATCAATCATTCTTCCATACGAATTCATTCACAGGTGAAAAAGTTCAAAGTTATTTCACCAACAATAAAAAGATACATTTATTGTAAATTTGGTTTGAATTTTCTCAAAAATTAAAATTTTTATATTTTTATAAATATTTTTTTATTAATATTTTTTCAAATTCATTTAATTAACTTTGGAGGAAAAAATAAATCTATGCCGGATATACTCACTTAATTCAATGGTTTTATTGGCTAATCTTTTCAGCTGTCTAATGACCTCGTCGGAGGCTTCTATGAGTAGAGGTCATTAATGTCATGCATCTTTTGAAGGTGACTGATTGCATCATCGTAAAAATGTTGGCTGACCAATGGAATGCCGTGTGTCAGCTGGTTTTATTAAAATCTAAAAGTAAGTTTCCGAAAGCTTCGAAAACCGCGAAACAGCCCCTATTTATAGACGCTTAGTAAAGTTCCAATGCGTAAGAGCATTGATGGTGATATGAGCCTGGGAGGCGGGTCTGCCGGATTGTTGGTGGTTGGCACAAAGGCGACAGCGAACCTGACTTCCTTATTCCTGGGGAATTTCTTAAATTTGAGTCTGTCCATACTAAGGAACAGTTTCATCTACCACCAATATTCTCAGGAAAGCATGGTCATTTTTAGGAAAAGGTTCACTATTGGAGTGACTTTCTCCGCGAACCCCATATAATAATTTAAGTACCCCCGAACTCTCATGTGGGCCATACCCTTAGGATCTGAACTCTTTCATAAGGTATCATAAGTCGGATTTAATTTTATCTTGATCATTTTCTCTAAATTGCCTGCCAAAATTAACTTTTTTCTGGTACTTTAAACCTGAATATGAACGCTATTGAAATTTCAGTATCACTAATCTCAATATTAATTAATTAATTAACTGATATTGATTTTCAATATCAAATTGATAATTGAAAGTCAATTTGTGAATTCATTTATTGATTAAAAACGCGCGTTTTTTTAACTATTATTTGTAGTAATCTTATTGAAAAATTTCATTTTAATTAATTTCTTTTTTCAAATTTTGACGTGAAATTGTAAAAATGCTATATCTTGTTGACATTTGCGTTTTTCAGTTTTTAGAAAACTTAAAATCATCAATAAGAATCAAAATGATTATTTAAAAGATGCATATGGACTCAAAAGAAAACTTGAATTTCTTCGTACCTACATGACTTTCCTGTTCTAAGTGATGCATTCAAATAAATACTCAATTGGTTAATTTTTATTTTGATATTCAAATTATTTTGCTTATACTGAATTTGAATATCGAAAAAGTTAAATTTACTAATTGATATTAAGATTAGTGAAATTTAAATTTCAATATCACTGATATTCAGATTTATATGTCTTCTTTATTCTTTTACAAATCGAATCAGAAAGGCTGAAAAAATAATCTAAGACAATTAAATATATGTTCTTTTTATTATTCTTTAATAATTCAATAAAAAACTATCAAAAGTCCTTTTAAATTTATTTTGGTAGTCAAGCTATATTAATCTGCAATAAAATAATAAATTATTTTTTATTTTATAGCAATTATAACTTAACATTTACTTAACTTCCAAAATAATATCAATTTTATCAATAATCAAATCAATAATCAACTTCATTATTTAAAATTTTGAAGAATGATGAAACAAATAATGTTTAACCAGATAGAATTTGAATTTTTCAAAAAAAACAAAAATTCACTCATTAGCTTGATATTTTATTTTTGTATTGGAATTTTTGAAAGAAAATTCACAATGCCGGTTTCTCGTAAGAACTTTCGTAAAAAAAATTTTTGTTTCCATTGACGCTTTTAAACGATACAAAATTAAAATCAGAAATAAATTTTGGAGAGTGTTGGAAAATAAGCATTTCTTTTCTAAAAGTGTTCTCCATATTAGGGTAAATGAAACTACACCTTTTTAAAATTTCTATTCTAAACTATTGTTATTTTTTGTGGTTCCATGGAAACAGAAAAATTTAACGAGAAAAAATGTATGTTATATTAAGAAACAATAAATGATCAAATTAAAAAAAAATGCATCAAATGAATAAAATAAAATTAATAATATATTTTTACATTTCGAATATTTGGGTCTTGTCACATCTACGACCAATTGGCCAGGCCAAGTGTGAAATTATCAATCTACGGCCAATTTCATAAAACTAATTGGCCAGGTAGTTTTTACAATTGGCCATGTAATTTTATTAATTGGCCAGGTAATTTTTACTTTTTCTTTTTATTATTTGTGTTTTTGTTAACATTATTACAAACAATCATATTTAAATGTTTGAATAAATCAACTATAATTTAGATTTGCATCTTTTTAGTTGATTATATAGCTTTGAAATTAAGTTAGAAAGAGAGTTAGATTAAAAGTTAGATTTCATTAAAAGCTCTTAATAAACCTAATTTTAGACTGGGTGGAAGTCATCGAGTAGTTGAAATAGATGAATCATTGTTCGTAAAAGTTAAGCACTTTACGGGAAAAGATTTAAAACGACCTCAAATTTGTGTATTTGGTTTAAATAATAAATAAAATTTAATCAAAAAAATAATTTGGCCAGGTAATTTTCTTTAGTTGGCCTGGTAATTTTGTTCAATTGTCCGCTAATTTTTTTTAAATTGGCCATCAATTTATAAAAATTTCTGTTAAAAAAGAAAAATTGGCCGTAGATTGACAATTTCACACTTGGCCTGGCCAATTGGCCGTAGATGTGACAAGACCCTGAAAATTTTCAAAAAAAATAAAAATAATAATAAAAAAATTTTTAAAATAAAAATTATTGAATTTTTACTGTAGGAATTTTAGTCAAAATAAATGAGCTGTTTGTCCTGTTTGATCTTCAACATTTTATGGCGCAGCCATACTAAAATTAGGTCCTTGGGCTCACGGAACTCGGCAACTACACAATTGAGACTGTTCAGCTCGCCAATTTTCGCCAGGAACATTTGAAATGTTTGATTACTTTGGTCTAGGTAAGTGAGATTGTTAAGGAAAAGGAAAATGTTATGTATCGGACCGGTCGAACAAAGATCAGTGCCACAAGGCCTATTTTGAAGTCTGTCGAGCCTAGGCTAAATAGCGACTGCTCAAATACGACTCCATTTTGAATATTTTGAAATTGTAAGCCACCTTGAACCAAATGAGCACGGAGAAGTCGAATTAGCAAAAATTTTGGGCGTCGATTATGCAGGCATCTAAAAAGTTGGGCAAAAAAAACTACTTTGGACTGTTGAGATTTTAGTACCAATTTTCTGTGCTGGCTAATTTTTTGACCATTGCTACGCCTCGCTCCACTATTTCTTGTAGTTCGTTGACGGAGTCAAAAGATTCAATTTAACTTCTACTAAGTCGACTTCTTTTTATCCTATTGGTGTCATAAAAAAATATTTTTTCTTAATTGTCGAAAAAATCAATAATTTATTTAATAATTTCTTGTTAAAAGTAAACAAAAAAAAAGAATTTGGGGTCTTATTTCAAAAATAAGGTAGAAAATAGAAATAAATCAAAGCTGTTTAAAAGTTATTTTAATTATTATAATTATTAAAATATTGGAAAAACTATTCCACTATTGCAAAAAGTGATATCAAGCCAGCGATTTCGAGACGTTTAAGATCTAAAGACCAAAGTAAACCAGGACCAATTCTGGTAGAACTCAAAGAAGAAGCAAACAGAAATCCACTACTACTTGCAGCGAAAAAGTTGAGAGATTCAAATATTTTCAAATCTGTTTGTCTTAGTCCAGATTTGACTGAAACCGAAAGAGCTTTAAACTATGAATTGAGAAAACAAAGAAATGAAGCAAATAATGGTCTTTCACAAGACTCGCCCTTTCGACATGGCATCCGTGGAAATCAGATCGTCAAATTCAAGAAGCAATAATCGTTCATCAGAAGCGCCATCACTTGTAGATAGTCTCAAATTTGTAAAATGTATGTATTTAAATGCTACTTCTTTGGACAATAAACTAGATGAATTCAGTGTTGTTACTGAAACATATAGCCGCATCTCAATTACGAACGTTAAAGGGTACAATTTGTACAGAAAGGACAGAAGTGATGGACGCAGAGGCGGTGGTGTATGTCTCTACATTGATGAAAAAATCGACTCATTTGAATTAAATGATGCAGGTCTTAATTTAAATAAAATAGAACAAATTTGGGTAGTAGTTAATTTTAACTGTGAAAAATATTTAGTTGGCTGTCTTTATTGGCCAAACGATTTTGTTGAAATTAACGATTTCGATTTAGTCTTCAAACAAGCTAAAGACTATGTGGACGAGAGAGGTTATAAAGATCTTTTAATAATGGGTGACTTTAATTTTCCATCAATCATCTGGTCTAATGGCTGTGTGTCAGAAATCTTAACCGGAAATGGACTGGAACATAAATTCAGAGAGACACTAAGCGATACTTTTCTATATCAGCATGTAAATATCCCAACTTTTCAAATGTTAAACGAAAAAGCTGTCTACACTTTGGATTTGATTTTCACGACTCAGCCTGACTGTGTGTATGCAATCGATACACAATTTGTTCTTGATAACATTAATAAAGGACATTTGCTTATCTTTTTCAATTTTGTTCTCAAAAACAAGGTTAGTAAGGAATCATATACCTGTAAAAAATTTATTTATAATAAATCTGACTTCTCATTTTCTTTCAAATATTGATTGGGTGCACCTATTTGAGAATTTAGATATTCAGGAAATGTACAATGAGTTAATTTTCTATGTCAGCGAAGCAAGTAATCGATTCATCCCAGTGACGGATGGCTCTAAAAAGAAAAGTATCTCAAAACCTTGGATAAAAATGAACTCAAGGTCTTAATTAGAGATAAAAAATATCTAAGATATAGGAACTGCTAATCTAACTGGAAAGATATGAATCGATAAAGTGATTACAAACGTATCTGTAAATTAGTCTCATCAGAAAAAAAAAGAGCCAGACTAGCTTATGAACAGAATTTAATTGAAAAAGCTAAGAAGAATCCTAAAATATTGTACAAATACCTAAATGATCAACAAGTAATCAACGAATCTATCAAAGCATTAAAAAAGTCAAACAATGAATTAACGCAAGAACCGAAAGAGATATCAAATCTTCTTAATAAATGTTTTCAAGATGTTTTTGTTATTGAACAAGATGGTGAGCTTCCTACTTTTGAAGTTGAATTTAATGAAAACTGGTCAGAATATATTGACATTGAGCCAAATGACATTAGTTATGAAATGGTTTTCAATAAATTACAAGACCTGAATCAAAATAAATCATGTGGTGTAGACAAGCTTCATCCCTTATTGCTAAAAAACTGTGCAGAAGCCTTTACTGTTCCTTTAACTTTGATTTTCAGAGAATCATTATCGAATAGTCAGCTTCCAATACAATTCAGATCAGCAAATATCACTCCATTGTATAAAAAATGTGATAAATCAACGGCAAGAAATTATCGTCCTGTGTCTTTAACTTCTATTCCTTGCAAAATTATGGAAAGCATAATACGAACCAAAATGGAAGACTATCTTTATAAGAATAAAATTATATCTAAAGAACAGCATGGATTTGTTAAGAAAAAGTCATGTACATCTAATCTTCTGGAAACTCTAGATTTCATCTCAATTAGTCTAGACAAAAGTATTCCTGTTGATGTGATTCTGCTAGATTTTTCCAAAGCATTTGATACTGTTCCGCACAGACAACTAATAGTTTAATTGAAAGCGTATGGCTATGATGGTCTGACACTAAAATGGATTGAAGCTTTCTTGAAAAATAGAAGACAACGAGTTATTCAATGTGAAATTTTGTCGGATTGGGTTGAGATTTTTAGCGGTGTACCACAAGGGTCAGTGATTGGTCGACTATTGTTCGTTTTGTATATAAATGATCTACCTAAAGAAATAGAGAATGTTGTGAAATTGTATACAGATGATACTAAAATTTTCTCGCAAACGATATTAGAATTTAGCGCCTCGAAACTTCAATCAGATTTAGATTTAATTTTCAAGTGGACTCAAGATTGGCTACTTCTCTTCAACACATCAAAATGTGTGGTTATGCATTATGGTCATAAAAACAAAGAATTTCCTTATTTTATTAATGTTAAGAAGTTATCAACGTCAGAAACCGAAAGAGATCTTGGAGTTATTTTAAATACAAATCTTAAATGGAAAAATCAAGTGAAAGAGGCTAAAAACAAAGCAAATCAAATGTTAGGTCGCATCAGGAAGTCATTCGCTCGTTTTGATTGAAAGTTATTAAGATCTTTGTATTTAACTTTTGTTCGTCCTCTTTTGGAATTTGCGGTGCCTGTATGGTCTCCAATTCTTAAGTCTGACTGTGAGAATGATGAAAGGATTCAACGCAGAGCTACGAAATTTGTTTCGTCAATTAGAAACAAACCGTATGAAAGCAGATTTAAGGCTTTCAACATTCCAAATCTAGTGGAAAGAAGAAAAAGAGGTGATCTAATTCAATTATACAAGTTCATGCATGGAATAGAATCGGTTGAAAAAAGCAACAATTTTAATGTCACAAAAAACCAAGGGAGAGGTCACTGCCTCAAATATCACAAAGAAATATCGAGGCTCCAATATAGAGATAACTTTTTTTTCAACAGAACCGCTAACATATGGAACTCGCTACCAAATGAATTAGCTGAAGCCCCCAATGTTAACAGCTTTAAAGCAGGCATTGATTGCTGGATGAGCAGCAATCAATCACATCAGCTGTCTTAGTGTGCCTTATCAGCACACTCGCTGGCTAGCCAGCTACAGTCAAAGATACTACTACTACTACTACTAAAATAATTTTTATTGAAGTCCGGACTTGGACTTCAGGATCAAGTTAATTGGATTGCATACTAATCTAAAGGAGATTTAATTCGGCACAGATAAAACAAATAAAAATTAATAATCGACTATGGAAAGAAGATTTTTTATTGATCTTTTTCCTTAAAAGCATCTTAAATAAAATCTTTATATTTAAATAAAATTCAGTATAATAGTATTTTTTAATTAAATGTTTAAAATTTTAAAAGAAAATGATTATAATAAACGTTTTATTACAATGGAAAAAATGTTCAAAAAAAAAATAATTTTTTATTATAAATCAAATTCTTATGTTCAAAAATTTCTGAATTTGAAGAACAAATTTATATATTTTTATAAAAAAAAAAAATTTAAATAAATGAAGTATTGATCAGTCTCGTAAAGAGATAAGGGCACTAGCCTGTTGGTTAATCTCGAATCTCTATCTCTGAATTTTTATTGAGTAATATTTTCTTTTTTTTTTTAATTATTTTTCATTCTAAAATGTTTATTCTTTTATATTTTTTTTAATTATTTATTACATCGCCAGAATTGGCATTAATTAAATAAAATAAAAAAAATAATTATAAATAATTGTAAATTCTGATTATCAATATTAATTCAATTTAAGGTTTAACTTGTGACTAAAAACAAGTGAAAACAAGTATGTGTCAAATAGAGTTTAAGTGTTGAACTAATGAAATTATTTTTTTTAAGTAAAATTAATTAAAAACTAAAAAAATTTATTAAGGCATTGGATTAATAATCATAAAACTGCCTGATTTTAAAAATAATTAAAACAAAGGATTGATTAATTTTGGACGGCTAAAAATTTTCCAATATTTTGTAATTTTTTAAATTAGATTTTTCTCTAATACATGATCATTTCCAGAGTCAATGTTGATGTCAGAATCAGTATCCTCCTCATCACTGTCAGTATCTTCATCACTTTCCTGATCACTTTCATCATCATCCTCGTCATTTGAATCACTTGATTCAGTGTCTTGGTCCTCTTCATCACTCGACTCACTTAATTTTGATTCTATCAGTGGTAAAAAATCCTTAGCAGTCTTATTGTCTGGTTCATACATTAGAATGAACGAGCACAGCTTATGAGCATCTTGCCATTTTTTATCCATAACATAAACCAAAAACTCTTGCAATAGTTCAGTTGGAGCTTTGAGATTTTTTCTAAAATCAGCATCACTGCCACTGTCATCCGAATCACTCTCATTTTTTCTTAAAGGACTTAGTCGATTTTTTTTTACAGCCACATCTCCCACGCATTTATCACTAATTCTTGATCCTTGCAAACTCAGTTTTTTTACTTTGCTAGTCGTTGGACTCAGTGGAGTCAATTTTCCACTAGGAACCCGCTTATTATCTTTATTTTTGTTATTCAAAACAGAGGTCTCATTTAGTTGTTTCATCATGATGTTATATCTTTGCAAAGCTTTGTCTTCTTTAATATCTTGTTCATTCACATCATTTGCAAAAGAAAACTTGTTTTCTGCATCTTTTTTCGCATTTGATAATTTAGGCAGCTGGTGTGGTATTTTGGGTTTAATGGATGAAATTGAACGAATCGAGGAAGCAGATGACTTACGTGATGAGCTCATTTAAGTCTAATTAAAAATAGAATAATATCAGGATGTGGTAAAAATTTAAATAAAACAAAAAAAAAGTTAAAAAGAAAATTTTTCAATAAAACATTTTTAAAATTTAATCTTTTACAAAAGTCAAATAATCATTTTAAATTTACTAAAATTATTCAACTCAATCATTAAGACCAAAGATCAATACCTAAACAAGGATGATTGATCATGGGTAGACAATGAGACATAATTATTAAACTATTAAAAAACCTATTTACTTTATGTACCTTCTGTATTTATTGTTCTTTCTGGTCATTTTGATAACTATATTAAACGGGATCCAGGGCGAAGCCCTGGTATAGGGATTCGAGTTAATGAAGAGAAATATAATTTACAATTAAAATTATTATTTTAAAATGCTTTGAAAAAAAATTAATTTGATTTAGACTTTTGTGACTTTATTTTTTTTTCTAACTGAAATCGTTATTTTTTGTGTATAAATAATTGGACAAAATCGATTTTGTATAAATAAATATTTTGTGTTGTATCTTTTTTTTTGTTAAAAAAAACTGGAGGATGTACAAATAATATTTACTCTTATTTAATGCAATGTGAAATTTTAGGACAAAAAGCAAAAACGTAATAATTTTTTTTAATTGTACAAAGATGGTTCTGCAAACACAAAAAAATTGTACAAAAGAATTCTAAGCTCTGCAATTTTCTGTAAAATGGACGCCATTAAAAAGTTTTCAAAGTTTTAACAATAAAAACTCTTAAAATCTTTAAGATATTTTTAAATAGCTGTTGTTGAAAAGCTTTTTAATTTTTTAATAAAACGGCAGACTTGTATAAAAGTCAGGAAAAAATGTTTGAACAAGTCAAAAACAAGTCAAAGAGTGACTTGGACTTGAAATTTTTTTTTTAATTTAATGACAAGAATTGACTTGTATCAAAAATCAAAAAATTACGTCGGTACTTTGACTTATTGTAAGAATATAATTAAAAAATATAAAAATTAATTAAATCTTAAATTATTTTATTTAAGAAAAAATAAAATTAATAATCTTAAGTTTTTTTTCAATGTAAAAATTGAATCATAATTTTTTAACTATGCACATTATCGTTATATTCTTTTTAAGTGAATTTATAAATAAAAAACGAAAATATATTTAAAATATATATAATACTTAAAAAAAATATTAGAAATAAATTAAAAACGAACATTTTCAAGACATGAAAAAATTTTTGAAACTAGTCAGAGTCTTGAGTTGCACTTAACTTGTGACTTTTATATAAGTCTGTAAATAAGGCACTCAGCAGTAATGTATTTCGGCCAGAAAGTATTATCAAAAAACAACAGGTTCGTATTTTAGCATTGTTTTTATTAAGACCAAAAAAAGAGACTGTAAAAATCAATTGTATTCAAAACGATCTTAAAAACTTAAAAAGATAAAACTCTTTTAAGTTTTTGGATAAATTTTTAAGAAACTAGTAAAAAAAAATTTCCTTGAAATTAAAGGCATTCATAAAGAACAAGTCAAGAAAATTATAGTCAGCTTGTTTGTTCTTAGATTTTTTCATAGACAATTTCAATTTTTGATAATTTTTTTTCAAATTATTTTAAATTTTAATTTTGCGTCTTTTGTTTCCTAACACTAGAAACACCAACGAGTCATAATGACTCTTTTTCGGTGTTTGGCCCCTAAAATCCAAGTCAATTTTTGTTATTTGAGCATAATTTTTTTATTATTTATTTAAAATATAGTTCGGCAAAGCCTTGGCATAATTTTTTTTGTTAAGCATAAAAATAAGAATAACTTCCTAAATTACAGTGCCGATATGACAAGTGGAAAAATTCAGAAAATTGAACTTCAATTTTTTGAATTTTTTTTTATTATCTAACAAATTTTGAAAAAAGTAGTTTCTATTAATTTGTTTATATTTTTACCAAAAATCACTTTTTTTACTATTTTTACTAATTTTTACGTAAATTTAGGTTAAAAAAGGTAAAATATAAAGTTAAAGGTAAAGTATTTTTTGAAAAAAAAAAATAAAGAAATTTTTATTTTTCTTAAACATCCGCTATTTTTATCCAAGACTATATCAATTACCTATTTAACAAAAAATAACACCAATTTAATCGATTAAATTTTAAGAATTATTTACTTTTCTTAATCGACTTTTGTAATAATTACATTTAGCAATTGTAAAAATTAATATTCGATTTTTCTTTGAAATAATTATCTAGTTCTAATTTTAAAGCTCATTTTAAAAAAGTCGTCCCATCTTAAAATTTCCAACAACTTAGCTGAATGCCACAAATAGTTTTAAAAATGATACAAGGCCAATTTGACAAGTGGATTTTGAAATCTTGTAAAATTACCAGAAATCCACTTGTCAAATCAGCACTGTAACTTAATTCAAGTAAAAAAAAATTTCTTCAAATTCGCTAATGTGTTAATCATAAAGCGGCAAATTTTTGTTCATATGTAAAAAAGCAGTGTGTGGATATTGTACAAATAGAGAGTATTTATAAAAAGTTTGATTGACCATGGATATTTTATAAGGCCTAAGAGAAGACTAAAATTTAATAATTTACTATTTTTATTCAATTAATTTAATAACTTCAGAATTTAGTTGAAAAAGCTAAGAAGAATCCTAAAATATTGTACAAATACCTAAATGATCAACAAGTAATCAAAGAATCTATCAAAGCATTAAAAAAGTCAAACAATGAATTAAAGCAAGAACCGAAAGAGATATCAAATCTTCTTAATAAATGTTTTCAAGATGTTTTTGTTATTGAACAAGATGGTGAGCTTCCTACTTTTGAAGTTGAATTTAATGAAAACTGGTCAGAATATATTGACATTGAGCCAAATGACATTAGTTATGAAATGGTTTTCAATAAATTACAAGACCTGAATCAAAATAAATCATGTGGTGTAGACAAGCTTCATCCCTTATTGCTAAAAAACTGTGCAGAAGCCTTTACTGTTCCTTTAACTTTGATTTTCAGAGAATCATTATCGAATAGTCAGCTTCCAATTCAATTCAGATCAGCAAATATTACTCCATTGTATAAAAAAGGTGATAAATCAACGGCAAGCAATTATCATCCTGTGTCTTTAACTTCAATTCCTTGCAAAATTATGGAAAGCATAATACGAACCAAAATGGAAGACTATCTTTATAAGAATAAAATTATATCTAAAGAACAGCATGGATTTGTTAAGAAAAAGTCATGTACATCTAATCTTCTGGAAACTCTAGATTTCATCTCAATGAGTCTAGACAAAAGTATTCCTGTTGATGCTCTGCTAGATTTCGCGAAAGCATTTGATACTGTTCCGCACAGACGACTAATAACAAAATTGAAAGCGTATGGCTTTGATGGTCTCACACTAAAATGGATTGAAGTTTTCTTGAAAAATAGAAGACAACGAGTTATTCAAGGTGAAATTTTGTCGGATTGGGTTGAGATTTTTAGCGGTGTACCACAAGGGTCAGTGGTTGGTCCACTTTTGTTCATTTTGTATATAAATGATCTACCTAAAGGAATAGAGAATGTTGTAATGTAGAGAACTGATTTATAAATAAATAAATAATAATAATAGAGAATGTTGTGAAATTGTATGCAGATGATACTAAAATTTTCTCGCAAACGGTATTAGAATTTAGCGCCTCGAAACTACAATCAGATTTAGATTTAATTTTCAAGTGGACTCAAGATTGGCTACTTCTCTTCAACACATCAAAATGTGTGGTTATGCATTATGGTCATAAAAACAAAGAATTTCCTTATTTTATTAATGTTAAGAAGTTATCAACGTCAGAAACCGAAAGAGATCTTGGAGTTATTTTCAATACAAATTTTAAATGGAAAAATCAAGTGATAGAGGCTACAAACAAAGCAAGTCAAATGTTAGGTCGCATCAGGAAGTCATTCGCTCGTTTTGATTGAAAGTTATTAAGATCTTTGTATTTAACTTTTGTTCGTCCTCTTTTGGAATTTGCGGTGTCTGTATGGTCTCCAATTCTTAAGTCTGACTGTGAGAATGTTGAAAAGATTCAACGCAGAGCTACGAAATTTGTTTCGTCAATTAGAAACAAACCGTATGAAAGCAGATTGAAGGCTTTGAACATTTCAAATCTGGTGGAAAGAAGAAAAAGAGGTGATCTAATTCAATTATACAAGTTCATGCATGGAATAGAATCGGTTGAAAAAAGCAACAATTTTAATGTCACAAAAAACCAAGGGAGAGGTCACTGCCTCAAATATGACAAAGAAATATCGAGGCTCCAACATAGAGATAACTTTTTTTTCAACAGAACCGCTAACATATGGAACTCGCTACCAAATGAATTAGCTGAAGCCCCCAATGTTAACAGCTTTAAAGCAGGCATTGATTGCTGGATGAGCAGCAATCAATCACATCAGCTGTCTTAGTGTGCCTTATCAGCACACTCGCTGGCTAGCCAGCTACAGTCAAAACTACTAGTACTACTACTACTTCAATAAATTCTAAGGTAAAACCAGAGTTGTATAAAAGTCACAAGTAACAAGTCAAGTGCAAGTCAGGACTTTGACTTGTTTCAAAAAATTAAAAAAAAACAAGTCATTAATTGTTTTATATCTTGATTTTTTATATTTTTTGAATATTTTTTTTTTCATTTTATCTTGTTTAATTTATTTCTTAAATTTTTTTAAGCACAAATTAATGGCCCATAATTTTTCTCTCGCTAATTTTAATAGATTTTTCGCTAATTTTAGTAAAAATGCCGCTATTAATAAAAACATATTAATATATTAAAACTTCGCTAATTTAATAAAAAAAAATCGCTATTTTAATAAAAATTAATCTAATTTAATAAGCTTACCTCTAATATCATCTAATATAAAAAGTATAAAAAATAACAGATATTAACATTCTATTAAAAACTTAAAAAAAATAAAATTATTTTAGTTTTTTTTATTTAAATTATACCGTTATTTAATAATTTTAAGTGTTAATATAAGTTTAAATCTTAATTGAGATATATTTTTAATTAATTCAGAGGTAAGTGTTATTAATTTAGACGTGTTTTTATTGTTTTAGATGAGTTTTTATTAAATTAGAGGTAAGCTTTTTAGATTAGAAGTAAGCCTATTAAATTAGCGCTTTTTTTATTAAATGAGCAGAATTTTTATTAAAAATAGCGGTATCAAAAAATTATTCGCCCAAATTAATTATTAAATTCACTTAATAAGAATATGACTTATGTGAATTGTTTAAAAAATCATGTTTCAATATTTTCATTGAAAAAGAAATCTGAATAAATAATTTTATTTTTTCGTGAATAAAAAAATTCAAGACTTATAATTTTTGTTATATATTTTAATTATATTCTTAAAATGAGTATAAATCTTGACTTGTTTATTTTAAATTTTTCAAACAAGTCAAAGTCCTGGCTTGTTTTTTTTTAATTCTTGAAACAAGTCAAGACTTGTTATTTTAAAAAAATATAATTTCAAGTCCAATTCATACTTTGACTTGTTGTTGACTTGTTAAGACTTTTTTTTCCTGACTTTTATACAAGTCTGGGTAAAACATATGATTTATTCTTTATTTTTCTTTATATGGTGTTTCTGTGTTAAAAAAAATATTTTAAAAGACTCGAATTCGTGCTGTATTTACCTTTATGTGAGTATAAAAAAAAAATTAATAATGTTGAGCTTTTAGACCCAAATTTTTTCTTATTTCAAACTAAAACAAAATTTAAACAATGTTTATTATGATACAAAATTTAGTTCAAATAAATGTAACAATAGTCCCAAAATATCGATACTTAAAAAGTAGCATTACAATCTCTTTACTCATCATCATCTTCATTAACAACTCTTTTCTTTTTCTTTTTTGACGCACTCTTGCGTCGATCATCATAATCACTCTCACTTTCATCTTCATCACTCTCATAGTCGTTTACCTTGGCCTTATTCAATCGCCTGTCGCGATCCGATTCATCACTCGACGAGTAAATAGACACTTTGCTCTCATTCCTTGAGCCTCGCTTGAATTTGCTCTTTATTTCTGACAGCGAAATGGCATTGTCATCATCACTGTATCTGTCCTCCAAATATTTTGCCGACAGACCTTTTTGATGCGACTTTTCTCTCATTCGCCTTTGCTGATTTTGTCTCCTTGACGCTGCCTTCAGCTTTTCTTCCTCTTGTTTCAAAAGCTCTTGCCGCTTATTCTCCGGATTTTTGCTCAACTCATTCAATATTTTCACTTTTTTTGTCCTCGAGCCACTTTCCACCAAAGACATGGTCATTTTTCTATGTGTCATGGAATCGATTGAATGAGGCCTAAAAGTCAATTTTGTTTTGAACACAGTTTGACCCTGAAGCACATTGCCCTGACGAACAAACAAATGGTTTTGATTTCCTTGGATAGCTGTCTTGTAAACATCGAATATTTCATTACCAAGATAAAGAGACAAACTTCCGTCAGACCATTTGACAATTTTGGTATTCGATTGCTTCATCAGATTGCCGTCAGTGTCTTTTTCATATCTCCAGCGAATTGTGTTTTCTACTTTGAGTCTGACTCTGGTTTTTCCCTCTTCGTCCAAAGTGTCACTTTTAGCCGGATTTTCATCCTCATAGGTCTCCGGGTCAAATGGCTTTGGTTCGACACTGAGAAAGTTTGGTAGTTTGACAAAATGGACTTCGTTTCCTAGATCAGTTTTGACTCTTGGAATTTCAATGTCAATTAGTTCTTCCTCCTCTTCTTCTTCTACTTCTTCTACTACTTCTTCTTCTTCTTGTTCCTCCTCTTCCTCCTCTTCCTGGTGCATTTCATTTGTTTCCTCTTCCAATTCTTGCTCGCCCTTATCACTATCAGACAAATCGGCTAGCTCATCACCAAACACTTCGGCTGCAGCCTTTGGCGCTTTGTTAACAATGTCTTCATCACTTCCAGATCCTTGCTCTTGTTCTTCCTCATTATTGCTCTCATTATTGCTCTCATGTTCTTCTTCATCTTCTTCAGCTTGGTCAAGTTCTGCGTGTTCTTCCTGTTCTTTTTCATCGCTTTCTTTGAATAAAATGTATTTAATTAACAAATAGACAACTTCTAAACTTAAAAATTTCTGGAAACAGAATAGAGAGACAAAAAGAAATCAAGTTTCTTGGTATTAAATTTGATTCTTAATTAAACTTTAATATACTGGTAGATGAAATTAAAGAACGCTGCAATAAAAGGCTAAATATTATTAAGATATTGTCAAACAAAAAAAGGGGTCTTAATCAAAAAACACTAGGTGATCTATATAAATCTTTAGTCGAATCAATTTTAGACTATTCTTTTCCTTGCTTCAATTCATTTTCAGAAAATAATATCAAAAAACTACAAGCAATTCAGAATACAGCAGTCAGATCTATTCTTAAGTTAAAATATGATACTCCCTCCAACATCGTACATCATGAGGCTTATAATAAACTAAAATTACTAACAGTCTCGAATCGGCTTTTTGAACTGAGTGAGAGATATGTTGGGACAGGACTGAGTCATTCTATTCCATTGGTTGTAAGACTGGTCAAGGAATACAAAGAAGGTTTCGAATCAAGATATATTGAATACCCAACTCCATTGTGTAATTGCTACCTTACTATTTCTTCTTTTTTTCCTGAAACTTGAACTATTTAAACATGTGCCACATGTAACAATCTATTCATATTTATGTCTTTTCAACTTTCATTTTTTTAGCTTATTTACTTTATTTTGATTCTTTTTTTGTTATCTCATTTTATTAACTTTAATTTTATTTTTATTTTATTTTTTTAATTTTTAACTTATTCTGAAGGAGCTCTAGCTCGGTAAGAAAACAAATAAATAAAAATTACTTCTTTTTACAATATTTTTTTTTCTTTTTCTCTTTTTTTCTTTAATTTAATGATCTTTTTATCTGATAAAAAACCTAAATTATTTGATCAATTTCTGTCAATATTTCCTAGCTTCCATTTTTTGAGCTTATTTTACTTTACTTTGAATTTTTTTAATCTCATTTTATTAACTTTAATTTGATTTTTCATTTTTATTCCTATTTTATTTTTATTTCATTTATTTTTTTTTTAAATTTATTCTGAAGGAGTTCTAGTTCGGTACAGAAAACAAATTAATAAATAATAAATAAAAATAAATAATATTTTTTATTTTTTTTTTACTCAATTTTGTAATTTTTTTATATTTATTTTTTTTAATCGCTAGGCTGAATAGAAATTTTAGTAATGAATTCAATCAGACTTGTGCTTAAATTAGTAAGTCAAAGTTAAGTCACTTACTCTTCATGACTTAGAATGACTTGAATTTTTTTGGCAAAGTCAATAAAAAACGGGTAACAAGCATTCAATGCTAATTACGATTATTTAAATTTTAATATTATATAAACAGTGGTTCTACAAGAGCCCAGAATAAGTAAAATTACGTAAAATAACATTAAATACGTAATTTTTAATAAATTCGTTCCAAAATGCTCACGACCAAAAAAAATTAAGTCTTTGATAAGAAAAATGTAAAAATTGAATGTTTTTAAAAATTAAAAAAAGAAAATTTTGTTTTAAACGATACGCAATATTGAGCTTTTTTTATTTTATCAAAAAAATTATATCAAAATTTTGGAAAAGCAGTCAATTTTAACATTTTTCCTATCAAAGACCTAATTTTTTGTTGGCCGTTAGCATTTTGGAACGATTTTACTAAAAATTACGTAATTTAATGTTATTTTACGTAAAATTAAGTCAATTCAAAGTAAAGTCAAATCTTTGACTTCACCAAAAAATGACTAAAAAATGACTTTAATTTTTGACTTACGCACAAGTCTGAATTCAATACATCGGCAGATTAGGATTTCTCAAGGTTCAGTTAGTAGTCCTTTATTATTAGGGATTAACGTAATTATCCGAATTTAGTGATATGTCACTATATGAAATAATGACATTTCAGTAAAAAATGAACATTGATTTTAAAAAGAGCAATGTTCAATTTATATGACATGTCTTAAAAAAGGAATAAGTTAACTTTTTTAAAATAAATCATCCGGTTTTAATGACATTCGGATTTAAAACATAATTAAATTTCCATTTTTAAAAGAATTTCATAAAAGCTAAAACTATTTTTAATAATTTTTAACTTTATTCACATTTAATTACATATCACTAATCAGAGTTGTTTGAAAGTCACAAGTCTCATGTCAAGTCCTAGTCCGGACTTTTTTTTTTCAAAAGTCCGAGCAAAGACTTTAATTTTTCAAAAAAAAAGTCCAAGTTCGGACTTAAAAATTTTGAATACTGAAGAAGAAATTTATGCTAAAATTGCAAGAAAATTCTGTGAATGGCAAATCTATTGCATTAGACAACCCAAAAGTATATAATTTTTTTGATATTAAGCCTGATCTAGCAAATTAAAAAAAAAAGTCTGGACTTGGACTTTTTTTTGGGACTTTTAAACAACTCTGTCACTAATAATGAATTTTTATTACTTTCAAAAACAGTGCTCAATTCTGAATAACATGTCACTAAAATAGAGTACCCTATTTAAAGACATGCCAGTAAATTCGGATAATTACGTTAATTAAATGATCAGTATATTTTCTATTAAATGATTAGTAAATAAAAATAAAAATGAACAGTAAATAAATAATAAACGATTAGTAAATTACAGATGAAACACCAGCAAAAAAATAAATAAATGACCAGTTACAATAATTTCTATATAATTAGATATATTTAAAATTTTGTGCAAATAAAAAATAGAAAAGTATAAAAATAATTAATAAAAATAATTTGTAGTATATTTGTTTTCTTTTTTATGTATTGTGATTTTCAAATACAAATTGAACAAAAATTCTTCATTTTTTAATAAATTACAATTAAAGTTAATAAAAAATATTAGAAAAAACACTGCAGCAAAGTGCAACATACTTTGTTAATCATATCTCTATCAGAGTTGTTTAAAAGCCCATCAATTGCTACCTTACAATTTGCTTCTTTTTTCCTGAGCCATCAAGCATTTAAAAATATGTATTCTGCTACTCTCTATCTAAATTTGTCTAATTTTAATTTTGATATTTTTTTATTTTACAACTTATTTTATTTTTACTATATTTTTTCTTATTTTTTTCTATTTTGTTTAACTTTATTTTGATTTTTTTTTATCTGAAGGAGCTTTGGTTCGGTACAGACATACAAATAAATAAATAACATACATTGGTTATATTAATTTTATAACTTAGAATAACAAAAGTCCGAACTTTAAAAAATAAATAAATAAAAGTATTTGGCTTGGACTTTTAAAAAAATAAAAATTAAAAGTCCGGACTTGAACCTGAGACTTGTGACTTTTAAACAACTTTGATTTAATGTTAAAAATTTATCTCAAAATTTAGCAAAGGCTTTAATTAATTTTTTTAATTTTAGTCTTGAACAAGTTAGAATTCCTATATGGATGGAAAATTGCAAAAATTACTATGGTACCTAAAAAGTCATCCCAAACAAAAGACCCATCTAATTATAGACCAATAAGTATGACAAACTTTCTTGGAAAACTGCTTGAACTAACTTAGTTTCTATAATTTTTTAGAACATAAATTTTTTTTCTTATTGTTGAAACATTCAATAGAAAGAAAAAAGTCGATGCATAGTTTTTTGATATTTCAAAAGCATTTAACAGGGACGGTCTTTTTCACAAATTCATTTAAATTAACTTCCCACACTACCTCATTCACTGGATAAAGGACTTTTTTATTTAAAAATTTTTAATTGATTTAAAACAAAAACTTTTAAAGACAAAAAATTAAATCTTTTAAAATTTATAATTTGTTCAAAGGGGAAAAAAAAATATTTTGAATAAATGATCAATCATTTTGATGTTAATTTGATTTTGAACTATTATTTGACATACCATGTCTAGTAATGTTTAGTACCGTATATCCTTGTATGATTATGATGCACTACAAGCTACAACATGCAAATTAAAATAAAAAATAAAAAATGTTTTAGCATGAGTGAGATGTACTTTGGTGCATGGTCCAAAAGCGAGTAGCTTAGCTAATGGTTCAGCATAATTAAACTAGGGGGTAAGTTTTTTATTTTTTTTAAATAATCAAAATCATTAGATTAATTAAGTTTAAAAATTTTAAATAATCGTTTTGATTTTAAAATTTGATCAAAGACTTCAATTTGCCAAAGGAACTAAGTTTCTTGGTAAAAATTCTGACTCTAAATTAAATTTTAATCTAATAATAGATGATATTAAAGAACGGCGTAATTCAAGGTTTAATTTAATAGAAATTTTGTCAAAGAAAAAATGAGCTCTAAATTTTAAACCTTTCTAAATCTTTAGTTGGATCCGTTTTACATTATATTTTTCCCATGTGTAAACTCTTTCTCAGAAACTAATATTAAATGAATAAAGATATTAAAAATTCAGCAGTTCGCTCTATTCTACAACATCTATAATATCATATAATATTGTCGTCTTTTTATATTGCATCACAATAATGAAATAAAAAAATTACAAATATTTCACAAAAAAAAGTCTTTTAAAATCAAATTAAAAAATTTCAAAATACTTTAAACCTTTCAGATATCAGAATTAAAAGGGTTAAATTGTAAATTTCTTAGCAATTTTCATTGGCGATTTATTATTTTGTAACTAAAATTACTGAAACTTCAACAAAAATTACCAAAAAAATGTTTTTTCTCCTAAATTTGCATAACTGTTGTTCTTAATAATTTTTCTAAATCGCATTAAAATTAAAAATTAGCAGATAGACGTTTAAGTTGACTTAGAGCATTTTTTTAAGCCAGAGAAGAATGTTTTGTACAATTTGAATTTATTTTTGAATTATTACAATATTTGGATAATTAAGAATATTATGGTATGAATTTTGATTAAAAATGTGAGTTATGTAATTTTGTTTCTAATTTAGATCTCAATAATTCTTTGCTTATTACAATTCGGTTCAAAAAGTGGTAAACGATAAACAAAAAATTTTAAAAAAGTTTAATAAAAAATTAGTTTTTTTTAAATTTAATTAAATATTGAAAAAACCAGCATCAAACTTAATTCTTAAAATTAATTCACATTTTTAAATAAATTAAGTAATCTTATGAAATTTAAGTCATTTTTATATTCATCTAGAAAAATTGGTGAAAAATCAGTAATTTTAGTTAATGAATCAGCACACGCCAATTTCATTTGATTAAAACAGATTGGCACTTTAAATCTTTGTCTTTGATAAAAAATAAAAAACTTACTTATGAAAAAAATATACCATTTATATCATGGGTTTTTCAGAAAACTGCAAGAAATCACCATGCAAAATATTTACATATAATAAGATATAAAAATTTTAATTAAAATAGCTTACCATTTTCAGAGCCACTGCCAAATATTTCATCAATGCCAGACACTATAAATCAAATAAAATATTAATTTCTAAAAACAAAAAAATTATTTTAAGCCCGATCAAAAGCTTTGCTCCTGTGTTAATTAACTAGTAGAAATTAAAAAATTTATTTACAATTAAACGAAACTGGTTGTAATAATATTAATAATAATTTTTAAACATTTTTATTTCAGTATCCTAAATCTCTTTCAATTTTTACACAAGATCTGTCGATAAATTGCCCATCAGATTCAAATTCATCATCAGTTTCGCCATTATGTGTCCCATATTGAGGTTCTTCTGGTATTTTTGGAGACTCCTTAAAATTCTGTATGGTTTCATGAAATGGTTCTTCTGGTATTTTTGGAGACTCCTTAAAATTCTGTATGGCTTCTTGAAATGGTTCTTCTGGTATTTTCGGAGATAGCTTTAAATTCTGCGCCATTTGTTCTGAAATTTGTCCATTATCACCACTGTCAGATTGAACTGGTTCAGACATATCATCTTCTCTCAAAAACAAACTTTGCAATCTGTCCATACTTTCAATATCCACATATTCTTTGAAGATCAGCAATTCGGCATATTTGATACAAGTGTCAATAAATTCATCTTCAAAATTAAGATCATTCGTTTCAATTGAATTCATTATTCTAGTAGCTAATCGTCTTAAATAATCATCTGAAACTTCTTCAACATCTTTTTCGCATGCATCCACATGTTGGTGCTGCACTTGACTTTTTCTAATTTCTTGTCTCTTATCAAGTTGATGGTGATTTTCAATTCGATATTCTTTTTCATGCTTGACCACAATATTGGTACTTTTCATTGATCCTCTTTCTCTGTATCGCAAATTTGATTTATGGTTTGCAAAACGCTGGTCACCAGTATCCATTGAAATAAAATCATCACTATTGGAGTCAATCAAATGCTGCACAAAAGAATTGTGTCCTGAGCTCTTATTTCTCAAAATTTCTTCCCTCTTATCTTCCAGAATTCTGTCTTCTTCGCTTAGATTCAAATTGGTCAGCTCATTGAGTTTGATGTTTTTTAAATCTACGGGTCTATTGCGTTTTGAATAGTTTTCAGTAACTTCAATAAAAAAATTTGAAAATTTAATTTTAAATCGACACTTTAGATAGCTGACTCTGGTACTAAAAAAAAAGTTTGAGAAAAAATAAAATATAAAATTAATTAATTGATTCTTTTATCCTTAAAAATTAATATAAAAAAGCGTTCCAGTGTAACAAAAGTTAGCTATTTTAGTTTCAAAATAAAAGAGAATATTAAACTCTGGAAATCGCCGTGGAAAAATATAACATTAATTTAAAAAAATAAAGAAAAATAAATCAAATAAAAAAATCTAGTTTATTAAAGTTAGTCTAAATTAATAAAAATGTATCTATTAAAATAAAAAATATCTTCTTTTAGTCATTGGCATGTTGCATGTTGAGCACATTTTATTTTCTACATTTTGGGTACCATTGTTCATGTCTTTTCTTTCTTCTTATATTTCTTTTAATTTAGAGTAAAGTTTATAAAATTAGCGAAATTTTGTTTAAAATAATTTGCCATAGACTAAATTATTGGCATCTTGAAGTTGATGATCAATTCAAATATCATTTCAATTCAAAAATTTAATCTTTAGATATTAAAATAAATCTTTGATTTTATTTAAATAATTTTAATGTAATATGCTTTACATGCAATGTAGATTTAGAAAATAAAAAAAAATTGTAAAAACATTTTCTCAATCGAATGATAAAATCGATTTTCATTTTAGTTAACTGATTTTTTGTAAAGTTTTGTCTTCATTTTATAACTTATTTTGAATTTTTTTTTAATTAATTTTTTTAATTTAATTGTGAATGCTAAACACAAATACTTTTGAAATAAAAAATCTCAAATAAACTTTACAAAAAATCAGTTAATACATTTAAATATTAAAATCGATTATCAATGGACTGAGAAAAAGTTTTTTCAATTTTTTTTTTATTTTCTAAATCTACATTGCATGTAAAGCATGTTACATTACAATTATTTAAATTAAATCAAAGATTACGTTTAATATCTAAGGATAAACATTTTGAATTGAAGTGATATTTTGAATTGATCATTAACTTCAAAATGCCAAATTATTTCCTTTTCGAAATTGCTATCATTTTTTTAATTCTTTCTTGAACTTTATTTAAACATTTACTACCTTTTATCTCTTTTATTTTTACATTTTTTTCAATTTATTTTTATTTTTATTTTTTTTGGTTTTGTGAAGTTTAGTACAAAAGAAGAGAAAAAAATTATAAAAATCTAAGAACTTTTTTGTAAAATTTTATAATTAGTTCTGTAAATACAACATGCTACAACATTCATAGTTGCATCTGATGTCTGCAAATGATGTGCAAAATCTCTGCAAAATGTACTTCGCTCGAATAAATATAATTTCTACAGAATTTGCAGATTTTAGCAGACTTTAAAAGTTGATGCTACAATGTCTGTTGGACAATATTGAATTTACAGAACTAATTTTAAACTTATAGAAAAAAAGTTATTCAATTATTTATGGCGATTTATTATTTTTTAACTGAAATAACTGAAACTTTAACTAAAATTACCAAAAAAATGTTTTTTTTCCTAATAATATGCATAACTGTTGTTCTTAATAATTTTTCTAAATCGCATTAAAATTAAAGCTAGAGAAGGATGTTTTGTACAATTAGAATTTATTTTTGAATTATAACAATATTTGGATAATTAAGAATATTATGGTATGAATTTTGATTATAAATGTGAGTTCTATAATCTGGTTTCTAATTTAGATCTCAATAATTCTTTGCTTATTACAATTCGGTTCATAAAGTGGTAAAGGATAAACAAAAAATTTTAAAAAAGTTTAATAAAAAATTAGTTTTTTTTAAATTTAATTAAATATTGAAAAAACCAGCATCAAACTTAATTCTTAAAATTAATTCACATTTTTAAATAAATTTAGTAATTTTATGGAATGTAAGTCATTTTTATATTCATCCAGAAAAATTGGTGAAAAATCAGAAATTTAAGTTAATGAATTAGCACACGCCATTATTTATTATTTTGTTCTGTTCTTTTTCATCATTTTAAACTGAATTCTGCATAAGCTATTTTCCCCATTTTTATATTTTATTTGGATCATTAGCTCAAAACAGAAAAACAAATAAATAAAATAAATTTTTAAAAATTCAAATCATTAGTATCATAAAGACTGAGTTCAAAATTTGATCTAAATTATTTTATTTTTCTCCTTTTATTAATTTTAGAATACTGTGAGTTGTACGCTGAGGTTGAAAATTTTTATCATTTAACTCAATACAAAAAGAAAGTCTAATATGAAGAGTGCCAAATTTTTCTAGAAAATTAAAATTGAAATTTAAGTTTTTATTGTAATTTAATTTCATAATTATTTCCGAGCTTTAATAATTTTGAATTCAAATTTTAAATTTACAATTCGAAAAAATCTAGATTATTTTAAATTTTATAATAAATAATGATGATGCATAATAATGACAAATTTTTCAAGATTGATGAATAACTTTGTGATCAAGAGATCAATGTTGAAGTTTGCAATATTCAAGCTTTCTATATTTAATAATATTATTTTGATTGTTACAGATTTCGTAAAAAAATTCAAAAAATTAAATTTTAATATTTCAATGTTTTGCTTTATTAAATAATTTATATTTTTTTTTATTTTTATCTTATGATAATTATTTTATAAAATTAAATAAATGTAGTGTTAATCGGTCTTCATGGCATGGGCACTAGCATGTTGATTAATCTTGAAAGTTGATACAAAATAATGATAAATTTTCCAAAATATTTATTTTTTATTTCAAGAAGAGTGGAAATTAAGGAATTCTCAAAGCCAAGTTTTTAACTTTCAAAAACCGTTTAAAGTATTAGAATATTAGCTTTATAACTATTATAATAGCAAAAAATAAAGCAGACAAACACTTTCGTTAAGTAAAAATAAAAAAATAATAAAGAAATTTTTAAGATCATTTATAAAACTTCAAAAAATTTTTAATTTTTATAATTTACTGAGTATTAAATTTTTTTATCCAATATCCTCGAATATAAATACTAGACTATCCCATTTATTAATAAAAAACTGAAAAAAATAAATTTAAATAAAAAAGTATTGACTCTATAGACAAAAATACTTCAATGATTTTCTTCCTCAAAAATTCAATAAAAACATTTTTAATTTTTCAATTTTTTTGTAATGATTCTTTAAAGAATCGTTGATTTTTCATTATTTTTGGGTTGACTGGGTAATTGGAAAAAAAAAATTTACAGAAATTTGTCTAAAAATCTTACAACCAGAGACAACTTTCTAATATGCAAAATTTAATCTTGTAGCTTATTTTCATCTTTTTAGATTATTTTAAAAATTAAAAAAAAAAAAAAACAAAAAATAAAAATACATACATTCCCGATATCTTTTATCCAAATGATCCACTAAAACCAATTCAGGTACTTGATCCATATCAACTTGTCGCTTTGAAACTGTTTCTAAAATTTTGATCACATATTCCACTGAGTCTCTAAGCTTGTATGGATTAATTACTCGATCATACTCCATCGGAAACAAATTCTTCTAAAATGTTTGAAAAAAAATTATTTAAATTTTTAGGCTAAACAAAATTTAAGTTACAAAATATCTAAATAAATGAACATATGAGGAAGAGTGAGCCATGATGTATTGTTTATTAAGACGACTTAGACACAATTTACAGTAAAAATATGACTCGTTTAGCATACATTTGTTTTTACCGCTGATAAATTTTGGATCCTGTTTGAATTGAATTATGCATTCGACGCCTTAAAAAGAAAGAAAACTACCAAAAGAATTAATTTATTTAGATAAGAAACTACCTGAATAAAAGCGTTTAGGAACGAATGTACTGACTAGCTGTTCGAACTCTGAAGCGTTCGGTTTTCGAACGTCAGAGCTCATTAGCTCGTCTTCATCCTTGAAAAGTTTTTAGGGATTCAGAAGAATATTTAGAATTAGTTTGTATCATTACCATAAGTGCGTGAAAATTCATTTTTGAAGTTTCTAAGGAATGGAAATTAAATTAATATAAATATCGATGTACATTTTTTTTATTTATGTAGTAAAATTAATTTCTAAATTTTTTCATTTTTAATACATAATTAAATTAACAAAAGTTAAAATTTTATATTTGAAAATTTTTTTTTTATTTTAGTTTTAAATGCTCAACTCGAAAAACAAGATGGAGAAAGAATAAGATAAATTTTATTATTTCTATAAACAGTAATTCTACGAAATGTAGTTCTGAAAGTTAAAAAGCCTATTTTACGGTAATTTTCGATAGTTCATGTAAAAATGGTAATTTTACCGTAATTTTTGATGTAAATTTACTAATTTTTTGATTTAATTAATTGATTTCGTAAACATTAATTTTAGGTTTAAAAAAAAAATTTACGAAAAAAATCTAAAAGAATTAAATTCAATATTTCAGCATAAAAAAAATAAATAAATTTTACTTAAAATATGATTATTGAGATGAATGGTAAAAAAACAAAAATACTTCTAGAAGCTAAATTTTACTTAAATTTGTTATTTAAATTTTAACCTAATTTTTAATTTGGTTTTATTAATGGTCAGGTTAAAATGTTCGTCTTTAAATGATTATTGCAGGAAATCAAATTACAAATATAATCAATAATTATTTTTTTTTAATATTATTTTAACTTAATTTTCTTTCTTAATGATAAAAATTTTTTGCAGATTCTGATAGTGCTATTAGTGTCTGGAACTCAAAAAAAACCTTTTTTTCATTATGCTCACTGATCTGCAAAGTATTAATGTTTAGATTACCTAAAAGCAAACAACTCAAGAAAAAAACAGCAAAGCATTTATAAAAGATAAGTAAGCAAAAAACAAAAGAAACAAAAATTATATCTTATTTAATCTTAAAGAAGGTTATAGATGAGTCCTTTATAGAGAGTGGAACTCATCTATACCTAAAGAAGGTTAATGGGGGTTAATCGATCTTAGTCTAAAAGTCGGAAAATTTTTTGTCGATTTAAAAATAATCTAAATTAAAACAATCATTTAAAAAAAGTGACTTTTTTCAAAATTATTAATGTAAATGTTAAAAATCGTTCAAAAAAATGGCTTTGGAAATATTTTATCCTACCTTTTGAAGGATTATTATCGAATAAGAACAAAATATTTAAAAATTTTAAATTTTTTTAATCGATTTTTTTATTTAAACTTTAAAAAAAGAATTTTTAAATTAATTTTTTTTCTTAATTCAAATACTAAAATGGCTTAGTCAAAATAGAATTTTTTAATTGATTACAAAATATAAAATCAATAGATAAGTCATAAAATATTAATAAAAAGTATACAAATCTTTAAAAAACTGACTCAAATCCTAATACTTGGAGGAAGATAAGCAAATATAAAAAATTCAAAAATTACAGTTTGCGTATTTTACATGAAAGATGAAGAATGGGTTCAAAAAGAAATGAATTCAATAGAAGATAAAATTTTTGTCAGATACTTTTTTTATCTAATTTTGTATTTTCACTCAATTAAAATTAAGATTTTAAGATTAAAATTAAGATTCAAAGATGAGTGGAACACTTCAAGGAAGTTCTAAATAGACCAAAATCCAATGAGAGCATGCACCCTGAACTCGTTAGCATTTACCTCGATAATGACATCGAAGTACCAAGTAAAAAGGAAAGAGGGATTTGAAAAAATGGAAAGCTGAATGTATTGACTGTGTTTCGGAGAAATGTTGAGGGCTGATCTACGGATCTTAATAAAAATATTGCACAACCTTTACAGCAATATATGGGTCTATTGAAATACGTGACCAGCTTTTCAAGCTGCAGTTTACACTACTACTAATACTACTACTAAAAATAAAAAAAAATAAAAATTTAAAAAAATAAAAGATAATTTTGAAAATTAAAATTAAAAAATAAAAATAAAGTAAAAAATATATAAAAATTTAAAAATAAAAAAAAGGAAGAATTAAAAAAAAAAGTAAAAAATATAAAAAAATAAAAATTTAAAAAAAAGTAAAAAATTTAAAAAAAAAGTAAAAATAAAAATTTAAAAGAATTGGAGTTGTTGGTCTGATTGTCAATTTCAATGCCTATTTCGTTAGCAGATAAACTCTTATCTTCGATTATTCACTGAATTTCTCTTCGAGATCAATCATTTTTTTAAAAATAATTTCATAATAAAGAAGTAATTTTATATTCACGAAGTTATTTTGTTTGCAAGTAGTAATTTTGTTTCATAAAAGTATTTTTAGAAAAGTGAGATTTTTTGGTGATAAAAAAAGTAAAATTAGTGCTAAAAAGAATTTAAAGCCATTTAAAATATTCACTAAACTGAGTCAAATTGGTTTAGTTGATGTTCAAAAATGTTGCACTAATAAGAATTGTAAAAGTTTTGGAAAAGAATTAAATCATGATTTGAGGAACAGTAGCAAATCAAAAATAGATACTAGTAACGATAACTAGTAGTGATCGTATAGAGGCAACAAATAATAATTTTGAAACAATTAGTATATCAAGTGTCAAATATAAAAGCTTGCAATACGCGATTGATTTATTAATTCAAACAAAATATTCTAAAAAAACAATTTAAACTGTGAATAAGCATTTAAGTGGTAAAAAAATCCGGTGGAATGTCCACATTGTGGAAATTATTTCGAAATGGGAAAGGGTTTGAAATTACATATTTCAAAAAAGTACTAATTTTTTTTATTTTCTTTAAATGGTCACCTAAAAAAAAGGTCATATAATTTAATATTTGGTCACATAATATAATAACTATTCACATATTTTTTCACTTGATCAGGTATAGTTTTTTTTTGACACATTTTTTAATAAACTCTTTAATATTAAATTTTTTTTAAATTCTTAATATTTTTTTGGTCACTTATTTACTGGTATAATAGGTGAACAGTCCTGATCACATAACTAAGTAGGATTGATTGACTGCAATAGACCCCAATATATTTCAATAGCGTGAGCTACTAAATAAAACAAGAAAGAACAAAGTTATGTACTTCTTTTATTTAAAAACAAAAACTAAAACTAATAATATTTATAAAAAGAAAGAAACAACATATTTAAAACATAGTGAGGCGGGGACCGGGGTGAGTGAGGTGTTACATTGCTCCCCCCTCTACATGACTGACATCTCCCGATGTCGAGGGTGACACTGTAACTCTTCAGCTAGGGCGTCGGGGCGTTTCGGGCAACTTCTTATCTACTTGGAGTGGACGAGAACCGTTGAATCCAACATGATATGATCTTAGGGAGGTTTGTACGCCTTCCGGTTCTAGTTTCATCTCAACTTGTCTCGCCACGCCTTGGTCTTGTGGTCTGTTATCTGGCATAAGATCCCGCTCAAAATCTTCCTTCGCCTCTTCTTCCTTATGCTTGATTTTAATTAATGACCTATTGAAATGTGTCGAGTCAACCTCCTCCGAGTTTTGTCGACGACGTTCTATAGGCCTAATGCTTGACATGTCTTGTATCCACAAAATCCCTAATGTGGCTTATATTAATGTAACTACCACTGCCACAACACCTAATAATCCATTGAACCAAAATACAACTTATATAAAAACGGCTAGTCCTAGGCCTGCAGTACATGACTGAACAATGAGTGGCATACACCAATTACTCTTGTCCATGATTAATTTGGATATAAATACCACGTGAAAAAAAAACTCTTTACCGCTGCCACCAATTTAATAGCGTGAGCTATTAAATAAAACAAAAAAGAACAAAGTTCTGTACTTCTTTTATTTAAAAACAAAAACTAAAACTAAAACTAATAATATTTATAAAAAGAAAGAAACAACATATTTAAAACATAGCGGAGGTGGGAACCGGGGTGAGTGAGGTGTTACAATATGGTTTCAAGAAGTCATACCAGAAGACTGGTCAAAGGGTCATTTAGTCAAGCTTCCGAAGAAAGGAGACAAAATGATCTGTGATAAATAGCGAAGAATAACATTGCTACCAAAAGCTAGCAAGGCATTCTACTGTGTTACTTTGGATATAATCAGAATTGCATTGGATGGTGTACTAAGAGAAGAAAAAGCAGGAATTAGAAGAGATAGTGGATGTATTGACCAGATATTTTCTCTAAATCTAAGCCATTTTTTAAATATTTATGAAAAAAATCGATTAAATAATTCATAATTTACAATTTACAATTTTTTATTTTAAAAGTAATTTTATTAAATTTTAATTTACAAAAAATAAATAATAGTCTTAAAATTTCTCATCAAAAAACTAAATTATCGGAAGAAAAAGAATATTTGTGAGTCAATCTGTCCTTTTTGAACGAAAAAAACTCTTGATTCGAACATGTTAGGCAAAAATTGTCACCATTCGAATCACATCTCTTTTGGCTAAAAAACATAACTCTTTTGTTTCTGGGCGATTTGCTGCGACTTGCCGAACAGCACTTTGCCAAATCACAGCTTAAATTTCTAAGTTCCAAACCAAAACAATTCAGACCAACAGCGTGTCTTTGCTTGTAGGCAATGATCGACTCGGAGTCATCCGAGTCCGAGTCCTCATAAAAACACTCATCCAACGAAGAGTCATAGCTGTCCTCTGAGCCATTCGAGTTCCAATTTTTCCTCTTCTTTCTCTTTTGACAATTAATCAAGTTAATTCCAAAATTTTCTATAGAATAGCTGGGCAGCACGTCATGTTCAACTAGACTATCTTCATCTTCACAAACACCATTACAGTCACTCAAGAAGACACTATTTGCCGACTTTGACAAAGGCCAGCTTACCTGGTCTACCAGAGGCGTCATTTTAAATCCGGGCTCGTAAACATAGGGCCAAGATTGGTACACAGCACCAGATGAGATGAAAAATTCGTCCTGGGCCTCTTCTTCCACACAGCCGCCAAATATGTGGCAATCTCTCTCAATTATGTAGCCAGGACGCCTTTTTTTTTCATTTTTTTTCGACGCACACATCTCCCTGTTGCTGACCAAGAGTGGAATTAAAAAAAGTAAGTCTAAAATCAAGTCAAATCTGTAGTATATTTTGGACATGCAAAAATCTGTGTAAGGAAGATTGAACTGACACATCAAATCAAATAAGTTAACTTTAATTTTGATCAATAGATGAGTATACTCGTCCAAGTCGGATTTTTTGGCAGATTGATTTTTTGTACAGCTTTCCGATTCTGTGAGCCCCACTGGTTCTAGACTAAAATTTTCAACAAAAGTTGTACATATTTTGATCTTTTTATTAGCATTTTTGATTTGAATTATTTCGGTTTGATTGAGTTGATGGCTCGGTACGATTCCTTCTAATGATTTTTTTCGATGATTAGCCTGTTTTCTTTGTTTTCTAGATCTGTTTCGATTTTTCTTAGACATTTTGGGTGCTTGTTTAATTCTCGATTTCCTCAATTTAAAAAAAAATCTATTTGATTATATTCATTTTTTAATTTATTCTAAATACAAAGAAAAAAAAATTTAATTTACATTAATAATAGGTTTTTGATACTGATACGGTTCGCGTTAAACCCAGAATGTAATTATGTCTAACATGGCAGTCGCATGAAAATAATGGAATTGGATAATTCTCACACTGATAATTAAAAATGCAATAAAACTGAATAAAATTATTGAATTAAAAAAAAGAATTAATTTTTTTAATTTGATAAACTTCTTTTTTTTGAATGTAAAAATAAAATTATTTTTAATTCGAAAATCATTTAGATTATTAAAATATTAAATTTAAATAAACACTAAATATTAAATTTTTTCATTTTATCTTAAAATTTGACATATTTTGTTCACTCTCCAAATTTGAGTAATGAATATTAATAATGAACACTGGTAATTAAAAATGTAATAAAACTGAGTAAAATTATTGAGTTAACAAAAAAGGGATTAATTTTTTTAGCTGAATACAGTTCTTTTTTTGAATGTGAAAATGAATTTATTTTTAATTTTAAAATCATTTAGATTATTAAAATGTTAAATTTTTTCATTTTATCTATTTTTTTATCTATTTTAAAAAAAAAATATTTTATCTATAAATTCGACATAATTTGTTCACTCAACAACTTTGAGTAATGAATTTTTTTTATTCATAAATAAAATTATTCGATCAATTTTTTTTTTATTTTGTTGAAAAAGGTCTTTCTTGGAAACTTGACCCAAAAAAAGAAAAATTTTGGGGCAAAAATTTGAAAATAAATCATAAAATCTTCAAAATTTGTTTATCTGACGTCTTGTCGGAACATCTTTTAACCAACATCATAATATTGTCGTGAGCTGATTTACCTTAATCTAAAATATTTTTTAATAATATTTTTATTATTTGGAGTTTAATTGTATGAACTGTAATGCTAGAAAACAGCCATGAAATGCTTTCAAAAAATTTAGTGATTTCATAATGCCAGTAATCAAAGAAAGAAAAAATAGTCTAAACTTTGCTACCAAATACAGTTTGGAGAACAGAAATCATGATTTTACAAATTCTTTGGAATAAATATTTTTCGAGATTGATTTGAATCATGGTTACAGATAAATAATTAAATTTTTCAAATGAAAATGAAAATTAAACTTTTTTAGATCAAATAAATTAAATATTTATCCTCAAAATAAAACTGAAATAGATTTAAAATATAGATTCAGATTTTATATGAAATTTTTTTATATTATTAAAATCTAGCTTAAATTCAAATTTTTCTAAAGTAAAATTTTTTTCAGCAAGCTCATACTTTAAATGACTTTTTATTACTGAATAACTTGATTTTTATAAAATCTTTTTTAATTGCTATGCAGAAAGCAAAAGTTAGAAGAATCAAAAGTAATCCTAAATAATCCGAATAATTGTGTTTTTTATTATAAATTTGAGATTCTATGCCTTTTCATACTTACGTCACAGTGATCCCTTCAGATTCTTAATGCACGTCAAGGACTTCTTAGTCATTTCTTTTTATTCCCCTCAATATTTATTTATGCTTTCGAGTAAATTTATAAATAAATTAAAAACTTTTGGTTAAAAAAAATATTTGTATGATTCTAATCCTAGATTATTAGTCTAAGCGTTCAGTGCTTGTTTCCAAAAAGAGAATGTAATGTAATAAAAATCGTAATCTCATGTAATTGAGTTTATTTTTGGTGAAAAATTTGAATAATTATTTATAATCTTAAAAAAGCTTGATTTGGGGCTCAAAAATTTCTTTCTTAATAAAAAAAAAGATCACTATTTAAAATATTCCAATGTTTAAATTTGGAGCAGTTATTTTTTGTTATTCAAAAAGTGTTTATAAGCCATCTTAAAATAAATCATCCTGTTTAATAAGGCAATATAAAAGAATTATTTTGAAATCCAAAATCAATTTATTTTAAAAGCAACACAAAAATTCTAGATTTAATATGAAAAAAAATATCTGTGAGCAAAAAAAATTTTAAAATGAAATTACCTTTTCCAAACTCGATAGAGTGCGCAAGTTAAGAACGGTTTATGATCTGGATTTGAAAAATTAAAGGAAATATTTCAAAATATAAAATAAAAGCCATATAATTAAAAAAAGGAAATGTTCATGTTAAGTTGATTAAGTAGACTTGAATGAACAATTAAAACATGTCGATAAGCAACAATGTGTAAAAATAATTTAGTTAATGAAATTTTGAAGTGTTAAAAATATTAAAATTTAATGAAATTTCTTTATTTTAAATTAATTTAAGTAATCACATTTACAACTTTATAAAAGCACCAAAATTAAATTTTAATAAAAAAATTTCTCAAATTAAACTCAGTTGAAAATTTTTCTTTAAGTCAAAAAAATTTTTTTATGAATACATTAAAAAAATTAAAAACAAAAAATGTTAGATGGACGAGTTGAAATGAATTAATTAAAATAAATAATCAAAAAACATAAATTAAAAGCTTTACAACAAGCCAGGATAAACAACCGGTAGAGAAGATTTACTTCGAGCTGAAATAATAAGGTCTTTAAATTCAATATTGGGCTCTAGGATAAATGAGAAATACATTTCTCAAAGTATTTGCATCATCTTCCTAAAGAATTAAAACAATATGCTTAATTCTTTTCTAAATTCAAATATTTTAAAAATAGGTAAATCTAGCTTTTTAAAAATTTAAATTCGCAAAATCATCAATTGATGCCATGTTATTAAAAAATTATTGATTTATGCTGTCAAATTTTGCAATCAACGTCAAAAAGTGATTTTTTTCTACTTAAATCCCCAAATAATTAGTTTAAAAAATAATATAATTACATCTCTACTTATCCATGTACCACCTAATGCCGAATCGTGACGATATTAGGGCCACAAAACGTGCTGTAATTAAATATCTTTTCAAGGTTTCAGAGATAATTTTTTTTAATTTAAAACACCCAACTGGGGCATTTCATTTAGAAAAATAAAGTGAAAATAATAAATAGTCTAAAGATAATCTAAACGATTATGAGTGCTTTTCAGATTATAAAGTTCATTTTATTTTATTAAAATTAATACACGTTGTATTAAGCTTTGTTTGAAGCCAAAAATGCTAAAACAAACTTTGAAAATCATTTACAAGTCGGATATTTCGAAATTTAGCATTAGTTCAATATTAAAACTAGATATTTCAGCCTGCTTTTACTTATTAATGACCTCTAATCGGAACCATCTGCTAAAAATAATTAATTAGAATCCACAAATAATTATATTTCCCAATTGACCTAGGAAATTAAAAAAAAAATTTTAATGAAAAGTTTTATTTAAAAATTAAAGAATTTTTTTAATGATTTGAACAACTTTTGATTCAAATTTTAATCATGTAACTAATCTTTATCTTCTAACTTAAATTGAGAATGAAAAGTTTAAAAATTTAAATTCATCTTTTATTTTTTTTAAACTATTGATTTTTCTGTTTTTATTTAAAAAAAAATTTGAATTATGTCAAAAAAATCAAATATTTATACTTATATTTTATACAAAATTTTTGAATATTTTTAACTGAACTATTTGCACAATTCCTTCTATCTCTTTAGATTTTATTTTAAAAAATAAATTGAAAATTTTAATCTCGCAAACTTTTTCAAATTTTCAAGCTTTTTTTGACGAGAAAGTTTTGCAGTATTAGTCAAAATCATTTAAAAATTTGAATCTGATGACAGGTTTCAAAAAAATTCAAAATATTTAAACAAATAGAAAAAATTTAAGTAATTTGCTGCTCAGGTGAGCTTCCTATAATTAAAAAAAAAAAAAGATAAATTAACACGATACCAAAAACTACAGGAAGCTAACACTGGAAGCAAATCAGCTAATTAGATGCGATTTAAGAGTATGAAAAATTAAAAAAATTGTTTTTTAAAAATGTATTATTTTTGATCCTTGAATGCTTATTTTTTAGTATTAACTCTTAGGGTTGCTTATTTAAAAACCTTGTATTAAGATTTAATGGATTTTTGACAGAGATATAATAAGATAATCACTGACATGTTTGAAAGAACTTGTTCAAGATGATATGCTCAAACGAGTTGGTAAATTAATTATCTTATTTTTTTTTGAATATCTGTTGTTGAATTCTAATCGTTCTGTGTTTCAACATACAATTTAAATTAAGATAAATTATTTTTATGACCGAGATTAATGTAAAAAATGCATGAGCGATTTAATTTTGTGCTAACTAGACTTTATTTTTTTAGATACAATGATCCTTAACGATCTATCCGCGAGCTTATTCCAATTTCTAAACAAATTGTGTATTTTTTCAGCTCACTTTTCATTTTTAATGATTTATTTGAATAAAAATTTAAATTGAAACTTTGCCTCTTTTCTGTTTGTATATTTACATAGAAATTCTTTTGAAAAATTCGAGTGACAAAAATGGTCCCCACAAGAACTCAAATTTCTCTAATTAGAATAAAAAAGTTTATTCGACTACAAAATTACAATGTGATCAAATTTTTAATTCTTACAAAAAGAAAACTTGTATAGCTATTAAAATGAATTAAGAATTTTGTTGCTGTTTTAATAATAAAAAAATAAATGTTTGCTTAGTGGCAATCTTTTTATTTGAATTAAAAATATCAAAAATCAACCAAATTGTATTTTTTTCAAAGGTGAATAATAACTAATTATTTGCCTCATTCTTAATAGGCTTCAAATAGCTTACAATTACATAAAAAACCAAGTAAAAATTTAAATATTATTGCACCCGTAGTTGTCTCTTTCAAATTAGTTAAAATATTGTTCATACTTGAAAATAAATCAAAATAATTTTAACTTGTTTGGCATCACTTGTGAAAATAAACTCTCATCTAAATAAAAATACTACGTCAGAGTCATGCATCATGTCCAGAATCTTGCTTAATTGCGCCTGGCAACCTCTAAAAATATCAAAATAATTTAAAATTTTAATTAGCAAAACTTGTGAATTAAATTCAATTTAAATATAAATCAACAAAATTAGTTTTAAATGACCCTCATGAGTTGTTTTTATATTTGTCAAAACTGAATTTGATTTCAGCACCCTAGTGGGTTCTTTTAGATAACTATTTTTTTTTAAAATTTAATGAGAAATTTTCTCTGTAGATTTTACGCTTAACTGAAATTTAATATTAACAAAAATTTAATTAGCAAAATAATATAGGCCTAGACAATAAAATAATGTTATTTTAATTATTTCTAATTGAAAGACCCAATGTTAAAATCAGTCAAATGTGCATCGATTGAATTGTATTAAGAGTGTGGCACGATGCGTGCGATTAAAATCTCATTTCAAAATTCAATTCAATGATAAAACTTAGATTTTCAGGTGATTAGATAGTGCGCTGAAAAATTAAATCCTAAATCCTTAGAAAAAAATCTCTCAACATATTATTTAGATTTTAATAAATTTTAAATTTAGAAAAAACAAAACAGCCATCCAAAGCCTAAGTTTCAAAAAATTTGGCTTTAATTTTAAACTGGTTCCAGATGACTGTGGTATAAATTAAGGCCTAAAAAATTACAAAAATGGAATGCTTCATTTCGACCATGGTCTACCAAAAAATCAGTAAATAATTTTTTGTAACTCAAATAATTTTAATAACGCTTAAAATAATTAAATAAAATTTGGTATTTTTTTTTTATTTCGAAAATTTATTTCTTTTAATTTGAAAAAAAAAATTCTTTTGAATCTCTGTAAAGCCACTAATTAAAAATGATCTGCTTTTTGAAATTTTTTCAAAGCCTTTAAATTAAATTAGTTCAGATGATGATTCCTATTTTTGAATTAAATCTCGCTTAGGGATCTTTGATTTAAAAACAATAAAAACACTTAATAGTATTCAAACTAATTTTAAAAGTTAATGTAATTCTAGAATAAATTGCTTTTGGAAAAATGAAATAATCAAGGTAAATTGTATTTATTGTGCTAAAATATTTATTCTATAAATTAAAAAATTTCGTTAAGGTTTGATTTTTATTCGGAGATTTTAAAAGAGCCTAGTTACGAGAGTTGTATAAGCCTCCTTCATTATATTATATGTTTAAAATTTTAAACAAAATTTAATCGACAAGATCAGGAGATTAAAATTTTAAAAAATTTTTAAAACTAAAATTTAATATTCTTTTTTACTTGATTTAAATTGGATAAAAAATGCTTGATTTTAAAATCTAAGATAATTGCTCAAGCATGCTCATCAGCTGTACCAAATGGTCAACTAGAACAAAAAAATAAAGCAACAAAAATTTCCAATAAACCCTTCTTTTTTGAATATTTTTGATAACAATAGCTTAAAATAAAAATTTCAAGACATGGATGTGTAATCAATTTTAGTAGGTCCTACAGTGGTAAATTTTGTCCATTAATTAGCCACATTTTGTTTTTAAATGAATGTGTTTTATATAGTTAAACAAAGTTGGTAAATATTTTTTTTCAAAGTGAACTATCGGTGTAGCTATTGACACAATTTTTGGACAATGACATCAAAATCCAAATAAAAAAGCCTTTGAGAAAAAATAATTAGTTTATCACTTGTCAAACATTTTAAATGTTAAGCTTAATTCGTCAAGATATGGTCTCGCAAGCCAGACTTAAATGATACCAAAAAAAAACTAGTTTCAAGCAGATTTATAGTTTTTTAAGATAATGATTTAGCATTTTGGCAATCGCAATTTTACGCAAATGCTACTTACCAGTGCTAAAGAGCCATACAAATACTAAAAGGTTACCCAAAACAAATCTTACCACACACAGACTCAATTAGCTGAATTAAACTCATCATGATTTGAAGAATTTTGGCGCTTGCTACTAAAAAAATAGATAAAATGTTACAAAAATGAATTGTTACTAATTTCTTAATAAATTACAAATATAAATATTTTTTTTAATTGAATCTCGGAATAACAAAGCCTCTTCAAAATTTAGACCGAGATTTATAGCTAAAAATTTAGCATTAAATCGATTGAAATTTTCTATCAGTGTCTTAATGGGAATCTAAAAATCTGAAATCCCACGAATTAAATATTGCCATTTGCTAAGATAATCTAAAAATGGTTCTCAAGCCAAGATATCAAACAAAACAATGGTCTTGAATTTTTTCGATCAGATAAAATTCAGATGTAGCTTTGTTAAGCCTTGAAGCTAAAACTGGCGAAATTCAATAGCTAGAATAGAATTTAAATATTATTTAAAAAAAAAATATTTGTATTGCGCATTGTATTTCTTCCTCAAAGATAGATAAAAAATTTTCATTCTTAATTTAACTTTATCACAAACCAAACAGATAAAATTAACGCTTTAGAAATTGAAAAAAAAAGCTCAAATTTAAAAATAAAGTCATAATTTGCATTTAGAAAATTATAATTTTAAAATAAGTTCATGTGTTTTTTCTAAACAGTTTATATTTTTGAACATGCTATCCTAATTTATGAAAAAAAAATTAAAATTATTAATTTTTGAAATTTTCAAAAACAAAAATTCTTTTTTCCACTTAGAGAGCTTTTTTTAATTTTAATAAAAACATTTGAAAAAAAATTGAAATACTAAATTCCGGTTTTTGTTTCATTTTAATCACGAAATTTCCTTCTAATTAATTTATTTTACAATAATTTCTTCTAAAAAAAAATAATTTATAATTATTTGATAAAAAAGTACAATCCTTAACCAAGAAATAGCAAAATATTTTTAAAGTTAGGATTTAGTTAGTTTTAAAAAAATAAATAGAGGTACACTTCAAAATAATTTTCTACGCTTTCTAGATATTTTTATTGTTATTGTGCAATTAATTGGAAAATCTTACTCAAAGCACTTTTACAGCTTTAATTTATTTCATTAGATAAAGAATGTTAAAAAAGTTAAACATGTGATAAATTTATAATGAGAATTGCTTAACACCAAAAGTTTACTTAATAGTCATAAACACTAAATATGCAGCAACACTTTTGATTTTTTATCAACATAAATTCTAACTTACCATGATTTTTAAATCGTTCTCAATCTTTATTAAGCTCATTTTAATTTATTCTCATTTATAAGCTGCATTTAAATTTTAAATTAAAGAAAAACAAATTTTTCAAAGTCTTAAAAATCTTGAAAAGGAAAATATTTCAAAATAACATAAACAAAGCTTTAAAAAAATAATTCTTGAATAATTTTATTTAGATCAAAATATTTCGTCACCTAAAATTTTAAAAATTAAAAAAAACTAAATCTTATTTTAAGTTTTATTTTTGTCAAATTTAAATTCAGTTTTTTAAACTGTATGATTTGGTTTTTAAGGAAATACTATTCAACATTCATAACAAGATGTCGTGATATTTTTTTGGCATCTTTATAAAATCCTTATAAACACAGTCTGTTTAATTAACAATTTTGTTTTAAAAACAACATTTTAGTAAAGAGAAACCTCTTTACCGAAAATTTTTTTTTAAATAAAACAAATAAAAGGATTATTTAAAAAAAAAGAGAATTTCTTCTATTTATGATATTATTAAGAATATAATGCTAGCTAAACAGTGAAAAAAATTAGAAAAAAGACATAAAATAATAGCCATTAATTTTTTCTATAACAATCCATAAACTAATTTCTTAAAAATGATTGCTATTCATACATTTCATTTACATGATTATAAAAAGAAAAATTTGAATGATTCAAAAATTTTAGTCTATTGAAAATTAAATTATCTTCAAACAAAAATATGTGGAGCTATCTTTCTCTCTTTTAATTTTTTCAACCTAATCCTCGTAGGTTTGAACAAACACTTAAAATAAAATGAATGAATTTTGTTTAGAATTTTGTTCGCAATCAAATATTCGCTTTGCTATTTAATTTTTTTAATTAGCTCTTTAAATTTTTTGTTAATTCTAGTCTTTTAAAACTACGTGTCATAAATTTTAAATTTTTGACTTGTTATCAATGCTACATTTTAGGATCTGACATAATAAATTTTATTTAGATTTAATGCAATATTACAAAAAACTATTGTTTAAAAGAAATGCATTGAAGAAAAAATGAAGTATAAACTATTTATTGTAGAGATAAAGCCTTTGAAATATTATATTTGCTAATAATATTAAATATAGGAACAATTGATTTTAATTCTTACAATAAACTTTAATTTTTGTGTTAAATTTGCTTCTTTGTTTAAATTGACTTTTGATTAAAAAAAAAACTATTTAAAAATCAAATATTCGTTTTAGAGTCTTAAACCTTTTAAGTCTGATAAAGAACGGTAAAAGTACAGAAAACCGTGGCCAAAAGTCTACTTATTTTTAAAATTTTTCTTTCATTAATTTAGATCTAATTTTAATTTTAACTTAAAAAAAATTTGCCAAAAATTAAAAGATGAATGTGTCTCGTTTTTCTTCAGATACTTTTACATACTTTCTGTAATATTTTCTACAAATTTTTAAATCGTTTGCACTTGCCAGATTTAGCTGACACATTTAATGTTTTTAACTTTTTAAATTAATAGAACTAATTTTAGAATTTTATAAAATATTTATTAATTCTTGTGACTGTACTGTTTTTTTCTGTTCCAAAATTCACAATGCTCCTATTTTTTTTAAGCTAATTTTAGAAAAAATAGTGAGCCTGGGTCATAAAAAATTTTCTTCAATGTTTGAATTTATTTATTTTAGGATTTAAAGTAACATTGACGAATAAAAAAAATTTAAAAAAAATTATAAAAAAGAGAATAAAAAATTCTATCAAAAATACAGATGAAATTTCATTTAAATCCTTAGTCAACTCACAAATCTTATTTGAAATTTTGAACAAATAAAAACACTTTTTAACTCTTATCCTTTTTAAATCATTCTTTAGATTCAAAAATAATATGCTAATATTAGGGGTTTCAAAGCTTGATTTCAAATTTTTGGTTATTTTTTGCATTTTTCTCAAAAAAAAAGAATAGTATCAATTTTAGAGCACTTTAAATCGATTTTTTGGATGAAAATATCCCAATATCAGTTTAAAATTGGTGAGATACAGCTCGTTTAAAGGAAATTAGTCTAAATATTTAAATGATTAAAAATTTGAAATCATATCTGGAAATTATATAATGTTAAAGAAAAAAATTTGTTATTGAGATAAGCTTAATACTTTTTTCATCTAAATTAAATAACAAATCGATACAAATTTAAAATAGCAAGTGATCTCTTAAAGCAAAAGGATCATTTTTTAAATTTTTTCTACTTACATGTATTGTAACAAATAAAAAATTAATTATTTTATATAAAAAAATTGGATTATAAAATACAAATAATAATTTAAATGTCTTTTATTTAAGCTACTTTAGAATATCTGATGATAATCTGCTTAAAAAAAACTTTAATAAGATTTCATATATTGAAACTAAGACAAGTGTTGCGTAGACATTCAAGTCACAAGTGTTGATTTAATTTTTAAAATTTTACTTGTGAAAATTTTTATCTTTTGCGGAAGTTTGAAGCACAAAAAAAATGCAAAATATATTTAATTTAAATTTGAAAACCTGTATTTTTTTTTTAATTATAAGCAATTATTGTAAAAATAAATGTTTAATATTTTAAAAAATAATTTTTTGAACAAAAACAGAAAAATTAAAAAATTTTTATATACTTAGAATACTGATAGAAAATGTTCAAACTTTTACTTCTTTTTGATTTTTATGCTAAAAATTTTCAAAATCATCAATTTATTATTTGGTTTTTAAAATACTTTTCTAGGCTTTAATTGGGAATTGTTTTGTCATGAGATCAAATTTTTCATAGTAATGGGGGTTTTGGTGTTTTAGTTATTTCAGTTTATTGGTTGTATAAAATATTATTTAAAAATGGAGTTTAATCTTATAGGTATCAAACATTATTTTTTGGTATCAAAAATGTTAGTTAATAAATAGATATATTTCTGAGGTTTTATTTTAGGTCTTATGATTTTTTTTGGAATATTTTTTTTTAAGATTTTTTAATAATTGATATCAGAAAAAAAATGAGAAGAAAATTTAGTTTTTGAAATATATATTTGAGAAAATATTGTTTAACAATAATGTTTAATTTAAAATTACGAAGAAAACTATTTATTTATTTTAAAAATATTAAATTTCTGTTGTCTCTTCTGGTCCTTGGGTCCTCTTTTATTCTTCTAAATCTTCAATAATAGTTTCTTTTAGTTGATATGATAATGTGTTTTTGTTACAGGCAGGTCTGCCTTTTTTTGTATCATGGTCATGTGCATTAACTTTTAACATAATTTTCATGATTTGATCCAAGATTTTTTTTTCAATACCAACTGTCAACTAAATTTAAATGGTTAGTTAAAGTGAAAATCAGATACTAAATTTATTTTTTTATTCAATGTAAAAAAGCGCAAAAACACAGTCTTTAAATAATTTTAAAAAAATATTACCCCCATAAAATATTCGGTTTGAGTCTAAAAACATTTTGAATACGATAAAAAAAATAAACCCGATCATGTCTCTTAGAACCTTTTGTCATTTTGGTCGTGTTGAATAAAATAATTAAAATATAGTTTTTTAGAGACATAAATGATCTAATAAAGAAATTATTAGAAATCTTAACTTTGTTAAAAAATCCTTGCAGGATACGATACTAAAATTGATCAATAAATTTTCCTGAATTGACTAAGATTTTAGTCAAGATTTGGATAAGATATTTTAGGGGAATCCTTAGTAGATCCTGGTTAAGATATTATCAAGAATTTTAATATGGGATCTTTATTCCAAAACGATTCTTACTTGTTTAATCTGAAAATTCTTTCTTGTTTTGGTAAATTGTGGTAAAAATATGTTCTATAAGAAAAAAAGACATATTCTTTAAAATACTAATACATTTTTCCAAAATTAATATTTACTTACGATTGTGTACAAAAATATAATGATAAAAGAATTTAATATTTTAATGATGAAAATATAATTGAAATTTTTTTTTACAAATTTGTAAAAAGTAAGTTGATATTGCTAAAAACTAAATGCTTGAATGCTAAAATGCAGACAATTTTAGTATTGATCTCTTGATCAAAAAAATTTTAATTAAACTGGAGTAAAAATATCCAAATTCTTACTTCTTCGATTGTTCTTTACATCGGTTCAATTAGATTCCCAATTTTCCTCAATTTTAAAATTTCTTGAATCAATTTATGGTAATTTAATTTTAAGAATTTTTGGTTAATTATGGAAAATTAATGTATTATAAGAAAAAAAAGAATTTTCTTTAAAATTCTGTACTGAAGCGAATAATAACTGTATTTTTATTAAAATTTGTTTACATCATTTAAGTTTTAAGTATCAAATTTGAATTTAATCAGCTTAAATATTTGAAATAATAACTTTTAAATGGCCAGTTTAATTATTGTATCTTTTGAAAAATTAGAGTTTTTTTTTTAATTAGCATTTTTTTTTAAAATTTAGAAAAAATTTAAAAAATTTAGAACACGCATTTATTTTCAAAAACAAAAATTTATTTAAAAATTAATTTCTAGACAAACGACTCGAGTCGAGTCTGAGTCAGTCAATAATTTTTATTTCAGCCACTATCATCTCTAAAAATATCGAGCATATAAAAATCTCAAAATTATTTAAATGGAATTTGTTTTAAAAAAATACAATTCAAATGGAAAATGATTTAAATGATAGAAAAAAAATTATATACCAACTTAAAAAATTTTAAGTTTTCATATATTTAAAGATAAAATATATGTTATAAAACAAAAAATTTATTTTATTTATTTTTTTTATTCTTAATTTATTTTACTTTATTTAACTTTATTTTGAATTTTATATTTTATCCTAAAGAAGCTGTAGCTTGGCACAGATAAAAAAAATATCCTGAAATATTTTATGTTTTATTAAATAAAAAAACTTTTTTTCTATAATATAAACTGAGATTATAAACATAAACAAATAATAATATAAACTATTCACTTACCTAGTGCTTAATTTTGGAATTGATATTGAATATTTTTTTAAAAGACTTTTCGATATTAAAAAAAATATATTTAAACAAAAAAAATCAATATAAAATCTTTTCTCAAGTTTTTTACATTTTTAGAATTTTTATATTTAGGTGATAAAAATAATTGGGTGATTTTTGTTTTAAAACAATACAAACTAAATATTCTATGTTTACTGCTATCAATTAAATTTTAATGCATTAAGGTTGGTATCTTGAAGTTGATGATCAATTCAAAATATCATTTCAATTCAAAGAGTTTATCTTCAGATATTAAAAATAATCATTGAATTAATTTAAATAATTTTAATGTACCATGCTTTACATGTTACGAAGATTTAAAAACTAACCCATTGACAAAATCGATTTTTAGATTTAAATTAATAAACTGATTTTTGGAATTTATTTTGAATTTTTTATTTCAAAAGCATCGGTATTTAATATTCAGAATTAAAAAAATTAGATTTAAAAATGAATTTCAAATATTATATTCCAAACAAGTAATAAAATGAAAAGATCGATCGTTCCTACAAATATTTTTGAAATAAAAATTTTATTTTATCTTTTAAATCTATACGAAATGATACTTTGAATTGATCATCAGCTTCAAGATGCCTAAAGGTTAGCTCCAGTTTATTTAAAAAAATTATTAGAAATAATTAATTTTAAACATTGAATTTTTTTCATGATTAATTTCTATTAAAAGTCCAAAAAATACACCATATGTTTAGAGCTTAAATAAAAAAAAGCCAAAAATATTTTTTCCAATATTTTTGCCAATATTTTTAAATTTTGCAATACAAATTTAAATTTATTTCGACGGAATATATTTTAATTAGTATTAAAATATCATTTTAAGCCATAATTTGGATACCATAATATAGATTTTAAATTTATCTTTAAACTTTTTAAATAAAGATTTTAGAAAAATAAATTAAAGATCAATTAGAATAAAAATATTTGTTTTTTTGTTTCAATTAAAATAATAAACATCTTATGCTTAATTAAAAAAAAACTAATTTGATCATTTTTATTAAGATTTTAATCTATTAAATTTTGATCATTTGATCATGATCATGAACTTCAAGTTGCCTGGAAATTACTTATTATTTTATGGCTATTCTGTTACTCAAATTTTTATTTCCGAAAAGTGCAAAAAATATTCAATATTAATAAAAAATAAAAAAATTCTTTTTTTCTATTTTATTTAATGTTTTTCGAAAATTCCGAACTATTTTTTTATATATTACGGTATTTCACGTATATGAAAATTATGAAAAATATGGGTAATAAATAAAATTATGGAAAATTCAACGTACCTTAGCAGCACTGTAATTTAAAAACCGAGATTTATTTAAGAGTTATTTCCATTCAAAGTCAGTCAATGGGTTTGACTTAATCATCTCTAGGGTCATGTCCAATTTGTGATCAAATGTTCACCTAATGTGTGATCAGCCTAATCATGCCGCATTCGTGAACATTCATTTTTTTTTATGATCACATTTTTGTTGATCACATAATTTGTGATCAAAATCTGATCATAAGAATAAAAAAATGATCACAAAAACAGTCTTACATGATTGTATATATTTATTTTGCATAACTCTTTTTTTTCCTGTAAGCTTTAGAAAAAGAATTAGTCGATAATGATGATGATTATTCTGAAGATGGTAAAGATCCAGATGGAGAATCATTATTCGGTTCATTGATGGGGTCAGACTGAGGATCTGAAGTTGACTTGGATAAAGATATGAATGATTTTGATTATATAAATGACGAAGAAGAAACTGAAGAAGAAATGTATGCTAAAGTTGCAAGAAAATTCTGAAATATGACAAATCTATTGCATTAGACAACCCAAGAGTATATAAATTTTTTAATATGAAGTCTGATCTAGCAAATTAAAAAAAAAGCCTGGACTTGGACTTTTTTTTTCTTTTAAATTTTAAAGGACTTGGACTTTGAAAAAAAAAGTCCGGACTAGGGCTTTTTTTAATGACTTAGACTTTTTTTTGGGACTTATAAACAACTCTGATTAAATGTCAAAGAAAAAGCTGATCAATATAGAAAAATGGCCATGGCTAACCCAGTTGTTTATTTAGATATTCAAGATCAGACTTGATTTTAAGTCACAAGTCTTAAGTCAAGTCAAGTCAATGGCTTAAAATTTATTTTTTTGACAAAATTATGAAAAAATTAGATTAAATTTTTACTTTAATTTAATAGATCAGGATTTATATCATAAAATTTATATACTCTTTGGTTGTCTAATGCATATAGATTTGCCATATTTCATTTCTTTTCTTGCAATTTTATCATTATAGTCTTCAACTCATTGAATGCAAAAAAAATCTCACGACCATGTTAAGCAATGACAAATGACTGGAAAAATATTTTTACAGTAGTTGAGAATTAGGTAGAAATTTTTGTGATCTTCCATTAAATATAATTTTCCTAGAACAATTACTCAAGTCATAACTTTGACTTAAATTTTTTTGACTTAGACTTAAAACTGTGACTTAAAAACAAGTCTGCTCAAGATATTGTTCGCAAAGCTTTGAGCAAACATGTATATGTAAAAAAGCATTAGTTTTTTTATTTCAAAGAGATATTTAATGATCACATAAAAATAAAATAGATCACAAAATTTTTCTTTGTCCACAAAATTTTCTCTAAAAATAATTTTGATCACAAACTATGTGACCAACAAAAATGTGATCATAAAAAAAAATGAGTATTCATGAATCCGGCATGATTAGACTGGATGAAGATTAAAAAAACATATAAAATGTTACTAAAACATATAAAAAGTGAATCAAGCATAAAACTATTTTTATTTTATAAAAATGTGAATCAAAACATAAACTTATTTTTAAATTCTGTGAATAAAACATAAATTAAATTTATCAAAAAGTGATCCAAAACATATAAATTTATACAAAGTATAAAAAAAATTTAAGTCAATTTGATCAATAAAAAAGGTGAAAAAAACATATATTATTCCATTTCATACCATGGCCCGACTTTTCGTTTTTTTGTTTTAGATTTTGGAACAAAACGTCTAATCTTTATTCCAAGGAAGTCTATAGAATCAAGAAAGCAAGAGCCTACCAAATGGATACATATTGCTTTGACATATAGAGCATTTGTTTAAATTTCCATGAGAGGAAGTAGCCTTCGGAAATTGGTTTAAATAAAACTCGAGTTCGATATCAGAGTTGAATTTAGGCATAAAAATCCATTCGATTTTTCTTTTCATGATTGAAAAAAAAATTAAATATCTAAATTAAAGGTTTATGTTTTAATCACTTTTCTTCAAAATAATTTCAAGTTAGTTTTTTTTTTATTTCGATATTATTATTTATTATTATTATTTAGGCTTATGCTGAGGCCAATTAATAGGCCACTTTCCCGGCACACTGTCAAATAAAGCGTGCCGTAATATTATATACATTATGAACTAGTATAAAAAGTTTAGTAAAATAAAAAAGAATAAAAAACAACTTTGTACAATTGATATAAAAAAAGAATAAAAATAAAGGAAGTTGGTGGGTTCATATTAAGCATCATATCTAATGATCTGTGTGATTCTGTCCGGTATTATATCCCTGTTTTTTGAATTGAATATTGTTATAAGTTCAGTTACTATCGGGTTGTTCTTACAATTCGATCTGATTTCCGATTTTATTACGTATTTGTTTACTTTGCACTGGTCTTCTAGCTTTAGTGGTAAGTCATCGAAGTCCTCTTCTCCATACTCAGTTAATTCGTTTATTATGTCTTTGAGTCTTAGGTGTATGGTCTGTTCGACTATTTTTCGGGTGTACGTGTTCCTAAGGAGGTTTATAATAAATTGGTTCTTAATAATCTCGACGTATTCGATGGTGGGTTCAATCTTGAGTGCATGCATTAAGTTGGTTGTCTTGCATTTAGTCGGAATACCTATTATTGTTTTTATTAAATTACCTTCTATTCGTTTAAGCTTAAGTGTATCTCTTTGAGTTAAGTATAAACTCTCTATACCATATAGTAGTACCGGCCTGACGTACGTTTTATAAAGATGCCCTTTCATAACCGGATGAAGGTTTGGACCAGTCAGTCCAAGTGACTTTAGTTTCATGAGTGCCGCCATAGCTGACTTTTTCCTTTTTTCTAGGTGTTCGATATGTTTGTTATCATCTGTGATTTCAACTCCTAGGTATTTCATTTGTTTAACTTGTTTTATGTCAATTCCGTTGAGTTTAACGTTGTCTTGCCATATATCTTTTCGTAGCACTTCAGCTGGTCTTTGTGTTTTTTTGTTAAAGATCATAAAGACGGTTTTCTCGGGGTTGTAAGATATGTCATTCTTTTCACCATATGTTTCAGCTATGTCTATCAAATCTTGTAGCCCTTGTTATTTCGATATGTTTTATTCACTTTTTGAATAATTTATTTAGTCATTTATGTTTTATTCACATTTAGTAAAAAGTGTATATGTTTTAGTCACATTTTAAGTTAATTATGTTCGAATTTATGTTTTACTTCACTCTTTTACAAAGTTAAAATCTCAATTTTTTCTTTATGTTTTGTTTTTTAAGATTAACATTTTATATGTTTTTTTAATCTTCTTCCGATTAGACTGATCACATATTAAGTGAACATTTTATCGGGAATTTATTTCAGCACAATCAATTTCTGATTAGCACAAAAAATTATATTTAAAAAAAAGTGTGTTTGAAAATATTTCTTAATGGAAATTTTTTTTCAACACAAAAATATTTAAAAAAAATTTTTTTTTTTTTAAATTTAAATTTTATTTAATGATGTTTATAAGTGGAAGTTAGGTAAATAAAGTAAATTTCAAAGCTTAAAGAAAAGAAATTAAAAAAAATTAGTCTCTAGAAAACCATTTTTCCGCATTTTTTGCTCTACCTCTTTTTTTCAAATTTTAATTTGTGTTGAGAAGAAATCATTTTGTGCTGATCGTTTTAAAATTGTGTTGAATGGTTATTTTTTTGTATTGAAAAGGGAGACCCCATTTTATCACAAATTGGACATGACCCCATCCCTAAAATCGAGCATTTAAAATCTCAAAACAATTTAAAGATAAAATTTTTTATTAGAGACATAACTTTAAAATCATAAAAGAAACTAAAAATTTAAAATAGAAAAAAAATAATTTGTCACTTTTTAAATGGAATTTGTTTTAAAAAAATACAATTCAAATGGAAAAAGTTTTAAATGATAGAAAAAAAAAAATTATAAACAAACTTAAAAAAATTTTAAGTTCGTCGTATATTTAATGATAAAATTAATGTTAGAAAACAACAAATTAAATAAATAAAAATGTTCTTTTTTTGTTAGTTTATTGCAAATATTTCGGCATCAATGTTTCTCATTATTTCACATGATGGAATTTGACAGCTTCGTCTCCGGAATTACCTACATTGGAATTTTCAAATAAAAATAATTCAAACAAAAATTACGTCACCTGATCCACCCAAACAATCTTTTAAGGCTTTTAATTCAAGTCGAGTAAAAACTCTCTCATTTTCTTGGCAAATAAATAGCAAAAAAAAAAAAAAAAAGATAAAAGAAACAAAACGTTTACTACGTTTCAGAACAACACCTATGTACAAAAAGCAAAGAACCAAAATGCTTTTCTAAAATACTGTATAAACTACTGTTTGAATGCAAATGACTCATGCCTAATTTAGGACAACATTTAGTTTTCTTGACGAAAATCGGCTGATTTCAGGTTTTTGTTGATCAATTGGTTCAGCAGGATCAGAGGCTTTGGGGACGCGCTCTGGTTGATTGACGATGACGAGGAGGAAGATGACGAAGAGGACGCCTGCTGTCTTTTGTCGCCAAGCTCGTACAACTGGTGCAAACTTTGACTGCACTCTTTGATGTGTTTTTTGAACGGGGGCTTAAGCTTGAAGGTCTTGGAGCACTTGTCGCACTTGAATGGTCTGTCGTCGGAGTGCGTGGCCTGGTGGTACTTTAGACTGGCCATTTGGCTGAACGCTTTTTTGCAGATGTCGCACACGAACGGCTTGTCGCCAGTGTGTATGCGCATGTGCTGTCTGAGAATGTTCTGGGTCTTGAAGGACTTGCGGCACAGAGTGCAGGCGTGCTTCATGGTCGAGTCGTTCTTGGGCAGGGCGCCACTGGGCGACCCGGGGCTCGCGGACATGTTGTAGCCAATGTTTTTCAGTCTGGTGTATAAATGCTCTGTGCTGGTGTCCAGCTCGTTGGAGGACTGGGTCTCGTGGTCGTTTTCGGCCAAGTCGAAGTTTTCGTTTTCGTCGTCTTCGTTTTGAAAGTAGGCTTCATAGGCGTCTTCATTGATCGGCTCGGTTTCATCGCCGTTTTCGGTCTTTATTTTGTTCATGATCTCTGACAAGACTAGTTCACAATTTTCTTGTTTGAGCTCTCTCTCGCTCAGCTTTTCATTCTCTTCATTACTAAAACTATGAGGGCCGTGGGTCAACGAGGACGCTTGAGATGGATGCATGTTATCAGCTAGTTGTTTGAGGATCAGTGTTTTTTCCACAATTGACTCTTGGTTTTCGTTTTGGTCAATTTTTATCTGCTTGCTCTCGATGGTCTCGCTGTGTTCCATTTGGTTGTGAGAGTTGTTGCCCAATCGGCTGGGACACTGGGTTTAAATAAAAATTTAATTATTTTTTTGTCATTTTTTTAAAATTTAAATTTTTTTTTATATTTAAAAATAGATTAAATAATTTTGTTGTCATTTAAAAAAATTTAAATAATTATTTTTTCATTCTTTAAAAATTTTAATTTTTTTTCTATATTTAAAATAAATCCAAAAAAGTTTTTTTTTTCTTTTTAAAAATAGATTAAATAATTTTGTTGTCATTTAAAAAAATTTAAATAATTTTATTTTCATTCTTTAAAAAATTTAATTTTTTTTCTATATTTAAAATAAATTCAAAAAAGTTTTTTTTCCTTTTTAAAAATAGATTAAATAATTTTTTTTCATTCTTTAAAAATTTTAATTTTTTTGTCATTTACAGTGATGATTTGATAACAGTATTTTACGAAAAATTACGTTAATTACCGTAAATTAACCAAATTTTACCACATTTTACGTAAATTAACGTAAATTTTATAACGATATCAAAAAAAACTTTTTTTTCCAATCAATTTATGAAAAAAAAACTTTTTTAAATTTTCGATTTTTGGAAAAAAAAGACATTTTTCAAAAATTTTGAATTTTGAATTTGGCCGTTTTGAATTTTAACAATTTTTACCAAAATTATCTCAAAATGCTGAAAATTTACGTTATTTTTCGTAAAATACCTCTTTTTTTTTCACTTTTCAAAAAAGTGGTAAAATTTAGTTAATTTACGGTATTTAACGTAATTTTTCGTAAAATACTATTATCAAATCACCACTGTAAAAAAATTAATAAATTTTTTTCTCACCGTTTAAAAATTTTAATTTATTTATATCTAAAAAAAATTCAAAAAAGTTTTTTTTCTCTTTTAAAAAATTAAAAAAATTTTTTATCATTTAAAGAAATTTAAATAATTTTTTTTTCATTCTTTTAAAATTTTAATTTTTTTTTTATTTAAAAAAAATTCAAATAATTTTTTTATTTATTAAAAAAAAAATGAATTTTTTCTAATGGATTTAATTATATTAATAATTAAACAGCATTAAAAAAATATTGACAAAAAAACCTATGAAATTTTTTAGAGCTGTCAAGAATTTTAATATGTTTTTCACTTAGTTTGTCCTTTGAATTTTAAAAATATTTGAATGTTTTTATATTCATTATAACATATAATTGTACAATTAACAACTCTTTGATTTTTTTTAAATAAGAAAATTAAAAAAATTTGACTCTGACAATTTTTTTATATTGTTTTTATTTTTGTCTACGAATCAGCAATTTTTTAGCTGATTGAATTTATTTATTAATGTTACTTGAAAAACCATTTTCTTTGTAAACGATGTGGACCATGGTTAGGATTGAATTTTGTATTAAAAAATTTAGAACATTTGTATTTAGTATCAAATGTTTTATTCTAAGTGAATAGCTTACTCTTATCTTTTTTACATCATAAAAAACGAAAATCGAAAATAAAGTAATGGCTTAAATCCAATAACTAAAATTAAATGCATCATTTTAGCTCAAACCGAGAAAAAAATTAAAATTTTTAAGTTTGGTTATTTTAAGCTAATTTTCTACCTATAAATATATTAAAATAAATTCACATACTATAATTTGTAATAATTAATTTCAAGTTTTTGTGCCGCATTTTAAAAATTTAATTATTGAAATATTAAAAAAATAGAATTAATTAATTAAATTAAATAAATTAAGTAAAATATATTGTTTTCAATTCTACTGTGTCCAACGAAACACCAATCTACAAAAAACGTGGTCATGGTAGGCCAAAAATAAGTGTTAACCATGCCCAAACCATTCAAGTGAAAGTTTAAAAATTTAAGTACTTTTTATTAATCGATTGTTTAATAGAATGCATGTTGTTTCATCTTTTTATTTGATATAATTAATTATGCATCTTTTTTTAATTATAAAAATTTTTTTGTTCGCAGCATTTTGGAGCGATTTTATTAAAAGTTATTCAATAAAATTTAAACTTATTAAATTTTTGAATTTTTTGAATTCCGAGCTATTTAAATTATTAATTATAATTTAAAAAAATAATTTCTTGATACAAAAATAAAAGAGGAATTCTGAAAGTGCATTTGGTAAAAGAAATTATAATTAAAATAAAATTTAATTTCGTTAATTAAGACAAAGAGGCAATAGGACCAAAAATTGATTGATAAATATTTGAGGAAATTTGAAAAATCTATATTAGGGGGTGATCTCAATGCGACTACTTAAAGTTTAGGTTGTCTTGGAGAAAATTAAAATGTAATTATCTTAGAGAAAATTCTTAGCAAGCTTAACCTTTGTGTAATCAATGATATAACGCCAACATGTAGCAAAGTAAAATTTTTGATCAAATTTCAAACGCTCAATTTTGCTCAAAAATTTTTAGATACGCAATTAAATTTCATCGCAGATTTTTAATTTTTTAACATTTCAAAGCTTTATTTGTAAATTTTTGAAAATGGATTGTAATTTCTAAAAATGCAATGAAATTTAATTGCGCATTTAAAAATAATTGAGCAAGACTGAGCGCTTGAAATTTGATCAAAAATTTTACTTTGCTCAACATATAATAAATTTAAAATCGAATATTTTGAAGTGTTTGGTAATTTTTTGATGCCATCTACACTCTCGAATAGAGTTCTTGAGCATGTCATTACTTTTACTTTTCAAATATTAATAATTTTAAAAAAGCAAAATGGGGAATTAACCAAGATTTACTTTATTAAGTCATCAAATTAGCAATTGGTTCTTGAAAAAAAAACATGTAGTAGTAGTAGTAGTAAAAAATACTAAGACTCAAAACGGTTTAAGCTTCTATTAGCTATAGCAGTAAATAAGCTATAGCATGTGATACTGAAAAAAAAAATAAAATAATTGTTAGAAAATGTCGAACATTTACTTAATCTCTTTTTTATTAATTTTTATCTTTTATTTTATTTTATTATTTTTTAAATTTATTTTTCATTAATATAGATGTGTTTACTAACATTGATAATAATAAAAATAATGATAAAATTTTTATTAGATTTGTCTAATGAAATAAAATTATTTTGTCAACAAAATATCATTTTACGCCTGCTTCATAAAATTTAGTCATATGATTGTTTTATTTTTGTGGGTAAAAAAAATAAATTGGGAGTAAATAATTAATTCTTTGTCAGTACAATAAATTAAAATCCTTTTTATATCAAAAAAAAAAGAGAAAAAAGTGTGAACTGAATCAAAGAAGCAAAAAATACAAAAAAAAGTCAATAAGTATGGAATAAATTACATTCGAGAATAAAGAGAATATTAGAAAAAATAAAGCAAATTTTACTTATTTTGTTATGTCAAACTGTATTTTGATTTTTACCTATGGTTATTTGAAAATCACAGAATGGTTGAGAATAAAATTTGGTTATTTTTTTTAAAAAGCACTTTAGTTGACAAAAAAGAAATTCAAAATTTTAAAAAGTTTTAATTATAGATTTCTAAATAAAACTGAGAGCGTCTTTTATCGAAAAAATATTTTCGGATTCTAATTCTAAAAATATCAAAAATCTTTGTAAAAAATAATTTTGAATTAATTAAAATACACCTGAATAAACTAAAATAAAATTCTTTTGTAAAAAGATATATTCCCAAGAAATTTATAGACTTGACTGAAATTATGAAAAAATAAAGGAACATTCAATACATAATTTTCTAAATTTATTTTTTATAAACCGAAATAAATCCAAGCGCTTCCTAAAGATGCATTAATCACATATTTTATCTTAAGACAGAGATTAGAGTCATTTTTGACCAAATTTCTGAATATTAATTATTTTAAAATTTATGCTAGATATGTATCCAATTCAGCTAAATTTTATTAGCAATCAAAACCTTATTTACTTACTTAGTAATTTTATGAAAAAAAAATTTAAAAAGCCTTTTTTAAAGTTTTAGATCAAAAATTAATTTCAAATGGCTTTGTTTGGGAAAAAAATAAGTGGTTGGATAGCTTTTTGGAAAGGAGAAAAAAACGTTTAATATTTGGCGATGTTACTTCTGACTGAGAGAATTTTACAAGCAGATTTATACAAGAATTTAGTCAAAAACTTAAAATTTTTAAGAGAAAGATTTTAAAAGAGTGAAAGCATTTGATCACTTCTGTGATATGGTAATAAGACTAAAACTATATTTTTGGATATTAAGGGAATAGAGAGAAATTTGGCCAACGAAATTAAATTCACAAAATATAAAATTATTTATCTTTGTGGGAATAATTTTGTTTTATTCAAAAGCAACTTTTTTATCAACTTTATTTTATTTTCTAAATCAATTAGACTGAAAAGAAGGTTGATACCCATTCTATACGACCTGTAAGCTGCCCATAAATATATTTTTTTGTACTAAAATTTATTAAAAATGAATTGAATTACATTAAAATTAATCGAAGCAAAAAATTAAAACCATCTTCTTCCAGTCCACTGGTCCCTATCGATTATACTCAACATTTATAAGTTATTTGGTAGGGTATAATTTAAACAAATAAAATTAAAATTTTTTGCTTCAACAAAAAATAAATATTACTCAAAACAGTTTTAGTAGAATTGTTTTTCTAATAAATTTCTGACTGTTATTTAAAACCAGAATAAAGAAAAAAAGCAATATAAATTAAATTATCCTTCAAAAATCTCTGATAATTATTAATTACATTTGTAATTAATAAATTCTCCAAAACATTATTGAGCTGTGATAAAAGATAAAAAATTCTAATTTATTGTTCTTAATAAAATATTTTTTTATTTAATTTATCAAATATTAAGTTTTTGTGAATTTCAAATAAAAATTGAACAAAAATTCTTCATTTTTTTGGTAAATTAAAATTAAAGTTAGTAAAAAAATATTAGAAAAAATACTGCAACGTAGTGGAACATACTTTGTTGCAGCTTTTTTAGCTAAAATAATTTTTCTAATGCAAAAAAGACAAAAAATAAAGAATCAATTAGATTTAATTAGATTATTGATTTGATTTACTAAAAAAAGAAAATAAAAATTCTATTTTAGATGAAAAAGGTGCAATTAAGTATGGTGCACTATGTTGTAGTATTTTTTCTAATAGCTTTTATTTATTTTTATCTTAATTTATCAAAAAATGAAGAATTTTTGTCCAACACCAATATTAACTGTAATTTTTAAATGAAAATATGCAAATTTTTTAGATCTTTTTTTTTGGAGTCTTAGAAAAATACTTTTTTAAGTAGCAAGAATCGTCCTAATTTAGAAAAGATTAGTTTAAAAATCTCAAGTATTTTTTTGAATTTAATTTTCAACATTTTTCAATTTATAAATTAAATTATTTGACCAAAAATATTTTCTCAAAAATGAACTCACTTTACTCTTTCTCTTTCGTCTGCTAGAAGATTCAGGCGAAATTGAATCATTTTCGTGATTTAATTCCGCTTTAATTTGATTTGTTTGATTCAATAGGCCATTTTTTGACAGCTGCTCTGGCAGAATACCTGAATTATTTAACAAAAAATTTGTTATAATTTCCAACTAAAAATTTAAGACAAAAAAAAATTATTTTTCTACAAGTGAAAAAAAAAAATATCAATTTTGTTTACATTCGAAGGATTTTGGCTTTGTTTTGGCCTTGGCATATCATGGGAATTGGTAAAGTTAGACGGAATGGCATTGTTTTGTGTCGGTTTGTTCGGAACATTATTTTTGGCGTTTGTTTTGCACAATTTGGCAGTCTTGGACTTGTTCTTTCGACATTTCGTTGTTTTTTTGAATAGTTTACGGCTCGTTGCCGTAAACAAGCGACCAGCTTTGACAAACTTTATTCTCAAGTGATCCCTAATTTCATTGAATTGTCTCCAGTGATCCTCGAGCTTGCCAATTAAGCCGAAGCAAGATTTGCAAAGCTTAAAATTGTCCTCCCACTTGCTCTCCTCTGTGCTGTCCTGGGTGCCATCCAAAAAGCCAGTCGAATCGCCAAGGTAGCGTTTGACTAGGCTCTGTATTCTTTTGGAACTCTTTTCTTTGACTAGAATTTTGTTCGCCTCACCATTTAGTCGCGGCTCTTGTCCACTGATCGGAACGAAATTGTCCATTTTGACGCCTTTCCAATTAATCAAAAGCTTGAAGCATATTTTGCATCGGTTTTGGTTTATTTTGCTGCACAAATCCAATCCGCTGTGTCCATTGCAGCTGTGTCGATTTAGAGTCATTGTGGAATTGTGGTTTTGGAACAAAAAAAATTCAACCGGATATCAGACACAATAGAACTTAATCAATAATCAATAGATTATTTAAATTCCATTATTTTTATTTTAAATCTAAAAATAAATTTTTTCAAAAAATTTTAAAAAATGTGCTTTTTTATTCAATTAGAGAAGAATACAAAAACAAACGACTGCAAGTATTTGCAAAACTAGAACTTAGAGATCGCGTTCAAAGCTTAAATTTATAATTAAACTTAGTTGGTTGTACATTACGCTTACAAATTTTACAAAATGTCTAAATTTTATTTTTTTATTTTGAACAAAAAATTCTAGATAAAATTGAACAGCAAAAAATCAAAAAAATACTGCAATCTTGGCTAAATAGGCGCCATTGTTCCCAAAATTTACTCTGGGTCTTGGACAAAACTTTTAATTATGGTTTTTTTATTTTTTAAATTTCATTCTTTATTATTATTAAAAAATATTAAAAAATAAATTTCATAGTCTTTAGTACAAATTCAATTTGCTAAACACTCAATGTAAAGTCAAAGAAAAATTTTAGTAAATAATAAAACATAGTTTAAAGACCTAATTTATTCTGTAATTCGGATTATTATTCTCAAAAAGCAGCGAACAGCAATAGAGCCACTTTGTTAAGAATCTTATTTGTGCACTTAAAAACAATTCGAGTTTATTAATAAGATGTGATAAATCAAGGACTTGTGTGGGTTATGTTAGCAAAAAAATTCAAAAAAAAAAAAAAATTAAATAAAAAATTCGTTCAAGTTTGTGAGCAAAAAAAGCAAAAGTTTAATTTAAGCTTTATTTAGGTGCGATTTTTGTTTAAGAGTAACCTGTGGTAGCGCCTAAAGCAGCGCCAGAGCCATCCAGCGGAAAATAGCCATTCGACTGCGGTTGGGCACCGCTGGCTTGGCCTAGAACAGAAAAAAATAAATTTTAAAAATTTAAATCTAGCAAAAAATCTACCATAAAAATTGTAATTGTTCCAATTTGACTGGGGCTGAGGCATTGGAAAAATTGGATTGGAATTGGACGGAAATGGAGGATTAGCTTTAAAAAAAAAATAAAAAATTAATTTTTAAAAAAATTAATGGTACCCCATGGTTGATTTTGAAATTGTGTCTGCAAATGCGGATTGGAATTTCGCCAATTATTTTTTGGTGCATTGTTATTCCAATTGGAAGCGCGCTGATTGTTCCAATTATTCACAAAGCCATTGTGTTGATGATGATGATGATGGTGATGATGCTTGTGATTAGGGTTCAAATTGTAACTTTGCGGAAATTGTTGCTTTTGCTTAATGTTTTGACTTTGTGGTTTTACTTCAATCTAAAATAATTTGGCGCTAAAAATTTTATTTTCCAAAAAAAAATTAACAAAAAAAAAAAAATTAAATTAACCTGTTTGCCATTGAATTGAAAATATTGTTGTTTAAGAACTTGAATGGCGCTCTCTTCGAGCTCAAAAGTGATGAAACCAAAGCCACGGGGCTTTTGTTTCGACTCATCGTACATCATCTTGAATTCGATGACATTTCCGTAGCGGGAAAAAAAGTTCACCACATCCATGTCCTGGGTTCCGTGTGGAAGACCACCAACAAATACTTTGCAGTTGTTGTATTTGTTCATTTGAGAGATGGACATGGAAATGCTGCCGTAGCCCATCTCGGCACGTTGTTGGTAGCTACAGGTCTTTACATCGACCACTTTGCCATCTATGGTGTGCTTGCTGGCCGAGTTGAGCGCCATCTCGGCCGATTGGATGTCCTTGAAGGTAATGAAGCCGTAGCCTCTGGATGCACCAGTTTCCGGGTTGCGCATCACTATTGAATCCATGATCTCACCATACTTGATAAATTCACTTGCCAACATTTCCTTGGTCGTGTTCCAGCTCAAACCACCAACAAATATTCGGCTAAACAGAGGATTTTTTATGCAACTTCTTGCCATGCTAAGACTCAATCTTACTTGGCTTGGTTTTCTGGCATGTTTTTCATTCTGGTGCCACAAAACAACAACAAAAATTAATAATTTTTAATACTATTAAGTAAGCTTATTTTATAAATAGCTTGTTGGTTTTTTTACTCTCTTAGAATTTTGTAATTAGAAGTTCAACTTCGTTCGATATTACTTTTTACAAGAGGTGTATTGTTATTTTCTGGTTAAAGAATTAATACAGCAAAGACAGTATGCAATCAAGAAAGTTGAATTTTGTGCAAAAAAGTGAATTCAGATTATGAAACATGATGCGATCATCGCGATGATGATGTGGTTTGCTCTAAAAGTTTAGGAGCTCCGCTTTGTTCATGTGAATACTTTTTATTAGTAAATGTTTTTAAAATTATTTTTTTTTAAACTCATAAATATATAAGTCAAATTATCTGCAAACTTTTAACCCCTTTTTGTTTTAGATGCTGTACACTTGACTCTTTTCAGAGTCTTTTTTTGTTCATAAAGCAAAAAAACTCTTCCAAACAATAACTACATAATTTTTATTTTTGTAAAAAGTACATATTTCTTTTGAATTACAATTTAATTTTTTTTCTTAAATGACTTTTAAGCTTAATAAAATTTGTATTTACCTCAGAGCTTTTGTTGTGCATCATATTTCCCAAGCGCAGCTGAACAGGTAGCGTACATTTGGTGACTTTATTAATCTAAAATTAAAATATAATTTTGAAATTTAATTAAATTTTTTTTTCAAAAAAAAAAGAGAAAAGTATCAAAATTTGGCTAAGTTGTGCTGAATTCTAAACCAACTTATCCAAAAAAAATATAAAATCTAAAAATAATTGCTTAATTTTTTGAATCATGTGCTATGGCACGTGTCGACCATTGGGTGTGTTAAAAAAAAATCTTATAAAAAAATACCTTCAGAGTCTTTATTTTATACAAAAATCTATTTTTTTGTTATTATTTTTATAAGAAGGAAGTAGACCAAGAGTCAAAGTCTATAATTAAATCGATAAAGTAATCCGCATTTTAAGGAGCTTAGCATAATTAATAAATAGGCATTAGTGGGAGAAAATTCCCCAAGAAATATGGTAAAACAAGTGGAATACTTATTGCCGAATTCTCTCTTGTCAAACAAAAAGCTCTTTATTATTTAATTTACTCTATTTTTGCAGGTATTTTTTTTCTAATTTAATTTTATTAAATTAATTGTCAATTTTATCAGTGAAGCAAAGCACATGCGAATAGAATATGGAACTTAATTAAATCAAAGTGAAAAGCCGAGCATATGTTAATACAGCAAGCAAAAGGCAGTTATTCTGGTTAAATCAATATAGTGATAAATGACACAAATTTTTAATAGCAAAAAAATTGCTTTGTTATTACGTAATTTAAAAATTATTAAGTATTATTAAATTTTTGTTTTTTATATAATTATTATTAGTTTTACAAATAACAAAATTTGCAGTCAAAAAATCGATAATAAAACGACACAAACAAGTAAAAAGTACCAACAAATTTATTAATATTTTTCTTGAATTTATTAGTTTTTTTTTTAAATGTAAATTAAAGTGCTTCTGTGTGTTAAATTGGTTTTTTTTTTTGTTAAGAAAATATCTTAAAATTCGGTGAATGAGCATTTCAGCAAAGCTAAGAATAAAAATACACAATTATGAAGAGTAACCTGTAGCTGCAGTGAGCGCAGCATTTCCGTCAAAGTATCCATTTGTTTGGCCATGACCAGAACCATTTTGACCTGAAATTCAATTGAATTAGCGACAAAAAAAATTTAACAAAGAGCCTTTAGTGCTAATTTTACCGTAAAAATTAAAATTATTCCAATTAGACTGAGGCTGAACAGGATAAGAAGGATTATTACCAGTCGGATAACCAGAGTTGACTTTAAATCAAAATAAATTTTTTTTTCAAAACCAAAAATTATTTTTTACTACATTGCTGATTTTGGAATTGGCCCTGCATGTGAAAGTTGTTTCTCCAATTTGTTTTGGGCTGACTATTCCAGTTGGCACCACGTTGGTTGTTCCAATTGTTCATGTACATTTGTTGATTTTGGCCGAAGTTTTGCGGAAATTGCTGTTTTTGTTTGACATTATGATTTTGGGGCTTTACTTCAATCTAAAAAATAAATTTAATTTTAAAAAAATTAATTTAATTTAAACAAAAAATTAATTTAACTATTACAACAATTATTTAAGTTTTTAAAAAAAAAATTATATAATTTTTTGAAAAAAGTTTTTATAATTAAAAAAAAATAATTTAATTTTTAAAACAATTATTTTAGTTTTTTAAAAAAATTAATATAATTTATGAAAAAAATTCTTATAACATAAAAATAATAAGAAATTTAATTTTAAAAGCAATTAATTTAATTTTTAAAATAATAATTTTAGTTTTAAAAAAAAAATAAATAAAATTTTTTAAAAATTTTATAATTTAAAAAAAGAATAAATTTAGTTTTAAAAAAATTAATAAAAAAAAAATTAAATTAACCTGTTTGCCATTGAATTGAAAATATTGTTGTTTAAGAACTTGAATGGCGCTCTCTTCGAGCTCAAAAGTGATGAAACCAAAGCCGCGGGGCTTTTGTTTCGACTCATCGTACATCATCTTGAATTCGATGACATTTCCGTAGCGGGAAAAAAAATTCACCACATCCATGTCCTGGGTTCCGTGTGGAAGACCACCAACAAATACTTTGCAGTTGTTGTATTTGTTCATTTGAGAGATGGACATGGAAATGCTGCCGTAGCCCATCTCGGCACGTTGTTGGTAGCTACAGGTCTTTACATCGACCACTTTGCCATCTATGGTGTGCTTGCTGGCCGAGTTGAGCGCCATCTCGGCCGATTGGATATCCTTGAAGGTGATGAAGCCGTAGCCTCTGGATGCACCAGTTTCCGGGTTGCGCATCACTATTGAATCCATGATCTCACCATACTTGATAAATTCACTTGCCAACATTTCCTTGGTCGTGTTCCAGCTCAAACCACCAACAAATATTCGGCTAAACAGAGGATTTTTTATGCAACTTCTTGCCATGCTAAGACTCAATCTTACTTGGCTTGGTTTTCTGGCATGTTTTTCATTCTGGTGCCACACAAAAAAAATTTAAAAAAAAAAATATCTAAAAAATAAAATAAGCTTAGTTTTTTTTTTTTATTTTTATTTTTGTTGGAATATTGGCCAAGTCTGTACAATAATTAGTTTTTATTCATGGTTGCACTATAAATTTAGCAGCTTATGTAAAGTATAAAAATTGTGAGAGGTATTTGTTGTTGTCGATACACGAATCGGTATGTATAGAGCTTACAAGTGAAGCATATGCATTTCGCTGCCTTCTAGTCATCCAAAATTTGGCTTTTCTCTTAACTTTTACTGTGATGATTGAGATCACTTTTTTTCTGCATCCAGTCAAAATTCCAATCAGCTGATTGAAATAAATTTGAAATTTTTTAAATTTCTTATTTTTAGTTTAAACTTTCATTCTTACTGTACTAGTTTTTTTTCTCTCTTTCTAATTCATTCTCTGTTGTAGTTTTAAAGAATGTTTTTAATTACGTCACTAGTTTAATTTTTTTCAAATTATTTTAAAATATGCTCAAGTTAAAACATTCGAGATTGAATTATTGAATTTTGTAATTATGAATTTATTATTTAGTTGAGCTCCCTCTGAAAAACTCGACCCTAAATTTCCAATTTAACTCAACATGCAGCTCTCGAGTTTCTTCTTGTACAATTCCTTTTCAAATCTAGCCAAAAAAAATCAACTTGCTTAAATTAAAAAAAAAAGTCGCTTCTAAATTCATACATAATGTACAAAAGTTTTTTGCAAAATTTTAATTTTTCCACATTTAGCTAATCCTTGATTTTTTATTATTTTTAATATGAGAGAAAAAAAATCCTTTTTTTCGATTTAGTTTAAAATTTTGCTTTAATTACAAAGTGAGTTAAAAAAAAAAAACTAGGAAAATAGCTCTTAATCAAATTGGTTGCTTGCAAACAACAATAAATGGTTACATAAACTTATCGATTATATTTTATTTAATTTAATACAATATGAATTTAATTTTTTCAGGTGCTCTCTCTCGGTATCTAAGTCCTAGAGCTTTTCAATCGTAAAATTGAATAAAAAATTTTTCATCAAAATAGACAAATTTCAATATTTTATATAATCTACCGAAAGTTGTTGTTGATTGCTTGAATGCCTTTCTAAATCAAAGTCACATTTTAATAAATAAATACTTAAAAAGATATGTCCGGTTGAGACAAAAAAAAATTAAAATTTTACCAATTTTTCTTAGTTCTAAATTATGTAATTTTTCTTGCAATAAATTCAAATTGAGAATTCTTGAGATTTTTTTTAAAAGGAAAATTTATTGCCAATAAAAGAGAAAAAATCACTCAATAGCTGAAAAAGAAAAAAACCGAATCGATTTCAGTAAATTGTAAGCTCATTGAAATAAGCATAATTAAATCTTAAGGAAAAAAAATTCAAAAATTCAATTAAATTCTGTCGGAATTATCATATTTGTGCAGGTCACAAGAATTTATGTGCCATTATGTAATTTATCTACAAACGAAAAAACAATAAAAGCAATAAAAAATTTAATTACTCAACATTTTTGAAAATAATAATTTAAATTTTTTTTTCATTAAAAAATTATTCCAAACTCTCAAAATTGATTCCTACAAAAGAAGCCTTGCTCGAAGCATTCAAGTCAACTGTATTCAAAAGCATCATTTGATTATTTGTAAAATTTTCTCTTGATGCAAAATCAATAAATTATAAATTTAATATTCTTATGCAATAGGGCTCAGATTTGTCTTTGTCTACCAAGTAATTGAACTGATTAAATTATTAATTAATTCATCTTAAATATCATTTTGATCAGTTGAGCGAAAACATTTCAAAATACTTTCAAATAGTCATCAAATTGAAATTCTTAATAAACTGGTATTTAATTAATCTAAGCCTGTTTTAAAATTGGTGACAAAATAAAAACTGAAATTTACAATTTACAAAAAAGTATAGGTAAATTTCTTACCTGAAGTCGCTTTATTTGTTTATGCTGATATTGTTTGCTTTTTGTACATTTTTTGCTCCAAAAAGAAAACGTTCAAATCTCTTTTGTACAGTCGAAATTAATTTATGAAAATTTGATTTTTTTTTTAATCTAACTCTAATTTTTTGAAATTACAAAAAAAAAAAAACAAGTAATAAAATACATTTGATGGAAGAAAAATAGTGTAAGAGAAACTTGAATTATTGACTTAAAGGTAGTTAAGGTAAATTATATAACAACAAAATAATTTAGCAAGCATTACTCTTGGTTAACAAAAAAAAAAGCTTTAAATTAATTTTCAAATTTGACTTTTTTTCTTCGATTTGGATTGTTTTTATTGGAATTTTTCTAGTTTTGTAACGCAATTAAGTACTGTTTATATCGTGACTCGGTTTCCTGTGACAATTGCACCACTAAAAATATGACTTTGTTTTTTCATGATTTTTTCGTAATTGGAAAAATTCTAAATTTTAGAAAGAAAAATTTTATCGCTTTAAGCAAACTTTGATAATTTGTATTAACAAGAAAAAAAATTATCAATCTAAAATTATCTTTTTTTTTTTTAAATTGATAACTTACAACTCGTTTGAAAAAGAAAAAAAGCATGAGATACTTGTTTTTTTTTGTTGAAAATTTAATCACTTGATTTTGAAATTACAAATTTATCTTTATTTCAAATAATCAAATTTACAATTTAGTTTTCTATTTTACCTGATAGGTGAATGTAAGGTCTTTTATTAGTAACCAGATAAAATGGTTTTGTGAACACTTGTCAGGCAAAGTTATTTAGATAATCTCCAAATCACCTTGAATGCTAATTTACTAAAGCGGCTTTCGCAGAGAAAATAATAAATAAGCAAAAGCCATTGACTTTTGCTATAAACTTGATCAAAGCTTTAAAAAAAAAATTTTTTTTCATAATTCAAAATTAATCTAAACATAAATTTTGAACATTTTCTACTTAAATTAAAAGGTACTTGTTGTATAGTTCAAAAAAAAATTTTGAAAATAAAATTTTGTATTTATTTTTCATTTAAAATTAAATTCTAATAAATTGCCAAAACCAACAAATAGCTTAGAGCACCTTAATTTATTGCGTGTTGATATTTTTTTATTCAAGCACTTGTATGTGCGCCTTTATCTTTGCTTCTTCTCTCACAAACAAGTAAACTTTTTTTTCCAAAAAATAATCTTTTTTTAAAATGTAATTTGGTAGTTTTTTTTCAAAAAATTTATAATCTTTAAATTTGCGTTTATTACCTGACTTGAAATTTAATTATGAGCTTAGTCGTCTTGAGCTCGTACAAGAATTTTGTAATTATAAATCTTATCACCTTTCGAATTTTATCTTGCATTCGTTCTTTGCCAACTTGATATTGTAATTAATTGAACATAAAAAAAACCTATATCTATTCACATGCTTTTTTTTTCTCTTTTTTTTTTTGAATTTTTTCGAATATTCATCATCATTAAAATAAAGAAGAAACTGCATTCGGTAAATTGATTTTTCCTCCCAGACTCAAAAATAAAGAATTTCTGATCAATTTTTAAATTTCCCAACTAAATCACTCAATCAACTTTGTGGGAACTTTTGACCTAATCTAATTGTCATAATTAAAATTAAAAAAAAAATTAAAGATAAAAATTTTTGCATATTTTATTTTTCAGCAAAGATTAAAAATTACTGAATTTTAGCTCTTATTAATAATAAAGATAAAATAGAGAGTGCTTGTCAATTTTTAAATTAAATAGAATACAAGTGAAGTCACTGCTACTATTAACTCTTAAAATTATAAAAAAAAAATTAAAATACAAAAAAATTACATAATGTTCTAGATCATCTTTTACAAAATTCTCTTTTTTTCTTTAGAAAAAAAAATCAATATTTTTCCAAATAGTTCTGAATCCTTTGAAATTGCATTCGGCAGTTTTTCACTACTATGCAAACAGTTCTTATTTAATTAATTGTAGCTAAAACGAAGTTAATCAACGAGAGTTTTTTTTTTTGTTAAGAGAACAAAATGAGCTGAACATTAGCTGAATAAAGTGCTCCATAAACAAACAAAAAACAAAAAACTTCAGTTGCATGTTAAATACAATAATAATTTAAAATTGAAGAATTTTTTTTTATTTTAAAGGCTTTTATTTAAATTAAAAAGAAACAAAAAAAATACAAAAAGAGAAAATTTCAATTTCAAATTCGATTCAAGCAACTAAAAAAACATACATAATATATTATAATAGAACATTGATTTTACAGCAAGAAAAAAATTAAAAAAAAAACTGATACTTGAAATTATGTCACAATATTTCAAAAAAAATAAACCTAAACCAATGTTACTAAGATCGTAAAAATCCATTTTTGCCAAACGCCTCAGTTATAATTTACAGAAAAGCCCGTATGAATGCAAACTTACGCAATCAAATAATGATTATAATATACAACAAAGTGACATACGAATGTATTAAATTTAGTATTTATACAATTTGGAGAAATTAAAAAAAAAATAAAAAAAATAAAGAGAAAAAAGAAGCAATAAAGAGTGAGCTAGAGAGCTTGTTTTATATGTTTAATGTGAATGCTCAAACAAATGTTGAATCAGATAAAAATTTCAATTCAAATTTAGCTCTAATTTTAAAATGTACAAATTTGATTAGAATTGATTTTTTCTTTTTTGATTTTTTTTTGTTGTTGCTTCAAAGATTGAACAACCCATAAACAAACAATTATGCTTGATTTTTTTATTGACCTGAAAGATAGATCCCTACTTTGGATACTTTTGTTGACACTAAAATGGTTTTGCTGCTAGTGAAGCATTCTTTTATTTTTTGGAAAAAAAAAAATTTTTTTCTCTCAACTTTCACTTAAAAGTCTTGCCAAGTAAATAAATTTTTGTATGCTGGAAAAATTTTACATGGTCTGTAATTCTGTGCCGATTCAAAGACAATCGATCAACATTACGAGAGAAGAATAAAACAAAAAGCTAATCTTGAATGCTAGAATAGTTCTTATTATGTCCAGGTAAATGAATTCAATTATCAAAAAGAGAGAAATTTGAATATAAATTTTGTATAAAAATTTTAATTTGTTTGAAATTTTTGGATGTGGGGAAATTATTTTAATCTAAAATTAGTGTTTTTATTTAATGATCTGAGTCGCTTCGTGGAAAATTTAAAGAATAATTTATTGATAGAAATTTTAAAATGTGATTAAGTATCAAGGTATGCTTGAGAGCCCCAAAGAAAAACAAACAAAATATTTTATTTTATTAAATCTGAACAAGCGTCTCTATCTGCTCTGAACAAATATGAATGAATACAATTTCTTAATCTTTAATTTATTTTTAAATAATTTCCTTTAGCATTTTAAAAGTAATTCGGAGTAGATATTTTCTATTGTTTCCAATCATAATTTGATTAAGGATATTTTATGCTGGTTTTTGTTGCAACAAACAGGCGCATACAATTCGCTTTTTGTTATTATGTTTCAACAAATCGATTTTTTGCAATTGAAATTTCAAATGGAAGAAAATTTTAGAGCTATTGCATAAAATTTTAAAATGTAATTCATTTACTGATCCAATGCTCTTGACAAATATTCCAAAAAAGCCCTGCAATCAATATTTCTAAATTATTAATACTTACAGCATTTTCTTAATTTTCAAAATTCCCACTACAAAGCAATTACGAAACAAAAGCTCTTCTCTATTTTTGCTCTAAAAACAGACGAAAAGGTGAACAAAACTTTAAAAGTGTGGGGAAAAATGACAAAAAAAGCATCCGTCTAATTTTTAATTTTTTTATCCTTTAATATTTGAATTAAAAAAAAAAAGATGCTGGGAATAGAAAAATTCTAAAAATAAGTTAAGTAAATTTGTTCCTCAGCTTAAAATAAGAAAAAATATGCAATTATTAAAAAGATTTTTCAAATTTTATTTCTAATTCAATCTATTAAATTCATAAAAAAAATTGAAATTAATGGAAAAAAATTAGGAACTATTCACTGATCTGTTTAATATTTTATGCAACTCACGATTGTAAAACAAAATGGCAAAATTTTAAGATATTTGACAATTCAGAAAATATTTTCCGAAATTTATTCTGAGTCTAGTTAAAATTTGATAAGAAGCTGAAATTTACTTGTTAACTTAAGTGCACAGAAATTTTTAAAATTTAATTATTAGAAGGTTAAGACCAAATTAATCAAGTTTTTTAATTTTTGTTTAAATCGAGTTGATTTTTTCTTCTAATGTCATGATTAATTACTAGAATATTACATTTTCGTATTATATTTTGTAACTTAAATCTAGTTTTGAAGCAGCATTTTTAATGAATAATTTAAGATTTTTGTTCGTATCTCTGCTTTTTTTTGTAAGGATTTTTGAATTTACTTTATAACCATTCGATTGAAGAAAAAATTAGGCAGTTTTTGATTATGTTTAGATTTTTGAATAGAAATTTTATGAATGCAAAAATTAAATGCATGATTTAAATTCAAATATTTAAATATTTGAATAAATTTTGTAATTTATCGATTATACTTTAATATAAAATATTCAAAAAAAGATAAAAAATATACTTTAATAATGCTTATTTTAGAAGCTAGAGTTTTTTAATATTAAAATATAAAATCAAATTGTATGTTTTTCAAAACCAAATTTTGACTCTAACTCACCAAAATCCGATCAGTTTACATAAGCTTTCTGGAGCAAACTTGCTGAATACATTTCCAAAAAAAACACTGAATATTCCTTCTATTTGAAGGAGATGAAGCTTATTTTAAGATGATGATTGATATCTTTAAATAATTATTTAGTACTTAAGACTAATTTACGAATAAAATTAGCCTTTTGAATGCACTTTTTATTTAAAGTTAAAACAATTTTAAGATTTTTTTTGCACTTTTTATTCAATAAAATTATCAAAAAAATTACGAAAAAACTATTATTTGTTAGATTTTTTATAACAATATATTTTTGCATATTTTTTATTTTCAACCAAATCACTTAAAAAAATTATAAAAATATCTTCAATTTTTTTAATTAAGAATTTTTATTTATTTAAATTTTTAATTTTGAATAATTTCTTATGAAATGTTAGTTTTATGCTCTTTAGTTTACAAGAGATGGAAAACCCAACTTTAGAAAGAAAATTTCGGCTTGGTTTATATTTCTTAATTGTATATCGCGATAATATTTCACAATTTAAAATTTTATTTTCCGATTAAAAGCCTCATAATTCCAGAGAATTGCCCTTATGCAATTATTAAACTGATCAATTTCATTTTGATTTTTTCATCAGACCTATTTTCTTTTATATTTTTGAGCTGATTACTTTTGAAAAATTTAGATTTGTTGGTTTGGGTTTTTTAATGGATCATTTAGTTTAATGAAGGTTTTTGCATGAAAAAGTTTAAGAGATTTAATTAGTAGTAATAAGCAAATAAGTACATAATTAGAAATAATTTATTTTGACTAAATAGGAATTCGTAAAATTTTGCACTTTTTTTTGATTAATTTTTAAAGGCAATTTTTCCATTTAGATGGTTGAAAAGGTAACAAAAATGCTATGTGTGATCAGATTAAAAAAATTCTTTAAATATCATTTTTAGATTTTATTTAATTTATAATTATTCAATCTTTTGTTATTCAAAAGCAAAAGGAAAAAAGAAAGTAAAAAGTAATCATTACTTTTAAGTAATATGTAATTTCTAAATTTATGCAACATACTTTAGAAACGATAATGATACAAATTTTGATTTTAGATGAGCGACTTGGTATTCTCACAAAATATTTATTATCTCAAATCAAGATTGAAATACTATACAGTTCAATTTTTCTATTTTTTTTTTAAATTTTAAACGATTTTTTTAAATTAGACTTTAATGCATAATGTAAAAAAAATCATAAGATTTAATTTAATTTATTTGACACCAATGAAAATTTTCAAAATTTTTAATTTCTATTTAGAATATTTTTTTATTTTTTGTAAGAAATTTGTTTTTTTTTTGATTTTTTTTGTTTTTATACATATAAAATGGCTGAAGCTTAATTTATAAATTTTTTCATAGAATAATTATTTCAACAAAAAATTATACTGATTTAAAAATCGAATTCTTAGAAGATTCCAAATTATATTTGTATTTCTTTTTTCAAAATTTTTAGATTATGATACTCTTTTTTTCAATTAATTGATTTGATAATATCAAAAAATTGGAGCCTGCTTCTTTTCTCATTGTTTTTTGAGTTAATATCTTGAGTTAAGTGGTAAGATGCAGAAAGGTTTGATTCTATAGAATATCTTAAATTACTTTTCTAATAGTTATTTTTGTTCTTCTCCTCAATTCCAACCAAAACGATTAATTTCTGAATTTAATTTTTATCTTTATTTGAATTTTGAAAATTAAATTTCCTAAAAAATCCAATTTATGTTTAAAATTTGAAATTTAACAACCTTATAAATTCAAATGAAAAATTAAATAAACTTTTAAAACTGTCTATTAAAGCTAATTTTTTTGGAGCTTAAATCTAGTTTTAAAAGATTTTTTTTAATCTTATTATTAAAATATTGTTCAAAAACATGTTCGATTTAGACACTTATTTTATATGGCTACATCGAAGAAGGCACTACTTTAATTTCTTAACATGTTCTTAATGCAATTTGGACATTTTAAACACCCATTAATCAACCACATGTATTATTTCTTGACCAAATAAGTTCATTTGAAGACTTGTGTTACCAAGCGAAAAATAGAAGTTAATATTCAAAGAGGAGGATTTTTAGATGTTGGTGTCATAAATGAGAAAGATAATGAACTTGATGACTAATCAGATGAACTAGATGGAACTTGATCTCAGGGTCTGAAATCTAATAAAACAAACCAAAAGTAGCAATGGAAGAAGCTAAAGTTCAATTAAAAAAATTATTTGATTGAAAAAATGATTGAAATTGATTAAATTAAAATTGAAATTTATCAAAAAATTTCTATCAAATAGATCAGTTCAAAAATTCTAATAAAAAAAATTTAAAATAAAAAAATTAAAAATGTTTTTTTTTTTAATTTAAATTTCAATTAGCCTTCATTTTCGAAAAACTTGATTAAAATTTAATCAAAACTTCTCAAATAGAGATGATAAGTGAAAATTGTTAATTTTAAAATGGTGCTTCCACTAGCAAAAAAAGCTTCTGGAGCTAAATCATTAAAATTTTGCTGTCATAATTTTTGTTAAGTTAAAAAAATTAGCTAAAATAAATTTACAAAATTTTTTTCTTCTAACCATATTGCCTGAACTTTGGCGCAAATTAACATACAAATTTTTAAATTTAAATCCAAATAATAATTTTGATAGTGTGATCAAAAAGACAGTTTCAAATTTTACAATATGATTCAAAAAAAAATTTTAATTCATAATAAGACCCACCTATTCGAGATGATTTCTTGATTTGCCAATTGATGCCTAGACATGAAGCTGAACATACTTTTGCCAAGTGTCATATAAATATTTGGTATTACTTGAGTCCTTATCTAAAAATTGGTATTTAAACGCTTTTGATGCTAGTAGAAAAAAATTTAAACCTTTAGGCATAAATTTTAGAACCTAAATTTTAAAATTCTATTTTCATAATTAAATGCTAAATTTTAGATATATTTTACGATTTAAACAAATGGCAATTTTAATTGACGGAAAATCATTATCAAAGTCATTTTTAGATAAAATTAGACAAGAACTTGGCGAATTCAAGGCTAACAATGCTAATTTCCAAGTTGGCTTAGCAATTGTCCAGGTAAAAAAAAAATAAAAAATCAATCATAAAAATTTTTATTTAAAATATAAAAAAAAATTGGACCAAAACATATAATTTATTTAAAATATGCAAAAAATTTCAGGTAGGGGACCGAGCCGACTCCAACATTTACATAAGAAACAAACTAAGAACTGCAGGAGATGTCGGAATCAATGCAAAACATTTAAAATTCCATCGTTCTGTAAACGAATCAATTCTCATTGATGAAATTAATAAACTAAACTCTGACCCAAAAATTCATGGCATCATAGTTCAACTTCCATTTGATTCAGAAAACTCCATAGACTCAGATTTGATTGTTAATACAGTCAGTCCTAACAAAGATGTAGATGGATTACACTATGCAAATGCTGGCAAAATTCTGCATGGTCAAGTAAATGAGGCTTTTGTGCCATGCACCCCCAAAGGTTGTCTGGAGCTCATTAAATCAACTGGTGTTGAATTAAAAGGAAAGAATGCTGTTGTTGTTGGCAGAAGCAAATTGGTCGGTTCACCGATGGCCAATCTTCTCAAACTAAATGACTGCACTGTGACCATTTGCCACTCTAAAACTGTCGACTTGCCAACAATTTGTCGCTCTGCTGACATTTTAGTTGTGGGCATTGGCAAGCCGAAATTTGTCAAGTCCGGTTGGGTCAAACCGGGCGCTGTTGTGGTAGATTGTGGCATAAATTCTGTCCAGAGTGGCGAAAAGAATAGAATTTGTGGCGATGTTGACTTTGAAGATGTCTGCAAGATGGCAAAGTTTATCACTCCTGTACCTGGTGGTGTTGGTCCAATGACAGTAACCATGTTACTCCAGAACACGCTAGAATCAGCTAGAAGATACTACATGAACTATGAAGTGGATGCTGAATGGAAATGTGGCTATAACCCGCTGGTCCGGGTGGAACCAGTTCCCGAAGATATAAAGATTGCCAAGTCACAAAGACCCAAGGATATTTCAGTGATTGCCGATGAAATCAGGCTGTTGGACAGTGAATTTGAGCTCTATGGAAAGAAAAAGGCCAAAATTTGCCTTTCTGTGCTGGACAGAATTGGAAACAGGCAGAATGGAAGTTATGTGGTGGTCACGGGAATAAACCCGACGCCTTTAGGCGAAGGAAAATCAACAACAACTGTGGGTTTGTGTCAAGCGTTGGGCGCGCATTTGAAAAAGAACACAATCGGTTGTCTGAGACAGCCCAGTCAGGGTCCTACGTTTGGAATAAAAGGAGGTGCAGCAGGAGGTGGCTATTCTCAGGTTATTCCGATGGAAGAATTTAATTTGCATCTGACTGGCGATATTCATGCGATTACGGCAGCAAATAATTTACTTGCCGCACAGATTGATGCCAGAATGTTTCATGAAAAGACTCAGACTGACAAAGCTTTGTACAATCGACTGGTGCCAGTGAAAAATGGAAAGCGAGAGTTTTGTACCATTCAGCAAAGACGATTGAAAAAATTGAAAATTGACAAAACAAATCCGGATGAGTTGACCGAAGATGAGATGAGAAAATTTTCTAGATTGAACATTGATCCGGCTACAATTACATGGAACCGTGTTTTGGACACCAATGTTATTTTATTTTTTTTACATTTTTATTTAAAAATTAATTTTTTTTCAAATTTTAAAAGGACAGATTTTTAAGACGAATAACTGTGGGTCAAGCAAACACTGAAAAAAATATGACCCGTCAGACCCAATTCGACATCACAGTTGCCTCAGAGATAATGGCCATTTTGGCCTTAACTGATAGTATGGCAGACTTTTTGACCCGTTTGGGAAGAATAGTGGTAGCTGATAGTATTGATGGTGAACCAATTACTGCCGATGATCTGGGAATAACCGGTGCTCTTGGTATTTTGTTAAAGGACACAATTAAACCCACTCTAATGCAAACATTGGAGGCTACTCCAGTATTGGTTCATGCAGGACCGTTTGCTAACATTGGTAGGCTTATTTTAGTATCCATTGAACTGATTTGACACTTAAAATAGCCATAATATTTTCCTATTATTATTATTATCATTTATTTCAATGAACGCCTTTAAGGCGATGTTAAAAGTTAAAAAAAGAAAAAAAAAAGGAACAAAAATAAATTATATAAACAGTTTTAATGAAATTAAAGACAATTTTTTGAATTTAGTGAATTTTAGAAAAAAAAATTGTAAAATAATATAAATATTTGGGAGCAAGGAAAGAAAACACTTAATTTGGTAAACTTTTTCTAAAGCAAGTTTAAATTCTTAGACAACCCAACATAATTTAATTTAAATTTCATTTAACCTTGATTTTCGAAAAACTTGATTAAAATTTAATCTACACTTCTAAAATAGTCATGGTTGAATTCAAGTTTTATATGAAAATTATTAAATGTGAAATGGTGCTTTCACAAGCAAAATAGGCTAATCATTATAATTTTTGTTCAGTTAAAAAATTTAGACAATATAAATTTTTTGGATCAGGGATAGAAAAATACTTAATTCGATATTCTTTTTCTCAAGCAAATTAAAATTCTTACACAACAATTGTTTTTTTTCCAAACACTCTTCCTACGTTATACAAAACTTACTGAAAAAGTGTTTTTGAATTTTTGTTCCAATGGTCGAAAACTAATTCTGAAAATGCAACAATTTTTGTTTCACTTTCTGCAAAAGTCTGCTAGTATCCTGCAAATTTCTGCAAAATTGCAAGCCATTTAAAAGTATTTACAGAGGTTTATCCGACTTTTGCAGTAGGTGAAACAAGAATTAATTCACTTTATTAAATTTACAGAATACATTTTTGACTATTGGAACAAAAGTTATAACATTTTTTCTTTTTTGAATTGTAATTTTTTTATGAAATTTCACAATGCCCTAGACCAGCGTCCTAAGTTGCATAAAAACTATACCAAGTTACATTTTTTGCATGGCAACAGCTCTCCAGACTAACACTGAAAGCTCAAATCCAATAATTCCATAAACTGACATTTATTCGAGGGACTGAGAATTGAAAAAACTTAACATTTTTTCATTTTTTAATTAAAGTCAGGACTTTGACTTTTTTAAAAAAATTAAAAAAAACAAGTCAAGATTTATACTCATTTTAAGAATAGAATTAAAATATACAATAAAATTATTAGTCTTGAATTTTTTTTATTCAGGAAAAAATAAAATTATTTGTTTAAATTTCTTTTTCAATGTAAATATTGAAACATGATTTTTTAAACAATTCACATAATTTTCATATTCTTTGTAAGTGAATTTATTAATAAAAAACACTTAATTTGTGCTTAAAAATATTTTAGAAATAAATTAAACAAGATAAAATGTATAGAAAAATATTTAAAAATTATAAAAAATCAAGATATAAAAAAATTTATAACTTTTTTTTTTTAATTTTAAAAAACAAGTCAAAGTCCTAACTTGTTTTTTTTTTAATTTTTGAAACAAGTCTAAGTCCTGACTTGCACTTGACTCGTGACTTATACAACTCTGCAATTTTTTTTTAAAAGGCTAACATTGGTGTTGTAAATTATATTAGCTAATAATTCTATGAATCACTTAAAACCAGCATCTGAAAATTTAATATAAATAGCCTCTATAGAATTCATTTATGAAGCTAAATTAAGGCGTTAAATTTAATTTATCAGCTGATACAATTTACGGTACTTGTTTCAAAAACTCTGGGTTTCAATACACTCTTGTTTTAAGTACTTTACCAGCACTTTTCTAATATTGAAGAGTTTGTGATTTTCAAATTGAGATATTTTTTTGATATTCATTAGTAATTTCAAAACAAAGAATTTTATTTCATAAAATAATTTGTAAATAATTTAACATAGATTTTAAAGATCAGATACCAACTTCAATATTTCAAGTATTCGAATTTCAATTTAATTTTTCTAACTTGAAAACTTCAAAATTTGAATTTAAAAATTTTAAATATTTAAATAAAGCAATTTAAAAAAAGCGCTATTTATAAAATGAAAAAATGTGTTACAGATAGTTTTTTTTTGCTGTTGAATATTTTATTAGGTTTTAATTGCTAGCTAAAGGTTAAAAATTTGAGTTTTGTCTCTAAGAATTATGATTTGAATGAAGAAATTGAAGATAAATTTCTAAAAATTGATTAAAATGGAATGCAGCTTATTTTATTATTTAAGCTTTTTTCTCTTTTTTTCTATTACAATTCACATCAAAAAGGAGTATATGTATAATAGTAATAGTAGTAGTAGTAATATCTGCAGTATATATATTTCTATCTACACTAACGCTCAAAAGCGTTAAGCCTTATAAACTAAGGCTTTGGCAGACTTTGCTTTTCACCATTCCAAAGACTTCATTGTCAATGACTACTTTAAAGCTATTTATTGTTTGCCCATTGACAGCATTCACTGATAAGCTGTTCCATAATTTGACACAGCGATTTGTTAAGAAATTATATCTTAAAGAGCCTCTGCGATTTATTTCTCGGATCAATCTATTGTCATGTGGTCTTCTTAGTTTTTTTACACCACAAGCGAAATTGATACCATTTGTTAACGATACTTTTTCAAAACCATTTAAAATTTTGTATATATGAATTAAGTCTCCCCTTAAACGACGATTTTCAAGTTTCATAAGATTATATATTGTACAAACATAACAAAGATTTAAGTATTTCAATCTGTCTTCACAAGACAGATTGAAAGTATAATCAATCAGTTTTGTCGCTCTTCTTTGTACTTTTTCAAGAATAATAATGTCTTTTTTTTAAATATGGACTCCAGGTTTCTACTGCATACTTCAGATGGGGTCTCACAAGTGATGTTTAGAGGTCTTAATGATTCTGGGCTAAGGTTCTTAAAAGAATTTCTTATTTGACCCAATATAAGGTTAGCTTTCATAGCTGCTACAGTACATTGCTTATTCCATTTCAAATCATTTGTAATAAAAACACCCAAATCTTTTTTTTTTTTTTATCTCCTCTAGGATATGAGGTATAATTTGATTTGATAATAAGTATTTGGCTTTTTCTTTTCTATTACCTATGACCTCGATCTCCTGAGGAGATCGAGGTCTTTCTGAAGTTCTAATGATCCTATGTTCGAGAATTCGGAGAGACCAATTAATTTCAAGTCATCAGCATATCCAAGACAGAAACTGTCGAAGCTCTCAAGTAGATCATTGATAAAAATTATAAATAGGATTGGACCAAGTACGGATCCTTGTGGTACTCCGCTTGTAACTACCTCCCAATTAGATGCATCATTACCTAAAACAACTCTTTGTACCCTCTCAATCAAAAATTGAATTGGATTGAATCGTGACGATTCAATCCAACTTAGAAGTTTACCATTTATACCATATGATTCAAGTTTTATTATCAATTTTCCATGATAAACTTTATCGAAAGCCTTTGAGAAGTCAGTATACACAATAATCAAGCTTTTCTTAGCTTTTTCACTGTAGAGTTTTAATAAAAGCTACTTGAATTATTATTATTAAAAGATTGAAAACTTACTTAATTTAAAATAAAAAAGCGGTTCTAACTGAAAAAAGGATATTTATTAATTAATTTTTTAAATCCTATTTTCAAATTAAAAATGAATTATTATTTATTACCTTTTTTTTTAATTTTACATGGCAGCCGACCCCATTAGAATAATTTTAGAGGATTGGACAGCCTTTTTTGTTACCATAGCTTTTATTTTACGTGGTTCTTACAACAATTTATGTAATTTTACGTAAAATTAAATAAATAGTGTGAGATTATAAATGTTGTAAGATAAGATAAATTCGATTTCGGCCAAAAAATTGTCATTTTTTGCTCTTTATTTGATTGTTAATAGTTTTTTATTATTTAAAAAAAAAAACTATTTCAACTATTTCTTACAAAATCTTTTAATTTATTACATTATTTGTTGTAAATTTTGGTATTTTTTTGCAAAAAATTAATAATTCTTGTAAGAAATGGTAAGAAATAGTAAAAAAATTCACAATTTTAAATTTTAAATTGTTTAAAATTTAATGTCTCTTTCTAAATGGTTAGGCTGAACTAATAAAGTTAGTATGAAGTTAAATATATTGGCTTGGGTTTCATTTAAAGTATCTACAAAATTCGCAGTAATTGTTTAATAAGTTAAAAGTTTTCAAGATATTTTAAGATATCTAGAGAAAACATTGACAAAAAATATTTTAAATAGATAATAGGCGAGAATTTAATTCCTGTAGCATATGCAAATATATGAATATCTTTATTTTCCATCAAGACAACAATCCAAAACATGCATCACTTGAATGTACAAATTATTTGTCAATAAATAAAATTAATTGGGTAAAACAAAACTTAGAATTATATTAAAATAAAAAATTTAATATAAAAATATTAATTCTCTACCAAGATTCCTAGATCAAAATCCTATTGAATTGTTCTAGAAGGAGTTGAAAAGGGAAATTTTAGGAAAATTTTTCTTTAAAAATTGATATCTACTCTAGCGTCAAATCAGCATTATAAACTGACTAATTTTTTAAAGAACTCTTTGAATAGCTCATGGAAATTCATCAATTATAGCTGATAAAATTGGCCTCAAACTCGTAGGCAAAGATGGTTTTGTAATTACTGAAGCAGGCTTCGGAGCTGATATTGGAATGGAAAAATTTTTCAACATTAAATGTAGAAATTCTAATTTAGTTCCTAATTGTGTGGTTTTAGTGGCAACCATTCGAGCTTTGAAACTGCATGGTGGAGGTCCAAAGGTTGAGCCCGGAACTCCAATTCCAGCCGAGTACTGCAACGAAAATTTAGATCTAGTTAGGACAGGGTGTTCAAATTTGATCCGGCACATTGAAAATTCCAATAAGTTTGGCATCCCAGTTGTGGTAGCTTTGAATAAATTCAGCAAGGACAGTCAAAAGGAAATTGATCTAGTGTTAGAGATAAGTAAGCAAAATGGAGCATTTGATGCTGTTTTGTGCGAAAATTGGGAAAAGGGAGGAGAAGGTGGCGTAGAACTAGCTAATGCTGTGCTGCGTGCTTCTAAACAGCAAAGCAATTTAAAATTTCTCTACGATTTGGATTTGTCTATAGAAGACAAAATTAGGAAAATAGCCCAGGAAATATATCACGCTCAAGATATTGAAATTTCAGAATCAGCACAAAAAAAAATAGACACATTGAAAAAACAAGTGATTAAAATCTTCTCAAATTTCATTCAAAATTTTTTTTTTTTATTTAGGGTTTTAATGATCTTCCAATTTGCATGTCAAAAACACAGTATTCATTTTCGGACAACCCTGATCTAAAAGGGGCCCCTGAAGACTTCATTTTACCGATTCGTGATGTTAGAGCAAGTATTGGTGCTGGTTTCATTTATCCACTAGTTGGAACTGTAAGCCATGTTTGGATTAATTTGAAAATTGATTTAATTTAAAAAAATTTTTTTCAGATAACTACAATACCCGGTTTACCGACCAGACCTTGTTTTTATGACATGGACATTGCTCCTGAAAGTGAAGAAATTTTTGGACTTTCATAGAATTTTCTAGATTTTAGCTAAAATTAGTTAGATAATTTTAATAAATCATTATTTTAATTAGCACATTTTTTTTAATTTATTTAAATTGTTAACATTAAGGTGATGTAAAAATATGGGAAAATTCAACAAAAATATTCACTTTTTTAATAAATAAAAATTAAAGTTTAAAAAAATGTTCATATATTTAATCAACTAAATTCAATTTTATTAATGTTAAACTTTTTATATTTTTGGAAAATAATATTTTAAGCTAAAAAAGGTTCAACACAACATGTTTTACCAGGTTGAAATTATTTTTGAGAATTTTATTCTTTTAATAAAGGAAATTTTTATTCAATTAGTAGTAAATTCGAAAAAAATTTAAAAAATTTAAATGTAATCAATTAATTCAATTGTTGGATTGACTTTTAAATTTTCTTGATTAAAAAATAAAAAGTGGATTTTCCATCGTTCAATTTCCAAAGAAAACTTTATAGATAAATAGGCATGAAGATTTATTGACTTTATTTTACCATATAACCAATTGTGATTATTAACTGATAATGATCTTCAATATTTATTAATATTTTGAAATATTTTTTAATATTTTTCAATATTTTAATATTTTTTAATATTCTGTTTGATATTTTTTTTCATGTATAATTTTTCTCAATTTCTTGGTTTTAAATAGCGCATGTTAACTGAATCAAAAATTTTATGATTCTCAAAATAATATTTTTATTTTTCTTAGTCGAATATTGTATGTGAATTTGTATAAATTTCGCATTGGTTCAGAAAAATTTCTGGTTAATTGCCAGTCTTTATCAAAATATCAAATTTGAAAGTTATTTTCATCTATTTTGATTTTATTTATCTTATGTTACTCTTCAATTAACCTTTCAGCTCATTTTTATTTTATTTTTTCATAAAGTACAGTAAAAAAATACACAAATTCGCCTGCGGTGCATGCACCGTTAACCACCTAATCAGAGTCATAACAAATTCAACTTTTGACATACAAATTTTAAAGAGTTTTAGAAAATTACTATCTATGAATTAAGTCGAAAATTTATTTTTATTCTGTGCAAAAATTTAAAAGAAGAAAAAATTTAAAAAGAACTTTATTTGGAATTCAAAAATAAACATTATAAAAAATATTTTTTTGATTTTTTCCTTTTAAAATATAAAAATATATGGTAACGACGTCTAAAGGAGATGTGTGTTAATAGGGTGGCCAAATTTGAAAAACTGCTTTATCTCCTCCATTTTAGAAGATTATTTCTAGAAAAGTATGCTAACACGAAGAACTCGAATGATATGTTTGATATATTTTTAAATACAAATTTAACATTTTTTTTCTTTAAGTTTTATTACGTCTAATAAGGTGAAAAAGTCTCGAATTCAGCACATGTTCAAGTATACATGAGAATTTTTTCAGAATTTTATGATATAATGATTTTATTAAGATATGCTTTTATCACACAATTAAAAATCTTACTGAAATTTTTAGTCTAATTTTTTTAGTAGAATTTTTCGCATTTTTTTTTATTAATTTAATAAAAATGTCTTATTTGGAATAAGCTTAAACAATATTAAACTCGAATAATATATTTAAATAAAGAAATTAATTTAAAAAATAATAATTAATTACATTAAACTAATCAATCGACAAATTTTTGATAGAGTTCTAACTTGGAAAAGTTAGAGTTTTTAAGCTCAAAAAATTTGTTTAATTTAAATTAAATTGTAAAAATTCATGTTTTTCTCTGAAATTTGCGGCTAGAATTTATATTTTTTAATTATTTTTGGGACCTTAATACCTTTATTGCTACTTAGGAGGTTCAGAATAAATTTTATAGTTTTTATATAAAATTTCTCCTGGTTGGTTGATAATTTTTTAATTTAGCAAATTTGAAATAAAAATTGACCAAATCTTTTTAAACAAATTGAATTTAATTTTATAAAGCTTTTTGTTTAATTCAAATTTAGAATTTCATTATTAATTAATTAAAATTTCTTAAAATCAAGCAACTTAAAGTTAATCAATAAACTTAATTTTTTTTAAATTAATCAGATCAGAAGTAATCAAAAAGCAGCTGTAAAATAATTAGAAAAAAATCAAAATTAAATAATTCAAGAGTAGTTCCTTGGCTAATGAAATCGTTGAGACATTTATCACCGGGATAGCTTTCTTAAAAAACTTTTAAAAAGAGACAATTAATAAATCTATTAAAACCAATTGAATCAATGAACAAAATTCATAGGAATTTTAATTTTTTTTTCTAAATTCAATTTTTATAAAATGTATTTTTTGTGTAGATCAACTAAATTTCCAACTTAAAAAAGTTCAAAAGAAAACTCATGGTATTCGAACGAATCCTGGAGTTAAGTAATAACAGCAGCAAAAATTTTTAAAGACTATTTATGCAAAAGAGAAAAAGCAAATTTCTTTTTGGAAAAACATTCCAATTTTGCAGATTAATTGGCAAAATGTAGAAAATTTTAAATTTTTACATTTTCATATTTTTAGATTTTTTGTGCAATATTTCATAAAATTTTTATTTTTACCAACTAAATAATTTTGAAGAGTTATTTTTTTTATTTTTCTGAAATATTTTGCACAAAAAATCTAAAAATATGAAAATGTAAAAATGTAAAATTATTTTCATTTCTCCGATTAATTTGATATAATTGAACATAATAATGCAAATAAATTTTCAGTAAGATTTTTCATTTTAAAATATGGCAGTTAATTTACGAACAGCTTGTGTTAGAATTGATATAGATCAACTTTATATTCAAACAGGTTTAGAAATTTTTTATGGAATCGAATTTTTTCATTATTTAAAACTGATTTAGAAAAAAATTTTAATTTAAATTGACTTTTTTCTCTTAACTCGACTTAAAATTGAAGTCGGTTCTAAATTCAATACCAATACTCAACTAGTACTCTCTAGGTACTTTTGTTAAAGTCTGAAATAAAATAGTCGTTATAATTTATTTTCTTTGATTCTTTATATTATTTTTTCTTTCTGCAAATATTATTTTGTTATGTTAAATAAAAGATATTCCGAATAGAAGCGTTTAGCCAACAAATTATTTTTTTCTTCTAATTTATTTATCCCTAATTGAATCCCTGAATACCTCTGATAAGGAAACAGGCTTAGAACCAGACTTGCGCTTAAGTCAGAAAAAAGTATTTTCAAAGTCAAATCTGTAAATTAACTTTTAAGAATTTTATCTGACTTGAATTATTTAAAAAGTTATTTGACTTGACAAGAAAATTTTGAAAAAAAAGTCTTGACTTTGCTTAGAATCAAGGTAGATTATTAATTTTATTTTTTTATTTATCAATTGAATTAGCCTTCTTTTAGGAGAAGTAAATTTTAAAATAATTTGGAAAAAAAATAAAAAGTAAGTGAATAGAAAATTTTGGATTTTTTTTCTAATTTTTGTAAAAATTATTTCGCCTGGAAAAAAATCTATTCTTTTTGTTTTAATGAATTAAGATATTTTAAAAGATTTCTAATTTATTGATTCATATTTTTGAAGCTTCAAATTACTTAATATCTATTATGACTTTATAAGATTAATTTGCTCGTTTTTACTTTTCAATCAAGAAGCGTGCATAATTCAAAAAACAATTTTGTTTAAATATTTCCAAATAATAATCGAACACAAATTAGTTAACTCAAGTGGAAATATTTGAGGCCCAATTAGTCGAATTATTTATCTGTTAATAATGGCTTTAAGGCTTTACTTATCTATTTGGGTACTTTTTGCTATAAACATTAAGTAATTTCAATCAAATAATAAACTTGATAGTTTTCGAAAGGCGTAAATAAATCGATAAATTTCAAACTGTTTTAACTATTCAAGAGCTTTTCATATAGAGATAATTTGCTTATCAATTAATAGGCTCGTTTCACATAAACTTTACAGCAAAGGCTTTGTTCTAGACACGAAATAATGCTTTATTAAAAAAATACCTAGAAATTAATTATTAGGTTTTTAAACAGTTCTGAAACTAAACCAGGACGTGTTGATACAACAATAATTTTATTTTTTTTTTAAACTTGAAGAGTTATTTTTGTTGAAAAAAATTAGTACACTCACTTGATAAAAAAAATTTCATATAGAAATTAATTGCATATTTTAGCCGACTTTAACTTTTGAATTTTTTTTTATTTCAAGGTAAACCAACTTTTCATTAAATAATTAATAAAAAAATTTGAAATATAAAAAAGAATAAAAACACATAAGACCATTTTTCTAGAATTTATTTAAAATTATGGTCAAAATTACTAAATGATAAATCAATTTTCGATATTAATCTTATAAATAATTTTTTATTTAAACAAAATAGAAGAAAAGATTTAATTTTGTTTATGAATAAAAAATGCTTATTAGCATTTTGATTTTATAAAAAATATGTTTATAATACTAACAATCAATTTGCTAAAATAAAAATCTTATTTACTAAAATACAAATCTTTAGCTTGAAGTTTAAAAAATTATTTTGACTAATGCCAACTTCTTTTTCCTCTCAATAAGCTTTAATTTTTTTGCCTAGTTTAATTATACTTTTCGTTATTGAATAATAAATGAAACTTCGAATCTTAAAAAAATTTAAAAATAATTCTTTTTTTAATTAAATTAATTCAAAATAATGGAGTTCTTTTTAGTTCTTCGACCATTGATGAACCCAATACTTTCTGATTGGTGTACATCGTTAGAGTTAAAGATATATTTTTGAAATATAAATAAGAAAAACATGTTTAAATAAAAATCTGAAAAATTTCTTATCTTTAAAAAATTAAAAAAATTTAAATGATTCTCTCAATCTAATTTATTGGTCATTCTTTTAGCTGGTTCTCAATATTTTTTTCTAAAGATAAGTTGTTCTATCAATTGACCAAATGGAAGTACACTTACAATCAAATATTTGTTAAAGGTTGTTTCATAGCTAAATTTTTAAAATTTTTTTTTAGTAAAAGAAACATAATCTAAACATTCTTTAAAAAATTTTCTTGGAGAATCTTTTTTATTAAATTTTTTGATTTTGTTTGATTCTAAATTAAAAATCCCTCCTAAAGATGAAATTTAAAATTTATTAAACGTATTTTAATAAGCTTTGTGTGATAAATTAAAGCCATAAATATCAACCAAGCACCCAATTGTTTGAAATATAATTGAACCCAAACATTAAATTAGATTAAATATTTAAAAGATAAAAATATAAAAATTCAAATTTATTGCATTTAATTTTTTTTAATCTCTGAATTATGACGTATTTTATGCTACGCAAACACTCTCAGGCAGAATTATTGAATGGTTTTGAGGAATGCTCACAGATCAGTTTCAAAATAGACCTCAGGCTATTTAATTAAAAAACACACTATAACCCTAGAACATAAGTTTTTAGTTGAATATTAATATTAATTTTAATCAAATCTTTTCTCAGTTTTATTTTCAAACCATTTTAAATTGAATAATTTTTTTTAGAAAATGGAAATATTTTGCAAATTAAAAATAATTATGAAAAAATCCTTGTTTCATCGCCGAGGAAAAATGGTTTATAAATTATTTTATAATTTTTATAAACCAGTTATATAATTGGTTTTTAATTATACAAAGCAATTATATTCATTATTTAGCTTTAATCAAAATCTAACCAATTTGATATCTGGTATAAGATTAAGCACTATTTTTTCTCTTTTTGAAACAAAAAAAAAACACAAAAAATTTAAAGATTAACTTTTTATTTAAATAAAATCAGAACAAAAGCATTAATTATATATACAAAAAAAATAAGCTGATTTATATCATTTTAATTTGATAAATTTTGAAACATTCGAAATAAATTTTACAAAAAAATAAAACTAATTACACATTTTGTCCATACTGGCAAGCTTCTTTGGAATCAACTTTCTCTTTTTTCTCTTGCTTTGGCTTTTTTGTCTTGGCAAATTGATCACCAAGTCCCATCTGCCTATTTTCTTCACTTTTGCCGCAACCGAACGCCTCGTTCGTGTTCTCACAAGAGCTAAAGCTCTCATTTTTCCTGATGTGTTCGGCAGCTTCTAGCGACTTTCTGTGCATTCCTAGCAGCCATGGCGCACACGAGCCGTCAATTCCGGACTCAGCCGACTTGACGATTGTGTCCGGAAGTGGCAGACTGTGCCGAACCATGGCACCATAGAGACCGTACTCGGCCATCACTGTAGCTCTACCCCACGTTTTCTCTGTTTTTCTCCACTTTGCGCGCCGATTCTGAAACCAAACCTGATATTTACAAGAAAAAAAGTAAACAACTGTGTGAATTATTTTAACTAGAAAATATAACAAATCCTAAGAAAATGTTGGAAAAAAATTAATAAAAAAATTTTATTTTCAAATTAAAAAAATATGTCTATTTTTTCTCAATTTATTTGATAAAAATTTTTTTTATTATTTTCAAGCATGAGGTTGAAAGGGAGAACTAAGCTCCATTCCAAGCCAGCATGGGATTTCTTCTCTAAATATTTTTTAAACAAATAAATAAGTATTTGGCACAATTACTTGTATTCGATCTTCGGATAGATCAGTCTTAACAGCGAGCATCTCTCTGGCATACACGTCGGGATAATGAGCGTCTTTGAACGCTTTCTCAAGCTCTTCAATTTGTTGACTAGAAAATATAGTCCTTAAACAACAAAATTAATAAATCCAATGACCTCTTTCCCAAAGGAACTGTTTATTAATTAACCACAAAATTTAATTCTTAATTCTCTTTTCTTTTTTTTGTTGTTAAATTAATTAAAAATAATTTTTCTCATTTCGTGATATTTTCAAAATTAAATAAAAATTGATTTTTACCTGTGTCGTCGTTTTTTTTTTGCGTTTTTTGCTCTCTTTGCCACCACCGGCACTGCCACTGCCTTCCACTTTGTCCTCACACACATTTTCGTCATCTGCAAAAAAAAATTTTTTTTTACTTTAAATTTTTTAAAGCAAAAATAATTTGTAAATGAAAAAAAATTTCGGATGGCACCATTTGCAGCCAAATAGATTAAAAATTGAGATCGCTTGGATACTTTTTTTTTTTTAAATCTTACCAATCATTTAGTTTCTAAAATTAAAACTTTGCTAGTATTATTTTATTATAATTATTATTAAAGTGTTATCTGATTGAGTCACGGAACTAGGGTTTAAATAACTAGCTATGGTTTATCTGCAATGCATCAGCTAATGTAAATATATTTTTTTTTCTCCAAAAAAAAATTGAATTTCTTTAATTCTATCTTCACAAAAAAGGAAAAAAAAATTTTGTATTCTGTTTTCAAAAATTAATGGGAAAAAAATACCATTTTTTCATTCTATTTTCAAAAAAAAATTAAGAAAAAATTAAAAATTTTTTTACATTTATCCCCAAAAAAAATCAAAAATCAAAATAAAACTTTTTTTCATTTTATCCCCAAAAAAAAAATAAATTTTTTTTTCATTCTATCTTAAAAAAAATCTAAAAAAAAAAAATTTTTTTAATTATATCTTCAAAAATTAATGAAAAAAAAATTTACCATTTTTTCTTTCTATCTTCAAAAAAAAAAAAAAATTTTTTTTACATTTTAACCCAAAAAAAAAAATAAAAATACAATTAAAATTTTTTTTTCATTTAATCTACAAAACAAAAACGCAAAAAAAAAGTATAAAAGAACATTTTTAAATTTTGTCTTCAATAAAAAATTTAAAAAAAAAATTGTATTTTTATTAAAAAAATGTCCATTACCCAAACTTTCGTTGTCATCATCTGAATTGACACTAAGACTAGTGTTGTGCACTTTGAGGTTACTAGGCTCGTAGCTGGTAAAATTGTTCATGAAATTGGTGCGAGTAAAGTAGGCGCCGTAGGCAGCAGCGTAAGCAGCGGCCTCGTTAGCACGGCTCACCAAATTTTGCTCACCAACACTTTGACCATTGAGTGTCTGACGGAGGTCTGTGGGCGATTCGAGCGAGGTGAGACTCGAGTTGTTGGAGGTCTGAGTGTCAGTGGGCGACACAGTTGGCAAATTGAGTAAGAATGGATTGAAGCTGGTTTGGCTAGTGGGCGAATTGAGGCCGAGGATTTCGTGGATAGCGAAGTTGGAACGCTGTTGGTGAGCGGGCTGGGCGACGCCGTGCGTCTGGCAGCTCGGATAGTACGGCTGAGTGTTGGCATAGTGGGCCGGATTGAACTGGTTGAACAGGAGGCGCTGGTTATTGGCAGAAGTTGCCGCGGCCGCGTAACTCATGTGCAAGTGCGCCAAACTCATTTCTAAGGAACAAATCTGATTAAAATCAATAAATTCAAAATAAAACAACAACAAAAATAAAAATAAAAAAAAAAATTTTTTCTTATATTAGTTAGTTTTTGTTCTACTGTTAAAAATAATTTTTTGATTAGCTAAATTAATAATTATCGATTTTGGATCGAATTTTTCCATTGGATAAATACAAAAAATTCTCTCTCTCTCTTCAATTTTTCCAATTGGAATATTTTGCACGAAAATAAATACCCTACAGATCGAGCTTTTTTTTCTTTCTCTCTCTCTCTCTGACTAATTTTTTTCTAATTAGAGTCGTGAACAATTCTAACGTGTGATATATACTGAGGGTGAGCGGCCCACGGAGCCAGTCGCTTACGTAACCGTAAGTTGACAACCGGATCGCAAATGTCTGCGAGTCCGTTCGAGCTCTATTAATTTCTAGCATATTTTTTCTTGCCAAGTATTTGCTCATCAAATTAGGAGAGAGAGAGAGAGTTGTTTATTAGAAATTTGTTGCAGTAATCAGACCCCCGACTACCAGCTCTAATTGAGTTGGCACTTGTAAAAATATTATCTTGTTCATAAACTAGCAAATAATAAACATATTTAGCTTGAGCTCAATGTTTATTTGTTTATTAGGCTTATTGACAAATATGTGCTCGTCTATTTGTTGTTACTTACCTAGAGATGCGAGCATGTTTAGGGTAGTGGTGGCGCCGCGGGGTCTTCTAATTAAAGTTTCCCTAACATTTTGCTGATCTATGACGCCAGAGCCAAATTAGTAATTAGAAAGGCAGGCGCGTGCTCAATTCTTCCATTTATCCATTCTCTAACAAAGCCAATTAAATCAATTAGGCCAGTGACCGGACTGAATGGCAACGCATTCGGCCGCTCGATCAATTGGCTGGAAATTTGTTGTTGTGCTTTGATTGAAGCATTTTGGACTGGTCATATTGATCCAGTTTGTTCAAGTAGTGATTAAATAGTTTGCCTAGATAGTTTAAATCTAAAAATGTACCGATTTGGGCTTGATTTTCGATAGAAATTTTTCTAAGTTATCTCTCATTTGAGGTAAATATTTGAATTTTAAATCAAAGCTAGATATTTCACTATCTTTTCAACAGCAACAAATTGATTAAATAAAGATTAAATGTTTTTGGAGAAATTTGTGTGTTTACACTTTTTTTACTATTTTTTTTTAAATTTATAATAAAGCAATCTATTTAAAAAAAAAAAATTTTTTTCAATGTGTCCAAATCACACTCGTTTATTTAAAGAGATAAAATTTTTTAATTAAAAACAAAATGTTTTATATTACAAATTTAAATAAATAGAATTGTTAATAATTAGAAAAACGATTATTTTTTAAAAAAATATTTATTTTAAAAAAATTCGAATAAAAGGTAAATTTGCTACGATGCATCTCGACCAAATGACCTTCTTCAGGTTTTAAGACTGAAAGAAAGAATAAAGTTTAATAATAAAAATAAAAAAAGAGGAAATAAATTTTTTATCTTATATAATAGAAATAAATGCTTTTCAAATTATTAGATTAATAGATAATTAGAATAAAATTGATATTCAAAAATTGGTTTTTAAATTAATGGAAAATTAATAATTGAGATTTAATATTTAAATTCAGAATAATTTTTTTTAACAAAGTTAACAAAAATTAAAGAAAAAAATTTTTTTATGAAAAACTTTAAGTTTTTATACATAAAATCAAAATGTTTTGATCTGTAATATATTATAAATTTAAATAAATAGAATAAAAAAAATAAGAAAAAAGAGATGGAGAGAGAAAGATGATTTGGTTTTATTTTAGGATTGGTTTCTTTTATATTTTACATATTCAAGAAAATTATAGATGTAATCTATGTCAAATTTGGGAAATATTTTGATAAAATTAATAAAGTTATTAACATTATTAATTTTTTATTGTTAATAGAGAGAAATTTAAATCTATGATTTAATACACCACCGAACCTTTGAATTTGTGTTAGTTTTTTTTTTGTCTTTAAAGTGATTTCACTTTTCAACTTAGGTATTAATTATTATTATTTTTATTTATTAAATGTTTAAGCCACATTGACAATTATACATCCTGTAAAAAATTAAATAAAAAATTATCATTAATTAAAAAAATAAATTCAATTACAAAAATGAAAATATTATTCGAATTACATAAAAATATTCACAATTTAAAAATAAAAACGTAAAATAGTCATCCACAGTTAGATTTTACTTTTAATTAATTATTTTAAAAATTAATATTATATTTTCTTCAAAGAAAAAATCATTTATAAGAAATTGCAAATAATCATTTTTTTTTGGGCTTTTAATATTTTACCATTTTTTAAGCTTAATTTTATTAATCGAGTTGAAAAAAGCATTTTTTTCTAAAAACTTAAATAAACTTAAAAAAAAATTCAATTTTCAATTTAAAATCATTTGATTACAAAAAAAATTCTATATTAATTTAAATTTTTTTGATATTTTTTTATCATAATAATGTTATCAAAATTAAATAATTTCATTCTGGACATGATTCCTATGATCAAATTTTTAGTGGAAATTTTTTTTTCACTTTGACCATATGACTTAAATATTTTATTAAATAATAATAATTTCAAGACTAATTTCAAAGAAAAATATTTCAAAGAAAAAAGTCCAATTAACTCTCATTGAACAAAGGTTTGACATGATCACTTTTTGAATCATTTATTGACTATAAATGCATTGAAATGTTTTTTTGACCTTATTGAAAATACTGAACATTGTGGTTACTTAACCAGGACTCAATCTATGGGAAGATTAACTAAAAAAGTTGATTTGGAAAAAAAATTAATGTAAAATAATTTGATTGATGTGGCATCTTGTAAAAGGTATACAAGGATTCTAATTTTCAATAAAGAATTTTTAGATTACGATTGTCTTAAGGTCTGCTATTTAAAAAAGAATTTTAAATATTATTATAAAATTTGCTTATAATGATCAGTTAAATAATGAATATCTATGTAAATAAAAGAGAAAATAAATTATAAATTTTTGCATCATGCTGAAAATTTTTTTGGTAATATAATGAATCTATTTTTCTAAATAATAAAACCATCAAGACCAATTTTTGACTTAACCCCATTCATAAGCGCCTTCACATATTTTAAATTAAATTCTCCAAGCTCCAATTTAATTCAATGCATCATAAATCATACACTTTCTGATTCAAACATTCCAAAAAATTCCACGTGATGTTCTTGGATAAAGGATTTAAGTCACCGCTTCAAGCATTACTTCCAAGACAATATTGACTGACTACAGTGCGATTTTAAACCAATCTTTTCAGCTGACTCTTGGTGCGATTCCTTTCATCGCAAAGTGAAATAACTTTAATCTCTTTCGAAAAGCCTCTCTCTCAGCCACATAAAAAATTATTTTTAATTTAATAACTAATGATTTTATAGCTCTTGAGGAGCTCTTTAATCTGATATATGAAACATATCATGTGGTCATTTGCATGAGGCTGCAAAATCACCTTTACTTTTAACCTCAAAACTTACACGCTAATGCATTAAGTTCCAAAACTGCTTTTTTATTTGAAAAGTTTAATAAAAGCTGTTGGAAAGGACTAAATAAAAATAAAACTTGACTCTAAAAAAATTAAATTATAACTTAATTTATTGCTAAAAATTTTTAAATTTTTGAAATTAAAATTTTTATATTAAACCCTTAGGATTCGTTAAGACTTCATTATTGCCTAAAATCATCCAGAATAATGATGATGGTTTTTTTTTTAATTGTAAAATATTCAATGTATTTCAGCAAAATTAAAATGGAAAGTTTTTTTAAAATAAATTTCAAATGATTATTTTAAAGCTTTTATTTTAATGCAAAAGAGATTTGATACTGATAAATTTTCTTGTGAATTATTAGACTACTTAAAAAAATGATAAGAGTTTTTTTTAATCCTGCATTCACGAACTTTTAACTGCTAAATTATTTGTATAATATGTCATTTGATATTTTTATTTTTTAATTGTGTCAAATCTATCAAAATCGACTCAAAGAACGAATGCTAAAGCCATTCCAACAAGCTTTGAGTTCGATCCCTTTAATTGTTAATTAATAATAAAAAATAGGTGATTTTAATAATTATCATTATTATTTATTAAAAAAAGTCACATTTAAATGTGAATAAAAAAAATTCTTTAAAAAGTTTTAAATTTAGAAGTTTGTTTGAATATGCTGAAACACAAATTGAAATGTTCGAACATTTTTTTGGACAAATGTATTTCATTTTTAATATCGATTATTTTTTATTTCTCAATCTGAATTTTATATTTTAATTGACTTGAGAAGTTAATTAGGAAAAAAGTAAATCAGCTTTTATTTTTTATCGATTTTTGAGTAAAGCATATTAAAATTCTTTTCTAAAAAAAATGCAAACTATTACCTTTTTGAATTTTTTACTTATTCCAGAATAAAGCCTACTTTCAAAAAAATGATGGAACATTGGACTGGAAAACGTAACCAAGCTCCCTTGAAAACTTCCTGGATTCATCTCTTACTTTATTAAATAATTAAATAAAAGGCTGATAAAAAAAGAGATTATTAGTTTTTAGCCAGTCATTAAAATTTTTAAAACAAAATCAATTTAAAATGATTGTTTAAAATTATCTTAAAATTTCTTGTTTAAATTGAAACTCAATTTGTAATAAAATTTTCTCTTTGGCTACAATTTCGAACTAATTGTTTCTTAAATCAAAAATTGTGTCTCCTTGTTCCATAAAAGACTTGATCATTTAGAAAGTTGATAATTTCTAAACCTAATAAATTTTTACAGTAATTTTTATTTTCCTAAAAAAAAAGAAAAAATGTATCTTGAAAATTTATTTTAAATTACAGGTTAAAATCTAAAAGCGATTTCTAAAAAGCTTTTACGGCTAAATTTTTTAAAAGAAAAGTGGAATAGGTGAGCAATTTATTATTTTTCATCAATATTCTCAAAAAAATACCAATTTAGTCTAAAATATCCTCAAAAAGTAATAAAATTATTTTTTTTTTAAATGCCTTTTTATTTGACCAAAATAAAGAGTCAAAATTCGATCATAAGCTCACAAAAATATGTTTTGAAGATAGAAGAAAAGCAAAATTTATAGAAAATTAAGGTTTGTTTGCATGTAAATATAATTTTTTAATACCTTTATTTTTGTTATCAAAAATTATTAATTAAATTATGATATTTAATGAAAATTGGGAATTTTTCAGAAATTTTTGTTCATTGATTATAACAACACGAATAAAAGTATTTAATTCTTAAAAAAATTGCAAAAAATAATTTCTCAATATCATGAATTATTCTTTAAAAAAAAGCTTTTTAGTTTTATCGTGTTTTCTTTTTTATGAAACGCTTTGTTTATCAATATAAATAACAATCATGGAATTATGCGACAGCAATTGAAGATTTTTAGATAGCCAAATCTATAAAAATAAATAAAATATTCTTGAATTTTTTAAATAAACATTATAGATAATACTATATTTTCTTTTTTTCTCATAAATTTATTTTTTTAAAAATCAATTAGAACGAAACTGCATTCAGAAGAGAAAAAATTACAAAATGGATTTCAAATGTTTGAAACAATTTACCACAAGAAATTGTTCAAAAACAAACATGAAAATTTTGATAAAAAAAATTTAACAAGGCTTTTTTACTGCAACTAATTTTTGAAATCATTTAGATGATGTATTTTAGTTGTTCCTTCATTTTTATTATAATTTTAATTTACTTAATCATGCTTAATTATTTTCTTGTAAAAATTGGAAATTAATCACGCAAATATAAATAAGAACTTTTTATTACACAGCTAATAACTCAATAATTTTTTAGTGATTTTTAAAGTGTATTTTGCTGCCGAGAGTGCAACCATGAGATGCTCTTTTCGAAAAGGCGAATTCAAGTTTGGCTTGAAATACTATGGGAAGATGAAAAAATTTAATAAATTAAATTGAATTGTATTTAATTTTTGAAAAGTTTAAATTTTTAAAATATTAAATTTAAATAATTTATATAAATTTAACAATTTAACAATTAATTAAACTTTTAAAATGTACGTTTGATTAAACATTAAAAAATTGCTGATTTATTTTTTAAATTTCTTTATATGCCTAGTCAAAAAAAAAGGAAAATTTTATTATTTGCCAAGTCATTTTACAAATTGATAGTGGCAGATTATATATATATCTTATATGATACCTGGTTTAAAAAAGCATTCGAAAATTTTTTTATTTTCCATTATCTACAAATATCTTAATTAGAATTTTTATTGAACACATTACTTTATTGTTTTAGAAAATTTTTAATCTGTCCCAAGGCGGCAATCTTCAAATTGCTATTCAATTCAAATAATTGAAAATACTTCTTGTTACAATTGCTACTTGAGTTTTATAAATTTTGTTTTGATTCTATCAATTTTTTCTTAACCGTTCTTTTTTTCTTATCACTTATTTGTTTTTATATAAAATTGATAAGAAAAACTATTTTTTATTTAATTTTTAATTTTTATTTTTTTACTATTATTACAGTAAGTAATTAATCTCCTTTAAATAATCGAGGGGAACTTCCGAACTGTACAGAATGAAAGTTTACAAAATTTTTTTTAAATGAGTTTAGATAAAATTGTGAGTTTATTAAGTGGATATTTAGATTAAATAAAAAGAAATAAAAATTAATTCTAAAAAATTACAAAATAAAAAATAAAAAAATAAATTCATAAAAAACTTTTATATTTCAGTTCCCAAGCATTTAATTTATTTAGATTATTAAAATCTTCAAATAATTGAAAAAAAATACTGAATGATTACTTGACTTATGGCTAATGATTTATTTAATTTTGGTATATTTTAGAATTGGATATATTTTTTGTTAGGAGATTAATATTTTTTTTTCGTGTATAATTTAATTCATAAAAAGTGGATAAAAATAAATAAAAGTGTATGAATATTTTTTTCAGGATATACTTATTTTTTTAGAAGAGACAATTAATAAAAAAATTACAAAAATAAAATACAAAAAAAAATACAAACAAAGTAATTTACACTTATTTTCTTACTCTTTTTGGCAATTGCTTGTTAAACTAACTAACTAAACCTAATCTCAAAATTGGTACCCTGACCTAGACTCTGTTTAAGGTAACTTTCATATAATTTGATATAAAACTGATAGAATGAAGCACGTGATGCAGTTGGTGACTTATTTTCTCGTAGATGAATATGTTTGTTTTAAGTGACTCTTTTTAAAGTGAATTTTCCTTGAGTATACTTTGAGATTAAAAGCTAGTTTGTCAAATTTAGATAAAATTTTGCCATTCACCCATTCACCATTCTTGAATATTTTTTTGGTTTCTAGCTCAAAAAATATTTAAGCCTCCTTTATTTGTATAACATATCAATCAAACATTTGTCATTGCTTTAAATAATACATGATGCCTAATTGTTCAATAAATAACTTTCAAAAAAATTTGCCTATATAAATATAAAGTTTCGTTTTTCTATGAAAATTTTGGAAAAAAACTTTTCCCGTAATGAGTTGGATATCAAGCAATAACTTTGAAAAATTTTATAGATTAGGATTAAATTTTTGAATAAAAAGGTAAACATATGGTATTATAATTTATTTTTTAGGATTAAATTAAATCTCGAGTGATTAAAGTTATTTTTAACATCAAAAAATTCTACAAAAGACATTCGATTTCAACTCATGCAATCTAAATCATGGTTCATATGGTTCTTAATTTTCACTTTTGTTTTAATTGATTTGAGAAGTTAATTTATAATTTATTTTTATAGAAAAATTTGAACAAAGTATTTAAATCAGTCAATTTGAAATTTTTTTGGACAGTTTAAGATGTATTTTTCACAAGAAAACATCTTCTAATCTCTCAATTATTTTCTAAATCAGAATGTGTATCACAAAAAAAAGCCATCTTGAGCATGTTTTGATTTTTATCTTGGATCATAAAATTCAGCATTCACAATGCGAGGCTTTAACCAGCTAATTTATAATTAAGTTTTAGACTTAAAGTGCCTTAAAAAAAAATAATTTGACATGCAATGTAAAAATAAAGAACATCGATTGTAATTCTGATAAAATTATCGTATCAAACTAGTCAAATTTGCATATTAAATTTGAGAGACATTTCGTGTCGGATTATTACTACTTTTTGGAAATAAAAATTTGAAATTTAATCTCTAAAATAGTTAATAAATAAATTTTGAAGTGCTTTTAATATTATTACTAAAATCCTTTATGGCTCATCAAAAAGGACGTTCAATTCAATAGAATAAAACATTTTTATTGTTATTAATCAATGTGTAAACGTGTTTTAGTGAAAACCATCAGACATTAAGTCAAATAAAGCATTTTGAAATAGAATTGTGTAAAAAAAAAATAAAATAAAATTAAAGTATTTTTAAATTCATGTCAGTAACTTGACTTCTAAAAATTTTATTTTGAAATTAAAAGGGTTTAAAAAAAAAGTTTTAAAAAAAATCAATCCCAAAAATTGTTGATCATCATAAATTCAAAAAAAAATTAATCTATTAGAAAAAGGTTTTGTATCTTAGAATAAAATTATTCTTAACTTCAAATATACAAGTCGAAATTCTACAAGTTGTTATTTAACTTTGACTTAGTGACTTTTGAACAACTCTATTTGAAATTTAAAATATTTTTTTCAAAAGAAAAAAATATCAAACTTGGAATAAATATTATCCAAGTTAAATTTGAATTCGAACTACTGTAATGCTATGATAAACTGTTTTTATGAAATTTTACGTAATTTTTCGTAAATTTTCGAAAAATTTCGAAATTTTACGTAATTTTACGAAAATTTTAGTAAATTTTAGTAAATATAAAAAGCGCCAAATAAAACTGAAAAAATGACGAGTTTTAGGAATTTTTCACTTTTTTTTAGAAATTTAAAATGAAAATTGAAAAATAAAAACTACGAAATTTTACGTAATTTTACGTAAATTTTTATTATAAAAAACGTATAAATAACGTATTACGGCGCTTTTTATATTTACTAAAATTTACTAAAATTTTCGTAAAATGACGTAAAATGTCGTAAAAACAGTTTATCATAGCAGTACAGTAAATATTATTTGATTGGGGTTATGAAGTTAGTTTAATTCAAAAAAATTTGAATAACTTCTGTAAAATGATTAATTTTAAGCAAATTTGCTTAATGCAGTAAAATAAGGTTTTGTGAAGTTAAGTACAAAAGAACAGAACAAAATGATAAAAAATTGAATAGCTTTTTTACTTTAAGTTTAAAATTAGTTTCGTGAATGTAACATGGTACAACATTCAAAGTTGCATCAACTGTCAAAGTCTGCTAATGATGTGCAAAATCACTGTAAAATGTCCTACGCTCGAAATATATTTAAAATATAATTTCTGATAAATTTGCAGAGTTTAGCATACCTTGATAGTTAATGGAACTTTGAATGTTGCACCATGTTACATTCACAGAATTAATTTTCAACTTAAAGAAAAAAATTTTTTATTTTTTATTTTCCAATTTTTTATCATTTTTTCTGTTGTTTTTTATCATTTGTACTGAATTTCATAAAACCGTAAAATAAGTCTACGAAAAACTCTGCAATTTTCTGCATTTTGCACGCAAATACTATAAAAAGTACTATAATCAACAATTGTGCAATTATTTTGCAACGTTTTTGCAGACATATATTTTCGGATTAAGTAAAGTTGCTTTAACATAAGTATTTTAAAGAAAAAAATTATTCAATTTAAAGATATCTCAAAAATTATCTTAATTGAATTTTTTTTTTCTTTACAAAAAAATAAAATAAAATTGAAATTTTCTTTAGATTTAATAAAAATATTTTAAATTAGAATTTATACCCAAAAAATCGATAGAAAAATAATAAAAAAATTTAAAAAAAAAGTCAAAAGCAAATTACTAATTTTTTTCCATGTCATTTTATAAGAATTCTTTTGGTCTAAGAGGCTTAAAACTAATAAATAATAATTATATAAAAATTCAAGCCTAGACTTTGACTGGAATTTTATTTAAAAAATAAATATATATAAATATATACAGTCCCGTTCTATTCACTTGTTTTTACCAAAATTTACGTAATTTTACGTAAATTTACGTACATTTTTAACTTTTTTAGGATAATCTAGAAAAAAGTTAATTTTTTATTAAAATTATTTTTAATTTTTATTAGAAAAATATATGAATATACAAATTTTACGCTATTTTTTAAAACAAATTCATGGTATATTATTTACAAATTAGTTTTAATTAAAAATAATATTATTTCAGTGGTTCGACCATTCACCATTATTTTCAACGACAATCTTAATGGTCTATTACAAAATATTAATTTTCTTTCTCTCAATTAATATTACTTACTTTTTTCAAATTGTTAATATATTTTACACAGTGTTCCGGGGTTTAATTTTTTTGAAAAGATCGAATTGACTCAACAGCTTCTTCGATGGTTTTTATATTTCTTTTACTCACATAAGTTTTCAATTCACTCCATATCATCTCTATAAGGTTTAAATCAGGCGATTTTGACGGAGACTTAACCTGAGAAAATTAAAAAAAAAAGGTTTTGTTTTACCCAAAGCACCCCGTTTCTCTCTAAAAACATTTTGCATACAGTGGATGTATGTTTTGGGTCATTGTCTTGATGAAGTTTAAAATTAAAATCATATCTCAAAGCCCCAAAAGGGAGTAATAAATCGGTCAAAATTTCCCTGTAAAGTTCAGAATCCATATTTTTTTTATAGTATAAAAAAAATATCTTGTTTACTGCGAATTCTGTAGCTCCTTGAACTGAAATTCCTCCCCAAATATTTAATTTAGCTTCAAATTTTGAAGAACATGGTAATGATTTTGGATACTTGGTTGGATATCTAACATGATACAATGGCCTATCAAAAACTCTAATTGTTGTCTCATCTACAAAAATGTATCTTGAAAAATCGGTATTTTTATTTTTAAGACACCAGACAAGTCTTTCCAGCTTATCCTAAAAAAGTTAAAAATTTAGTTAATTTACGTAAAATTACGTAAATTTACGCAATTTTACATTAAAAAATAAAAAAATTTACTAAATTTTACGTAAATTTACGTAAATTTTTATTTACATGGTAAAAAGTAAAAAGTCGATGAAAAAGCAGAATTGTAACCTTTTTTTCAAAAAATCATAACTTTTTGTCCCTTTTTGATTTTACGCAAATTTACGTAATTTTACGTAATTTTACGTAAATTTACGTAATTTTTCGTAAAATTACCATTTTTTACATTTGTCAATTTACGTAATTTTACGTAAATTTGCGTAAATTTTCGTAAAATTACGTAAATTTTGGTAAAAACAAGTGAACAGAACGGGACTGTATGTATAAAATTGAAAAAGAACTCAATATTTTAAGCGAAATAAATTAAATTTTAAGAAATATTTTAGATAAAAATCTATCCACATAAAATAAACAAGTTAACTAAGTTTAAAACCTGTACGGATTAAAAACGTTTTTGGGGAATCCATAATGGAGAGCTAAAAATCATTACATCCTTACTAGATCGCCATTAGCAACAAATAAGTCAGAAAATGGAGTTCAACGCGTCATTTGAACTCAGCCGTAATTTGGCTCTGCTATCTAGTTATTCTGACCTCGATTCTTATCCTAACAAGTCTCATTCCTCTTCATCAATATATTCCATGAGTTTCTCATCTGACACTTCAACTCCAATCCTAACATCAAACTCTTCAATTGCAAAATTGTCAGGGATCTCTTCACCACATTCGTCAAGAATAATCAACAATCAGAGTAAGCTTGATTTTTATTAAACAAACGCGACAAGCCTGAACAACAAAATGCGTCTCTTAGATGCCTGCGTATTTGACTCTTTACCTAGAATAATTGGTATATCAGAAACTTGGTTTAATGAGAGCTCAGTTACCGAGTTAAACGGGTATCAGATTTTCCGGTCAGATAGTGATCCTAACACTAAAGGTGGAGGAACTTGCATATATGTTCGTAATGATATACAAGCATTTGAAGTGTCTGATACTGACCTTTTAAGCTCTGTGTGTGAACAAGTGTGGCTGGCCATTAGACTTGTAGAAGAACGCCCAATTTTAATTGGGTGCATCAATAGACCACCACAGATAAATGACAAAGATATCGCCTTTAAAACTGATCAATGCATCTCGAATCAATAGAATCTGCAGCTCGTCTAACTAACAGTAAAATATTCTCCAGTACTGTTGTAATGTGTGACTTCATGCCAGATATCGAATGGAGAGAAAGCGGAAGTCCAGTTCTGATAAATTCTTCATCTCCAAGTGAAATGGTCAGTGATGCAATCAGCAGTTCTGGGTTTGTGCAGATTGTTAACGAAAAATCATTCATTCATGATGGTGAGCCAATTAGTCTTCTAGATCTAATTCTAGTAAGTAATCCAAACCAATCATCTGAAATTGAAATCGGGCCTCCACTAGATCCTAGGTCATCAAGGAGTCACTGTAGTCTCCAATTTTAGATAAATTTAAAATCTGAAAGACCAAATTACCTTGACAGGAGAGTCTATAACTGGAGAAAAGGTGACTATTTATCAATGGAATTGTATCTGACTGATTTTGATTGGAATAATGCTTTTGGATCAAAATGTGTGCAGCAGAGATATTTAACATTCCTCAAAACCTTTGGATTAGCATCTGAGCTCTTTGTCAAGAGACGAGTAACTTTAAAAGGCTGTGCTTAGCCACCTTTGTAGAATGTTGAAATAGCCTCGCTTATCCGTCGTAAGAAGCGAACCTTTATTGCTAACCGCGTTAAAAAGAATGACTTGTTACTGAACCAGAAATACAAAATGGCTTGTAAACAAGTCAAGCTGAAAGTCAAACAACGAGTAATTAATTTTGAATTCAAACTGGCTGCTGAATGCAAACAAAATCCGAAAAAAATCTACTCATACATTAACAGCCGATTTAGAACAAGTGAGACTACTGCAGCTATTATGAGCTCAGATGGAACTTTTATTACTGAAAAGGAAAAAATCTGCAATACTCTAAATGAATACTTCCAGTCAGTTTTTGATAAACCAACATCACCTTAAATAATTGACATTGACAATATTTAAACAAGGTTGTCGGACAAATGCTGGTAATTATCGCCCGGTGTCGCTCACATCTGTTCCTTGCAAAGTTCTTGAATCTCTAATAAAAGACTACATTGTCAGGCATTTGGTATCAAGAAATTTACTCTCGAACAAACAACATGATTTTGTCGAAAATAAATCTTGTGTAACCGACTTACTCGAAACCCTAGATTTTCTTAAAGATGCAATGAGTAGTAGACAACCTGCCGATGTCGTCTATCTTGACTTCTACAAGGCTTTTGATAAGGTTTCTCATGAACTACTGTTTGTCAAGTTGTTGGCATACGGAATCTCGATTGTTATTATTGACTGGATTCGTTCTTTCCTGATAGGTCGGAAACAGCATGTTGTAATTGGAAATGTTGTATCCGAATGGAAAATGGTAACAAGTGGTGTTCCTTAAGGTTCCGATCTAGTTCCTCTTCTATTCGTCATCTATGTCAATGATTTACCAGATTTTTGTTAATCAATCTGCAAGCCTAATGCATATGACACAAAGCTAATGAATATCATTCAATCTGCTGAAGAACATGCAGTGATTGAAAAGGACCTTGCTAATTTAATTGAGTGGTCAAAGCTTTGAAAAATGGACTTCAACTTATCTAAGTTTTGTTATGCATTTTGGAGCAAACAACAAATGCAAAGATTATAAAATGGTAGGCGAATTTTTTGCTAAATCGACCAAAGAAAGATACTAAGGAATCATTATTACCAGTGATCTCAAGTCCTGAGAGCAATCTAAAAGATTAGCCGCAAGGACCACGATGGTAGCAAGCAGGATTAAAAACACATTTACTTCTCAATACATCTTGTTAATCGGTTATTTAAGTCTTTCATAAGGCCACATCTTGAATTTGCAGTCAGCGCTTGGAATCCGTATCGACGAGTTGATATCGATATTCTTGAGCGTGTTCAGAGAAATAAACTGGTTCCTGAGATTAGGTCAAAGCGGTACGTAGAAAGAAAAGAAGCTCTTGGGTGGACGACACTCGAAGAAAGACGGAGACGTGGAGATCTTATCCAGTTACATAATATTCATCACCATTACGATCAAGTTGAACTGATACATGGCAATCAGTTACTAACATCCAATGGTTTTGACAGCCCAGCTGGTCGCACAAGATGAGGTCAGTTAGCGATCGAACGTCAGCTTGTGAAAAACTGTGGTGTTCGGCATCACTTTTTTAACAATCGAACAGCTGGTTATTGGAATGCACTTGATACGGGTACTTGAAGCATCACCGACACTAACTAATTTAAAAACCAAATTGATAAGCTATTTTAAAATACTTTAAAAAGTTTTTTTTATATTTCAAAATTTTACAAAAAATTTAGTGACCGCCCGCCAGAAAGTTGGCCGGTTTTTTGACCGCCCGTATATTTTAGACCTTTTATTTCGGCAGTCCAAAAAATAGACCGCCTGTCTGACCGGTCTAATGACCGCTCGCTTAAAGTTTGCCCGAATAATACGGACACGGTCACGATTTCTGAAAATTTTGGCCGGCCAAGTGTCCGCTTGTACCGATCCGAACACTAATATTTATGTAAGATTACGTAAGCTTACCGAAACTTACGTAAAATTACGAAAAAGAACGTAATTTTACTAATTCTGGGCTTTTTGAAGAACCACTGTATTTTCAAGACAAGCTTTGTTATTCATGTTCACAAAAAATTTTCCATGATAATTATTTTTTAATTTACGCTCGACTCTTTTATATTCATTATTATAAAAAATATTTAAAAGTTCTAAATTAAAGTCCAAGAATTTAAAAAAAATGTTCAAGTCCGGGCTAAAAAATAAAGATAAAAGTCTTTGGCTCGGACTTTTGAAAAACAAAAAAGTGTGAACTTGTACTTGACTTGAGACTTGTGACTTATAAACAACTCTGATGCTTAAACTGTGGTTTGAAAGCTTTATAGATTCAGTAATCGATTCCATCTTATCAAGTATGGCAGGATTTATTACTCAAAAAACCATGTTGTCTTAGACAAATAACTATATGAAAAAAGTAGCCAATTGTTTGTTAGAAATTTAATTATTGACTTGCTTTTGATTTTTCCTTAACTTTGCACGGTTTTGACGTAATAAAAAATTTATGTGGCTTCGCCAATTAATTAGCTTCTTTTTCTAAAAATTCGAGTAAATTTTGGCTAAATTTTTTTAGGTCGCTATTATTCATTTTGATAAGTTTTTTTAATTTTCTTAAATTCATCAAGTACATTCTGATTTTTGTTCGACGATAAGAATTAGTACAACAGATTTTTTATATACCTGATGAGCTTCTTAGTTAGTGTTGTCAACCAAATGACATTTTTTTTTTGTTGAATTATCACGCTTTGGGTTTAATTGAGAAAGATTGTTGTAAACATTCAAGAAAAACTCATAACAATAATCAAGGTCTTTGTTTTCAAAGCTGCTTTCCCAGTCAATACTACAATTCGTTAGTATTCCAAAAAGAAAAAAATTTTTAACTAGTTTTGTACTGTTTATTTTCCCTTTTTTTAAATTTACAACTATGTTAAAAAAATTAAAATATATATATAAGTTTTCTTTTATTACATAATTACCACAAAAATTTTAATTTTGGATTAAATATTCTTAGAATAAGAATTGAAAAAAAAAATGAAAATGAAAATTTAAAACCTTTATTAAAAGTTAAAGGCAAGTATTTTTTAATTTTTATTTATCTTTTTAAGTTAAGTTTCAATAACCAATAACTTCGTATTCAGCATCGTTCCGAGTTATTTCAATATTTTAAAGAATTCCGCATTTAGTTCAGTCATAGGTTTTAGTTCCGCATTTAGTAATCTTTTAATAATACTTTAAACTATTCGCTTCTTTCTTTTAAATTTTGAAGGATTTATTTAATGGAATCGCAAATTCCATTTGTGCTCTTTTCAAAATCTTCTTTTAATTCTTTTTCTTTGTTTTTGATATTTCTTTGTTAATTTGGTCACTTGATCAAAGAATTTCTCTTTGATTAACGCGTTTTCAACATTTTCCTTAGTTCTTTACTTCGAAAGTTTTTTTCCATAAAATCATTTTCAATTATTCTTTTGCAAAGTTAATTTTAAATGTCTGTATTTTTATGTATATGGGTTCTTTGTTTAATGCATACAAAAGGTAAGTAATTCAAAATCTCTTTTCTATTGAGAAATTTTTTTAAAATCATTTAGCCCTCCATAGTTTATAATTTTTTTTTTTTTGCATTTGCTAATTTTAAAGTTTTCTAGGCCGTAATAGTTTATAGGTCTAACATAAGTTTAAAAATAGTGTATTTTTATAAACGGCTTAATTTTGTTAGTAAAGAAGTCGAGAATATTTTTTAAGAGGTAAATGGCTCTCTATGTTCTAAGTGTTCTTTCTATCAGATGTTCTTTACTTTAGCATTTTGGATCAATCCAGACTCCTAAGTATTTCATTTTTTTACCCACTCAATTTACTCATCACACAGTTCAAACATTACCTCATCGTTCTTTGAGCCTGATATTCGCATTACTTGAGTCTTAGATTGATTGAATTTAATTTCGGTTCTCAGTCAATAGTTCTCACACAAGCGAGGAACCTAATTTATTTTTATCGTTCAGTCAGTCATGATTAGCATGTCAATTGCGTATATTAATGAATCGGTTTTAATATCATCAATTTCTGAAATTAAATTTGTGTTCATTTTTTCTGCTAGTAGGTCTTCTTCATAAATTGGGATAAGATTTAGCAAGAGTTGGCCACCTTACTTCACTCCAACCGTGGTTTTTTAAAATTAAGAATATTTCGTCTTTATTTTGAACAGACACTAATGAGTTTTAATAATAGTTTTTGAGTATTCTCCATACTTCTTGATCAACTTTATCTAATTTTTAGTTTTTCTGTTTAAGTTAGGTAAATAACGATTGATTGAAAAGTCTTTGCTGCTTTTTAATCTTTTTTATTCTTATTTCCATTATAATAGGCTGTACAACTACACCAGTGGTCTTGCTTGTTTTTTTATTTAATAATAAATTGCTCACATCTATTGATGAAAATCAAAAATTAATTAATCAATTAACATATAATTACTATAATAATTAAATTTTTACTTAACTTACTTACGATCATGTCAACTATTATGTTTAAATGATAATAATATCATTATATCGGTTGCTTTTTGTCCGATTTAATTGTAGAAAGGAAAAATTGATTAAAAAATTTACTCGAAAGTAACGAGAAATCTAATTGTTCATCAGAGCTTTTAATTTTTTTTTATTTTATTTTTTTGTTTTGCCAACAAATATAATTTTGTTTTGGTTCATGAGAAAATATTCTCCAGGAGTTTTCTTTGTTTTTTTATCGAATGCAGATTCGATTTGGAGTATTAAAGCTTGATAGTAGGCCATGTAATCGTCCGAGTTTTTATTTCGTTTTATCTGGATTTTTGAGGCTTTCTTCTTACGTGAACGCTTAGAATGTCGAAAAATAATTATCTCGGCAAGTGCGTTCTTAATCGACATTTAAATTAATTAAATTTTTTTTTATTTCGTGTTAAGAATTAGTTGAATTTCTTGTTTAAGATTTTTTTTCTATGTTTTTTTTTTAGTTTCTTAAAATTAAAACTTAGCGTTTTTCTTTCTGTTTGTTTCTATCGAGTGAATCTATTTTATAATTGTTTAAAAATGCGGTTCTTCCAAATTTTGTTTTTTGAAATAATTTCAGATTTTTTTAAAGACTTTTTTATTGACTGAATATATAAAGTAAAAGCAGAATTTAAAAAATATCTGCTGAAAATAAAATTATAACTTTCAGTTTTGTATTCACATTGTTTGCTATCTATGAATTTTACAACCCAATAATAAAATTTTTTGTAATCTTAAATTGCTTTACTCAACAACAACATTATCTATTTCATCATCAAAAAACGTCTCCAATTCATATAATGCTTAATTCATTTTTTTAATTCGGTCCATGTTACGTTAACATAGTTATCTGAATTCATTTTAATTAATTAAAACTTACCGAATGTTTAAAATCTAAAAAATTAAATTTCATACAAAGTCTTAGCTTTAAAAAAAGCTAATCTACCAACTTAATGAAAAATTTTGTTTCAAAAAATTAAGCAAATGTAAATTTTTAAGATTATTGCAGAGCTTAAAAAAAAAACCAACTATTTTAATTCTAAGTATAGAAAAAAATAATTGCATGTTTTTATAATTAACTATAGCTTGTAAAAAATGCAGTCATATTAAAAACTCAAAATCCAAAATCTCAAATTTAACATGTTTAAAAAAAAAACGAAATTTTGTCCTTGTCTTGCGAAGAAATTATTATATAAATTAGCAATATTTATTTTATAAATAAAATATATTTCTGCTAAATTATATTTCTTCATGTAAAACTATACAGTACTGCACAAAAGTTTAGACGCACAAGTTTTTTTTAATAAGTTTAATTCGTAAGGCATAAAAATATTAAGTTTTGTTTTAGAAATATACAAAAAAAAATCAGTTTTTAATTAAACTAACTCTACCCTTTAAATTGATATAAAATATATGATAATTCGATTTTAAACTTATCTGAAAAATTGAAATTAAGTAAAAGCCATAAAAATGTGAGCCAAAAATTTTTGCACAAAAGTTTAGACGCACATCATTAATATCTAATTAGAAATCGGTTAATTAGCTTAAATGAATTGGTAAATATCTTAATTTAAAGATTATGCAATAAGTGTTAGATTCATATATGAAACATTGCTTTAAAACTTTCTGCTCAGTTTCTGTAACATTATTGATTACACCCTGAAGATATTAGCAACTTTGGTAAAAAAAATGGGTAACAAAAGCGTTACCAATGAAGTTAGATTTCAGATAATTGGTCTTCTAAAAGATAAGACCAAAAGTAACAGGGAAATAGCAAAATTAGTAGGAGTATCAGAAAAATGTGTGAGAACAACAAGAAAAAATAATGATATCTATGGCACCCCAAAGGAATCAACAAGGCCTGGGAGACCAAGAAAGCTTACTTATAGGGACCAAAATAGTTTATTTATACAGGTAAGAAAAAATCCTACAATAAGTAATAAAAAATTGGCCTCTGAGTTTAATTCTAAGTTTAAAAATGTTAAGGTAAGTAGAGAAACAGTAAGGAGATTTCTAACTAGTAAAGGAATAGGAACTTATACAGCTCTTAAAAAGCCATTGTTGACGGCATCGGATAGAATCAAAAGATTAAAATGGTGTAAAGAAAGATTAAATTGGACAGTTGAACGTTGGGGAATGGTAATTTTTAGTGATGAATCCAATTTTGAGGTGTTTAATAGGAAAACAAGAGTTTTAGTAAAAAGGTTAAGAAAAGAAAAATACGACACAAGATTTGTTGTACCAACTCTACAAGGTGGTGGTGGATCCGCAGGAATATGGGGATGCATCAGCACCAAAGGTACAGGATGCTGTCGTATATATGAGGGTAGAATTAATCAATATAACTATAAGGAAACGTTAGAAAATGAACTTATGGCATCTGTTGATATTTTTTACCAAAGAGATGATCCTTGGTTTTTTCAACAGGATGGGGCTCCAGCACATAGAGCAAAGCTAATTAAAGAGTGGTTTGATGAGAATAATATTACTCTCTTGTCATGGTGTGCTAGATCACCTGATTTTAATCCTATCGAGAACTTATGGTCATATATTGATGCAAAATTGGTAGAAACAAAGTTGACCTCAATAGAGCACTTAAAATCGACACTTCTGAAAGAATGGCTAAATGTACCTGATGAGTATGTGAAAAAATTAATTGAATCGATGCCAAAACGTATCCGTGCTTGTTATGATGCAAAAGGTGGCCATTTTAAATACTAAAAATTAGCATACGTCTAAACTTTTGTGCAGCTTTTTTTTTCCCGAAATTTTATCTCTATTTTTTCTTAATTAATATAATAAGCTATTTTTTTTTTGACTAGTTTTTTTTGCATTTATATTTAATTAATTATGTTAATTAATAAATTAAAAAACAGAAATACCCTTACTAGCCTTCTATTTTGTAAATAATTGACACAAAATTAACTTGTTTATAAAAAAATGCATCTAAACTTTTGTGCAATACTGTATCTATCAATTCCTATTTCGTTTAATAATTATTTTCAATGGATGATTTTATTATATTCTTATTTCCATTATAATTTAGGACTAGTTTTCTTAATTAAATTATCAAATAAAAATGAAACTATGTTATTTTTTAAATTTAATAATTATTATAATACCTATTGAGCGTTTGACTTTTGTTAGTTTTTAAAGTTCACGATTAGCATTTTCAATAGGAAAAGAGCGTTATTCGTTTAAATTGACTTTATTTTTAATGTCACACAAAATGCAGAAGTTCTTGAACTCCAGAAAGCATTTATTTAGATCCATATAAATAGGCCATATCTTGTACAGAAATCGCGAGATAAAATTTGAATTTTGCAAAATTTTTCTAAATATACTTGTTTTTTTTTAAATTTCTAGCTAATAACTAAATTGATTAAATGAATTTGATGATCAAGTGGAATTATTACTCTAAAGATTGGGAGTGAATAATATTTTAACAAAACTAGAAAATTATTTGCTTTCCAATATCAGATCATTCATGTCTATTAGAAGTCTAGGAAAAAATTTAGGAACTCGAAATGCTTTTAAGCTCTTAATGTATCCTTTCGTATTAGGTCGGAAGGGGAATGATTCTATAGAAAAAGATGAGTCAAACTAATTTTCATATAATTTTTTAAAAAAATCCTTCTTAAATTGAGTGCATAAAATCAATAATATTTAACTCAATAGGAAAAAGATATTATTGACCATTTAGTAAACTTAAATCCCTAAAATCTTTGTAAGCTGTTCTTTAAGCCTTTGTGGAATTCCTGACTTCTGAGGGGTCATTACGGGTTGAAATTTTTGTATGAATTCTCACAAAAATGACCATTTTTTAAAATCTTGAAAAAAATTTTGAGAATTGCACTCAAATTTCAAATGAATTTATTAAAGTAACAGTAAAGTACGACTTTATTGATCATCAATAAGACCAGACTTGTTTTTAAGTCACAGTTTTAAGTCTTAGTCACAAAAATTTAAGTCCAAGTTATGACTTAAAATTTTTTTTTTTTTTTTTAAGTCAAAGTCATAACTTAAAATTTTTTTATTTTTTCAAGTCATTAAATATAGTTAATTATCTTAAATCTTTATTTTCTTATGATCTTTAAACCTCTTTTTTCAGCGTGGCAGTCCAAAATTCTGTTAATTTAATTAAATTTAATTTTTTCAAGTCATTGACTTGACTTAACTTAAGACTTGTGACTTAAAAACAACTCTGAATAAGACTTTATTGACATAGTTGGAACTAATATTTTTAATATCCATAGATGTCTAGTTCAACTAGGAAGATATCACATCACAGGCGATGTAATTTCTGCAACTAATTTGGTCATGAAGAAGCAGATTGTATAACAAACAATTATTTAGCCTTTTAACACCTTAGAGGAAAAGTAGAATGTAGCCAATGAATAATTGATTTGGATGAAGTCAAACAAGCTTAACCTCTATATAATTAATGATTAGACTCCAACTGTTATTAAATTTAACCAAAATTTTATGAAGTCTTGATATTTTTTAAATCCCGTCTTGACTTTTAGTTGAGAGTTTTCTGCATCAAGGTTCTGAAAGACGATGAAATGTTGAGCGATAATTTTCTGATCCAATCATATTAATAAGCTGGACATTTAACTACAGTTAATTCTTTGAATTTTAAATTCTACTTTAAATAAGCTTATTGGGGACTTTACAGATATTTACTTAAGTCTATAAATATTGACGAGCTAAAAGAAAACATTTTAAGAAAGATCATTAATTCTGCCCAAAAAAATTTTCATTTTTATACCAAGAATGTTTTTTAAATCTCGCCTTCCAAGAATATTGTAACATTAATTAAGGAACGAAGAAAAAAAAGAAGACTTTTCAAAAAATTAAGATTGCCTTTTCTAAAGATGGTGTAAGACGGAGATTTATAATGACTAAGAAAAAATTATTAATTTATAAATTATTAATTGTTGGATCTCGAACGTGCCTTCACTTGCTCACTTGATTGACCACTTGCTTGCCCATTTGCTTTACCATTTCGCTTCCTGCTAGCCCAAACGGTTTCTTAGAAAACTACGTCAGCTTGTGTAACATCGGCGTATCCCTCGACCGGCTTTTCTTCGAAATGTATCACCTTGTCATGGAAAACCAGGCCATCCGCCCATTCATGTACTGCTTTGGCATTGGCTATTTTGTAAGTGAATGTCTTATAGCCGTGTGCGAATTGTTCTCTCTCATTATTTATTATGTTAAGGGACGCAATGAGCCCTATCGTTCAAGTAGAGCTTTAGGTCATCAACGTTTTTACTATAGATTTTTTCTTTATTCAAAAAAAACGATACTTGTTCCTTAATAATTTTAGCTTTAAAAAAAAAACTTGAAATAGCTTAAATATTTAAATCAGCAATGTTGATTGATTCTTTTAGCCTCCTTACTATTAATACAGTAACCTCTTTTTTCTCCATTAATCGTTCATGATTAATATTTCCAAATTTTTCACTGATCGTCTCATTTTGTACTTGACCAAACGATTATAATGGACCATCTGAACTTTTTGATTCTCTGTGTTTACAATTTCATAATTGCACTCGTTTTATTTTTTCTTGATTACGAAAGGACCCATGTAATTTGGCTCGAAGCCTCTTACATGTCTTACCACTTGACGAGAACTAATTAACAAGACAAAGTCTCCAATTACAAAAATAACTTTATTGCTCGATTTCTTATCGAATTGTTTCTTTTGTGACCCTTGAGCTTGATCAACATTCTTGACAATATTCTTTGTCAATTCTTTTTCCTTAATACTTAACTCTGGAGTATTAATTACTAAAGCCCAATCATTATTTGACGGTGAAATTTACATGAATACTATCTGATTTGTGCATACCGTGTTGAGCTATGTATGTTGTTGTTTTGCTTGATTGTCTTATTTGTTCGTTCCACCAATCCATTAAATTGTTGATGATACCTTGTTGTTTTCAATTTTTTTATGCTATACTCTTGGCAAAATTCCTTGAACATATTTGCCTCAAAATTTCTAGCTTGATCGATTAACCATGATAATGGTGTTCCTAGCTTGTTGATTACGTCTTTCTTTAAAAACCTCAATGTAATCTCAGCTGAGTAACTTGGGACAGCCTTGGCGACAAAAAACTTTGAAAAGTAATCAATTGCACTAATAATCCCAGATTTTGTTCACTTTGATTGATTGATTGATACTAAAGGGTGCTTGTTGCTCTTTTTTGTTGATATTTTGAATTTTTGGCAAGTGTCGTATGATTTACAATAATAATAGACAAACGACTTGATACCAGGCCAACTAAACCTTGCTTCCAAGCCTCTGAAATTCTTCTCGAATCCTAAGTGACCCGAAGTGATTGCATCATGGTATAAGCGGCAAATTTGTAATTGTTTGAGCTTTGGAACAATTACAATTTGAAACAATTGCTTTACCCTTGAGGTAGAGTGTACCTCTTTCGATAATTAATTGGTCTTGATTTGTCTTCCAATAACTCGCATTTTCCACATCTTGAAAATCGATTCTGTCAGTTGCTTTGATTGCTAGCTTGACTAGGGATAAATCTGTCTATATCTTGCTCAAATTCCCTGTCTATTTTTATATTAAAATCTGACGCATTCACATCATGCTCGACTTTTTTATATTTCAATACTTTTAACTCCTTCTTGAGTTATTCTTGATAATGCATCAGCTGTATTATTCTGTTTCCCTGGACAATGCACAATATAATTATCTAATTCTTGCAGTTTCAACAACAACCGACCATTCTCTCTTTTGACTTGACCAAAGTACTAAGCAGTTTATGGTACGTTCAAAATTTAATGTGCCTGCCATAAATATTCGCTTGGAAATGCCTTGAAGCTCCCTCTCGCTAGTCGAATAGCTTTTTTCACTTATATTAGGCTGACGAATTCCATACGCAACTTGGTGAATCTTGACATTAACCATTTGCGTTAAAACTGCCCCAATACCAGCCCCAGAAGTATCTGTATAAATTGAAAAATCATTCTTGAAATCTGGATAAACCATGACTGGTGCCTTGATTAATTGTTTCTTAAGCCTTTCGAAAGCTTCTTGGGTCTCACTGAAAAATCATTTTAGCTTTTGTTAGCTCAAACACACATGCCGCAGTCGTACTAAATTCAGGAATGAATCGGCGATAATACGACATCATCACTAAAATAAGCTATATATCATCGTTATTCTTTGAAGCTTCCATTTTTGAAATAACTTTTGTCTTTGCTTGATCAGGTTTTAACCCACCACTTGTTATGCAGTCCCCTAAATAATTCACTTAACTCATTCCAAAACAACATTTTGACGGTTTTAACTTTAAATTAGCACTTTTAAACCCTGATAAGATCAAATCTAGACGATACAAATGTGATATAAAATCCCTTGAATACACCATCACATCGTCTAAATAAACCAGACAGTACTTCCATGTTAGATTCCAAAGTAGCGTATCCATAAGTCTTTGGAATGTAGACAGCGCATTACATAGACCAAACGGCATAACGCTGAAATAATACAGCTTATTGTTTGCTATGAATGCTGTCTTTTCCTTATATTCACGAGCTAGTGGTATTTGAAAATATCCACTAGCTAAATCTAGCGTTCTAAAAATTTTTGATTCACCTAACGTATCTATTGTTTCGTCTATCCGCGGCAACGGATATGAATCCTTTAATGTAACTTGATTTAGTTTTCTAAAATCTATGCAAAACTTAAATTCCTGCTTTTGCCCATCCTGAACTTTTTTCTTGCCCAATATGATTGGACTAGACCACGAACTATGACTTTCCTCGATAAATTTTTTTCTTAACATTTGCCTTATTTGACGATTTACCTCCTCCTGAGCTGCTAAATGTATTCTATAAGCTCTTTGTCTTAATAGTACTGAATCACCTATATTTATTTTCACACGAAACTGCGCGGCAAGAAAACACTTCTTTACAAACAGAACGATCTCGACTTGGAATTTGCTACCCAAGTCGGTAGTCAAATCAGCATCAATCAATCAATTAAAATCAGATTACGACAAATTCAAATCAATAGCATTAACAAACTCAAGCAAACAACAAAACGCCAGAAAATACAAATAATCCCACAAGCATTCGGAATAGTACACGGACACAACGCTTTTTCTTAAGTATACTGCTATAGCATGACATTTAGGTAAGGCTCCGTGAGAGGCCATCAGTCACTTTCTGCAGTTTTTATTATTATTATTTTTAACTAAAATTCTTCGGTTTCTCATTAACTGAAATTTAATTTTCAAAAATTTCTAAATCTTAATAAGATTTGCAACAAAAATAAATATCAACATTTTTTTGAATTGAACTTTCAGATCAAATTTAAGACCAAAACATGCATTTAAGATTTTATTGAAAACTTAATTAATCCAACGATTTTGATAATTTTCAAAAAATAAATACTAAACATTACTAGAAATGTTTACATGAAAATGATTGACCTCAAATTTATTAAAAAGAGATATTTTAAATTTTTTATATATGAAAATAGCTTAAACACAACATGTCAAGTAGTAGTTAAGGAAAATATTTTTTTTCCTATTTTTAGAAAAAATATACATTTTATATTTTGATCTTTTGATTTTGCCAAAATTTGTCAAAAATCCAGATATTTTTTCAATTACAAACATAGAAAATATAAATATTTTCATTTGAAGATCTTTATCCGCATAGATATTTATGTATGTTTGAAAAGATACTTAATTTTAGATCAATATGTTACACTTTTAACAAAAAAAAATATTGGTTGACTATTAAACACAGATTTAAATTTTAAAGGTAATTTTTAATTAGATTTATAAATAGTATAAAAATTATACTCTTTAAATTGGTATATTAAAATTTGTATTGAAAGATTTCACAAAGCTCCTCTAAACGAATAAAAAATATTTTGTTTTAAAACAAATTTATTAAAATCAGTTTTAAAAATCTTAAAAATTTAACTTATTTCTCTTCTTTACATATATAAAATAATGTATCTGCCTTTTTCAAATAATTTTAATAAAACGAATATAATTATTAAAAAATCTGAATTATTTTCAAAAAAGATAGTACATCATAAGGCTTTAAATTTTTTCCACAACTATCGATTGAGCTGATTTATCATAAGAAGTTTGTCCATGTTCAGAAAAGGCTGGCAAAATAAAAAATATAATTGTTGGAAATAAAACAAATATTGAAAAATTCTTCAAACAAGACCTTATCAATGTACTTAACATAAATGGTGAGTAATTTTATTTAAAAAAAAAAAAAATTTAATTTACGATTTCAATGATAACGAATTTCCTGGGGAAACTTGATATTGACTGTTCGCTAGCTCAGTTACTGTATTGCATGAAACAACTTTTAAATTCATGATATACTTTCCCAGAGTATAACCTTTATAGTAGAGACAAAAAGCCTTTAATAATTTTAAAATTTAATTTAAATCTTTAATTATAAAGACAAGAATACTTCAAATCCAATAGAGATTGAAACATAAATAATTTCCAGAAGAAATAAGTCAACTGGAAAGCGAATGTTGTCCGAGGTCTCTTCACTCAAAATATCTTCAATAAATTCAAAAAAATTGTAAGACTCTGGGTCGCTAAAAAAAATATTTATTTTTCTTTAAGTTATTTTAATTAATATAAAAATTCACATTAAGTTCGTGTAGTTTAGAATCAAAATAGCAAGAACTATCTTGGATATTTGAATGTAAAGAACATCTATGATTTCAGCAATAAATCGCTTGGTTAATGTGGGAATTTTATATGGAATTAAATGATTTGGTCTTTCGGGAAGTATTCTCACATTAATATTTATTCTAGGCTGTGATGCGGCATTTTGTGTTAGTGGAGTTTGATTCTGCTGAATTGGAACAAAATTATTTTGCTGATTCAGCAGTGAGTTAAGCATGTAAGTGCTGGTCCATAAATAGTAACTCTGATACCATTGTGATATTAGCTCAGCGTCTAATTTTGTCTTCAATTTACGCTCTTGACTTGGAGTGCTTTTTTCAGAGAGAAGCTCGAAATTTGTAGTCGTCATATTTTGTGATGTACTCAAGACTAATTTTGGAATACAAATAATAAAAAAATAATTTAGATAATTTATTTTGAAACATAATTTTATAAATTTTATTATTATTTAATGTATATAAAGAAATAAATAATCGCATAAAATAAAAAAGCGGTTTTTTTTTTAATCAAGTTTTAATAATTTTATTTTTGTTCCTTAAGACTTCTTATATTGAATATTAAATATTAAATAAAATTCCCCTATTTCTTAGATCATATTAATTCTCAAAAGATTTAGTAAAAATCTATTTTTTATAAAATTTATTGACACTTATTAACGATTATACTGTTTGGAATTTTCGGTACTTCTTGAAAATTAAATTAGTTTTTTTCCAAGATTTCTACTTTTTTGAAATTGATTGAAAAATGTTTTTCTTGCTCGTCTAGAAAGATTATGTTTTATGACTAATAATTTAAAATTTAATAAAGTACATACTTTTTTTATTTAAAATTTTTGTGAGGAAAAATAAAAATTTATTTATTTTTTATCTAAAGGAACTTTTATTCGGTAAGATAACTAATGAATAATAAATAAAATAATTTAAAGTTAAATTTAATTTAATTCTAAATTATCTTTTGCTTCAACGATAGGTTAAATTGAAGAACGTTGTAATTCAAGGCTAAATTTAATTTAGATTTTATGAAACCAAAATTGGGGTCTAAATTATAATTTTAGAAAACCTTTGGTTCGTACAATTTTAGATAATTGTTTCTTCTTTTTATTAACTCATTTTCAGAATCCAATACAGGATATTCAAGATTTAATCAAATCAGAAAAATGTTATCCCTTTGAAGACTGCTGGTGCTGTGAAAAAGCCCAAGGGAATATTATTTCAGCACAATCAATTTCTGATTAGCACAATGAAAAAAACATTCAACACAATTCGATTTCTTCTCAGCACAAAAAATTATATTTAAAAAAAAACATTTAAAACAAAAAAATTGTGTTTGAAAATGATTCTTAAAGGAAAGGAAATTTTTTTTCAACACAAAAATATTTATAATAAAATAAATTATTTTTAAATTTTAAATTTTATTTAATGATATTTATAAGTGGAAGTTAGGTAAATAAAGTAAATTTCGAAGCTTAAAAAAAAGAAATTAAAAAAATCAGTTTCTAGAAAACCATTTTTCCGCATTTTTTGCTCTACCTCTTTTTTTTAAATTTTAATTTTTGTGTTGAATGCATTTATTTTATTTTTAATTTTTGTGCTAAAAGTATTTTTTTCAAATTTTAATTTTTGTGCTAAAAGTATTTTTTTCAAATTTTAATTTTTGTGTTGAGAAGAAATCATTTTGTGCTGAGCGATTTGAAATTGTGTTGAATGGTTATTTTTTTGTGTTGAAAAGGGAGACCCAAAGCCCAAATAGAATCAGGTTTCGTCAAAATTTAAAAAAAAGACAAGGAGCTCGATAAGTTTAATGTCGAGTAAAAGAATCAACTCGAAAAAAAATTTACAAAATAAAAATGTTTAATGTAAGAAAAATAAAGAGCTACATTTTTTAATTTTTATTCTAGTTTTAATTAGAAAGTCCCGAAAATCTGCAACCAGACATCCATCGATTGATTCTCTAGGACTAAAACACGAATTTTTTGGACGATTGAAAAAAAAAATAAATGGGCCAAAAAATATATATTTAATCTATTCAAAATTAAGAAAAATTTATTTATAATAAATAAAATGATATTTTCTAAAAATTTTTACTATTTTCCTCTCTAAAATAATAACTTTTAGCAGCTAAAACAAGTTCCAGAACTTTCAAAGCTTTCATGATTTTTATCGAAAAATTGCGAATATTTTGGTAATATTACTTAAATCTACTATATTTCAGTAAAATCTCAAAAGATTTAAAGAAATCTGTAAATTTTTGTAATACTAGGAAAATAAGAGCAAAAATTTTGAATTTCGTCTAATTTTTTTTAATCATCTTTTTAATTAGTCTTTATTTAATAACTTTATTTTTTATTGTTTGAAACAGCTCTATCTTTTTTTAATGCTGATTCCTGCATTGAATCAAGCTGTATTAAAAAAGTTGGAATTGTTTGAAGTGTATATATTAATTTGGTTGAGTAGGCATTAAATTAAAAAAGTTAATAGTTAAATTACGAATACAGACTGATACACTAAAGAAAAAGTCCTAATTTAATATACTTTTAAAAGCTTTAACGCTTGATAAGTTTGCGAATATATGCATTTTTATAAATTTGAAAATAAAAATATGATTAATAGAAATATTATTTTTAAGTAATTAATCCAAAATTAACAAAGAATTACAGTGACTATAAATAATTCAAATTAATATACACGTTTTATGTCATATTGTATAACTCACAGCTTGTGATCTTACTGATCATGCTTACTCACTGAATTAAGCTTTTATTTGTCTTTTATTTGTCTTTTATTTGTCTTTTACTAAATTTTTTACTTTTTTTGTATTTTTAAGCATCAAAAATAATAAATATAGAAATATATAATAACTATAAAAATATATTTTTAAATTAGATATTTAGGTATTAATTTTAGTAAAAAGAATGGATTAAATTCGAGGATTTAGGAACGAATTGATTAAAAAATATATCTAAACTTAAAGCTTAAAATAAAATTTAAGATTTCTAAGTAGAGTGTAAAATCTTAATTTTTGTATTTTCGATTAAAAAAATTGAAATATTGAATTTTTTTAATTTCAAAATAAATTTAAAATATTACAAAATCTTTAATTAGTGATATTTTTTTTTTCAAAACTAAAGAGATAAAAACTAACTTGAAATTTTATCTCAATTTTGCTTTTCCTTAATTTAATATCTTAAAAATTAAATTTTTAGTTAGCTTAAAATAATTTTCATATTTATGACTTTGGTGATTTTTTCTATTTCAAATAATACACTTAAATCAGATTTTTAATAAGATTAATTGCCGAATCCAGAATTTACATCATATTTTCTGACATGGTGTTCAAAATTAAATTTATATTTTATAATATTAATTTTTCTCATCTCTATTTTTGTATCAAATGTTTTGTTACAAAGATTTAAAAAATTTTATAACGAGTCAAATTGACTTTGAAATACAATAAAAATTTATAAATTTATCTGATATCATTTAATTAGTTATTTATATTAATTAAAATCAAAATTTTTCAGTTAGTTTGTGTTGTTGGATGCATTTGATTTACAAGACAAAACAACTTCAACATATCACTAAATAAATTACAAAGAAAGTTTAGACGCTTAAATTTTTTACATCAATATACTAAAAGCTAAGCGAATTAATAACTTAAATTTGATTCTTTAAAATTATGCTCTGAAAAATTTAATAAACATATTGAAAAAAGAGTGCTTTATATATTTTTTTTGAATCTTGAATGCTAAAATGATGCTTAGTTTGCGTTGGTTTAGAATGAATTATTCAATTATTAAATTTAAAATTCGATATTTTTAAAATTTAGATTTAAATATTTAAAATTTATTCGAAAATGAGCGAAGCTCTAGCAGCACCAAAAAACATATCTCCACTCATCAGAGTAATTTTGCTTAAATAAAAATAAAATTATAATTTGAATAAAATTTTTTAAGGCTGGTCGTTGGGCTTTCTTGCTAGCCGGAATTTACTATGGCCACAATAAATTGCGTATGCATCCCTTTGAATAATAAGATTATTTAATTTTTTTTAATTAAAGAATCGCTAAGAATCCAAGATGAGCCTTTGCGTAAAGCTGCCATCGAAAAAGCAACTAGAGAACATCATCAACAATTGTTAGAAAAAGAAGTTAATAACAAACGTAATGGCTATTTTAAATATTTTACTTGATGAAACTAATCAATTTTACTTAATTTCAGAGGGCATGATCGACTTGGCAAAGGCCGCTGGTGTTCAAGTTAAAAATTAAAGAAATTTCAAAATTTTCAAAATTAGATTAAAAATTTTAAAAGACCATATTTATTATATGAATATTTGATTTTAACATCGAAAAAATAAATAAACATTTTCGAATGATTTGCATTGGTTTTCTTAATCTAATTGTTTTTTAAAAGATTTAAGAGGTTGCACCAAATTTTACCAGAAGATACTTCAGAATTAAAATGTTTTTATTTTTTTTGAATATGATTTTAATGCATTTGAAATTTCTTTATAAGTTTATCTTTTACTTTATTACTAAATACAAAATTCAACAGGCTAGTTCCCACTATACTAATCTAACCGGTTAGTATTGAATTAGGTTAAAAGAAAAAAGTTTTCAAAAAATTTATCATATAAGTAAAAGTTTTTACAATTAATATTTACATTAACTTTTGGAAAAACATTAAAAAATTTGTCCAAGAAATTGTTGCTATTTTTATAAATATAAAAAAAATTAAATAAAAATTTTTATATTTATTTATTTGAAATAAAAAAAATAAAAGTTTGTCAAATTTAAATGGAATATAAAGTTCAACAAACTATGAAAATAGTAGAATGGATGTTATTTATCTAATTTTATAGAATTCAAAAAGTCAAAGTAGCAAACAATAGTTAAAATAAAAAATAAATTGAATAACTAATTTTTATTTTATTTTAATTTATCAGAGTTGTATAAAAGTCACAAGTCTCAAATCAAGTCCAAGTCCGGACTTTTTTTTTCAAAATTCCAAATTTTCAATTTTTTTGTTCAGAGTTGAATCTCATGACTAGAAAATTCCCAAAGTATTTTAAAATAATTTATTCTTTCTTTAAATGATAACTTTTGAGCATGATCCTTAACTTGTCCTTGACTTTTTGTAGACTTATTCAAAATTCTGAATCTGAAGGGGCTTTAGCTTGACACAGATAAACAAATAAATTTTTAATCTGACTTGAAAAATATTTTGGTGAAGAACAAGGGAATTTGTGGTGTTTTTTTTCATTATGCGCCATTTAGCGGTAGAAGTATTTAAGCAGCGACATGGGGAATTCAAATAATTTTTAGATATTTATTTTATTCTTTATTTATATCCGTTTAAATTGTAAATTGTATTAAATTTTACAATTTTTGTATCCATTAAAAATTACATGTCAACCACCTTCTCCACACATACACATCTCAAGTAGTTGAATAGAATACTCGACCCACTATTTAGAAGATCCTGGATGCGTCATTGGAATATGGCATTGTGAAATTTCATACAAAAATTCCAATTCAAAAAGAAAAATTCTAATGTTCTAATGTTGATAAACTTGTTCTGTAAATGAAACAACTTTTTTTCACTTACTGCGAAAGTCTGCAAAATTTTTACAAATTCTACAAAATTAAATACTTTTAAAAAATGTTAAAAATAAAACGCGATTAATCTGCACAGATTTTGAAGACTTCCGTAGTAGGTAAAACAAAAGTTTTAAATTTTTTTCCTTTTGAATTGGAAGTTTTGTATATAAATTTCACAATACTCTGGTGAATGATGTCTTATAGAATTTTTTCCAAAGCGTTTCCAGTCAGCTTTTTTTTAAATTCATTGACTGTTTTAGATTTTATTATATCGTCTGGTAACTTTTTTCATGCATTTATGACTCTGTTGTTGAAAAAGTTCTGGTTATAAAACCGATGATTTTTCATCTGAAGAGACCTCTGTGTCCACTAGGTGACATTGAACTAATCGGTGGTAGGAGCCAGTCAATATTTTCTAGATCGTTTTCATGTTTGAATTTTTTAATCAGGATTCCCTGAGTCTTCTGATTGGCTTTAGTTGCCCTTTCATCAGCTATGTTCACCGAATTTTATATCCCTAGTTGTTCATGGAATCCAAGCAGTGATAGAAAATTCAAGATGGTGTCTTACCAGAGTTGTTTAATACTAGAAAGCCTGGCTGATTAATTTAAAAAAAATTTAAATTAAAATTTCAGGATAAATAAATAAAATTTATTTTAATTTAAAAATAAAAATTTAAATATTATAAGTTAATTTTTAGTTTTTCAAGTTTCAAGGTTAATCAACAGGCTAGTGCCCTTATCTAATGAAAAGACTGATTAACTCTTCATTTATTTCAATTAAAATAAAAAATTCATTAAAATACAATATATCAAAATGTTTTATATAAAAAAGATTATTAAAAAAAAGAAAAATTTAATTAATTTAATTAATTGATTTGTAAAAGTTTTTGTAAACCAAATTAAATTTATCAAAAATTTTAATTGATTTAAGAAAGATAATATTTATATTATTAAAAATAGATGTTTTGAAATGATTGAAGGATAAACATAGACTATCAATAACAAAATTATTAATTAATTTTGGAAAAAAATCATAAAAAGTTAGCTCTCCAAACTTTGTTTTTGTTTTTGGTACAATTAAATTGTTTTTATTTCTTAAATTGTATTTAAGGTTTCTTATTTTATTTTCTTTTAAACTTTCTTTTAATAAAATAGGACCGTTGTCCAGTTTAAATATTTTAAAACCAAAGTTTAGGAGTCTAGATAAAAATCTGTGTTGGAACCCAAATAATCCATATTTCTCAAGAAAGTTATTGAGTAATTGAGTAATTAAATTAATTAAATTGAGTAATTTTTTTAAACATTATTTTTTAGAGATAATGTTCAAGTTTGAATTTTTTAAAAAAGAGTTAAAAAAAAACCTCAGACTTTCTAGTATTATTTAAAATTATTTTAGAATTAAAAATTTAAATTAAGACTCTGATTGGGATTTATAAACAGAGTTGTTTAAAAGTCAAAAGTCTCAAGTCAAGTCCGGACTTTAAAATCAAAAATAAAAAAGTCAAAGTCATGACTCAAATTAATATTTTAGTTCTGGAATTTTACCATTCCAGGTGGTTTTTAAATTTTTTGACCCAAAGAAAGCCAAAACTAAATAAAATTGAGAATTAATTTGAAAAAAAAATTCAGTCATTTATTTAAACTAGAAATAAGACTTGTTACTTTATAAAAAAAAACTGGTAAGATTTTAAATTTTTTAATGATATTTTTGTATGAACATTGACAAAGCCAAAAATTAAAAAAATTAAAATAAATTAAGAAAATTTAAAAAAAATAAAAAAAGATCAAAAAAAATTATAGAAATAAAAAAATTTTGATTTTTTTTAAATTAAACTGAGTCAAATAAATAGCATCGGGAATCCATCAGTCAGAATCAAGGACTAATAAAAATTTCTGCCCTCCCAGGTGGTTATTATGGCGGCCAAGCAAAACTTTTTTTAAAAAATATATTTTAAAGTCTGGAATTTTACTTTTGAAAAAAAATTAAAAAATAAAAGTCCGGACTTGTACTTTTTTTTGGAATTTTTAAACACTTCTGCTTATTAACAACACTGGGTCTAACAAACCCAGTGTGCAATTTTTTTCACAGAGCTGCGTCTCTTTATACAAATTTTATAAGATAGATAAAATATTTTTAGCTTTGTTGACTTAGCAGCAATGCAATTTATGTTTGTGTACCATTGAATAACTACCAAGTAGATACGGTATTATTTTGATCAAATTTTATATGTTTTGTTCACATCTACAAAATCTCAAGGATAAAACAATGTATTATTTAACTAAGTCACATGCTGTTATTAATACACTAATTAAAGGTTTTTATACCGTTATTTTGAAACAATTTAAAATATTCAAAATATTTGATAAATTGCATGGGATAAGTAGAAAACAAGATTACAAAAGAAAACGAAAATAAGATAGCCTGAACGAAAACGCTTATTTATCAAAAAATCTTAATTTAGTATGCAATGATTAAAGCGAGAAATGCCGAATAAAAAACTTAATGTAATTCTATCTAGGAAAATTGTTTTGATTCTGTAGACAATTTGATTTGTAAATTAGATCTAAAAAATGATAAATTGAGAGATAAATTGATTGGAAAATCAAGAGTCCACTTATCTATAGATAAATATCTAATGCTTGTCAACATGGAATTGAAAAATGTAGTAAAAATAATAAATAAATTTAATTAGTCCTCTTTTGTTCTTTGGCTAATAGACAATTATTTATTGTTTTAAATTCTATATCAAACTTTTGGATTTGACTTTTTTCTTTACCGATTAGAAAAATTAATAAATCATTGAAACGTATCAAGAATATTTTTTTGAATCGTTTGTATTTTTGAATAAATTGATATTTTTTTTATTTCAAGATTGTAAATTGCATTGACATATATAAACTATAATTTATTTTTTTAATTATTAAATGATAAGTATATAATTTTTTTCATCTTTTAAAGTTTTCGAAATATTGTTTTTGAGAAAAAAACAGGACAAAAAATAATTAAGATTTATTTAAACTTAAATCACATTGTTTATTTAGAGATAGAACATTACGTAAAATGATTATAAAGCAAAAAAATTTTTTTTTATAAAATTTAAGTCTGTGAATTGATGAGCTACATTAATAAAACCGGAAGAGATCTTAAACGGCTAGGAATGAATTTTCTATTTTTTTTTGATACTTTTTAATTATTCTATAAAATAAAAATAAAAAGTTATTTAAAAATATAAGAAATTTTTTATCATAAAGAAGCTTATTTATATAGCCTTTTCAAATATTTTATTTTTAAAGACCACTAACACATTCAGTTTATATTTAGAACTAAGTTTAAATAGTTTCAAAAAAATCCGAAGCAAACTTTAAAATGTGTTTATTTATTATTTTTAATTCTTTTAATTAAAATTTTTTGTATCGATCTATTTTATTTTCTAAATAACACTGCAAATAAGGGTTATTAAGCTTTCGGAAAAAAATATTTAAAAAAAAAACTAATAAAAATAATTTTAATTTCTTTAAAATTATTAAAGTAGATTATTATTTGTTTTGTAATAACTGGTTTATAGGTTTAAAAACTTAATTTGTTAATTTTTTATGAATCCTTCCTAAAAGCTTTTGGAATGCAGAATTATATTATCTTGTCGATAAAGTTTTTTGATCTTTATTTTATTTGAGTTCCTCAATACTTGTACCATGTTGTTGAAAGGATGGCCAAAGCCCTCATTCATGTCGGCTAAGGTTTTGCTAAAATTATATTTTTAATAATTTTAAAAATATTTTACGAATTTTTTTTATCTAAGACAGATAAGTATGGTAAAGATTGTACTCTCTTATTAAATATTATTGATAGAGTGTCAAAAGATAAATATCAAAAAGAAAGGAACGTTTTCTTATTATTTTTTTCGAGGTCGTGATTAACATTTCTAAATATAAGCCATGAATAATCAATCTATTGAAGAGATGATGAGATGATAATGATCTCTGAATCCAATATTTAATAAGTCACCTGAAAATAGTTATAGAAAACATTGGAGTTGGCAAAAGCGATTATAGTGATCTTTAAAATGTTTTAAAACTTAAAAAAAATACAAAACTAATTTTTATTCATTTGAGATTATTTTCTTAAATCATTCAATAGAATTAAATAATTCTATGATGATATTATACAGGACTTTAAGATAAGTTAATTTTTATTTAAATTAAATTTTCAAATTTTTTAAAAATTAATTGAAAAATTTTGTCCAAAAAAGAATGCTTTAGTAATAAATAATATAGATAAAGATTTTGCTTTGTAATAAAAATATATTCAATATTTTTTATTTCAATATAAAATTAATTTTTGCTTAATGCATGAACATTTTTATTTAATTTTTAAATTTAGTTAAATTTTTAATTAAAAAAATATTTTAAATGAAAAAAATGTAATAGAGAATAACATAACTAATCGACACTTTTAATTTTTATATTCTTTTTCAAATGGTATGTTATATTGTGTTTTGTCAAAATTTTATAATACACTTTTGAAAATGCATTGAAAATGTGCGATGGTTGAGATATATTTTATTTTAGAAATATTAGGAGAAATTTTTGCAATGTCACTCTGTTAAAATTAAATATAGTGTTTCAAACATAGATTATTTAGTTTTAGATGATTTTTTAAGAAATTTTCTATTTTTTTTTGAAATTCTAATACTAATTAAATCATTAATTCATTCAAATTAATTAAAAATTAGAATCCAATTGTTAAATCATTCAGATTAAAAATTATACAATTTTAAGATATTTCTTAAATTTCAAAAAACAATAACAAAAATTGACATAAATTGGTTTTGGTTCTTAATAATTCAAAATAAAATATTTGATCTTATGTTTGTTTAAAAAATAAATAATTTAACTATCTCAAATTTTTTCTTTTTATATTTAGGTTGGTTTTATTTGATTTACTCAATGTTTTAAAGAAGCAAAAAATATTTAATTAAAATTTAGTCAATTTTCAGCCATTTTTTTTTTAATTTAAGAAATATCTTAAAATTTCATTGTATAATTTTTAATCTGAGTAATTTAACAATTAGAGCTTATTTAATATTAATCTGAATAAATTAATGATTTAATTATTATTAGAATTTCTAAAAAAAAATCATCTAAAACTAAATAACCTATGTTTGAAACACTATATTTAATTTCAATAGAGCGACATTGCAAAAATTTCTCCAAATATATCTAAAATAAAAAATATCTCAACCATCGCACATTTTCAAAATTGTATTTAAAATTTTTTTTAAACACAATAGAGCATACCTATTTATCGTTGAAATAAAAAAGATGTGATATAAAAAGAATAAAAGCTAGAATTTTAAAGTTAAAAAATTATTTTGCATAGATTTCATATTTCGTTATTTTTTATTTATTTTGATGTTTAAAATACATTTATATTATTTAAAAAATAGTTTAGACAAAGCCTTGGTTGGAATACTTAGTCCTTCCTCTAAGCCACTTGGTAGTAGTTTTGAAAAAAGACAAAATAATTTTGATAAAATGTTAAATAAGTTGAAATTTTAATATTATTGAAAGTTTTTGTGAATGATAATACAGAAGAAAATCAATTAATTAATATATATATATTAAAAATAAAGTTAATGATTAACTAGAGTCAGTTTGAGATGAATCTTAGTGCAACTTTTCAGTTACAAGAATATAAAAATAATTATTTTTTTTTTAAAAATGGTAAAATTAATAAATTTCGCTAAAGATCTAAAAAAATACACAATATTAGATTGTCTCACTACACACAGAATATATTGTAATTTAAAATTTGATAAGTGTTTTTAAAAAATCCGTCAGACATTCTATGTTAAAGAATTATCTCGAAGGATGCTTGGTTGCTAAAAATAAAGTCTTTCTTTTCAGTCAGATTATTAAAATTTAGTAAAAATTTCCAAATTTTTATATTATCAAAGCTTAAAGGGCGTTATTTTTGAAAAGTTGTAAAAGAAAATAAGTTGTAGTTATGAGGAAAATATTTTGACTTAGAAAAAGCGCCGATGTATTTAGCACGAGATTGGAAAGTATTTATTATGATTAGAAATAATGCTGAGCGGTCAAAACATGATAATTAAAGCAAATTTTTTAAACAAAAAATTTATGACTTAAACGTGTTGGATTTTGCTCATAATATTCAAAATCGGAATTTTGTTTAAGGTTAACAATATATAAACAGAAAAAAAAAGTATCAAAATCATCAATTGAAAAGCGAACATCTCTTGGGCTTACGGAAATAATTAATAATAATAGACATCCATTCGATTCTTTGTTACAAAAGATTGCTAGGTAGGCTTGAATGGTCAATTAATCAATTTAAAATCCTCCAAGGACTCAGTATTCAGCTAACTAATCAGAATTGACTTTTTACAAAGAACAATTAGGTCAGATATCTAAATATTTTATTTAGAGTCTATTATTTTATTGGATTGTTTAGCTAATTTGTAATTATAATACATTTTGAAAATATGATTGGTCAAAAAATTACAAAAAAATAATTTAATAAAAGATAGCTGATTAAAAATATTTATTCAAAAAAAAATGTTTTGTTTGAGTCATTTGGTGCAATTGAGTTGCATTGGAACAAAAGATATAAATTGACACATTGGACAAGATAAGACGATTTTTATAGCTTTTTAACATGATGGTCATTATAAAATTATTTTAAAATTTAGTTATCATTTTTGGTTTAAATTTAACTAAGAAATTTTATTTTTATTGAATTGTCAAATTTAAATTATCTCAGAGTAAGAATGCCTGAGGGACGATTTTAAATTTTTTTAAAATAATTTAATAAATACGAGATTATTAATTTAATAGATGGAATATATTTGAGGCTTAATCATTCGTACAATTTGAGGAGTACAAAATTTAAGACTGTACAAAGTGTAAAGAAGAAAAAATAATTATTATTGTAGTAGTAGATTTTTTTATTTGTAGTTTAAATTAAAGTAGTAATTATTATATCAAAAATATTTTATTAAGCAAAATGCAAAAAAGGTTTAAAAAAAAATAAACAGAAAAAAGAGGAATTTTAATAATGTAATTGTTTCTAAAAAGCTATGTAGTAAAAGTTTTGGACAACAAAAAAATTTTATTAAATTCTAGATTTAAATTGTAACTAAATTTAAGAGGTTACGGTAATTTTTTCAAAAATTTAAAAATTAAGCTTCTAAATTTTTAAATACTTTGAGTTGTTGAAATAAATTACGAATTTAATCAAAATTTGAAATTATTATACTAGTAAATCTAGAATAAGAAGGACTAATCTAGATTAAGATATCATTGATGCTAAGTCAATAAAAAAAAATTAAAAGCTAAGATATATGAATTATTATTTAGTATTTAAAAAACACGATTAAGAAAAAAAAAGGGAATTTAAATTCTTTAAAATGTCCAAAAACCAAAAATTACCAATTCATTAATTTGAATTTTTTACTTTTTTTTTTAGTCAAAAAATATATTGTGTCAATGTGATAAGATTTTTTACATTTAAATTTCTTCTTTAAGAAATAATATTTTTAAAACCTAGTTAATCATGTTTTTTAATTAAAAAAATTTCACAATTTTTATTTAAAAACATCAAAACAAAAATTATTAATTTATAATAAGAAGCTTTTCTTCACAGTCCATTTTTTTAATTTTCGGTAATTAATATCAAAATATGTACAATAGAATAATTAAATAAAAGATAGTGGATATTCAAGAAAAAAAAGCCCTGTTGTTTGAGTCAGAGTCTGCAATTGAGTTGCAGTTGGAGTCAAGATCAATTGATACATTGGGCAAGATAAGGCAAAACTATTTGTAAATGAATCTAATTTGATTCACAGAGTTAATGACATGTTTGGTCAAAAATTCCAGCTCTAAACTGCATGAGGCTGTTTCGGCTGAACAAAAACTAAAAGTCATGTTTATCTTAAATATTTTTGATCAGTCAATAAAATATCAAGTTGTTTTGAAAATCATTTGAGCAAACTTTTGCTCAAGTACCTTTTTATTTTTTTCTGTTTTAATTTAATTTTTTTGAATCATTGAGTCTTCAAGTTACGCTTGCCGCAACTAACTCACAACAACAAAAAAAAGAGAGAACAACTCTCAGGACCGGAATTAATTTGATTTGACGTTTTTCAAGTACTTTCCATTTTGCTCATCTTCTCAAATATTTGCGCGCACCTTTGACTCTATTTCAAGACAAAGCGCAAGTAATCTCTCTATGACAACTTGACGAATAGCAAAAACTCATAGATTAAAACTCATTTCAAAAGTCAAAAAAAAAAATTTTTTATTTTACCTTTTTTTATTGCTATAGCCAAGTTGTCTTCTAAATTATAAACTATCCATTGCTTTAGCCAATTCATAACATTTTTTCAGAAACTAGAAGATAAAATTTTTTTTAAATATTTCATCACTATTAATTCTTTCAAGTCAATTTTTAATTTTTTTAGTAAGTTGTTTAGTAAGATATCGTAAATATACCAATATGTGAATTAGCTCATTTTGATTATAATTTGAAATGAAGACCCAGTGATTTTTAGCATGAGCAACTTGGATAAAAAGTGATTCATTAAGTACTCCTGAATTAAACGGAAGACATTCATTTGAATAATACTGTGGCATAATTTAACCATTTTAACCATATTTTTTAAGCATAAGATTTTGGAATTCAGTTTTTCCAAATTGTTTAATTCTCAGTTATTCTCATTCTGTTTCAGATCCAGAGTAAAAGGAACCCACTCATAGTCAGTATAATATCTTGCTTATAAAAAATGTATAAATAAATTTAGATGTTTCTCTATTTTAATTAGTGTTCATCAACTTTCATAAATTAAGCTTTTATTCAATTTTTTATTGCCATTGTTAATTTATTAATTTATTTTTTATTTAAAATATAGTTTTGCGGTTTATCCCAGGGAAAGTCCGAATGACAGATAAGCCTTCGTTTGAATCCGCTTTTCTGAATTTCTTTTTTTTCTAAAATGTTTAAGAAAAAAAAATACAGTAAATTTTCTTAAATTTTCACAGGCAAAAAAAAAAGATATATTGGCATAGAATAGCAAACTGATGTTTTAATTCTTTAAAAAATTGTCCAATGGTGCTGAAAAACGTTTCTCTTCATTTTGAGCGTCGATTAGAAATTATACCATTTCTTTGGAAATAAAGTTTTAAATAAGTTTTCTTGATCAAATAATTTTACAAAAGAATTATCCAGAGTTGTTTAAAAGTCACAATGCTCAAGTCAAGTCCAAGTCACGACTTTTTTTTTTATTCAAAAGTCTAATCAAAGACTTTAAATTTTTTTTTTCAAAAAAAAAGTCCAAGTCAAGACTTAAAAATTTTGAATACTGAAGAAGAAATTTATGCTAAAAATGCAAGAAAATTCTGTGAATGGCAAATCTATTAGATCTATTAGACAACCCAAAAGTATATAAATTTTTTGATATTAAGCCTGATCTAGCAAATTAAAAAAAAAGTTTGGACTTGGACTTTTTTTGGGACTTTTAAACAACTCTGGAATTATCTACTCGACCGTCTACTAGGTCTAATTTTAAGTTTTTTGTGCATTTTTTTAATTTAGGTTTTGATTGGGAAATATCTGATTATTTTGAGGATTTTGTTTTGAATTTTCTGAAGTGCTCCGTGAATTCTTTGGGTCACTTTGTTTAGTATATATTACAAAACAGTATTCAAATAATGACCGAATGTGAATGATTTGTAAAGAATAATATTTGTTGAAATCAGAGTTATTTAAAAGTACCAAAAAAAGTCCAAGTCCAAACTTTTTTTTTAATTTGCTAGATAAGACTTCATATCAAAAAATTTATATACTCTTGGGTTGTCTACTGCAATAAATTTGCCATTCACAGAATTTTCTTGCAATTTTAGTATAAATTTCTTCTTCAGTATTCAAAATTTTCAATCATGGACTTGGACTTTTGAAAAAAAAAAATTTTAAAAGTCGGATTTGAACTTTTTTTTTTTTTAAAAAAATCCGGACTTGGACTTGACTTGAGACTTGTGACTTTTAAACAGCTCTAGTTTAAATTGAACTTGGCCATTTAAAATTGTTAGTTTATTTAAAACAAAATAAAAAATCAGGATTAGCTTGAAAATTTTTTAATGAAAATTTTGACCATCTCAGGATGAGAATTAATTTGATTTGAAGTGTTTCAAGTAATTTCCATTTTGCTCATCTTCTCAAATATTTGCGCGCACCTTTGACTCTATTTCAAGACAAAGCGCAAGTAATCTCTCTATGACAGCTTGACAAATAGCAAAAACTCATAGATTAAAACTCATTTCAAAAGTCAAAAAAAAAAACAAAAAACTTTTTACCTTTTTTTTGTTGCTGATGTTGTTGCTATGGCCGAGTTGTCTTCCAGATTAGATCAACATTGAGTATTAGCACACTTTTTGAAAAGAATCTACTTGGTAAAACATGATGCCCTACTTACTGGGACACCACACTAATAAACATTTTGGTTCAACAAGCCGCCAAACACAGGCGATACTTTCTACCTCTCGAGTATTTATTTAGTGAATTATTCTGTCTGAGATAAACATTCTGTAGCATTTAACTATAGTCCAGCATCCAGTAAAGGTTATGCAATAAGAGCAGATAAATGTTTCAGAACAAAGTGGCTGGAGCCGACTGTGTGTAGAATAAGTTACAGCAAAAAGGTGAACCAGTTTAAATTTAGAGAATAAAGAAAAGTTTATAATCCAATATTAAATATTATGCAACTAGATGGACAAAATACCGGCATTTGCATAACTCAATTTGCGTTGAATAAGAACAGAACATTTTCTAAACTCATTAGCCTTTTGTTTAAAAAAAAATGTTTTCACAATTTCAATTCTCAATTCGAGCATTCAGAGTGTAAATTAGGTGTCTAAACTAAAAATAATATGTTCCTACTAGGCCCAATCTATAATAGTGTACACATAAAATAATTAGCAATATCACTTAAAAATATTCGATATTCTATACCCAACCAAACATCAGCAATCAATTAAGCTGCTATTCCACATTTTCAGTATTTAATTGATTGATTTACAGCCTCATTTTCTTTCCATGCAACTATTCATGAGAATTTCAACTTAATTGACTAGCTTATGTGCAATATTCAATTCTGTTCGAAGATCATAAAAAATTTTCATCACCTTGCTGCTTTATCTGCACTTTTCATCAAATATAAAAGCCTTAATTTTGCCCCTTTTTTTAAAGATAATTAAAAATGATGAAATTTGTATCATCCGAAGAGACCTCTGCTGTCTATGGCAACGACAATTTGGCACTGAGCATATCTGGCGCCTTTCTGATGCTTACTCCGCAAAAAGATAGCTCCAAGTTCAAGAATGTGGAGAAGCGCCGCGGCTGCATGAACTACGGCTCGCTCACTAACTTTGGAAAGTTTGAGGCCGGGCTTCAGCAGGAAGAAGGCAGTTTTGTTTCCAGCATTGCTGTGCCGCAAGAATGTGACTGTCAAAATTTGAGTTTCAACATAAAAATAGCCAGCACTCCGAAGCCCAAAAAGAAAACAAGCAAATGCAAAGAGTGGGACCTGGAAAAGATTGTGTCCAAAAAAAGAAAGGTGCAAAAGAAAAAATTGGACGTCAGCACCAGCACTAATGTTAAGGGTTGTGAGGTCAATTTTTTGAAGTTTATGCGCGAGAAAAAAATGCAAGAATATTTGAGCAAAAAAAGTGATTCGAAATTTAAATTGAAAAAAACAATCGAGAAAAAAAGTGACTTGAAGTCGGCAAAAAAAATCAACAGTGGCAACTTTGTCAATCATTATGGAAAATTTTTAATTGAACAACAACTAAATGATTTTAATGTTATCAATGAACAAAATATTTCAAATAATTTTAATCAGTTTGGTCAATTGAAAGTGTGGTACGTATGAGGAGTTAATGGTATTGATCAATTTTAAATCCATTTTTTTGTATAGACATTTTGTATAGAAACAAATTTTTTTTAAACTTATATTTCCAAATTTTTAATAAATTTATTCAAAATAAAACTGTTTTGTTCTTTTAATTAAACTCTAGAAAATTAAATTTAAATTATTCAATTTAATTTAATTTTTTTAAAAAATTACACCAGGCTTGGTGATGTTCAACATAAAAATATAATAAATATAACAAGTTTTTTTAGTAAAATAAATTCATAATTTTAATTTACAAGTGACTTTTTCTTTTTATATCTACATCATATAATTAAATTAAAATAAAATTAATTAAATTTAAATTATGTTCCATGTTAAATACTATATGAAGTTTTTTGTTCTATATTGTCAAAGTTTTTATTAATTGTTTATTCGTTTATTTCTCTATTGATAGTCGGATTGTAGTTGTTATTTTTTTTAACATTAATTAAAAAAAAAAGTTATGTTTAATATTATTCTGTCCATTGAAGTTTCAATTTAATTTAGCTGTCAACTTAGCTAAAATTGGCACTGCCATTAGATAAAATTGAATTTTATCTAATCCTTATATTTGAATATTCTATTTTTATTTATTTCATTGAAAGCCTTAAAGACGTTGCCAAGAAAAAAAAGAAAAAAAAAAGAAAAATTAAATTGTAATAATTATACTTTAGATTAAAATTAAATTTTTGTGTGACGCATTAAAAGTATTGATCAGTTTTATATCCATTTATTTTGAAATAATAAATTACAACAAACAATAAAAAGAAAAAACATAATAGATAATAGGATTTAAATTAGTTAAAATCTGATACCAATATATAAAAATTAGATAAAAAATGTTTTAATTTTTAAGAGTTAAAAAACAATTAAAATTTTTTGAACAGTATTGAAAAAGTTTTTATTAATTTCTTATGCGTTTATTACTCTCTTGATAGTTGGACAATTTTGTATTTGTTAATTTTAATTATCCTTTTATTAAATATTCAAATTTTGAATAAAAAAACTCAAATGTCTCTTTAAAAATAAACGGAGAATTCAGCCATTCAGAAAATTTCTGTAGTTATCCAATTTTATTAATCTAATAAACAAATATTAAAATTTTTATCAATTATATAATTATTTAAATTTATTAACATTTTTATTATCAATGCACTAAAAAAAGAAACACATTTTTTCTTTCTTTTAAGATTATTATCTAAAAAGAATTTAATTTTTACAAATAACAAGGTTTCGTCTGAATTCATAAGCTTATCGGAACTTTATTTAAAAATAATTTTTACATGATTTTTTTATTATGATATTGAATGTACGGCAAATCATTTAATTGATACACGAGAAAAAAAAATATTTTAGAAATTAGTCTTGTTATATTTGTAAAATTTTTTAAATAATTTTTTTTAAAATAATTTTGAATCATTTTAATTTAAAAATCATGTTCAAAAATAGAAGTATATTATAAAATATTAAGCCAATAAACTGTTCAAAGATTTTTTTTGAATTGATTTAAAATTTGATCGAACAAAATTAGTCAAACCTGTTTAATAAATAAAATTCCTTTTTTAATTATCTTATATAAACTTTTTTGATTTGTCAAATTTTTTCTTTATTTTTGAGTATAAAATTCAAACAAAAATTCATATTTAAATTTAAAAAAAAATTAAAGATTAAAAAATTAAATTATGTGATTTTTATAATAAGTTGGCACATTAAATTTAAAGTTATTGATTTCTCGGAAGATTTTTAGCCGTTTATTAAAAATATAAAATAAAATTTTATTTTTGATCTTTTCATCTGTTTGAATTTACGGTTATTTAAACAGATTAATTATTACATTAAAATATTCGGTTCACAAAATTATTTTATTCTAAATATTAAATTTCACTTTCAAATCAAAATAAGCATACTAGTAATTAAATATTATTTAACATTTTTTTATAAATGATTAACAGCTCTAAAAATTAAAATATTCATTATTACGAAGCAAAAAGCAAATGCATTTTAAGTTTAAAAAAACTGAATATCTGACTGCAATTATCAATTCATTAAGCAAACACAAATTCCAACACTTTTTAATTATTCGAATAAATATTTTAAAGTATTAAAACATGAATATTTAGAGAGCGATAAACAAACTGAGCATGTTTACTTAAGAATTGATCTTTAATTACGATCAAATATTATGCTACTTTAATTTGAATTTCGCATCAAATTACATAATTGATTAATATTTGACAAAATAAAGAGTTACATAATTTATAAAATATTGTTCATCCGCCAAAAAACCATGAATCACAACTTTGGACAAAACCGAAATTTACTAATTACTCAAATGTTGCAGTCATTTTTTCAAAATATCAAATAAAAAGGTAAACATTTATAGAAAAAAATTATGAATAATCAAAGTTCGGAGAGTTTTTTTCGTTTTTTTTTTGATCTTATGCTGTTTCTTCAAGCTTTAAAATTATCAATAACACTACAGTATGTGTAATAATCTCCAGTCTTATAAAAAAATAAGTAAAATTGAAGACTATAACTTTATATTTATGAGTTTATTTCGATTTAATATTATAGTAGTAGTAGTAGTAAAAATAATCTGCAAATTGAATAAGATTCAAGCAAGCTCTACTGAGCTGTAGCTGATACTTCGCGATTTTCAAAGAACCACTTGTCAAAGATTCGATTTGAAACAGTTCAAGCTTCTTGCTTCGACCACATCCAACGGCAGACTGTTCCAATCGTTCACAACCCTATTAACAAAAATGTTAAATCTTGGTAAACAATTCCTAACTTGCTCTCGATGCATTGATTTTCTGTGCCTTCTTAAATAGTAGCTTGATTCATAACCGATATCTAGTCCATTTACAAAATTCACTTTCTCTAGATTGTTTGCCAATTTGTACATTTGCATTAGATCTCCCCGTAGTCTCCTTGTTTTTAGATCACTAAGTCCAAGTTCTTTTAAACGTTGCGTATAGTCAAGGTTTGTAAGCCCTGAAATAAGTTTTGTGGCTCTTCTCTGCACCTTTTCTAGTTCGATAGCGTCTTTCTCGAGATACGGAAACCAAGTGCTAATAGCGTAATCTAAGTGCGGTCTCACTAGCGATGTATAAAGAAGCTTGATATAATTTTTTTCTCGGAATTTAAATGCCTTCCTAATCATGGCTATTATTTTGTTTGCTTTTGCTGTACAGTTTCGTATTTGGACGTTCCATTTTATGTCATGATTTATATATATCCCAAGATCTTTCTCACAATCTGACTTGGTTAATGGTTTTTTACTTGGGCCAAATTGAATATCATAGTCAAATTTCTTGTTTAGCCTTCCAAAATGTACAATCTTACTCTTATCGGCATTTAACTGAGTATACAAATTATATTTAAAGATGAGTTGATATTTTGTTTTTAAAAGAACTTCTATTTTTATTCTATATTCTAATTCTTTATAAATAACTTTGTAATGCAAACATAAGGGTTCAAACGAAAGCTGTGGCCATTCGTAAGATCCCCGGGTTTATCCAAAAATTATTTTAAAAAAATAAGTTTAATTTATTCAGTTGTTTAAGAAATTTTAAATAAAAATGTTGATGATCATTTGGTCGGGTCAGATTTTTTATAATTTTTAGAATTAAAACATTGGGCTTATTTACTTATGTAGCCAAAAATAAAAGATAAGTACGATTTGATTTTTGTCTTCTTTTTTCTTTTTTTATATGACATTATTTAATTTCGATGAAATTTGTTAATATGAATTTTCAAAAAACTAAACTCTTCTTAATATGACTAAAAAAATTAATATAGATTTTTTTGATCGTTTTGACAAAATTTGAACCCGAAAAAAATGTCTAGATCGATTTAAATTAAGTTTTAAAAGAAAAAATTAATTTTGATTTTCTAATTCTTTAATCGAAAAAAAAGAACAAAGTGAATGAAATGAAAATTTTTTTTTTTACTATAACAAAAGTAAGGGTTAGGGAGTTTGTAGTGGTCATTTAACATTCTTTCAGCCCTGCATTGATTAGTTTTTATAATAAAAATAAAAGTGAATAATACTATTATTAGAAAAATTAAAAAACAAAAATTTTAAAAAATCACTTGAGAAACATTTTTTTAAATAAAAAAAAATTAATTTTTCAAATTTTCATAAAAAGCATCTAAACAAATGTTGTAAATCAATAAAATTAGTTTTTTCACTTTTGTCGGTTTGAAATTAGCTCAACAAAACATGAACCTAAAAGTTTATTAGTGTAATGTCCCAGTAAGTAGGGCATCATGTTTTACCAAGTAGATTCTTTTCAAAAAGTGTGCTAATACTCAATGTTGATCTAATCTAGAAGACAACTCGGCTATAGCAACAACATCAGCAACAAAAAAAAGGTAAATAGTTTTTTGTTTTTTTTTGACTTTTGATTTTTGAAATGAGTTTTAATCTATGAGTTTTTGCTATTCGTCAAGTTGTCATAGAGAGATTACTTGCGCTTTGTCTTGAAATAGAGTCAAAGGTGCGCGCAAATATTTGAGAAGATGAGCAAAATGGAAAGTACTTGAAAAACGTCAAATCAAATTAATTCCGGTCCTGAGAGTTGTTCTCTCTTTTTTTTGTTGTTGTGAGTTAGTTGCGGCAAGCGTAACTTGAAGACTCAATGATTCAAAAAAATTAAATTAAAACAGAAAAAAATAAAAAGGTACTTGAGCAAAAGTTTGCTCAAATGATTTTCAAAACAACTTGATATTTTATTGACTGATCAAAAATATTTAAGATAAACATGACTTTTAGTTTTTGTTCAGCCGAAACAGCCTCATGCAGTTTAGAGCTGGAATTTTTGACCAAACATGTCATTAACTCTGTGAATCAAATTAGATTCATTTACAAATAGTTTTGCCTTATCTTGCCCAATGTATCAATTGATCTTGACTCCAACTGCAACTCAATTGCAGACTCTGACTCAAACAACAGGGCTTTTTTTTCTTGAATAACATTTTTTTAATCCGCTATCTTTTATTAAATTATTTTTATTTTTTACCGAAAATAAAAAAAGATAATACCCAAAAAGAAATTTAATTTATTTTTTAAAAAATTACAAAATTTTTTTTTGATTAAAAAAATAAATTTCTGGGTTAAATGCGTGGATTAAAACTGAAAATTCGGCTAAAAAATTTAAAAGATTCTTATAAAAATAAATAAAATTAATTTCATCCGCATAGCTGTCTCTCTTTCTATTGTATTCTTATTCTTTAATTCTACCAACTCCAGTTTCAAGTTACAGAATTAAATTTTAACATATTTTATGACTTTTATTTAATTATTTATTCACTCTTACAAGAGCTTTAATTTTTTATATATAACTGTAATAACTTCCTTTTATTCTTTTTTAATATCTTTTTTGTATTCATTTTATTCAATCGCTAGGCTGAAAAGAAGGACTTTGATCCATTCTGAGCTGCCTGGGTTTTTTTATAAAATAGAAAAATAAAATTTTTTTAATTTATGAATAAATTTATTTTTTATATATTTTTCTTATTTTATTATTAAGTAGTAAAAAAAATAAAATATTAAAATTATAAATTATTTGTCCAAGATTTTAAACACATCAGATTTCTTACATTATTATAATTTAATGAAGTTCTATCCTTTGTTGATGTCTGACCAGCCGAAGAAAATGCATTTTCAGAAGGAACACTTGACGGAATTATACATAAATATAGTCTTTAGCTATTAAATTTAGGTATTTTAAGTTACTATCAGACCACCATTTAATCACATCAAAACTAGGTTTATTCTCACATTCTCGACTCTTGGTGAATTTAGATATTGAATAAGCTCTGACAATGAACGCGAGTCGGAAACACAATTTTTATTTTTTAATAATCTTTCTATAATGGATAAAGGCTTATCTTAAAAACAGATTTTAAAAAAATAAAAAAAAAAATAGATAAATCCCGCATCTTTCTGTGTTGTATTTTAATTTATGTTGAGTTTCATTAACATCTTGATACTTTTGTTGATAGACTTTTAACAAATCTTTAAATAGTTTAATTCCAGTTTTTTTATCGTTTTTATCTGAAAAGTCTTTTTTCAACCGAGGATCCAAAATAGCACAAATCATAGCTGCAGGTTTTATTAAAATCCAATACTCTTTTAATTTTTTTAACATTGCATCGATTGTTAATTTTAAGGACACGTTTATTTTCACGTAAATTATCTGAAAATAAATAAAAAGAAATTCACGTAAGATACGTGTAAGTGTTGTAAAAAAAGTATTTATTTTCACGCAAAAAAAGAATAAAAAAATAAAAATTCAAAAAAGAGATTAACAATTAATTGATGAAAAAATATTAGAAAAAGATAATTCAATTAGAACAGTTGTTACATTTCCAAATTTTTTTTAATGGAACATAAGTTCTTTTAACACATTTCAAATGATAATGTAAATTACATTCACCGCAAGAAATTGACTTTGAATTACAAGATAAGTTACAAGTTTTACAAAAATTAAGGTTTTTTAAAAATAAGTCTAGAGTACTCTCTAACATAGGCTTGTTTCGGTCGAACGCCATTGCTTTTAGTAGCTATTTCGTCAGTAGTACGGTAATGAATGCATTTATAGTGCATATACTTATAATTATTAGTACCTCTTATTAAAGCACTACAAACGGTCGTCCATAAAGTGTAAGATTTTTTGGTAAATTCATGAAACACTTGCTCAAAATCATCAAAGTTGTCAAATAATTGGCCATAGTGTAAAGATTCAGACATTTTTTTGAATATAATATCAAGAATATCATGTTTTATGGTATATTTAATGGACTTTTTAAAAGTTTAAGAGTCAAAAAGTATATCAAGGCTTCTAATTAAAGCTTATTTAATTAAATTATACTTTGGGTTTCATGATATTTTTGTTTAATGAACTTCAATTCTTTGATGGAAAAGTGTTATAATTTTTAAGCATTATTTTTTCATTAACTGACATTTGCGTGAAAATAAATAAAAATAACTACAGGTAAACGAAAAAATTTATTTATTTACAGGTAAATTACGTGAATTAAAACTGTTTATTTTCAGATAAATTACCTGAAAATAAGTTCGTTCTAATTTTAAATGAGCATATTTTGTATGTTGTGATTTTTTTTCAAGATTCTTTATTTATCTTTATTTATTCTTTATTGTATAAAGATGGCTACATGAGTGTGCCTTTCATTCAGACAAATCAAGTGTGCCTTAAAAAAATTAAAATTCATAAATTTAATAAAAAAAAATTTTAATCATTTAATTTAAATATTTCTTATTAATAAATTTAATCAGGTTAATCGAATAAAATAAGCTTTTTTTTAATTTGCTGCATTTTTTTAATTAGATTTAGCTATAAGTTCTTGATTTAAATATCAAAATTTATTTTAGTTATTTTTAGTTTAATGCGAGATTAAAGCTTATGTGAAAAATATTTTTTTTTATATTTAGACATAGTGAATACTGAATCATTGACATAGTAATGATGAACCAAAAGAAAATTACAATTATTTGGTTTGAAAATTCTTTAATTTTTGAAAGAGCGAGATTTTTTTTAAATTTTGAGACAAAATTAAAGTCCTAAGTTTTTGAACATTTAAAAAGGGGTGAATTTCTTGACATTAGCTAACTATTTTATTTTCAGCAAATATAAAAGCATGCAAACTAATTTTTTTAAGAGTGAATGTTTTATGTAATTAAAATTTTTTTAAGTTTAAATTAGCTTTGTTACGTTTTTTTTTTATTTTAAGCTTTTAAACATAGTTAAAATTTTTTTTATAGATTAATCATTGCTATGCCTGAGGAAATTTCAATAATCTTTACGATTTACCCTTTTGTTTATTGCCTTAAAAGCGATAAGAAGAGAAAATTTTGTGATTTTTGCTTCAAAAAGTTATTTTTAAATTAAAAAAAAATATATTAAATAATAATATCAAATTTTTTTTAAAATCAAAAGGCTCTCAAAACCATGTTCATGTCCAATTTGTTATTGCATGCACTACTGCAATCGAGATTGTGAAAAACAAGATACCATTCACAAATATGAGTGCCAGAATTTTTGCAAAATTTCGAAGAAACCTGAACTCAAAAAAGTTCTTGAAGATGAAATATTTGGACTGTTTTTAAGAATTTTGATAAAATTCATAAAAGTATGCTCTGAGAAATAATTCCTTTTTTTAATTAGGAGACGGAATATTGAGAGTTGTTTTTTGTTTTATTTGTCAAGTCATTTGCATTCATCTTTTCCGACTTGCCAGAAATAAATAATATATAAATTTTAATTTCAGATCACTTACTTATAGTTATAATCTAATTTAAATTTATTTAATTTTATTTTCTAATATGCAAAAAAATGGCTTGTAAAATATTATAAAATAAAATAAATTTAATGAATTATAAATTAAATTTAGCTAGCCAGTTAAAAAGGTGATTCAATTTTTGCATTTAATTTTACAAATTTTTAAGCTTAGAAATTTTGTTTTTAATCAAACTGGAGACTTACCAGCTATTTAACCGATTCAACACTTATAATTTTCAAAATATTTGTTTAAACTTCAGTTAATTTTAATTTCTTCTCTTTTTTTTTATTTATGTTCCTTTGATAAAGTAAGATAGAAAGATACATTTAAATTATAAAATTATTCATTTTTAATTATTTTTTTAAAGATTAATGATTTAGATTCTGAAAATTATTTGGAACTGATTAATAGTAAAATATTTTTTTTGTCAAAACAGTAAAAAATTAAGTTTAAATAAAAGGTTGTGATCAAAATTATTACAAATCAATGGCAATAAAGTACATGAATGAAGTCTCTGTGCTCATGGGTGATGAATTTATGGCAATTTTTGACGAACAAGAAATTGTTACGTTTTTCGATAAAATGATGGTGAATAAAATTGAAATCAAAAGTGATGGTGAAACAATTGGATTCGGAATTTATCTGGAATATTCATTTGATGATTCAGATAAATCTAATACTGAAATTTATTTTGATGGCCTCAAAGTTATTTGCAAAGTAAAGTTGCTTTAAAAAGTTTTAAAACTTTCATTATTTTAGATATTTCTATTTAAATATGATATGAAAATTATTTTTCTAGTGATGTGATTTTAGAAAAAAATTGTTTAACTTTTGTTTTAAAACTGAGTTATAATTAAAATCATTTTTTCAAATTTAAAGGGGCATTAAAGCCTTTAATGCCCCTTTAAATTTGAAAAAATGGGTTAGGATTTTTTCCAAAAATTAAAAATAAAGTAATCTTATTTAAAAATATTTGAGACAGCATTAAAAGTGTTGTGAAATTGATGACAAAAATTACAATTTTGCAGTAAAATAAAAAAAAATATAAAAAAAAAGTTCAATAATTTTTTGTGTGAAAACTAAAAAAATAAAACTTTAGATGATTGAATTTTAAATTTAATAATAATAATGATATATATAAGCTACAGCAAGACTAGCTTGCGGAGGTGGCCTACTAGGAGGTCACCTTTGGTAGATCCTTGCGCATAACACATAAAAAAATACGGACAGAAGAAATACAGTTTAGTTTTTGGGTCAAAATAAAAGTTAAGATACATTTTTTAGTATTCATTTTATTTTTAATTTCTTGTTTAAAAGTTTTTATTTAAAAGAGAAACATTTTTCCTCAACTCAGCTTTTCTAAATTTGCAACCAGCGACTGTGACCTGAAAATATCCATTCGTATTGCAAATGCATTTTTGAAATCTGATCACATAAGAATCTTTTATCAAAATAAGATCAAACTTAAAGAAGAATTTTTAAAAGACAAAATGTCTCAAGTAAAAATTGTTTTTGAGGAGCAAAAAAAAGAAAATTCAGATGAAAACGATCATTTAGCATGGACTGATCGTAACATTGACAATAAAATAAATATCAATCGAATTTTTGAGAAAAGATTGAAAGAAATTAGAAATTTAAATGATTTGGAATATCAAAAAGAAGCAGAGATAATCATTGTTTTCATGGGTCTTTTAATTATTCATGAATTTGCTCATCTTCTGTTCAGATGGAACGGCAATTTCAACTCGCCTTACAATAAAGAAGCTGGTAATGCATTGGAAGTATTGATTTTCAATGGTTATATTCGAGCTATTATTTCTCCAAAATCTAAATGGAATGAAAAGTCACGATATCTAGGTTTGTCTTTTATGTTATTTTTATTTGGGCTGTTATTAATCCAACGATTTTATGAATTAGGCCGAAAATAAAATAATAGTAAAAAAAAATTAAATTATATTTTATTTGATTTGTAATTTGATTTTTTAAAATCAAAAATTTTGGATTCTTATACCTATTTTCAATGATTATTCTTCTCCATCCAATTTGAAAAACTATTCTAAGGAAACTTTGGGACGATGGTTTTATTTAACATTAATAACTTAAGATCTTTTTAATTTATAATATTTTTGTGTTTGGCGATTAGGAATAACAATTTTTTTTAAATTTTAAAATATAATTGGTTTAATTTTTTGTGTTTGAATTACAAAATGTATCCAATGTTGAAATAACATCGAAAAAGTGCGATGTTTCTAAAATAAAAAAATAATTTTAAGTTAATATTTTAAGCATTAAAATCTTTGTTTTTTTTATAAATTTTGACATTTAGTTTGTGATATGATGATCCTTATTTGTAGTTGAAAAAACTATCTTCACTCTGTTTTCCATTTATTATTGATTGAGTTTTTTTGATAAAATGCATTAAACGAACGTCAATTATCACTAAAGTCAAAACTTTAAAGGAAAAATAAGTAAAGTTTTTCTGGTCTAGTCTGTTTGGTGAACTATGGTTTATCTTTTACTGGAAAAATTCTTGTTCTCAGGTTTTTTGAACTATTAGTTCACCGAGTAAATATTATTTGTACATCCTCCAGTTTTTTTTATACAACAAAAAAAAAAGATACAACACAAAATATTTATTTATACAAAATCGATGTTGTCTATTTATTTATACACAAAAAATAATGATTTCAGTTAGAAAAAAAAATAAAATCACAAAAGTCTAAATCAAATTAATTTTTTTTCAAAGCATTTTTTGCCAACCTTGGGCGACCTCTTTTCTTTAAAGTTACAAAGTTCGAAGCCGGCTTGTAATAGCCCAAACTCAACCCTATAGATGATGGGAGATAAAAACTAAATGTTCACATGTTAAACGATCATGATATGTGCTACATTCACAGCTCAAATCGGAAACATTAACCCTGTACTTTGCCCGATTTATGGTCAACTGGAATATATCTTCATCTAGCTTCTTTAAGCTTACCTTTTCTTGAATGTTGTTAGCTTCAACGATTATTTCTCGAATCAATTTTGGCGCGAAAAATTTTTTTTAGTGCATAAAATTAAATTTTTGATGTATAGTTAATGATTTGAAAAATAAATTGTACAAAAAATTATAACTGAGTGTATATTTAAAATAAGTTATGTATATGTAAATATTCGAGAGTGTATAAAAAAATTCTACCCTTAGTTCACCTAATTTAAAAATTGTAAACCTATTTTGATATTTTTTCATCTTTTGTAAAAAAACTAAATGTAATATTAGAAAATTAATAATTCAATTGATAAATAAAAATCAAAAAAAAAGAAAAAAAAATAATTAAAAAATTTAAAATTGGACGGGGTAGGTAAAATTTTCGTAAAAGATATGTCTATGTTTCCCAAAGTCAAACACTTGAAGGGTGATAAATTTATTTTATTTTTTTTAATTTTTATTATTTATATTTAAGGCCTAATATTTAACAGATGGCATTTTGGTATTTTCGATTTTTGAAAAGGTAATACCATGTAAATTAGATCAGAGCAAATTCTTTTCCTAAAGCTCCTTCAAATAAAAAAAAAACAGAAAAAATAATTTTTCAATTTCAATTTGTCAACAAAGTCTAAGAGTTAGGGAACGAGGTTTTCAACAATTGAATATTAATTTAAATCTAAATGAATTATTTATCTTTTTTTTCATTTTATTTATTTTTTAACTTATTTAACTATATTTTTATTTTTTCCATATATTTTTATTCTGAAGGAGCATTAGCTCGGAACAGATAAACAAATAAATAAACAAATTATTTAAATGTAAAAAAAGAATTTTCAATATTTTTTTCAAATTTCCAAATTAAAAATTAAACTCATTCTATTTCACTAAAATTTCAAATATAAAAATGCTTACAATATTAGCTTAAAATTATTTTTTATTTGAAACTGAAAAAAAATTGAAACATCGCACTTTTTCAATGTTATTTCAACATTTTGTAATTCAAACACAAAAGATTAAACCAATTTAACTTACAATTAAATGAAATATTTTAAATTTTTTGAATTTCAGTTGTCCATGATAATTTTCTAATCTATTTTCTTCTAATTTTACGCTTTCATTTTAGGTATAGCAGTTGAGGATTTGAGTAAATTACAAGAACTGAATTTTTTGTCCTACAAGGATTATATAAAGAGAATTTATCACAAAACTTTACCGCATAAATTGTATTTTAGTCCAGTATTCGAAAAAAAACCAGCAATAAACTTCAAAGCCATCAAACAGTGCGATCAAAATAATGAAAATGACCAAACTTTTGAGCTGCCAAGTGACTATGCTGACATCGAAACCTGTAACGTTAAAAAATGTGGAAATTGATTTTTCTTTTATTATTATTAATGCGGTTTTTCAAAATAAATTTATTTATATGATCATGAAACATAATCTAATTTTGAAAAAATTTACTCACCAATAAGCTATTCGTTAAATTAAAAAATAATAAATATTTAAAAAAAAAGTATACTTCAATCTTTAGTTTTTTTAACTTTCTGACTCGTGAAAATAAACGACGAGACAATATTGAATAAATATATCAATATATTGAAATGTTTGCTCAGAGAATAACTCAAGGTCAATCAGATCAAATCAAATTAATTCCGATCCTGAGAGTTTAATTTATCAATATAAGAAGATATGAAAATGAATTTGAGATCATTTCAGAATATGAATTTAAAATCAAATAATGAATGCTTCGCTTGGTTGAGTAAATCCAACAAAAAAATAATGTTTACTAATTTTTAACTTTTACCATAGATTGTAAATAAATTATAAGCTCAATTTTAAATTATTAATTTAAAATATTTATAAAAAAAATCTATCTGAACTTTAAAAAATAAATCATTTTAAAAATTCATAAAAATTCCTTTTTTGAAATTTTATTTATAAATGAAAAAACATGTTTTGAATTTTATTCTCATTTGACAACCCGTTTAATATTAGAAAATGAAAAAAAGCATATTTAGTTACAAGATTTTATGTTTTGGGAGGACTGGATAAGTTTTTGAAAATCAATTTTAAAATTTTTATTCAAAATAATGAATTTGATTTAATATCTTTGAAAAAAAAATTTAAATTGGGAAAATTCAAATTTATATGAATAGAGTAAATACTCGACTTTAGTGACATGTCACTTTAATAAAAAAAAATGAAAATCTGAATTCGTTATTAAGTGACAATAGTTACGTTAAATCAAAAATTTATTACTACTACTACTACTACTTGTATTGATTCAGTGGGGATTGAAAATTCCCACAGAATCAAATTATTCAAAATAAAGTCAATTTGATGTAAAAGAGTAGAAAACAGAATTTCATAGTTTTCATTACAAAATAAAAAATAGACAAAGGAACCAGAGATAAGTAGTGTATATAAAATAAAAGCTCAGCTCATTAGCTATAATTTAAGCACATAAACTTATACATTGAACTTAGTCATTATAAAAAAAATTGACCAAAAGACTACCATATATGTCAAAAAATAAAAAAAGTCATAAAATAGAATATATAAAATAGTGAAGAAAATTTTAAATTTTTAAAATTTTGTTTTTTTTATAAAGGTGTTTAAAATTTGGTGTAAATATTTTGTTCAGTTCAAAAGTTATACGACCAAAATCAAAAATATACCAAATTTTTCACTTTTTAAAATAAGGTTAAAACTTAAGGGTTTTTGAGTATATCTTTTGAACCGAATGTAATAAAAAAAAATATCTATGTATAATTTTGATCCTTGTTTAATTATCTATCAGATGATATTTAACACTTATTAAAATAATATCAATAACAAGGAGGACATTGAGATTATTTAGGTGGGGTAAAGGTTATGCTGTTTATTTCAGGTATAAATAAAACAGATATATAATAAACAGTGTTTGTTAATCATGAAAGTCTAATGTATATATGTATAAAATCTAAAATGTTTTGGATGAAACAATCACCAGATTTTATCGAAAACAAATTCCAATCTTTTTTGAACTCCCGATATTATGGCATAAAATTTTAGATTGAAAAATAGCAAATTGAGCAAATTATACATGATTTTGATAAAAATGAAAAAATTTAATTTCAATGGTTTAAAAATATTTTTTTTTCTATGATTATAAAGTTACCACAGCTACTATCTTTAGTAATTACATTAGAGAAATTCATTTAAAAAAAAAAGGTTTAAAAAAAGTGAATATTTTACTTTAAATTTTTTTTTCAATACAAACTTTAAAACAATTTTTAATGGAGTCAAACACAACAGAAAAAGATGAATTTGATGTTTTTATATCTTACAACTGGGATATTAAAGAAAAGGTGAAAAAACTTCACAAAAATCTTAATAACCAGAATCTGAGAGTATGGAGAGACGATACAGAAATGGAACACAACAATTCTCCGCTAACAGAACAATTAGCTCATGCAATAAAGAAATCTAAAATTTTTTTAAGCTGTATTACTAAAAAGTATTCTGATTCGAAAAACTGCAAGCTAGAATTTCAATACGCAAATGATATAAATAAGATAATAATTATTTTGTTTATCGAAAAATTAGAGATAGAAGAGCTTGGCAATATAGGATTTTTGATAGCCGGTTTGGTAAGAATTAATTGCTACCGACACCCGGAAAATTGGTATGATGAAGACTTTAGTATAATATCAAAATCAATAAATCAAAATTTAAAGGTTTTTAAATAATTGAATCAAAAAATTTATTAAAAAGACTTTTAAAATGTTTATTTTAAAAAGGAATTGGATAAAAGGAATCAAGTAGATGACCAAACTATTAAAGGACGATATAAGCTCATAAAGAGACTAGGTGAAGGCTCAGAAGCAGTTGTTTTTAAAATTCAGGATTTGAACGATAAAAATACAAAATAGTAATTTAAAACTTTTTTCGATTGAAATTAAAAAAAATAATTTAATAATTTACTATTAACCCAAAATTAATATTTTTAAATAACTTATTCAATAAAGGTTCTAGCCTTTCAAAACAGGTAAAAATTAAATCTCTATCCATTTTTGTGAATGAAGATCTTAATCTTAAGCAGATAGTACTTTGTAAATACAAGCTTTAAAAATTACTAGAAAATTTTTTTTTCTTTAATGAGCCACTAATCAGCCTAAAAATAAAAAAAGTTAATTTGAATCTTTAAAGACATTTAAAATAAAATTTGACTGCACATTTAAAATTTTTTGATAATATTTTCAATGTATTTTGATGAAATTTTCAATCAATTTAATATTTAAAATTTAAATTTTTACAATCTTTATTTTCATGAGGTTTCAAACGAAGGCCTTAAACCATTTGGTTTTGAACATTATATTTTTAAATAAAAATAATGAATTAAAAATTTTAAATGTAATATAAATAAGTAAATTATAATTAGTATAAATTAGTGAAAAAAGAAAACAAAAAACAGTTTGTCAAAAGTCAAAATCAAAATTTAATAAAATTTGACTTTGACTTTTGACTTTTGTATTATTGAGTCAAAAATTTAAATAATTTGGGCAAAGTTAATTTTGAAATTCAAATTCATTAATTATATATTCATTCGTTCAAACTAACTAGAATTATTTTATTTTTCAACTTAAACAAATTATAAATTTTAAAACATTAAATTTTTTAGTCTTTAAAAGTTTTTTTTAAATCAATTAAAATTATTATTACCTATTAGAGTATAATAAAAAGAGATATTTTAAAATTTTATTAAAATAAACTTGACTTAGCATGTCAAGTAATTGCTAATAAAAAAATAATTTTTTCTTTTTATATAAAAAAAAAATTCATTTTAAATTCTAATTTTGATCTCAAATTTCAATTTTTTCAAATAAATGAGATCATTTTCTTTAATGCGAAATTTAAATTTCTTTTTAACCTAAAAGCAAAGCTTTGAAGCAATTCAAAAATATTAATCTGTTAAACAACCGCCTTATCGAAAAAGAAGTTGAACTAATGAAAAAAGTAAACAACAAGAATATAATTAAATATCTGGACTTTTTTTATGGTAATAACGTTTAAGTAAGCATTGATATCAAAAATTATTTTAATATTTTTTTTTTGATAGAAACATGGAAATACAGTAAGATTTATTTTATATTAACCTATTACTATGAGGTAAGCGTAAAACATTTTTAATGCCTTAATTTGCTTTAAATTGTTACAAAAAAATTTAAGGACGGAACTCTTGATGAAGAAATTGCTCAGCAGAGAGCAACAAATAAACCACTGGCCTTCCACGACATATTATCTTGGAGTATTCAACTATTGAATGGAATTCAATATCCACCGGGACATTAAGCCTGCGTAATTTTAATTAAATTATTATTTTTAAATCCTTACTGTTCATATTTTTATATTAAAAGAAATATTTTTTTATCCGGCCGAAAACTTGTTCTTGGTGACTTAGGCCATGCTAAATGTTTGGCTCAACATGCTGGAACGAAATGGACTAAAACAAGTAGAAATCTTAATTTCGGCACCGAAACCTACATAGCGCCAGAAATACTCGATTTAAATATTGACTATACTCAAAAAGTTGATATATGGTCCATTTAAAAAATATTAAAAATATTATATTAAAATAATTAATTTCATTTTGTTTAAAAGGTCTTATGGCTGTGTTTTATATGAAATGATTAAGCTTGAAAAACTATTCGACGGACGATCAGGATTGGAAATTCAAAGAAAAATTAAAAATTTTAAAAATCATGATTTAGTTTCACGATTAAATGCCTCAAATATTTCACCTTTTTATGCTGGTTAATGTTCTCAAATTGTGAAAATTTTGAATTAAAGATTTTTATTTTTTAAACATTTCAAAAATTTAAGTTCTTTAGTTAAGAATCCAAAAGAAAGACTTGCAGCCAATGAACTTCAAAAAATTCTAAAGGTAAATCGAAATTAGAGCATTTTTTATTTTCTTCTTTTTAAAATTGAAATTTTTATTTAAAGTCTGATTTTTTGTCGATGAATTTATTTCTAGACTATCATTTTTTCTTTTAATCGCCCATGTTAAAACATTCTTAACTTACACTGAATGCGTCAAAGTTGTATTTCGAGTCTTGGATCACGTTTAAAGTAAAGTTTAAAGTAAAGTAAAGTAACGAGTTGTTGATTTCGTTGGAAGGTTAGCATGCTGATAATCTAAGTTAAAAAAAGATCATTTCAACTAACATTAAGAATTGCTGTGCTGATCGATCTTTTGTATTGATTAATGGTGTCCCGTCTGATAGCCATTGTTTCAATCAGGTTCGCATTTTTCAGGAACAATAATATTTCTTTTAGTAAACATCATACAAAACGTTTTTGACCAGTTTATATCGAACTTATTGTAAAAACACTAGCCATTTACAAGATTAACCCTTATCCGTCGAAAGTAGAAAAATAACGTTGTTGACGAAAATGGGTCATTTTTGACCCATTTTCAACACAGTCAGTCAGTCTTTAAATACAGTCTCTAAGTTCTTTTCAGAACGACTAATGGTTGTCTCATCTGCAAACATCTTAATACTAAATTTCTTTAAAAGAAAAGGAAGGTTATTCTCAAAAATAAGAAAAAGAGGAGGACCTTTAACTGAACCTTGTGGAACTCCTAATTTAAGAGATACATGTTTTGAATTTTCTTTACCAAGGCGAACTATATGTGATCTTTTTGTAAGATAATTAGAAAGAAGGCCAAAGGACTCATTATCAAATACATAGTGGAACAGTTTTAAAAGAAGAAGATTAGAATCTATCACATTAAAAGTTTTTTTAAAGAAAATAAATAATGAAAGACTTGTTAATCTATTCTCTCTCGCTTAATTTAAATCACATAGGTATTCAAAAACAGCCGTTAAACAAGAATGTCCAGATATAAAACCATGCTGTCCATTAAAAAAAATATTGTTTGAATCAAAATAAAAGCTTATCTGCTTAGCATTTCGAAATTGGTGATTAATAATATCTGATCTTTCAGCTTTATTCTTTTATAAAGGTTTACTAAAGCTAATTTCCAGTCGTCAGGAATACTCTTCAAATTAAGGCATTCATTAAAGAGTATATGTAAAATGGTAATACATATTTTGTGTGTGATGTTGCTATCGTTGACATTTTTTTTCGTATTTATTTTTATTTTCATATATTTAATCAAATTTAGTTATAACATGATTATCTTTGTTTTGTTCTGCATTCCTAAACATTCTGGCCTCCTCTTCTCTTAATCTGCGCGAATTGTTCTTGTTCTAGCTGTTGTTGCTAAATCGGGTAATTTATTTGGTGTCTTCGACCTCTGATCGAGTTTATGGGGCGCCGTGATACGCTGTTGTTCCGGTTTCTGCTCGAATCGTAAAAATTTTTCGTTTCGAAACATCCAACGAAAATCAGAGTTATTTCTTCGCACGTCTTCGTTGCATTCAAAGCGCTCTTCTTTGGTTTAGTTATGAAGCAAACGTTCTGCTTCTGTCAGATCAGGATTGAGAAACACTTTATGTAGATACTTGAGTTTCACAATTTTCTTGCCAGGTAAAGCGCATGTTTACGAACCTTTTCATCAAAGAATTTTACTAATATGGGAGGTGATTTACTTGAGTCTTTATTTATTCAAAATCGATTAATAAAAATGATTAAATTTGGACTTTTTTTCAAAATTTTTTTAAAGATTTGAAATTTTCTTCAAAATTTTTTTAAAGATTTTAAATTTTCTTCACAATTTTTATAAAATTTTATCTTTTTTTTTCATCAACATATTTTAGGTTTATGAAATATATTTTGTTCGGTACGCTTGATACGGTTTGTAAGATTAGAACGGTGCCACTAATAATTTGGTTTTAGCTAACGATCAAAAGGGCCCTGTCGTTTTAAAATGCCCACAAAGTGGTATTTTTTTCCTATAAATTGTATTAGATAAAAAAGAAAGCATAACAAGAAAATTGGACTCAAAAAAACTTAAATGCTTTTAATGCAAACAATAATATTAATTTCACTATTAAATAATTATGAAACAAATATATTTTATTTAAAAAAAACTCATAATTTAAATATTTCTTGATAGGGAGAACAAGTTCCTGACATCGAAAAGGGAGATAAAAATAAAAATGGAACTGAAATCCAGGAAATAACCCAGTTAAAACAAAGTACAAAAATAAAAAAAAAAAATTTTTTTAAATTGAAAATAAAGAAAGCCCAAAAATCAATAAATGTGACTTTGCTTCTTCAAAATCAAATGTGGAAACTTAAGCAAAATTGACCTCAAATGCTAAAACCTTGAAGACTGAAACAGAGATAAATGATAAAAAAAATGGAAGAGAAGTATTGACCTATGCAAATGATAATAGAAACGAAGGAGAAATTGAAGATGGTAAAAAGCATGGTCATGGTCTTTACTATTTAGCAAATGGTGATAGATACGACGGAGAATTTAAAGATGATAAAAAGAATGGTCATTGTGTTTTATATTTTGCAAATGGTAATAGATACGACGGAGAATTTAAAGATGATAAAAAGAATGGTCATGGTGTTTACTATTTTGCAAATGGTAATAAATACGACGGAGAATTTAAAAATGATAAAATGAATGGTCAAGGTGTTTACCATAATGCAGATGGAAATAGATACGACGGTGAATTTAAAGATGATAAAATGAATGGTCATGGTGTTTTATATTCTGCAAATGGTGAAAGATACGATGGAGAATTTAAAGATGATAAAAAGAATGGTCATTGTGTTTTCTATTTTGCAAATGGGAATAGATACGACGGAGAATTTAAAGATGATAAAAAGAATGGTCATGGTGTTTACTATTCTGCAAATGGTAAAAGATACGACAGAGAATTTAAAGATGGTAAAAAGAATGGTCATCGTGTTTACTAATTTGCAAATGGTAAGAGATACGACGGAGAATTTAAAGATGGTAAAAGGAATGGTCATTGTGTTTTCTATTTTGCAAATGGTAATAGATACTACGGAGAATTAAAAGATGGTAAAAAGAATGGTCATGGTGTTTACTATTTTGCAAATGGTAATAATTACGACGGAGAATTTAAAAATTATAAAATGAATGGTCAAGGTGTTTACCATAATGCAGATGGAAATAGATACGACGGTGAATTTAAAGATGATAAAATGAATGGTCATGGTGTTTTATATTCTGCAAATGGTGAAAGATACGATGGAGAATTTAAAGATGATTAAAGGAATGGTCATTGTGTTTTCTATTTTGCAAATGGTAATAGATACGACGGAGAATTTAAAGATGATTATAGGAATGGTCATTGTGTTTTCTATTTTGCAAATGGTAAAAGATACGACGGAGAATTAAAAGATGGTAAAATGAATGGTCATTGTGTTTTCTATTTTGCAAATGGTAATAGATACGACGGAGAATTTAAAGATGATAAAAAGAGTTGTCATGGTGTTTACTATTTTGCAATTGGTAAAAGATACGACGGAGAATTTAAAGATGGTAAAATGAATGGTCATGGTGTTTACTATTTTGCAAATGGTAAAAGATACGATGGGGAATTTAAAGATGATTAAAGGAATGGTCATTGTGTTTTCTATTTTGCAAATGGTAAAAGATACGACGGAGAATTTAAGGATGATAAAAAGAATGGTCATTGTGTTTTCTATTTTGCAAATGGGAAAAGATACGACGGAGAATTTAAAGATGATAAAAAGAGTGGTCATGGTGTTTAATATTTTGCAATTGGTAAAAGATACGACAGAGAATTTAAAGATGGTAAAAAGAATGGTCATCGTGTTTTCTATTTTGCAAATGGTAATAGATACGATGGAGAATTTAAAGATGATTAAAGGAATGGTCATTGTGTTTTCTATTTTGCAAATGGTAAAAGATACGACGGAGAATTTAAAGATGATAAAAAGAATGGTCATTGTGTTTTCTATTTTGCAAATGGGAATAGATACGACGGAGAATTTAAAGATGGTAAAATGAATGGTCATGGAGTTTGCTATTTTGCAAATGGTAAAAGATACGATGGAGAACTTAAAGATGATAAAAGGAATGGTCATTGTGTTTTCTATTTTGCAAATGGTAATAGATACGACGGAGAATTTAAAGATGATAAAAAGAGTGGTCATGGTGATTAATATTTTGCAATTGGTAAAAGATACGACGGAGAATTTAAAGATGGTAAAATGAATGGTCATGGTGTTTACTATTTTGCAAATGGTAAAAGATACGATGGAGAATTTAAAGATGATTAAAGGAATGGTCATTGTGTTTCCTATTTTGCAAATGGTAAAAGATACGATGGAGAATTTAAAGATGATTAAAGGAATGGTCATTGTGTTTTCTATTTTGCAAATGGTAAAAGATACGACGGAGAATTTAAAGATGATAAAAAGAATGGTCATGGTGTTTACTATTCTGCAAATAGTAAAAGATACGACAGAGAATTTAAAGATGGTAAAAAGAATGGTCATTGTGTTTACTTATTTGCAAATGGTAAGAGATACGACGGAGAATTTAAAGATGGTAAAAGGAATGGTCATTGTGTTTTCTATTTTGCAAATGGTAATAGATACGACGGAGAATTAAAAGATCGTAAAATGAATGGTCATCGTGTTTACTAATCTGCAAATGATAATAGATACGACGGAGAATTTAAAGATGGTATAATGAATGGTCATGGTGTTTACTATTTTGCAAATGGTAAAAGATACGATGGAGAATTTAAAGATGATTAAAGGAATGGTCATTGTGTTTTCTATTTTGCAAATGGTAAAAGATACGATGGATAATTTAAAGATGATTAAAGGAATGGTCATTGTGTTTTCTATTTTGCAAATGGTAAAAGATACGATGGATAATTTAAAGATGATTAAATGAATGGTCATTGTGTTTTCTATTTTGCAAATGGGAAAAGATACGACGGAGAATTTAAAGATGGTAAAAAAAATGGTAATGGTGTTTACTATTTTGCAAATGGTAAAAGATACGATGGAGAATTTAAAGATGATAAAAGGAATGGTCATAGTGTTTTCTATTTTGCAAATGGTAATAAATACGACGGAAAATTTAAAGATGATAAAGAGAATGGTCATAGTGTTTCCTATCTTGCAAATGGTAATAGATAAGACGGAGAATTTAAAGATGGTAAAATGAATGGTCATGGTGTTTACTATTTTGCAAATGGTAAAAGATACGATGGAGAATTTAAAAATGATTAAAGGAATGGTCATTGTGTTTTCTATTTTGCAAATGGTAAAAGATACGACGGAGAATTTAAAGATGATAAAAAGAATGGTCATTGTGTTTTCTATTTTGAATATGGGAATAGATACGACGGAGAATTTAAAGATGATAAAAAGAATGGTCATGGTGTTTACTATTCTGCAAATGGTAAAAGATACGACAGAGAATTTAAAGATGGTAAAAAGAATGGTCATCGTGTTTACTAATTTGCAAATGGTAATAGATACGACGGAGAATTTAAAGATGGTATAATGAATGGTCATGGTGTTTACTATTTTGCAAATGGTAAAAGATACGATGGAGAATTTAAAGATGATTAAAGGAATGGTCATTGTGTTTTCTATTTTGCAAATGGTAAAAGATACGATGGATAATTTAAAGATGATTAAAGGAATGGTCATTGTGTTTTCTATTTTGCAAATGGTAAAAGATACGATGGATAATTTAAAGATGATTAAATGAATGGTCATTGTGTTTTCTATTTTGCAAATGGGAAAAGATACGACGGAGAATTTAAAGATGGTAAAAAAAATGGTAATGGTGTTTACTATTTTGCAAATGGTAAAAGATACGATGGAGAATTTAAAGATGATAAAAGGAATGGTCATAGTGTTTTCTATTTTGCAAATGGTAATAAATACGACGGAAAATTTAAAGATGATAAAGAGAATGGTCATAGTGTTTCCTATCTTGCAAATGGTAATAGATAAGACGGAGAATTTAAAGATGGTAAAATGAATGGTCATGGTGTTTACTATTTTGCAAATGGTAAAAGATACGATGGAGAATTTAAAAATGATTAAAGGAATGGTCATTGTGTTTTCTATTTTGCAACTGGTAAAAGATACGACGGAGAATTTAAAGATGATAAAAAGAATGGTCATTGTGTTTTCTATTTTGAATATGGGAATAGATACGACGGAGAATTTAAAGATGATAAAAAGAATGGTCATGGTGTTACTATTCTGCAAATGGTAAAAGATACGACAGAGAATTTAAAGATGGTAAAAAGAATGGTCATCGTGTTTACTAATTTGCAAATGGTAATAGATACGACGGAGAATTTAAAGATGGTAAAAGGAATGGTCATTGTGTTTTCTATTTTGCAAATGGTAATAGATACGACGGAGAATTAAAAGATGGTAAAATGAATGGTCATCGTGTTTACTAATCTGCAAATGATAATAGATACGACGGAGAATTTAAAGATGGTAAAATGAATGGTCATGGTGTTTACTATTTTGCAAATGGTAAAAGATACGATGGAGAATTTAAAGATGATTAAAGGAATGGTCATTGTGTTTTCTATTTTGCAAATGGTAAAAGATACGATGGAGAATTTAAAGATGATTAAATGAATGGTCATTGTTTTTTCTATTTTGCAAATGGTAAAAGATACGACGTAGAATTTAAAGATGACAAAAAGAATGGTCATTGTGTTTTCTATTTTGCAAATGGGAAAAGATACGACGGAGAATTTAAAAATGGTAAAAAGAATGGTAATGGTGTTTACTATTTTGCAAATGGTAAAAGATACGATGGAGAATTTAAAGATGATAAAAGGAATGGTCATAGTGTTTTCTATTTTGCAAATGGTAATAGATACGACGGAAAATTTAAAGATGATAAAAAGAATGGTCTTAGTGTTTCCTATTTTGCAAATGGTAATAGATACGACGGAGAATTTAAAGATGGTAAAATGAATGGTCATGCTGTTAACTATTTTGCAAATGGTAATAGATATCATGGAGAATTTAAAGATGGTAAAATGAATGGTCATGGTGTTTAATATTTTGCAAATGGTAATAGATACGACGGAGAATTTAAAGATGGTAAAATGAATGGTAATGGAGTTTACTATTTTGCAAATGGTAAAAGATACGATGGAGAACTTAAAGATGATAAAAGGAATGGTCATGGTGTTTTATATTTTGCAAATGGTGAAAGATACGACGGAGAATTTAAAGATGGTAAAAAGAATGGTCATGGTGTTTACTATTTTGCAAATGGTAGAAGATACGATGGAGAATTTAAAGATGATAAAAGGAATGGTCATGGTGTTTTATATTTTGCAAATGGTGAAAGATACGACGGAGAATTTAAAGATGGTAAAAAGAATGGTCATGGTGTTTACTATTTTGCAAATGGTAGAAGATACGATGGAGAATTTAAAGATGATAAAAGGAATGGTCATGGTGTTTACTATTTTGCAAATGGTAAAAGATAAGATGGAGAATTTAAAGATTATAAAAGGAATGGTCATGGTGTTTTATATGTTGCAAATGGTGAAAGATACGACGGAGAATTTAAAAATGGTATAAAGAATGGTCATTGTGTTTTCTATTTTGCAAATGGTAATAGATACGACGGAAAATTTAATGATGATAAAAAGAATGGTCATGGTGTTTTCTTTTTTTGCAAATGCTAATAGATACGACGGAGATTTAAAAGATGGTAATTGAATGGTCAAGCTGTTTACTATTTTGCAAATGGTAAAAGATACGACGGAGAATTTAAAGATGGTAAAAAGAATGGTAATGGTGTTTACTATTTTGCAAATGGTAAAAGATAAGATGGAGAATTTAAAGATGATAAAAGGAATGGTCATTGTGTTTTTCGTTTTTGCAAATGGTAATAGATACGACGGAAAACTTAAAGATGATAAAAAGAATGGTCATAGTGTTTCCTATTTTGCAAATGGTAATAGATACGACGGAGAATTTAAAGATGGTAAAATGAATGGTCAAGGTGTTTACTATTTTGCAAATTGTAATAGATACGACGGAGAATTTAAAGATGATAAAAAGAATGGGCATTGTGTTTACTATTTTGCAAATGGTAAAAGATACGATGGAGAATTTAAAGATGATAAAAGGAATGGTCATGGTGTTTTATATTTTGCAAATGGTGAAAGATACGACGGAGAATTTAAAGATGGTAAAAAGAATGGTCATGGTGTTTACTATTTTGCAAATGGTAGAAGATACGATGGAGAATTTAAAGATGATTAAAGGAATGGTCATGGTGTTTACTATTTTGCAAATGGTAAAAGATAAGATGGAGAATTTAAAGATTATAAAAGGAATGGTCATGGTGTTTTATATGTTGCAAATGGTGAAAGATACGACGGAGAATTTAAAGATGGTAAAAAGAATGGTCATTGTGTTTTCTATTTTGCAAATGGTAATAGATACGACGGAGAATTTAAAGATGATAAAAGGAATGGTCATTGTGTTTTTCGTTTTTGCAAATGGTAATAGATACGACGGAAAATTTAAAGATGATAAAAAGAATGGTCATAGTGTTTCCTATTTTGCAAATGGTAATAGATACGACGGAGAATTTAAAGATGGTAAAATGAATGGTCATGATGTTTACTATTTTGCAAATGGTAATAGATACGATGGAGAATTTAAAGATGGTAAAATGAATGGTCATGGTGTTTACTATTTTGCAAATTGTAATAGATACGACGGAGAATTTAAAGATGATAAAAAGAATGGTCATTGTGTTTACTATTTTGCAAATGGGAATAGATTCGACGGAGAATTTAAAGATGGTAAAAAGAATGGTAATGGTGTTTACTATTTTACAAATGGTAAAAGATACGATGGTGAATTTAATGATGATAAAAGGAATGGTCATTGTGTTTTCTATTTTGCAAATGGTAATAGATACGACGGAGAATTTAAAGATGGTAAAATGAATGGTCATGGTGTTTACTATTTTGCAAATGGTAAAAGATACGACGAAGAATTTAAAGATGGTAAAAAGAATGGTCATGGTGTTTACTATTTTGCAAATGGTAGAAGATACGATGGAGAATTTAAAGATGATAAAAGGAATGGTCATGGTGTTTACTATTTTGCAAATGGTAAAAGATAAGATGGAGAATTTAAAGATTATAAAAGGTATGGTCATGGTGTTTTATATGTTGCAAATGGTGAAAGATACGACGGAGAATTTAAAGATGGTAATTGAATGGTCAAGCTGTTTACTATTTTGCAAATGCTAATAGATACGACGGAGAATTTAAAGATGGTAAAAAGAATGGTAATGGTGTTTACTATTTTGCAAATTGTAAAAGATACGATAGAGAATTTAAAGATGATAAAAGGTATGGTCATTGTGTTTTTCGTTTTTGCAAATGGTAATAGATACGACGGAAAATTTAAAGATGATAAAAAGAATGGTCATTGTGTTTCCTTTTTTGCAAATGCTAATAGATACGACGGAGAATTTAAAGATGGTAAAATGAATGGTCATGATGTTTACTATTTTGCAAATGGTAATAGATACGATGGAGAATTTAAAGATGGTAAAATGAATGGTCATGGTGTTTACTATTTTGCAAATTGTAATAGATACGACGGAGAATTTAAAGATGATAAAAAGAATGGTCATTGTGTTTACTATTTTGCAAATGGGAATAGATACGACGGAGAATTTAAAGATGGTAAAAAGAATGGTAATGGTGTTTACTATTTTACAAATGGTAAAAGATACGATGGTGAATTTAAAGATGATAAAAAGAATGGTCATGGTGTTTACTATTCTGCAAATGGTAAAAGATACGACAGAGAATTTAAAGATGGTAAAAAGAATGGTCATCGTGTTTACTAATTTGCAAATGGTAATAGATACGACGGAGAATTTAAAGATGGTAAAAGGAATGGTCATTGTGTTTTCTATTTTGCAAATGGTAATAGATACGACGGAGAATTAAAAGATGGTAAAATGAATGGTCATCGTGTTTACTAATCTGCAAATGATAATAGATACGACGGAGAATTTAAAGATGGTAAAATGAATGGTCATGGTGTTTACTATTTTGCAAATGGTAAAAGATACGATGGAGAATTTAAAGATGATTAAAGGAATGGTCATTGTGTTTTCTATTTTGCAAATGGTAAAAGATACGATGGAGAATTTAAAGATAATTAAATGAATGGTCATTGTTTTTTCTATTTTGCAAATGGTAAAAGATACGACGTAGAATTTAAAGATGACAAAAAGAATGGTCATTGTGTTTTCTATTTTGCAAATGGGAAAAGATACGACGGAGAATTTAAAAATGGTAAAAAGAATGGTAATGGTGTTTACTATTTTGCAAATGGTAAAAGATACGATGGAGAATTTAAAGATGATAAAAGGAATGGTCATAGTGTTTTCTATTTTGCAAATGGTAATAGATACGACGGAAAATTTAAAGATGATAAAAAGAATGGTCATAGTGTTTCCTATTTTGCAAATGGTAATAGATACGACGAAGAATTTAAAGATGGTAAAATGAATGGTCATGCTGTTAACTATTTTGCAAATGGTAATAGATATCATGGAGAATTTAAAGATGGTAAAATGAATGGTCATGGTGTTTAATATTTTGCAAATGGTAATAGATACGACGGAGAATTTAAAGATGGTAAAATGAATGGTAATGGAGTTTTCTATTTTGCAAATGGTAAAAGATACGATGGAGAACTTAAAGATGATAAAAGGAATGGTCATGGTGTTTTATATTTTGCAAATGGTGAAAGATACGACGGAGAATTTAAAGATGGTAAAAAGAATGGTCATGGTGTTTACTATTTTGCAAATGGTAGAAGATACGATGGAGAATTTAAAGATGATAAAAGGAATGGTCATGGTGTTTTATATTTTGCAAATGTTGAGAGATACGACGGAGAATTTAAAGATGGTAAAAAGAATGGTCATGGTGTTTACTATTTTGCAAATGGTAGAAGATACGATGGAGAATTTAAAGATGATAAAAGGAATGGTCATGGTGTTTACTATTTTGCAAATGGTAAAAGATAAGATGGAGAATTTAAAGATTATAAAAGGAATGGTCATGGTGTTTTATATGTTGCAAATGGTGAAAGATACGACGGAGAATTTAAAAATGGTAAAAAGAATGGTCATTGTGTTTTCTATTTTGCAAATGGTAATAGATACGACGGAAAATTTAAAGATGATAAAAAGAATGGTCATGGTGTTTTCTTTTTTTGCAAATGCTAATAGATACGACGGAGAATTTAAAGATGGTAATTGAATGGTCAAGCTGTTTACTATTTTGCAAATGGTAAAAGATACGACGGAGGATTTAAAGATGGTAAAAAGAATGGTAATGGTGTTTACTATTTTGCAAATGGTAAAAGATAAGATGGAGAATTTAAAGATGATAAAAGGAATGGTCATTGTGTTTTTCGTTTTTGCAAATGGTAATAGATACGACGGAAAACTTAAAGATGATAAAAAGAATGGTCATAGTGTTTCCTATTTTGCAAATGGTAATAGATACGACGGAGAATTTAAAGATGGTAAAATGAATGGTCAAGGTGTTTACTATTTTGCAAATTGTAATAGATACGACGGAGAATTTAAAGATGATAAAAAGAATGGTCATTGTGTTTACTATTTTGCAAATGGTAAAAGATACGATGGAGAATTTAAAGATGATAAAAGGAATGGTCATGGTGTTTTATATTTTGCAAATGGTGAAAGATACGACGGAGAATTTAAAGATGGTAAAAAGAATGGTCATGGTGTTTACTATTTTGCAAATGGTAGAAGATACGATGGAGAATTTAAAGATGATTAAAGGAATGGTCATGGTGTTTACTATTTTGCAAATGGTAAAAGATAAGATGGAGAATTTAAAGATTATAAAAGGAATGGTCATGGTGTTTTATATGTTGCAAATGGTGAAAGATACGACGGAGAATTTAAAGATGGTAAAAAGAATGGTCATTGTGTTTTCTATTTTGCAAATGGTAATAGATACGACGGAAAATTTAAAGATGATAAAAAGAATGGTCATGGTGTTTCCTTTTTTGCAAATGCTAATAGATACGACGGAGAATTTAAAGATGGTAATTGAATGGTCAAGCTGTTTACTATTTTGCAAATGGTAATAGATACGACGGAGAATTTAAAGATGGTAAAAAGAATGGTAATGGTGTTTACTATTTTGCAAATGGTAAAAGATACGATGGAGAATTTAAAGATGATAAAAGGAATGGTCATTGTGTTTTTCGTTTTTGCAAATGGTAATAGATACGACGGAAAATTTAAAGATGATAAAAAGAATGGTCATAGTGTTTCCTATTTTGCAAATGGTAATAGATACGACGGAGAATTTAAAGATGGTAAAATGAATGGTCATGATGTTTACTATTTTGCAAATGGTAATAGATACGATGGAGAATTTAAAGATGGTAAAATGAATGGTCATGGTGTTTACTATTTTGCAAATTGTAATAGATACGACGGAGAATTTAAAGATGATAAAAAGAATGGTCATTGTGTTTACTATTTTGCAAATGGGAATAGATTCGACGGAGAATTTAAAGATGGTAAAAAGAATGGTAATGGTGTTTACTATTTTACAAATGGTAAAAGATACGATGGTGAATTTAATGATGATAAAAGGAATGGTCATTGTGTTTTCTATTTTGCAAATGGTAATAGATACGACGGAGAATTTAAAGATGGTAAAATGAATGGTCATGGTGTTTACTATTTTGCAAATGGTAAAAGATACGACGAAGAATTTAAAGATGGTAAAAAGAATGGTCATGGTGTTTACTATTTTGCAAATGGTAGAAGATACGATGGAGAATTTAAAGATGATAAAAGGAATGGTCATGGTGTTTACTATTTTGCAAATGGTAAAAGATAAGATGGAGAATTTAAAGATTATAAAAGGTATGGTCATGGTGTTTTATATGTTGCAAATGGTGAAAGATACGACGGAGAATTTAAAGATGATAAAAAGAATGGTCATGGTGTTTACTATTTTGCAAATGCTAATAGATACGACGGAGAATTTAAAGATGGTAATTGAATGGTCAAGCTGTTTACTATTTTGCAAATGGTAATAGATACGACGGAGAATTTAAAGATGGTAAAAAGAATGGTAATGGTGTTTACTATTTTGCAAATTGTAAAAGATACGATAGAGAATTTAAAGATGATAAAAGGTATGGTCATTGTGTTTTTCGTTTTTGCAAATGGTAATAGATACGACGGAAAATTTAAAGATGATAAAAAGAATGGTCATAGTGTTTCCTTTTTTGCAAATGCTAATAGATACGACGGAGAATTTAAAGATGGTAAAATGAATGGTCATGATGTTTACTATTTTGCAAATGGTAATAGATACGATGGAGAATTTAAAGATGGTAAAATGAATGGTCATGGTGTTTACTATTTTGCAAATTGTAATAGATACGACGGAGAATTTAAAGATGGTAAAAAGAATGGTCATTGTGTTTACTATTTTGCAAATGGGAATAGATACGACGGAGAATTTAAAGATTGTAAAAAGAATGGTAATGGTGTTTACTATTTTACAAATGGTAAAAGATACGATGGTGAATTTAATGATGATAAAAGGAATGGTCATTGTGTTTTCTATTTTGCAAATGGTAATAGATACGAAGGAAAATTTAAAGATGATAAAAAGAATGGTCATAGTGTTTCCTATTTTGCAAATGGTAATAGATACGACGGAGAATTTAAAGATGGTAAAATGTATGGTCATGCTGTTTACTATTTTGCAAATGGTAATAGATACGACGGAGAATTTAAAGATGGTAAAATGAATGGTCATGGTGTTTACTATTTTGCAAATGGTAAAAGATACGACGAAGAATTTAAAGATGAAAAAAAGAATGGTCATTGTGTTTTCTATTTTCATATGGAAATAGATACGACGGAGAATATAAAGATGATAAAAAGAATGGTCATGGTGTTTGCTATTTTGCAAATGGTAATAGATACGACGGAAAATTTAAAGATGATAAAAAGAATGGTCATGGTGTTTACTATTTTGCAAATGGTAAAAGATACGACGAAGAATTTAAAGATGGTAAAAAGAATGGTCATGGTGTTTACTATTTTGCAAATGGTAGAAGATACGATGGAGAATTTAAAGATGATAAAAGGAATGGTCATGGTGTTTACTATTTTGCAAATGGTAAAAGATAAGATGGAGAATTTAAAGATTATAAAAGGTATGGTCATGGTGTTTTATATGTTGCAAATGGTGAAAGATACGACGGAGAATTTAAAGATGATAAAAAGAATGGTCATGGTGTTTACTATTTTGCAAATGCTAATAGATACGACGGAGAATTTAAAGATGGTAATTGAATGGTCAAGCTGTTTACTATTTTGCAAATGGTAATAGATACGACGGAGAATTTAAAGATGGTAAAAAGAATGGTAATGGTATTTACTATTTTGCAAATTGTAAAAGATACGATAGAGAATTTAAAGATGATAAAAGGTATGGTCATTGTGTTTTTCGTTTTTGCAAATGGTAATAGATACGACGGAAAATTTAAAGATGATAAAAAGAATGGTCATAGTGTTTCCTTTTTTGCAAATGCTAATAGATACGACGGAGAATTTAAAGATGGTAAAATGAATGGTCATGATGTTTACTATTTTGCAAATGGTAATAGATACGACGGAGAATTTAATGATGGTAAAATGAATGGTCATGGTGTTTACTATTTTGCAAATGGTAGAAGATACGATGGAGAATTTAAAGATGATAAAAGGAATGGTCATGGTGTTTACTATTTTGCAAATGGTAAAAGATAAGATGGAGAATTTAAAGATTATAAAAGGAATGGTCATGGTGTTTTATATGTTGCAAATGGTGAAAGATACGACGGAGAATTTAAAGATGATAAAAAGAATGGTCATGGTGTTTACAATTTTGCAAATGGTAATAAATACGACGGAGAATTTAAAAATGATAAAATGAATGGTCAAGGTGTTTACCATAATGCAGATGGAAATAGATACGACGGAGAATTTAAAGATGGTAAAATGTATGGTCATGCTGTTTACTATTTTGCAAATGGTAATAGATACTATGGAGAATTTAAAGATGGTAAAATGAATGGTCATGGTGTTTACTATTTTGCAAATGGTAAAAGATACGACGAAGAATTTAAAGATGAAAAAAAGAATGGTCATTGTGTTTTCTATTTTCATATGGAAATAGATACGACGAAGAATATAAAGATGATAAAAAGAATGGTCATGGTGTTTACTATTTTGCAAATGGTAATAGATACGACGAAGAATTTAAAGATGATAAAAGGAATGGTCATTGTGTTTTCTATTTTGCAAATGGTAATAGATACGACGGAGAATTTAAAGATGATAAAAAGAGTGGTCATGGTGTTTACTATTTTGCAATTGGTAAAAGATACGACGGAGAATTTAAAGATGGTAAAATGAATGGTCATGGTGTTTACTATTTTGCAAATGGTAAAAGATACGATGGAGAATTTAAAGATAATTAAAGGAATGGTCATTGTGTTTTCTATTTTGCAAATGGTAAAAGATACGACGGAAAATTTAAAGATGATAAAAAGAATGGTCATTGTGTTTTCTATTTTGCAAATGGGAATAGATACGACGGAGAATTTAAAGATGATAAAAAGAATGGTCATGGTGTTTACTATTTTGCAAATGGTAAAAGATACGACAGAGAATTTAAAGATGGTAAAAAGAATGGTCATCGTGTTTAGTAATTTGCAAATGGTAATAGATACGACGGAGAATTTAAAGATGGTAAAAGGAATGGTCAATGTGTTTTCTATTTTGCAAATGGTAATAGATACGACGGAGAATTAAAAGATGGTAAAATGAATGGTCATCGTGTTTACTAATTTGCAAATGATAATAGATTCGACGGAGAATTTAAAGATGGTAAAATGAATGGTCATGGTGTTTACTATTTTGCAAACGGTAAAAGATACGATGGAGAATTTAAAGATGATTAAAGGAATGGTCATTGTGTTTTCTATTTTGCAAATGGTAATAGATAATATGGAGAATTTAAAGATGATTAAATGAATGGTCATTGTTTTTTTTATTTTGCAAATGGTAAAAGATACGACGTAGAATTTAAAGATGACAAAAAGAATGGTCATTGTGTTTTCTATTTTGCAAATGGGAATAGATACGACGGAGAATTTAAAGATGAAAAAAAGAATGGTCATTTTGTTTTCAATTTTGCAAATGGTAATAGATACGACGGAGAATTTAAAGATGATAAAAAGAATGGTCATGGTGTTTACTATTTTGCAAATGGTAAAAGATAAGATGGAGAATTTAAAGATTATAAAAGGAATGGTCATGGTGTTTTATATGTTGCAAATGGTGAAAGATACGACGGAGAATTTAAAGATGATAAAAAGAATGGTCATGGTGTTTACAATTTTGCAAATGGTAATAAATACGACGGAGAATTTAAAAATGATAAAATGAATGGTCATTGTGTTTTCTATTTTCATATGGAAATAGATACGACGAAGAATATAAAGATGATAAAAAGAATGGTCATGGTGTTTACTATTTTGCAAATGGTAATAGATACGACGAAGAATTTAAAGATGATAAAAAGAATGGTCATGGTGTTTACTATTTTGCAAATGGTAATAGATACGACGAAGAATTTAAAGATGATAAAAAGAGTGGTCATGGTGTTTACTATTTTGCAATTGGTAAAAGATACGACGGAGAATTTAAAGATGGTAAAATGAATGGTCATGGTGTTTACTATTTTGCAAATGGTAAAAGATACGATGGAGAATTTAAAGATAATTAAAGGAATGGTCATTGTGTTTTCATTTTTGCAAATGGTAAAAGATACGACGTAAAATTTAAAGATGATAAAAAGAATGGTCATTGTGTTTTCTATTTTGCAAATGGGAATAGATACGACGGAGAATTTAAAGATGATAAAAAGAATGGTCATGGTGTTTACTATTTTGAAAATGGTAAAAGATACGACAGAGAATTTAAAGATGGTAAAAAGAATGGTCATCGTGTTTAGTAATTTGCAAATGGTAATAGATACGACGGAGAATTTAAAGATGGTAAAAGGAATGGTCATTGTGTTTTCTATTTTGCAAATGGTAATAGATACGACGGAGAATTAAAAGATGGTAAAATGAATGGTCATCGTGTTTACTAATTTGCAAATGATAATAGATTCGACGGAGAATTTAAAGATGGTAAAATGAATGGTCATGGTGTTTACTATTTTGCAAACGGTAAAAGATACGATGGAGAATTTAAAGATGATTAAAGGAATGGTCATTGTGTTTTCTATTTTGCAAATGGTAATAGATAATATGGAGAATTTAAAGATGATTAAATGAATGGTCATTGTTTTTTTTATTTTGCAAATGGTAAAAGATACGACGTAGAATTTAAAGATGACAAAAAGAATGGTCATTGTGTTTTCTATTTTGCAAATGGGAATAGATACGACGGAGAATTTAAAGATGAAAAAAAGAATGGTCATTTTGTTTTCAATTTTGCAAATGGTAATAGATACGACGGAGAATTTAAAGATGATAAAAAGAATGGTCATGGTGTTTACTATTTTGCAAATGGTAATAGATACCACGAAGAATTTAAAGATGGTAAAAAGAATGGTCATGGTGTTTACTATTTTGCAAATGATAAAAGATACGATGGAGAATTTAAAGATGATTAAAGGAATGGTCATTGTGTTTACTATTTTGCAAATGGTAAAAGATACGATGGAGAATTTAAAGATGATAAAAGGAATGGTCATTGTGTTTTCTATTTTGCAAATGGTAATAGATACGACGGAAAATTTAAAGATGTTAAAAAGAATGGTCATAGTGTTTCCTTTTTTGCAAATGCTAATAGATACGACGGAGAATTTAAAGATGGTAAAATGAATGGTCATGCTGTTTACTATTTTGCAAATGGTAATAGATAATATGGAGAATTTAAGGATGGTAAAAGGAATGGTCATTGTGATTTCTATTTTGCAAATGGTAATTGATACGACGGAGAATTTAAAGATGATAAAAAGAGTGGTCATTGTGTTTACCATTTTGCAATTGGTAAAAGATACGACGGAGAATTTAAAGATGATTAAAGGAATGGTCATTGTGTTTTCTATTTTGCAAATGGTAAAAGATACGACGGAAAATTTAAAGATGATAAAAAGAATGGTCATTGTGTTTTCTATTTTGCAAATGGGAATAGATACGACGGAGAATTAAAAGATGGTAAAATGAATGGTCATCGTGTTTACTAATCTGCAAATGATAATAGATTCGACGGAGAATTTAAAGATGGTAAAATGAAGGGTCATGGTGTTTACTATTTTGCAAATGGTAAAAGATACGATGGAGAATTTAAAGATGATTAAAGGAATGGTCATTGTGTTTTCTATTTTGCAAATGGTAAAAGATACGATGGAGAATTTAAAGATGATTAAATGAATGGTCATTGTTTTTTCTATTTTGCAAATGGTAAAAGATACGACGTAGAATTTAAAGATGACAAAAAGAATGGTCATTGTGTTTTCTATTTTGCAAATGGGAATAGATACGACGGAGAATTTAAAGATGAAAAAAAGAATGGTCATTGTGTTTTCTATTTTGCAAATGGTAATAGATACGACGGAGAATTTAAAGATGATAAAAAGAATGGTCAAGGTGTTTACTATTTTGCAAATGGTAATAGATACGACGAAGAATTTAAAGATGGTAAAAAGAATGGTCATGGTGTTTACTATTTTGCAAATGATAAAAGATACGATGGAGAATTTAAAGATGATTAAAGGAATGGTCATTGTGTTTACTATTTTGCAAATGGTAAAAGATACGATGGAGAATTTAAAGACGATAAAAGGAATGGTCATTGTGTTTTCTATTTTGCAAATGGTAAAAGATACGACAGAAAATTTAAAGATGATAAAAAGAATGGTCATAGTGTTTCCTTTTTTGCAAATGCTAATAGATACGACGGAGAATTTAAAGATGGTAATTGAATGGTCAAGCTGTTTACTATTTTGCAAATGGTAATAGATACGACGGAGAATTTAAAGATGATAAAATGAATGGTCATGGAGTTTACTATTTTGCAAATGGTAAAAGATACGATGGAGAACTTAAAGATAATAAAAGGAATGGTCATTGTGATTTCTATTTTGCAAATGGTAATTGATACGACGGAGAATTTAAAGATGATAAAAAGAATGGTCATTGTGTTTTCTATTTTGCAAATGGTAAAAGATACGATGGAGAATTTAAAGATGATTAAAGGAATGGTCATTGTGTTTTCTATTTTGCAAATGGGAATAGATACGACGGAGAATTTAAAGATGATAAAAGGAATGGTCATAGTGTTTTCTATTTTGCAAATGGTAATAGATACGACGGAAAAGTTAAAGATGATAAAAAGAATGGTCATAGTGTTTCCTATTTTAAAAATGGTAATAGATACGACGGAGAATTTAAAGATGGTAAAATGAATGGTCATGGTGTTTACTATTTTGCAAATGGTAAAAGATACGATGGAGAATTTAAAGATGATTAAAGGAATGGTCATTGTGTTTTCTATTTTGCAAATGGTAAAAGATACGATGGAGAATTTAAAGATGATTAAATGAATGGTCATTGTTTTTTCTATTTTGCAAATGGTAAAAGATACGACGTAGAATTTAAAGATGACAAAAAGAATGGTCATTGTGTTTTCTATTTTGCAAATGGGAATAGATACGACGGAGAATATAAAGATGATAAAAGGAATGGTCATAGTGTTTTCTATTTTGCAAATGGTAATAGATACGACGGAAAAGTTAAAGATGATAAAAAGAATGGTCATAGTGTTTCCTGTTTTGCAAATGGTAATAGATACGACGGAGAATTTCAAGATGGTTAAATGAATGGTCATGCTGTTTACTATTTTGCAAATGGTAATAGATATCATGGAGAATTTAAAGATGGTAAAATGAATGGTCATGGTGTTTAATATTTTGCAAATGGTAATAGATACGACGGAGAATTTAAAGATGGTAAAATGAATGGTCATGGAGTTTACTATTTTGCAAATGGTAAAAGATACGATGGAGAACTTAAAGAAGATAAAAGGAATGGTCATGGTGTTAACTATTTTGCAAATGGTAAAAGATACGATGGAGAATTTAAAGATTATAATAGGAATGGTCATGGTGTTTTATATTTTGCAAATGGTGAAAGATACGACGGAGAATTTAAAGATGGTAAAAAGAATGGTCATGGTGTTTACTATTTTGCAAATGGTAAAAGATACGACGGAGAATTTAAAGATGATAAAAAGAATGGTCATGGTGTTTACTAATTTGCAAATGGTAATAGATACGACGGAGAATTTCAAGATGATAAAAAGAATGGTCATGGTGTTTTCTATTTTGCAAATGGTAATAGATACGACGGAGAATTTAAAGATGATAAAAAGAATGGTCATTGTGTTTTATATTTTACAAATGGTAATTGATACGACGGAGAATTTAAAGATGATAAAAAGAATGGTCATGGTGTTTACTAATTTGCAAATGGGAATAGATACGACGGAGAATTTAAAGATGGTAAAAAGAATGGTTATGGTGTTTACTATTTTGCAAATCGTAAAAGATACGATGGAGAATTTAAAGATGATAAAAGGAATGGTCATTGTGTTTTCTATTTTGCAAATGGTAATCGATACGACGGAAAATTTAAAGATGACAAAAAGAATGGTCATGGTGTTTCCTTTTTTGCAAATGCTAATAGATACGACGGAGAATTTAAAGATGGTAATTGAATGGTCAAGCTGTTTACTATTTTGCAAATGGTAATAGATACGACGGAGAATTTAAAGATGGTAAAAAGAATGGTAATGGTGTTTACTATTTTGCAAATGGTAAAAGATACGATGGAGAATTTAAAGATGATAAAAGGAATGGTCATTGTGTTTTTCGTTTTTGCAAATGGTAATAGATACGAAGGAAAATTTAAAGATGATAAAAAGAATGGTCATAGTGTTTCCTATTTTGCAAATGGTAAAAGATACGATGGAGAATTTAAAGATGGTAAAATGAATGGTCATGGTGTTTACTATTTTGCAAATTGTAATAGATACGACGGAGAATTTAAAGATGATAAAAAGAATGGTCATTGTGTTTTCTATTTTGCAAATGGGAATAGATACGACGGAGAATTTAAAGATGGTAAAAAGAATGGCAATGGTGTTTACTATTTTGCAAATGGTAAAAGATACGATGGTGAATTTATTGATGATAAAAGGAATGGTCATTGTGTTTTCTATTTTGCAAATGGTAATAGAAACGACGGAAAATTTAAAGATGATAAAAAGAATGGTCATAGTGTTTCCTATTTTGCAAATGGTAATAGATACGACGGAGAATTTAAAGATGGTAAAATGAATGGTCATGCTGTTTACTATTTTGCAAATGGTAATAGATAATATGGAGAATTTAAAGATGGTAAAATGAATGTTCATGGTGTTTACTATTTTGCAAATGGTAAAAGATACGACGAAGAATTTAAAGATGGTAAAAAGAATGGTCATGGTGTTTACTATTTTGCAAATGGTAGAAGATACGATGGAGAATTTAAAGATGATAAAAGGAATGGTCATAGTGTTTACTATTTTGCAAATGGTAAAAGATAAGATGCAGAATTTAAAGATTATAAAAGGAATGGTCATGGTGTTTTATATGTTGCAAATGGTGAAAGATACGACGGAGAATTTAAAGATGGTAAAAAGAATGGTCATGGTGTTTACTATTTTGCAAATGGTAAAAGATACGACGGAGAATTTAAAGATGATAAAAAGAATGGTCATGGTGTTTACTAATTTGCAAATGGTAATAGATACGACGGAGAATTTCAAGATGATAAAAAGAATGGTCATGGTGTTTTCTATTTTGCAAATGGTAATAGATACGACGGAGAATTTAAAGATGATAAAAAGAATGGTCATTGTGTTTTATATTTTACAAATGGTAAATGATACGACGGAGAATTTAAAGATGATAAAAAGAATGGTAATGGTGTTTCCTTTTTTGCAAATGCTAATAGATACGACGGAGAATTTAAAGATGGTAATTGAATGGTCAAGCTGTTTACTATTTTGCAAATGGTAATAGATACGACGGAGAATTTAAAGATGGTAAAAAGAATGGTAATGGTGTTTACTATTTTGCAAATGGTAAAAGATACGATGGAGAATTTAAAGATGATAAAAGGAATGGTCATTGTGTTTTTCGTTTTTGCAAATGGTAATAGATACGACGGAAAATTTAAAGATGATAAAAAGAATGGTCATAGTGTTTCCTATTTTGCAAATGGTAATAGATACGATGGAGAATTTAAAGATGGTAAAATGAATGGTCATGGTGTTTACTATTTTGCAAATTGTAATAGATACGACGGAGAATTTAAAGATGATAAAAAGAATGGTCATTGTGTTTTCTATTTTGCAAATGGGAATAGATACGACGGAGAATTTAAAGATGGTAAAAAGAATGGTAATGGTGTTTACTATTTTGCAAATGGTAAAAGATACGATGGTGAATTTATTGATGATAAAAGGAATGGTCATTGTGTTTTCTATTTTGCAAATGGTAATAGAAACGACGGAAAATTTAAAGATGATAAAAAGAATGGTCATAGTGTTTCCTATTTTGCAAATGGTAATAGATACGACGGAGAATTTAAAGATGGTAAAATGAATGGTCATGCTGTTTACTATTTTGCAAATGGTAATAGATAATATGGAGAATTTAAAGATGGTAAAATGAATGGTCATGGTGTTAACTATTTTGCAAATGGTAAAAGATACGACGAAGAATTTAAGGATGGTAAAAAGAATGGTCATGGTGTTTACAATTTTGCAAATGGTAAAAGATATGATGCAGAATTTAAAGATTATAAAAGGAATGGTCATGGTGTTTTATATGTTGCAAATGGTGAAAGATACGACGGAGAATTTAAAGATGGTAAAAAGAATGGTCATGGTGTTTACTATTTTGCAAATGGTAAAAGATACGACGGAGAATTTAAAGATGATAAAAAGAATGGTCATGGTGTTTACTAATTTGCAAATGGTAATAGATACGACGGAGAATTTCAAGATGATAAAAAGAATGGTCATGGTGTTTTCTATTTTGCAAATGGTAATAGATACGACGGAGAATTTAAAGATGATAAAAAGAATGGTCATTGTGTTTTATATTTTACAAATGGTAATTGATACGACGGAGAATTTAAAGATGATAAAAAGAATGGTAATGGTGTTTACTATTTTGCAAATGGTAAATGATACGACGGAGAATTTAAAGATGGTAAAAAGAATGGTCATGGTGTTTACTATTTTGCAAATGGTAGAATATACGATGGAGAATTTAAAGATGATAAAAGGAATGGTCATGGTGTTTACTATTTTGCAAATGGTAAAAGATAAGATGCAGAATTTAAAGATTATAAAAGGAATGGTCATGGTGTTTTATATGTTGCAAATGGTGAAAGATACGACGGAGAATTTAAAGATGGTAAAAAGAATGGTCATGGTGTTTACTATTTTGCAAATGGTAAAAGATACGACGGAGAATTTAAAGATGATAAAAAGAATGGTCATGGTGTTTACTAATTTGCAAATGGTAATAGATACGACGGAGAATTTCAAGATGATAAAAAGAATGGTCATGGTGTTTTCTATTTTGCAAATGGTAATTGATACGACGGAGAATTTAAAGATGATAAAAAGAATGGTAATGGTGTTTACTAATTTGCAAATGGTAAATGATACGACGGAGAATTAAAAGATGGTAAAAAGAATGATCATGGTGTTTACTATTTTGCAAATGGTAATAGATACGACGTAGAATTTAAAGATGATAAAAAGAATGGTCATGGTGTTTACTATTTTGCAAATGGTAATAGATACGACGAAGAATTTAAAGATGGTAAAAAGAATGGTCATGGTGTTTACTATTATGCAAATGGTGATAAATACGAAGCGGAATATAAAGAAGGAGAGCCTTTATAATAATCACGATTTATTCAATAAATGTTCAAAATAAACTTCTTATTTTTTTAAACTGTTAATACTTAAGAGTCTAGTTCTGAAAAAGTAAAAAGCATTGTGAATTTTGATACAAAAACAGAATCAAAATATATAAAATTAGAAAGCTTAATTTCTGAAGGGCCACAATATGTTCTCTAAATTGAAGCAACAGAATTTAAATTTTGGTATTTTTCAAATTTTGTTTTTGTATTTGTACCAAAATTTACAGTACCTATGTATAGCTGACTTTTTAAATTGTTTTTGTTGGAAATTAATAATTCTTGTAATACAAATGAATATTTATGTAGTTTTTATAAGAAAATAATTTTTTGGATGCATCAATTAATATTTATATCCTATGTTTTCTCAATTTTTTTCAGAATCATAATTGGCACAAAATTCTGGACAAATTGTTTAGCTCCTTTTTTTTTAAATTTTGTCCTACTAAGTTAGTTGTTATTAAGTCATTATTCTAATTTTTTTGTTTTTAAGATTATCAAACCAATTTAATTTTTGTTTTTTCTTAATTTAATTAATAATATATTTTTAATTAGAGTTTTTTTTAACTATAGAAAATCTTCTTTAAAAGGGCATTGTGAAATTTGGTACAATAAACAAAAACAAAATATTGAAAATGTCAAAACTAAAGTTCTGAAAAACTAAAACATGTTCTGTAAATTGTAGCAAATGATACATCTTTTGTAAATACCATACATCCATACCTTCACTTAAAGTTGAGTTAGATTTTTAATATAATATGATATCCCAAATTCACAATTGTCTGAATTTTGCAATTTTATTGCAGAGGTTTATAGAATCAGTATATTGGTGGTACAAAGAATGTATCAGTGGCTTCTTTTTACAGAACATGTTTTGGTCCTTGAGAACTCAAGCTCTCGCATTTTTAATAACGTAATTGCTCGATTTTAGTGACATGTCACTAAAGTTGGGTTTTCAGCTTTAGTGACATGTTATTAAGTATCGAACACTGATTTTAATTTTGACCTTTTTCGAATAATGCGGCATTTCTTTTAAGTCCAAAATTTTTTTTAGAATTTATTTGAAACAAAATATAAAAATTAGATAAAATAAAAAAATAAAAATGATATAAACAATAAAAATAAAAAATAAACCAACAAAAGAATCACAAAAATAAAAACAATTAACACCAAAACTAATTCTAACATTTCTGACACTTCTGACGAAGTGCCTTGACTATCCCTATGGTAAACATAGGCCTGATAAAATGCCCAGAAAAGAGAATTAGGCCAAGGATAACGGCATTTGGGCTCTTGAACCGTTTAAAATACCTAGAAAAAGGATAAACAAATTTCATCAGTTAAAAATCTAAGAAATAAAAAATCAATTAATTTTTAATAATTTTAATGGGTCTACCTACTCCCAAAAAACAAACAAAAAACTGTCACCCTCAAATCAAAAACTTTTCGTCACATAGAAAAAATTTTCAGCACAAAAATAACTTGACCAAGACAGAAATTGCTCTCCACAAATAAATAAACTTCTGACTCAAATTTTTTCATAAATTTTCAAAACTGTTCAACACAATAAAAACTTTAAAGCAAACATTTTTTTAATTTCTATTAAAAACTGCCACAAAAAATAATTGTAAAAAATAATAAATTTGTTACCAATGAGCCCTTAAAAAGATCCTTGAAAACGACGAATTTCTTAATAAACCTAAAAAAAGTCTATCATTTCCTACCTTCACTAATATATTTCCAATTCGTCATCTAATTAATATCTATTCTTCATCTAATAAATTTCCTTTTGAGTATAATTATATATATCTACACTAATAAATTAAATGGAACCTAATAAATTTCGAAGTCTTCTCTAATTAATTAAACCTCATTTAAATAAATTCGTCATCATCAAACCAATTCAGAGAATTACGAGGAAAAAAACTTCGGTCTTTAAGTTGCTTTTAAAGGCATTGGGAAATGGTCTTCGTGAAATGTAAGGTATGAAGGTAAATTATTTTTCAATATATTTTCTAATTAAAATTGAGAAATTATAAGAAATCAAATATTTAATGTTATTTTATTTTGGATTCTTTTTAATCTTGACTTTATGACTTTTAGCTAAATTTTGTGATTACTTATACTTATAATTTACGAATAATACATTAAATTGACTTTTATTTTAATTGACAAATTAATATTTTTTTAAAGATATTTAATTAAATTAAATGACGCTTAATATTAACATTTAATTTTATATTTATGTTGATTAGTTTTTAAAAAAATTTTACAAAAACCAATATTGATCGTATAAAATAACAAAATACCGTAAACTCGCCCAAACAACCCCGGGGGTACAAATCGTAAATTTGGTTTTTTACCAGGCATCTAACACGTGTTTTCAATTTTTTAGGAAAATACTTTTACTTTGACATAAAAACTAAAAATTCGGTTTTTAGTGGGCATTAAATGAGTCAAAAATGAATATTTTTATTTGATTTTAAAAAAAATTAAATTTTATTTGAAAAATGACTTTTTTGTTTTAATGCGTGCACTACATATGAATATGAATATGAATTTTTGGTATTTTTGCATGCTTTTCATTTTGAGCTCGAAATAAAATATTAGCTAAAATTAAATTCTCAAAATGAGTTTAACGCCAACTACAACGAAAACTGGTACTAGACGTCGTTTTACGAATCGTTTTAAGTCTAAAGTTGTATTATTTTATCGCCAACAAAAAGAACTTAGAGAAATCAGTTCAGCACAGAAAGATGGAAGTGGAAATCATGCTTCAAACAATCAACCAATCAATAAAAAACGAAGTGAGCAAGTTTTTGGGAGTATGAGTTTCATTTCGCGAATAACTGGTATTTATCGTCGCTTAATATCCTATTGGATTGAACATGGCGATGAGATTTTGAAGAGTAAATCCAAGCTAACTACTTTCAAACTGAAAACCAACAAATCGAATTGTGTTTGACCTCCAATGGAACTTAGACTTTCAAACTGGATAATAGCCAAAAGAGAGGCCGGCGCCAGTATAGCTGGCTTTCAGATCAAAGTAAAGGCTGTCGAAATATACAACGAAATTCATCCGATTAATTTTGAAACAGATAACATTGATGTATCAACACCTCCTGAAAACAGTTCAGCGACTACTTGTTCATTACCTCTCGTTGATTTTAAAGCATCTGATGGCTGGCTCAGTAATTTTTGTCAAAGGAGAGGATTTGTTTTAAGGAGAGTTTCTTCATGTGGTCGAGAGCTTCCACAAAATTGCTTGAGCATTATTTTCGCGTTTTACCGCGATCTGACGAAAGCCATAGAAGACAACGGTTTTGAACCTGGACAAATACTGAACATGGACGAATCTTACCAATACCTTGATGCACCAAGTAAAATATTTTAGTTTGAATTTGCTACTAAAACCTTTTGACTAATTAACGATTGTAGGCCACTACACATATTCGCTAAAAGGTGTAAAGCGAACAGTCGTTCAAACAACTGGCGCCGAAAAAACAAGACTTTCAGGAGCATGGACTGGAGCAGCTGATGGAACGAAGTTGCCATTATATTTGATTGTACCTCGGGTCAACGCTTTGCCAGACTTTCGTTTGCCAGAAAATGTATTAGTAACTTATCGCCATGATAGTTATATTCAATACTGAGACCATTATTTCATATATTCAACGAATTTTGATCCCTTACAAGTATGCCAACAATTTCGAAAAAATACTGCCTCTAATTGATTCTGCTCGCTGTCATTTAACTCCACCAGTTTATAATTATTGCGCTGAAAATGGAATTGTTTTGCTTTTCATTCCACCAAGATTGACGAATCTTTTACAACCGGAAGACGTTGCTTGGTTCGCTTCTTTGAAGAAGGGCTATAGAAAAAAATGGAACAATTGGTATATGAACGATGTACGAGTTTTTACAAATCAAGGCAATACCAAGTCTCCAGGATATGCAAAGTTTGTTGAATGGTTGGGTGAGCTCTGGAACAATTTCGAAACTGATTTAGTAAAGAAGAGCTTTGCTTCTTGTGGAATCAAGCCACATAGAATCAATCAGGATGTAATTGAAGTTGATTTTCAAGAATTGCACGGTCCTTTAAAGGAGATGGTAAAAAAAAATATCGTTATCAATTCCTACATAGATAAAGATTGCGAGCTACAGGACGCGAACATGATTTTTTCCAAATCAAATGATAAAGATCTTTTTGGAGAAGATGACTCAACGAGCGCATCAGCTGAAACTGAACAGGGCGTATCATCAGATGAAAATGAAATTCCAGAAAAAACCGACTCTTTGGAGATGGATAACGACTTAATGACGACTCAAGAGTCGGCTTTAATTCAAAATCTTGAAGCGGCCATACCAAGATCAAGTTCGAACCGGTTGAGTTTAAAAGATGCTACAAACATTTTAAATCTGGAGCGCATTAAACTACCTACTTCATCTGCTGCAACAGATAGCGAGGATAAAGAAAATGAAACTCACGCACAGTTCCAGTTGACTCCTCCAACCAACGAGACGAATAAAACAACATCAGGACAAAATAAAAAAAAAAGCCCTGAGACCGAGCCTGAGATCCCAGTTCCGAAAAAAAGGGGAAGAAAGCTAGGTAGCAAAAATAAGAAAACGATTGAAAGAGAGGCTAAAGAGGCTAAATGAAATCAAAAGAAAAAGAAAATTCTCATAAATAATTTATTTTTAATTCAGAAAATCTTTAAAACCGAATTCTCACTTTTGACCCCGGCAATAAATACGAAAAGTCATTTTTCAAATAAAATTTAATTTTTTTTAAAATCAAATAAAAATATTCATTTTTGACTCATTTAATGCCCACTTAAAACCGAATTTTTAGTTTTTATGTCAAAGTAAAAGTATTTTCCTAAAAAATTCAAAACACGTGTTAGATGCCTGGTAAAAAACCAAATTTACGATTTTTACCCCCGGGGTTGTTTGGGCGAGTTTACGGTAATAAAATAATATTTTTTTTTAGTAATTTTAACAATTAAAATTGATAAGCTTGAAAAAAATTAATTTTAGGTTTTTTGTTAGAATTTTAATTTTTACCAATTAATTTTCTTTCAAATTTAAAAAATCACATTTTTTCAAAATTAATTAAAATTAAATTATCAGAAAAGTCACTTTTATAGGACATTGTGAATTTTGGTACAAAAAACAAAAACAAAATATTGAAAATGCCAAAGCTTAAGTTCTGAAGGACCAAAACATGTTCTGTAAGTCACTGACTTGACTTTTAAAAATTTTGTATTCGACTGTGCTGTAGATTAGAGAACTATAAGTTAAGATTAGAATTAATAATTTAACTATTAATTCATTAATATCTTAATTTTAATTATTAAAAAGGACAGAAAGAACAATAAAGAACAGTGTCAAATAAAATGAATAAATAATCTAATAAAGTTCAAAAAGTATAGAAAGGATTTTTACTTTTTAATAATCTCTATCTCAATTTTAGACAATGATTTTTTAACATTAAATTCAATTGACAACAATTTACTTCAAACTGGTCAGTAACATCCGTCAATTAGTAAGGATTATTAAAGGGGTTGTGAAGTTCGTTTCAATTCGATCTTTTCAATTCAGAAAAATATGAATAACTTTTTTACTAAATTAAAATGCTTAATTTTAAACAAATTTTCTTAATTCAGTAAAATAAGTCTGCAAAATACTCTGTAATTTTCTGCATTTTTCACATCATTAAAAAGTATTCTAATCAACTGTGCAAGTATATTGCAGAGTTTATGCAGACATATATTTTCGGATTAAGCAAAGTTGCTTAAACATTAAGCATTTTACAGAACTAAATTATCTCTTTTAACATAAAAGTTATTAAAGTTTTTCTGAATTGAAACGATCGAATTGAAATGAACTTCGCAACCCCATTAGTAAAGGCTTAGAATTTTTCAATCATCAAAAATCATCATTTTCCTTAAAATTCTCTTTGCATTCTAAAAATGCTCATGTGAAATAAAAATAGTTTTTTTGTCTAAAAAATTTAAGTAAAATTAAAATGATTTTTTAAATAAAAAAGTAAAATAAATTAAAAAATAAAATAAATAATTTAAAATTTAAAAGAATTGGAGTTGTTGGTCTAATTGTTAATTGCAATGCCTATTTCGTTAAAGTTATACTCTTATCTTCGATCTATGATTCACTGAATTTCTCTTCGAGACCAATCATTTTTTTAAAAATAATTAGATATAAAAGAAGTAATTCTATATTCAAGAAGTTATTTTGTTTGCAAGAAATTATTTTATTAGCAAGTAGTGATTTTGTGTAGTGCAAGTAATTTTGTAATAAAGTATTTTTAGAAAAGTGAGATTTTTTAGTGATTAAAAAGAAAAATTAGTGCTCAAAAGAATTTAAAGCCATTAGTAAATGAAATAGCAATAGTTAGGTTTGACTTTTTATTTTTTAAAGATTAAAAGAATTAATGATCAAGACCATTCAGGTCATTTAACACTCAAAGGACCAAGGGGTCTTAAAGACCCTTTTTGATGCTTATTTTGCTCTTTGCTCAATATATTTAATCATTTTTGACATTTTTTTTTTCATCAAATATTAAATCAAAAAAATATTATAATAAATTCATTTTTGTTTTAAAATCTTTTTATTTTTCTACAAAAAAAAATATATAAGGTGCATTTAAGGCAAAACTACGTCACTACTCTGGGATTCTAAATTTTTTTACAAATTCGTGTTCCCCATGTATGATAACCCATGTTTGGTGGTTTTTTTACGTTTTTACCTATTTCAGGTAAAAAGTTATTTAACTTTGAAAAAAGGCGTTTTTTGATGCATAGCAACATTAGAAACCCTTTTTTCTCCCAAAAATACTCCGATTTTTATATATTTTTTTTTATTTTCTGATTTTAAATGCTTTAAATTTTATTATTCTTGATTTAAAAATAAAAAATATTCTTAATTTACCTGTTTTTTTTTTACTTTTATACCTTTTTTTTCACAAAAAAGAGAGCCGAGCTTCGTTGGCAGGTGAATATATCTAATATTGTATATCAGTAGATAGATCTACTCAATACGCACAAACTATTGAAGAGTTTTTTTTCATATGACCCCTACTTTCCAAGATATTTACCTTTTACTGGCAGCTGTTTTTGAGAAAAAATTCAAATTTTTAATTTTTCAGTCTTATAAAACTAAATTTTTGACTTATGTCATTAAAAATCATTTTCTTTTAATTTTAATAACTAAATTAATTAGAATTTAAAGTTGAAAATTTTTTTTTATATTAAATTTTAGGTTTTTACTTAAATCTAGACATAATTTTTTTTGAAAGAATAACAAAAATGATAAAAGACATTTATTTTTGCAATTTGTAACATTTTTTAACATTATTTGAATAAATAATCTAGTTTATTTTATCTAATAAGCAAATCTATTTTTAGGGGTTTTTAGGACCGTATGGTCCTTAACGTAATAAAAAATATTGGGCCTTTGAGTGTTTAGATGTTTCGCTTACTCGCTTCAATTAGATGTTAAAAATAGCATGAAAAAATGTCAAAATATTGAGAGTTATTCAAAAAATTTCATAAAGAATTTATTTAAATTATTTAATTTTTGCAAATTTTTTGGGAACGGACATTTTAGAGAAAAAAAAGTTAGAGAATTTTTTTTTTAGAGAATAATCATTTAGAAAAAAAAATATAGCGAAACTAGTAATTAATTAAAATAATTGATTAATAAAAAAAAAAAAATCTATGACATTAAAATATTAGACAATCTATTCAAAAATAAATCAACGTTTGAAACATCATAATCTAGCACATCATAATCAACTGCTGGTTCATTGTTTTTATATTGCCTTGGTTTACTCGGTTTTAAGACTACAGTAATAGGCTTATAGTTTTTATTAGACCTAAGCCGACTAACAAAAGGTGAATTAAAAATGTTCATTTTTGCATGAAATAAAAAATATTAGTTTGAAGTTTTTTTCTCTAAGATTAATATCTAAAAGAAATATTCTCTAAGTTTTTTTCTCTAAGTTGTATGCCCTTCTCTAAAAAAATATTCTCTAATTTATTTCTTCTCTAAAATGTTCATTGTCCCAAATTTTTAAGTTAAATTTAGATATTTCCTCAACTTAGTTTAATAAAATAATAACAATTTGTTCCTTTTCTATACTAGCGGATAATTGGGGAGGCGCTCATCTCCTTTTCTAGAACCTTATTTAAATATAATTTAAAGAAGGATCAAGATTTTTTATTTATTTATTTTAACAACCTTCCAAAAAAATTTAACAAATTACTATTTAAAAAAATAATATGTCGCCTAGTTTTGAATATTAAATCCAAGTCAAATTTTTCCAAGGAAAAAAATAACCAGTATGGTTTTTGATTGTTAAGTTTAGATGCTTATGTTCTTTGTAATAAACATAAAGTTCTTTGAAAGGAACTGGCCTATTTAAAAGTGCCAAAAGTCCATACCCGGAATGACTAATAACTCCAATGTCACAATTTTGCATCATATGAAAATCGAATATGACAGATTCTAATCCTCTACACTCTTTGTCACCCTGCTTATCAATGTGAAAACTAGAATTTTTATTGTAAATTACTTCATTTTTGGGAAAATAGAGATTGAATAAATATGCTAAAAGTAAACGATATTTTTTGAAAAATGGAATATTATTCAAAAATTTTAAAAAATATCAAGCAAAAATGCGGAGGACATTTAGGTGTTAAAAGAACATATGCCAAAATAAGACAAAAATATCTCTGGGCTGATATGACCAAAGACATAAAAGAATGGATTAACTCATGTAAAACTTGTGCTTTGACTAAAAATCCACTTCCAACAAAAGCTACACTAGTGCCAATTAACAATTTCAACAAGCCTTTCGATATGCTAGGGGTGGATATATTAGGCCCTCTTCCGGAAACACCAAGAAACAACAAATACATACTTATATTTACAGACTACCTGTCAAAATGTGTAGAAGCTTTTCCAATAAAAAAGATTGATGCAGCGACAATAGCAAAAATTTTTGTCGAGGAAATAATTACAAGGCATTCAGGACCGGAAAAATTATTATCAGATCAGGGTAGACAATTCATGTAGAATCTAGTTCAAGAAATTTGTAACTACATGAGAATAAAGAAACTGGCTACAACACCATATCATCCTCAAACAAACGGGCAAACTGAACGTTTTAATAAAACTATTTGCCAAATCCTTAGCACGTATTGTAACGACCATCAAACCAATTGGGACGAATATATCAATGTAGCATTATTTGCATACAGAACTAGTCACCATGAAACCACCGGAAAAACGCCTTTTGAATTACTATATTGTAGGGATGCTAGACTACCAATCCAATTAGATAAACATGCAATTATCCAATTAAAAGATTTTAATAGAATATGGCACGAAACAAAGTTAAGGATCGAAAGGGTAAACGTTAGACGAAAAACACATTACGACGAAAAGCGTAACTTGCTCAATTTCAAGAAAAACGATCTGGTAAGAATAAATTCTCCCGCAATTAAGCAAGGTCTAACTCATAAGCCCAATAGAAACAAATGGATAGGACCATTTAAAGTTAAACGAATTATCAATGATGTAAACGCCGAAATAGAACAAGAAAAAGGAAAAACCAAAATAGTACATATAAACAGATTGAAGCACGCCGAAAATTTGTATCGAACTAACGAACCAAAAAGCATTTTAAAAAAACAAAACTACTGCAGTCAATCGAAAGTTAAAAAACATGTAAGATTTGGCAATGATACTACAATGGATTTAGTAAGGCCAAATTATTCATTTAATCTTAGGCCTAGAATTAAACGAGTATAAATATATCAAACATTTAATGTGAAGATTTTAGTTTCAACGGAATTACGAAAATGCCAATTTCAAAATCAAAGCTTTGGAAAATACAAAAAGAGAAGGAATTAATAAACAAATATAGAATGACTACGAAACTCCCGAACTACGAAAGGAAAAGAAGTCCTTCACCAAATACATACGCAAATCGGAAGGCAATGAAAGATGAGATTAAACAAAGAAATATGGGAAAGAAAACAAAACAAAAAGAAGTTTCAAAATTAAGTGAATTTGTTAAAGCAAAAATCAAAGAAGGAGAACGAAAATTTAAGCAAGAGCAGGACATTTACATAAATCTGAATTACAAGCAAAGAAGAGCAATTTTGATAAAAGAAAAAAGGGAAAAATGGGAGAAAGGAAACAAACAAAAAGACAATGAAAAAGAAAATCAGGAAAAAACAAACAATGAGCAACACGAAAAACATAGCGAGTCAGACAAAAGAAAGCGAAGAAAATCATGCGAATCAAAGTTAAAAATTAAACTACCAACTGGTGAGAATTGCTCGGAGATCTTAGAATTAAATGAAGATTTTACATTAGCAATAATAAGAAACCAGTACGTCAAACTTAGTTTGAAATACCATCAAGACAAGGGAAATTATGATGGAGAACGCATGAAACTCATTAATGCAGCATACAAAAAACTTAAAAACTTTTTTTAAAATTTTATATTTTTAATTTTTTTTTTTATTTCTATTCTATTTTAGTTTTGTAATACTTCGTTTTCAAGAAAAACAAATATTTAGTTCAAATTTTCCTTTAAAAAAGAAAAATTTTAAAAAAGAAAAGGGGATGTCATACCCAAAGACAACTATCTTGAAAACGAAGTAACTTTATAATATTTAAAAGATGTCGCTTTTAAATATTATAAGTTGATTGTGAAAACTTTATTTATTTGTTCAAACTTTTAATATAAATAAATGTACGAGCCAGCTACCAAAGCAGATATATAATATATATTCTACTAACTGGCAAGTGAAATAAAACTGTCTTTTATTTATCCTTGCTTGTGTCATCCATTTATTGGCGTGACACTATGATTCAAAAAAAAGCCTCTTCTTTACAAGATCCTTTAAATTATAGACCAATTAGTATAACCAGTTGTTTAGGAAAGCTCCTGGAACGCATAGTTTATTCAAGATTATACAATTTTTTGGAACAAAATTCACTCCTTATCCAGGAGCAATCTGGATTTAGGAAACACCGGCGAACAGCAGATAATCTTTTCTTTTTAATTCAAAAAATTGTGGAATCATTTAATAGAAAAAAAAGAGTTTGCGGCCTTTTTTGACATTTCTAAAGCCTTTGATAGGGTTTGGCATGAAGGTTTACTTTTTAAATTGATTAAAATAAATCCACCTCATTACTTGACTAACTGGATTAGATCCATTTTAGACTCTAGGTCATTTAAGTTAAATGTGAATGAACATCTGAGCGAAGAATATCAAATAACTGCAGGTGTTCCTCAAGGCTCAGTAATTAGTCCTCTTATATTTAGTATATATATTAATGACATCCCCAAAAGAAACAAAACAAATAATGAATTATCTCTGCTTTTCGCAGATGATCTAGTAACATTCTTCAGTTATAACAAAAAGGGGAACCTAGAAAATAAGTTTAATAAATTCCTCAACGAACTAGAACAATTGCTTATTAAATGGAAAATGAAGATATCAGTTGAAAAGTCGTGTTCAGTAGTCTTTTCCAGATACATAAAAGAGAGTGATAATCTTAACTTAAAAATTTATGGAAACAGAATAGTGAGCCAAAAAGAAATCAAATTTCTTGATATTAAATTTGATTCTGAGTTAAATTTTAATATACTGTTAGACGAAATTAAAGAACGCTGCAATAAAAGGCTAAATATTATTAAGATATTGTCAAAAAAAAATGGGGTCTTAATAAAAACACACTAGGAAATCTTTATAAATCCTTAATCGGATCAATTTTAGATTATTCTTTTCCTTGCTTAAATTCGTTTTCAGAAAATAATATCAAAAAACTACAAGCAATTCAGAATACAGCAGTCAGATCTATTCTTAAGTTAAAATATGATACTCCCTCCAACATCGTGCATCATGAGGCTTATAATAAACTATAATTACTAATAGTCTCGAATAGGCTTTTTGAATTGAGTGAGAGATATGTTGGGACAGGACTGAGTCATTCTATTCCATTGGTTGTAAGACTGGTAAAGATTCAACATTTGATTAAAGAAATAAAAAAAAGAAAATAAATTAAGAATTAAAGCATACTTTAAGATAGCATAAATTAAGACACTTAGCGAACGTTGAGTACAATCAATATTGAGAATAGAATTGCACAGTTCAGCTATCATGTGGACAGAATCAATGCTTCCAGTTGTATAAGCAGAAGTATCAGCAAGTTCATTAGTAGATGAAGCAATAGAAGTAAGAGTCGACGATGTTGGTAAAAATCTTGGTTCAATATTCACTACCTCCTTAATTTGCTCGGCTGCAAGCCTCTGCTGGAGCAATTTTCTTAAATGCTGTTTTTGCTTTTTCATTTTCAACTTTAAATTCTAATTAATTTAGTTATTAAAATTAAAAGAAAATGATTTTTAATGACATAAGTCAAAAATTTAGTTTTATAAGACTGAAAAATTAAAAATTTGAATTTTTTCTCAAAAACAGCTGCCAGTAAAAGGTAAATATCTTGGAAAGTAGGGGTCATATGAAAAAAAGCTCTTCAATAGTTTGTGCGTATTGAGTAGATCTATCTACTGATATACAATATTAGATATATTCACCTGCCAACGAAGCTCGGCTCTCTTTTTTGTGAAAAAAAAGGTATAAAAGAAAAAAAAAAACAGGTAAATTAAGAATATTTTTTATTTTTAAATCAAGAATAATAAAATTTAAAGCATTTAAAATCAGAAAATAAAAAAAAATATATAAAAATCGGAGTATTTTTGGGAGAAAAAAGGGTTTCTAATGTTGCTATGCATCAAAAAACGCCTTTTTTCAAAGTTTTTCAATTAAATTGAACACCAAGCTAATTATGCTTTAAATTACAAAATCTACTTAAATTTAATAATTCCTTTTATAAATTACAATTTATGAACCATGTCTCGACGAAAAGCTGCCTTACAAGCCCTTGAACTTCTTAGTAATGCGGTCGATACCCAATCAGTAGCCTTTGATGATGATGATAATGATTATGAGGATAATGATGATTTTGATAATGATTTTGAAGATGAAATGGAAACAACAAATCAGCCTAATGCTGAATATGATTCATATGAAGACTCTGATAATGAAGAAACTGAAGAAACTTACATAGACAAAACTTCGAAAAATGGAACGATATGGATAATATTGAAAGATGGGGAAGTGACAAGTCTTAGAAAACAGATTAATTTTAATGAGAAAGTTATGCTACACGTCAGATAAATGAGACCAAACTTTCAGCATTTATTAGGATTTTTGACCTGTCGATGATAAATGTTATATTGAATTGTACGATTTGTCATGCGAAAGCTGCCGATCTTCAAGTTTCATTTACAAAAGAAGACATACTAGCTTTTATCGGTTTACTTTATTACTTGTTTACTTGTTTACGCTTAGCAAGCACAGAGATTGATTCATCTGGAAAAAAAAGGTGTCAAATTAGGTTATGTAATGGAAAGAAATCGAACTTTAATTGTGACAAATGCAAACAATTTACATGTGGTCCTTGTCTAGGATGGAAGGTTTTCAAATCGATTTGTAAAAATTGTTACGATCAAGGACTGAGAATTTAGATAAAATTTTAATTTTTTTGGTAAAAAAATTTTTCTCTTGTATTTTTATCAAATTTTTTTTTATATTAAATTTTAGGTTTTTACTTAAATCTAGACATAATTTTTTTTGAAAGAATAACAAAAATGATAAAAGACATTTATTTTTGCAATTTGTAACATTTTTTAACATTATTTGAATAAATAATCTAGTTTATTTTATCTAATAAGCAAATCTATTTTTAGGGGTTTTTAGGACCGTATGGTCCTTAACGTAATAAAAAATATTGGGCCTTTGAGTGTTTAGATGTTTCGCTTACTCGCTTCAATTAGATGTTAAAAATAGCATGAAAAAATGTCAAAATATTGAGAGTTATTCAAAAAATTTCATAAAGAATTTATTTAAATTATTTAATTTTTGCAAATTTTTTGGGAACGGACATTTTAGAGAAAAAAAAGTTAGAGAATTTTTTTTTTAGAGAATAATCATTTAGAAAAAAAAATATAGCGAAACTAGTAATTAATTAAAATAATTGATTAATAAAAAAAAAAAAATCTATGACATTAAAATATTAGACAATCTATTCAAAAATAAATCAACGTTTGAAACATCATAATCTAGCACATCATAATCAACTGCTGGTTCATTGTTTTTATATTGCCTTGGTTTACTCGGTTTTAAGACTACAGTAATAGGCTTATAGTTTTTATTAGACCTAAGCCGACTAACAAAAGGTGAATTAAAAATGTTCATTTTTGCATGAAATAAAAAATATTAGTTTGAAGTTTTTTTCTCTAAGATTAATATCTAAAAGAAATATTCTCTAAGTTTTTTTCTCTAAGTTGTATGCCCTTCTCTAAAAAAATATTCTCTAATTTATTTCTTCTCTAAAATGTTCATTGTCCCAAATTTTTAAGTTAAATTTAGATATTTCCTCAACTTAGTTTAATAAAATAATAACAATTTGTTCCTTTTCTATACTAGCGGATAATTGGGGAGGCGCTCATCTCCTTTTCTAGAACCTTATTTAAATATAATTTAAAGAAGGATCAAGATTTTTTATTTATTTATTTTAACAACCTTCCAAAAAAATTTAACAAATTACTATTTAAAAAAATAATATGTCGCCTAGTTTTGAATATTAAATCCAAGTCAAATTTTTCCAAGGAAAAAAATAACCAGTATGGTTTTTGATTGTTAAGTTTAGATGCTTATGTTCTTTGGAATAAACATAAAGTTCTTTGAAAGGAACTGGCCTATTTAAAAGTGCCAAAAGTCCATACCCGGAATGACTAATAACTCCAATGTCACAATTTTGCATCATATGAAAATCGAATATGACAGATTCTAATCCTCTACACTCTTTGTCACCCTGCTTATCAATGTGAAAACTAGAATTTTTATTGTAAATTACTTCATTTTTGGGAAAATAGAGATTGAATAAATATGCTAAAAGTAAACGATATTTTTTGAAAAATGGAATATTATTCAAAAATTTTAAAAAATATCAAGCAAAAATGCGGAGGACATTTAGGTGTTAAAAGAACATATGCCAAAATAAGACAAAAATATCTCTGGGCTGATATGACCAAAGACATAAAAGAATGGATTAACTCATGTAAAACTTGTGCTTTGACTAAAAATCCACTTCCAACAAAAGCTACACTAGTGCCAATTAACAATTTCAACAAGCCTTTCGATATGCTAGGGGTGGATATATTAGGCCCTCTTCCGGAAACACCAAGAAACAACAAATACATACTTATATTTACAGACTACCTGTCAAAATGTGTAGAAGCTTTTCCAATAAAAAAGATTGATGCAGCGACAATAGCAAAAATTTTTGTCGAGGAAATAATTACAAGGCATTCAGGACCGGAAAAATTATTATCAGATCAGGGTAGACAATTCATGTAGAATCTAGTTCAAGAAATTTGTAACTACATGAGAATAAAGAAACTGGCTACAACACCATATCATCCTCAAACAAACGGGCAAACTGAACGTTTTAATAAAACTATTTGCCAAATCCTTAGCACGTATTGTAACGACCATCAAACCAATTGGGACGAATATATCAATGTAGCATTATTTGCATACAGAACTAGTCACCATGAAACCACCGGAAAAACGCCTTTTGAATTACTATATTGTAGGGATGCTAGACTACCAATCCAATTAGATAAACATGCAATTATCCAATTAAAAGATTTTAATAGAATATGGCACGAAACAAAGTTAAGGATCGAAAGGGTAAACGTTAGACGAAAAACACATTACGACGAAAAGCGTAACTTGCTCAATTTCAAGAAAAACGATCTGGTAAGAATAAATTCTCCCGCAATTAAGCAAGGTCTAACTCATAAGCCCAATAGAAACAAATGGATAGGACCATTTAAAGTTAAACGAATTATCAATGATGTAAACGCCGAAATAGAACAAGAAAAAGGAAAAACCAAAATAGTACATATAAACAGATTGAAGCACGCCGAAAATTTGTATCGAACTAACGAACCAAAAAGCATTTTAAAAAAACAAAACTACTGCAGTCAATCGAAAGTTAAAAAACATGTAAGATTTGGCAATGATACTACAATGGATTTAGTAAGGCCAAATTATTCATTTAATCTTAGGCCTAGAATTAAACGAGTATAAATATATCAAACATTTAATGTGAAGATTTTAGTTTCAACGGAATTACGAAAATGCCAATTTCAAAATCAAAGCTTTGGAAAATACAAAAAGAGAAGGAATTAATAAACAAATATAGAATGACTACGAAACTCCCGAACTACGAAAGGAAAAGAAGTCCTTCACCAAATACATACGCAAATCGGAAGGCAATGAAAGATGAGATTAAACAAAGAAATATGGGAAAGAAAACAAAACAAAAAGAAGTTTCAAAATTAAGTGAATTTGTTAAAGCAAAAATCAAAGAAGGAGAACGAAAATTTAAGCAAGAGCAGGACATTTACATAAATCTGAATTACAAGCAAAGAAGAGCAATTTTGATAAAAGAAAAAAGGGAAAAATGGGAGAAAGGAAACAAACAAAAAGACAATGAAAAAGAAAATCAGGAAAAAACAAACAATGAGCAACACGAAAAACATAGCGAGTCAGACAAAAGAAAGCGAAGAAAATCATGCGAATCAAAGTTAAAAATTAAACTACCAACTGGTGAGAATTGCTCGGAGATCTTAGAATTAAATGAAGATTTTACATTAGCAATAATAAGAAACCAGTACGTCAAACTTAGTTTGAAATACCATCAAGACAAGGGAAATTATGATGGAGAACGCATGAAACTCATTAATGCAGCATACAAAAAACTTAAAAACTTTTTTTAAAATTTTATATTTTTAATTTTTTTTTTTATTTCTATTCTATTTTAGTTTTGTAATACTTCGTTTTCAAGAAAAACAAATATTTAGTTCAAATTTTCCTTTAAAAAAGAAAAATTTTAAAAAAGAAAAGGGGATGTCATACCCAAAGACAACTATCTTGAAAACGAAGTAACTTTATAATATTTAAAAGATGTCGCTTTTAAATATTATAAGTTGATTGTGAAAACTTTATTTATTTGTTCAAACTTTTAATATAAATAAATGTACGAGCCAGCTACCAAAGCAGATATATAATATATATTCTACTAACTGGCAAGTGAAATAAAACTGTCTTTTATTTATCCTTGCTTGTGTCATCCATTTATTGGCGTGACACTATGATTCAAAAAAAAGCCTCTTCTTTACAAGATCCTTTAAATTATAGACCAATTAGTATAACCAGTTGTTTAGGAAAGCTCCTGGAACGCATAGTTTATTCAAGATTATACAATTTTTTGGAACAAAATTCACTCCTTATCCAGGAGCAATCTGGATTTAGGAAACACCGGCGAACAGCAGATAATCTTTTCTTTTTAATTCAAAAAATTGTGGAATCATTTAATAGAAAAAAAAGAGTTTGCGGCCTTTTTTGACATTTCTAAAGCCTTTGATAGGGTTTGGCATGAAGGTTTACTTTTTAAATTGATTAAAATAAATCCACCTCATTACTTGACTAACTGGATTAGATCCATTTTAGACTCTAGGTCATTTAAGTTAAATGTGAATGAACATCTGAGCGAAGAATATCAAATAACTGCAGGTGTTCCTCAAGGCTCAGTAATTAGTCCTCTTATATTTAGTATATATATTAATGACATCCCCAAAAGAAACAAAACAAATAATGAATTATCTCTGCTTTTCGCAGATGATCTAGTAACATTCTTCAGTTATAACAAAAAGGGGAACCTAGAAAATAAGTTTAATAAATTCCTCAACGAACTAGAACAATTGCTTATTAAATGGAAAATGAAGATATCAGTTGAAAAGTCGTGTTCAGTAGTCTTTTCCAGATACATAAAAGAGAGTGATAATCTTAACTTAAAAATTTATGGAAACAGAATAGTGAGCCAAAAAGAAATCAAATTTCTTGATATTAAATTTGATTCTGAGTTAAATTTTAATATACTGTTAGACGAAATTAAAGAACGCTGCAATAAAAGGCTAAATATTATTAAGATATTGTCAAAAAAAAATGGGGTCTTAATAAAAACACACTAGGAAATCTTTATAAATCCTTAATCGGATCAATTTTAGATTATTCTTTTCCTTGCTTAAATTCGTTTTCAGAAAATAATATCAAAAAACTACAAGCAATTCAGAATACAGCAGTCAGATCTATTCTTAAGTTAAAATATGATACTCCCTCCAACATCGTGCATCATGAGGCTTATAATAAACTATAATTACTAATAGTCTCGAATAGGCTTTTTGAATTGAGTGAGAGATATGTTGGGACAGGACTGAGTCATTCTATTCCATTGGTTGTAAGACTGGTAAAGGAATACAAAGAAGGTTTTGAATCAAGATATATTGAATACCCAACTCCATTGTGTAATTGCTACCTTACTATTTATTCTTTTTTTCCTGAAACTTGAACTATTTAAACATGTGCTACATGTAACAGTCTATTCCTATTTATGTATTTTCAACTTTCATTTTTTTAGCTTATTTACTTTATTTTGATTCTTTTTTTTCATCTCATTTTATTAACTTTAATTTTATTTTTATTTTAATAAATTTTTATTTTATTTTGTTTTTATTTTCATATAAATAACAAATAAATAAATAATAATCAATTCTTTTATAAAGGCTTTCCACGCTACTACGAACTTCTAAATATCATATCGAACTTCTAAAAAAGAAATCAGCTCATTATAATTTTTATTATTTTTTTTCAATATTTACTATATACAATTAATGATTGTTTCAAAAGTCACATTATTCCATGCATCTTTAATAATATAAGTAGAGGAACTGACGATTGGCTTCAACTTCGATTGACCCGTATAATTTGCACAAAGTGCTACACTTAGCCTTTTTTTTTACTGATTTTGTGTTCCTGATTCTCAACTTAACACTCAAAGGACCAAGGGGTCTTAAAGACCCTTTTTGATGCTTATTTTGCTCTTTGCTTAATATATTTAATCATTTTTGACAATTTTTTTTTACATCAAATCTAAAATCAAAAAAATATTATAATTAATTCATTTTTGTTTTAAAATCTTTTTATTTTTCTGCAAAAGAAAAATATATACGTTAAGGCCCAAAAGGGGTTTTTGGACCCAACAGAAATATTGTCTTTTTTTTTGTAAAATAAATTGAAGACCAGGCAAATTTTGCTTTAAATTTCAAAATCTACTTATATTAAATAATTCCTTTTATAAATTACAATTTTATGAACCATGTCTCGACGAAAAGCTGCCTTACATGCCCTTGAACTTCTTAGAAATGCGGATGATACCCAATCAGTAGCCTCTGATGATGATGATAATGACTTTGAGGATAATGATGACTTTGATAATGATTTTGAAGATGAAATGGAAACAACAAATCAGCCTAATGCTGAAAATGATTCAGATGATAAGTTCAATGTATAAGTTTATGTGCTTAAATTATAGCTAATGAGCTGAGCTTTTATTTTATATTCACTACTTATCTCTGGTTCCTTTGTCTATTTTTTATTTTGTATTGAAAACTATGAAATTCTGTTTTCTACTCTTTTACATCAAATTGACTTTATTTTGAATAATTTGATTCTGTGGGAATTTTCAATCCCCACTGAATCAATACAAGTAGTAGTAGTAGTAATAATAAATTTTTGATTTAACGTGACTATTGTCACTTAATAACGAATTCAGATTTTCATTTTTTTTTATTAAAGTGACATGTCACTAAAGTCGAGTATTTACTCTATTTATATAAATTTGAATTTTCCCAATTTAAATTTTTTTTTCAAAGATATTAAATCAAATTCATTATTTTGAATAAAAATTTTAAAATTGATTTTCAAAAACTTATCCAGTCCTCCTAAAACATAAAATCTTGTAACTAAATATGCTTTTTTTCATTTTCTAATATTAAACGGGTTGTCAAATGAGAATAAAATTCAAAACATGTTTTTTCATTTATAAATAAAATTTCAAAAAAGGAATTTTTATGAATTTTTAAAATGATTTATTTTTTAAAGTTCAGATAGATTTTTTTTATAAATATTTTAAATTAATAATTTAAAATTGAGCTTATAATTTATTTACAATCTATGGTAAAAGTTAAAAATTAATAAACATTATTTTTTTGTTGGATTTACTCAACCAAGCGAAGCATTTCTTCATTATTTGATTTTAAATTCATATTCTGAAATGATCTCAAATTTATTTTCAGATCTTCTTATATTGATAAATTAAAGGCTGGCTTTTTGACAAAATATAACGAAAAAATATTGAATGAATAAATAAAGATAACTCAAATTCTCAATATCATTATCTGTTACCTCATATGTCTAACTTAGAATAAAACTTTAAACTGGATCAATAATTTTAACTTCTGGTTCAGCATTTTCAGAGTGTTAATTGCTTTAAAGTTATTCTGAAACCGTGAATATTTTATTTTACTTTTCTTGGTTTAAGAAAGGTTTTCGGTGATGAATGGTTATCATTTTAAAAATTTTTGTTAATTTTAAGCTAACATTCAAATGAGGAAAATAAGATATTTGAAAGAGGAATACAGGATTTGCATTGAAAATTTGCCCCTGTTTTATTTTTGATTAGATCACTCAAATTTTTTTATTTTTATCAATAAAGATACCTTGTTTAAACTGTATTCAGAATATTTTAAATATTTTTTAAATTTTTGTTCCAAAGTTTACCAATTTGGAAAATAAAATATTTTTCATTGACAAATCTAACTTAACAATAAATTCTTTTTTAATATTAATGTTGAATGAAACTAAGGAACAATTTTTTTACATTACTTTAGTTTTCATATCATTAAAAAAGATGTCTAAGTTTTCAGGGATCAAGTATTTAGTATTAATTAAGAAAATATGACACTCTGTCCAACATAATGGATCAAGAGACTCAAATAAAATTCAACTACTAACACTCTTGATTCGACTTTTTGAATTCGGTTATAGATATGTTGGAGCTGAATAATTCTATTACATTGGTTGTCAAATTGGTGAAAGAATATGGAGAGGATTCCGAACCAAGACATATTGACATACTCTTAATTCAGTATTTTTTTTAATTTAAACTTGTTCAATTTTTATCTTTTTATTTTATTTTAATATATTCTTCTCAACTTTGATTTGCTTTTTATCTGAAAAAGCTTTAGCTCGACATAACAAAACAAAAAAAATAAATAATTTAATTCAATTTTTAATTAGCTAAAATTATATAATATCTATCTTATTTAATCATATAATTAGTTTATAATTTATAATTTATATTTTTGTAGCAATTTACGATATGTCTGACAATTCTAACTTTATATCTTAATAACAATTATTGTAAAATTAGATTTAATTCTTAAATCAATAATTTTTAATCAATAAAACGTTTGAAATTCATCTCAAGCTATTCTTTTGTGATTCATTTTTTTTGTGCTAAACTTTTTCGATTCATTTTTTTTTCTTTACTTTTTCGATTCTTTTTATTTTTTGCTACACTTTTACGATTCATTATTTTTTTGTGTTATACTTTTTCGATTCAACAATTTTTATTTCTAAGGAAAAAATAGTTAAATAAAAATCAAACATCTCTTAAACTAGGTATATAAATGGTCATATGTTCTAATTTTTGTTTTTTTTTAGTTTGCCAATTTTTACATAAATGTTTTATAAATCAAGACTTGTCAAAATTGAGGAAAAGAAATAAGAAAAAGTAAGACTCAACTAATGACCGACGTTTTTTATTAAAAGACCTAAATTTTTTAAGACTTGAATTTCAAAAAATTTTCAGGTGACACAATATTAAGTTACTCAAGAAAGATTTTGAAACTGTTCTATAAGATTCGAATTCTAGAATAAATTGCTTAAAAAATTAGTGTAATTTTAATAAGAAAAATATTAACTTTTCTTAAATGTTTTGCAGGATTTTTATGAACAAAACATTTTATCAGGAAAGATTATTTATTGATATATTTTTGTTTTTGTGCTTGACTTTTTCGATTCATTTTTATTGTTTGCTACATTTTTTCGATTCATTTTTATTGCTTGCTACACTTTTTCGATTCATTTTTATTGCTTGCTACACTTTTTCGATACATTTTTATTGTTTTCTACACTTTTACTATTCATTCTTTTCTTGTTCTATACTTTTTCGATTCAACAATTTATATTTCTAAGGAAAAAATAGTTAAATTGTGAAGATTTAATTAATCATTATGTTGTAGAAGATCAACTCGAAATTGTGTTGGATCGAAAAACTGTTTCTTAAAAAAAATACTCATTAAAAATTAAACATGTTGCATCAAAAATAGAATATTTATATTGTATTGTTTTAAAACAAAAATTCTTAACTTTCATATTTTTTGAATAAAGTAAAGAAATAACAATTGAAAAAGATCTTTTTTTTTAATTTAATTTTAATTTTGTTTTTTTTTGAATGATTCAATTTAAAGAGTTCATTTATGCATTGTTAAGTTTCTGAAATGACTTTTAAAAAGAAATTCTTTTTTTTTCAATTATTCAAATTTTTTTTTCAAATAAATATTTTTAAAAGTATTGTCACAATATCATTAAGTTTCTGTTTGTCTAGAAGTATCCTGTGAAATCAATACATTTAGTGAATGAATTTTTATTCAAATTAAAAAAAAATAAAGTTTTTTTAAGAAAAAGGTTGATTATCTTTAAAGTTAATATTTTTAATTTTTATTGGTTTCTGTATCGAGCCAAAGCTTCTAAGAATAAAATACAAAATTAAAAATAAAGCTAAATAAGATAACTAAAATTAAATAAATAGAAAGTTTTTCGTGGAAATAAGCTTTAAAAAAAATAAAGAAATTAAAATAATTTAAAACATGTTTGTTTGTCTTTTTAATTGATGAAGATTTTATTTCTAATACACGTGCTTAAAAATAATTTTTAACTTTTCAAATTGAACAATATAAGATGATTGAACACTGTATAATTTTATAAAATGTTTTTATTTGATTATTTCTATTTTATGATGATTTTATAAAGTTTCTTAAAATATACTTTATAAAAAATTCTATAATTTGACCTATTTTGAAGAGAAAATAGAGATATTTATATAGATAAAAGAATTCTTTACAGATATCCCAGTCAAATTTTTTTTAAAGGTTTTTTGTAGAATCTTTAAAAATCCTTTAAAAATCTCTTTAATAATAATCTCTTTAAAAAAAAGATATTCTAGAGTAAAAAACTTCCAACCCAAAGCCAGATTTTCCAAAAAAAATGGTAAATAAAAATGAAATTTTGCTAGTTTTTTAAAGAAACTTATGGACAAAAATGTTTTTCCGTAAAATTTTTCTTTTTTCAAAAATTATCCTTAAAATTGATGATATAATTTTGTAGAAGTAAGTGCTTTTTCTATTAATTTTTATTTTTCTTTATTAAAGTCTCTGGTTTAGATCTCTTTAGTTTTAACTTTATTCAAATTCAAGATTAAAGCAGTTTTGTTTTTCAGCCACAAGTCTTAACACTAGAAGCACCAACGAGTCAAAATTACTCTTTTTCGATTTTTGGCCGCTAAAATCTAAGTCAATTTTTTCTATTTGAGCTAAATTTATTTTTCTCAGCATAATAATAAGAATAACTATTTAAATTAACTAAATTCAAATAAAAAAAAAATATCCTTTGTACTGAATCAAGTATATACTACTTGAAGCACCAAAACGAGTCATTTTGACCCGCTTTTTAATATAAATTTTGACTTAATCTACAAAATCTATGGATGAGTCATAAAATATTAATAAATAGTATACAAATCTTTAAAAAACTGACTCAAATCCTAATACTTGAACGAAGATAAGCAAATTTAAAAAATAAAAAATTATAGTTTGCGTATTTTACATGAAAGACGATGAATTGGCTTAAAAAGAAATGAATTCATTAGAAGATTAAATTTTTGCCAGATACTTTTTTTTAATTGGAATTTTCTAAAATAATACCCTATGAGTCAATGACAAAAATTTTTTATTTTTTTTTGACAAATTCATCAAATAAATTATTCTGAATTTCGATTTTCGTAAAGTAATTGTTCTAGGAAAATTATATTTAATTGAAGATCACAAAAATTTCTACCTACTGTAAAAATTAATTCTCAACTACTGTAAAAATATTTTTTCCAGTCATTTTCCTGATTTAATTATTTTCTTCTAAAAAGTAGATCTTACTGTATCTTGAAAAATAGGAAAATAATTTAGTGAACTGTGGTACCTATCAAGAAACCGCTAACAATCCAAAGCAAGCAAATTAGCATGCTGCTTTATTCAATAAAAACTATAAAAATACCGTCAACTTTTTGGTGAACGGTCATTAGCCAGGGTAAAAATTTAATTTTTTTTGCCATTTTTAAACGCTTTTTTTTTCACGGAAATTTTTTTAAATATTTTCTCAAAAGGAATTCAGGAATGACCTATATTTCTTTCTACTGATAATTTTTCTTTTTAACTGCAAAATTAATTTTTACCGGAAAATTTATTCATTCAGGCTGGGAAGGTCAGTGGACCACCAGCTCTTTAATTTATAAAATTTGATTAAGTTCATAGGAAAAAATAAAAAAAAAAATAAATTAAGTAGAAAAAATAAAAAAAATACAGTCTAAATTGAATTTATTCATTTATATTCTAATAATTTTTTTTAATGCTTATTCTTTTTTCAGCATCATTTATTCCAATAAATTTTACACAGAACTCTTTATGAAAGCAGAAGACTTAACAATTGCTCATCAATGAAATATTCTGGAAAAAAAGTTATTAAGATATATTATTTGGATTCTTTGTTTTACTTTGCCACTCCGAAAATGAATCTTGATGAATTGACAGAACAACAGTCCAAAAATTATTGTGACAAAATTCTCAATAATAAAACTTAAACCAAATTAAAAAAGGCTTATATTTTCGCTAGTAGCAAATTTATTTCTTCTAGTAGCAATTATATTTTTTTTGAATAGCAGATCATAAAATAGATAATTTATTTTTTTTAGCAGTTTTTTTATTTGCAAAAGGTGTTAATTTTATTTTATTAGTAGTAAAAAGTTAAGAGGTATTAACTAATTAACAATTTAATTAATGATTATTTAAAACATAATTGACATGAGTTCTGATAAGGAAAACTCTATAAATATTATTTTATCCAAATCCAAGTAATTACACACTGGAATTGTCTTCATTTACCTAGTAGGGTTCACCTCTTAAACAATTTTTTAGCTCAAAAATGTCCCGACATTGTTTTGCTCAATGAATTAAAGATTGATTTGAGTGAGGCAAATATTTATCTTGATTTTCAAAATTATCAGTTCTTAACAAAACCACGCAAAAAGTACGGAGGAGGAGTAGCTATTTTAATTAAAGAAGGAATCGAATTTATACAAGATTTTTCTTACGAGGAATTCAATTCCGAACTCCTTTGTATAAAAATGAACTTAGGAAAGAATAATGAATTGTTTGTATTTAGTCTTTATAATCCACCCAATGTGCTTCTGAACATTGAGTTTTTTAAAACAGTTAATAAAACATGTAGAAACTACATTTTAGGTGGTGATCTAAACGCTAGAACAAAGCAAATAGGCTGCGGTGGGGAAAAATGAAAACGGGATAATATTAGAAAGAATAATCAACGAGTTAGACTTTTCAGTAATCAATGATAAGCATCCTACTTTCAATATTTTTAATAAGAATTACTTTGAAATTCTTGACCTTTTTCTAGTTTCATCTTCATTAATTGACAAAATTACCGACTTCAGTGTCTTAAATAGTCAAGACATGACTAGTGACCATTTCCCAATCGAAGCATCGATTTCTATTGGCTATCAATTAGAAAATAAATCTGCAGCTAAAAAGTTTAACTATAAGAAAGCAAACTGGCAATTATTCAGCGAGATTTTAAATTCTCAAATAGTGAATGTCACTGAAAGTTCCCTCACAATAGATCAACTAAATGATAAAATAACAGAAAAAATTATTTCTGCTTCACATAAAAGCATTCCATATCTTTCTCAGAAAATCTACAAAACGAGTCTTCCGCCAAACATTGTTAATTTGATAAAAGAACGTAGGAAAGTAAGAAGAAATTACCAGAAAACTCGCTGTCAAAAGCTCAAGCAAAAATTTAATCAACTTACATCTGAGTTAAAGGCCTCTTTAAAAAAATTCTGGAATCAAAATTGGTTTGATTTTATTGAGAAGATGGGAAAAAACCCACTGACAAGTAGACCTTTTTGGAAAAAAATAAATAAATTTAGAACAAAAAAAGATCAAATTTAATTCCTAAATTGATTTTAAATGAAAGGGAATTCAAAACTAGTGAAGAAAAGGGAAAATGCTTTGGAGAACTCTTATCTTCAATATTTAGTCCTAATTCTGATTTAATTGATACTGAGAAAGATATCGAAATACTAAATTCTAACTCTGTTTTCTTTAGGAAATATAACCAGTCTAATTTTAATGATCCAATTTGCTTAAATGAATTAATTATGGCTTTAAAGAGATTAAAAAATGAAGCGGCATCAGGACCTGACCAAATTCATAATTTAATGTTAAAAAACTTACATAGAAATTCATTAATAGAAATCATAGAACTTTTTAATTTATCTCTTCGAGAAGGTAGAGTCCCGAAAGCGTGGAAAACATCTTACATTACTATGATTCAAAAAAAGGCCTCTACTTTACAAGATCCTTTAAATTATAGACCAATAAGTATAACGAGTTGTTTAGGAAAGCTAATGGAACGCATAGTATATTCAAGATTATACAATTTTTTAGAGCAGAATTCACTCCTTATCCAGGAGCAATCTGGATTTAGGAAACACCGGCGAACAGCAGATAATCTTTTCTTCTTAATTCAAAAAATTGTGGAATCATTTAATAGAAAAAAAAGAGTTTGCGGACTTTTTTTTGATATTTCTAAAGCCTTTGATAGGGTTTGGCATGAAGGTTTACTTTTTAAATTGATTAAAATAAATCCACCTCATTACTTGACTAACTGGATAAAATCCTTTTTAGACTCTTGGACATTTAAGGTAAATGTGAATGACCATTTGAGCGAAGAATATCAAATAACTGCAGGTGTTCCTCAAGGCTCAGTAATTAGTCCTCTTTTATTTAGTATTTACATTAATGACATCCCTAAAAGAAACAAAACAAATAATGAATACTCTCTGCTTTTCGCAGATGATCTAGTTACATTCTTCATTTATAACAAAAAGGGGAACCTAGAAAATAAGATCAATAAATACCTCAACGAACTAGAACAATGGCTTATTAAGTGGAAAATGAAGATATCAGTTGAAAAGTCGTGTTCAGTAGTCTTTTCTAGGTACAAAAAAGAGAGTGATAATCTTAACTTAAAAATTTATGGAAACAGAATAGAGAGACAAAAAGAAATCAAGTTTCTTGGTATTAAATTTGATTCTAAATTAAACTTTAATATACTGGTAGATGAAATTAAAGAGCGCTGCAATAAAAGGCTAAATATTATTAAGATATTATCAAACAAAAAATGGGGTCTTAATCAGAACACACTAGGAAATCTATATAAATCTTTAGTCGGATCAATTTTAGACTATTCTTTTCCTTGCTTAAATTCATTTTCAGAAAATAATATCAAAAAACTACAAGCAATTCAGAATACAGCAGTCAGATCTATTCTTAAGTTAAAATATGATACTCCCTCCAACATCGTACATCATGAGGCTTTTAATAAACTAAAATTACTAACAGTCTCGAATCGGCTTTTTGAATTGAGTGAGAGATATGTTGGGACAGGACTGAGTCATTCTATTCCATTGGTTGTAAGACTGGTGAAGGAATACAAAGAAGGTTTCGAATCAAGATATATTGACTACCCAACTCCATTGTGTAATTGCTACCTTACTATTTCTTCTTTTTTTCCTGAAACTTGAACTATTTAAACATGAGCCACATGTAACAATCTTTTCCAATTTTATATATTATTAATTTTCATTTATTTAGCCTATTTACTTTTTTTTTTAATTCTTTTTTTTTTTTTTTTATCTTATTTTATTAACTTTAATTTTATTTTTATTTTATTTTATTTCATTTTTATTTTATTTTTTTTAATTTTTAACTTATTCTGAAGGAGCTCTAGCTCGGTACAGAAAACAAATAAATAAATAAATAAATAATCCAAAAATTATAAAAAAAATTTTAAATGTCTCAAAATTTCGAATCTGAATCGGAATCAACATCGATTATCGCTCGTGTTGTTAACGACGGAAACGATACTGAAGACGATATTGAAGAACCGATGCCGAAAAAGCGAAGAGGAGAGAATATCGTGTATGATGTATTTAAAACTTATGAGGCACTAGATGATTGTTTAAGAGAACTTAAAGAAGGTTTAGTTGAGAACAAAACATGGGGCGCAAAAGAGGTCCAGAAAACTGAAATGGGTGAGAAGCGCTATTTTAAATGTACGCACTGCACTAAAAGAGCCTACATTTTAATACATCGTACAAATCTCAACGTTACTCTTTAAATTCAAGTAATTGAACACAATGATCAGATTGACACGACAAAAATACCGATCAAAACAAAAGAAAAAATTCTTAGTTTATATTTTGAAAACAATTTGAAAGCAAAGGATATTGGTAGATGGCTTCGAAACAACATTAGCGATGGGTATATCGAAGTGAAAGACTCAACAATAAACAACTTGGTTAGTCGTCATAAGAGAACAAGAATCGAAAATGATCCGGGCAAGTCAATCGACGCATTAATCAATTGGACTCAAACCAAGTGTGCGATTCCAGACGATGATGATACGATGTTTGTGGTGCCAAAATTTAATTTACAACCTGAAAATGTATCATTCCATATCTTCATGACGACCAAAAGACTAATATATTTTGTTAGAATTTAATTGATTAATTGATTGTCTTTTCTTTTTTCCTTTTTTTTTCACACTTTTTTTATTATTTCTTATTCTACTAAAAAAAATATTTTTGCTACTTTTTGATATAATATTTAATACTTTTTTTTGCTACTAATAAAAAATAAAATTGCTACTACAATAATTATTATCCATTAAAAAATATGGAAAAAAGACGTTTTTAAAATTTGTCTATTTTCTGAAATATTTCAAAATTTTTTTTAATATGTTATTCACTCAAGATTTTTTTAAAGAATCTGTAAAGAAACTTCAGATAATCCCCAAGAATTTTTTTGATTAAGTAAACAGATTAAGCATTTTACAAACACTATAGAGTTTGTTAAGGAAAAGATTTTTAATTCATAGAATTTTTTTTATCTCTTAGATATCTCTATTTTTTCTTCAAAATTTTAAAAGAGATTTTAGAAGAATATTTAAAGAAACTATATAAAATATTTTAAAAATTTTTAAATGGGATATCTGTAAAAAACAAAAAAAAGTATCTTACAGTTAATTTAGAGAAACTATAGAAACTTCTCATCTAACAAACCCGTAGCTATTAAAGGAAAAAATTATTGGAATCTAAACTCAAAATGCTCACAAAAGGTAATAAAGCAAATAGAGTAAAAAAATTTCTTTTCCAGCAATGTCTTAATCCTGAATTTGAATACAGTTAAAAGTAATGAGATCGAAACCGAAAGTTTTGATAAAAAATCATACAGATTAATCGAAAAAGTATTTATTTTTTTACAAGATTTTGATTTTGAATTTTAAGGATCATTTTTGAAAAATTGAAATATAGCATAATTTTTCAAAGAAGCATCTTAGTCCAATGAAAAGAAATAAATGTCTAAAAAAAATGATTTTTTAAAGTTAGTTAGTTTATTTATAATCTTAATTGATCAATTTCTTTCAAAAAAATTCAACAAACAAAAAAGAGCCTTATGTCTAAATTGTAATTAATTTTGAAGAAAAAATAAAATTTAAAATCTTAGTTAAGTCTTGACTTTTGACAAACTTTCATTTTTATTTTCAGGAAATTATTGCCATGGTTGAAGGTTAATTTGCAGGTCTCAGATTTCCGTAAAAAATTTTATAAAATTTTTCAGTGTTCAATTTGCTTAGTTTTTTTTTTGATAAGTTAAAAATTACTTATAGCACGTCTTAAATAAATCAAAATACATGAACAGAAAACAGAAAACAATACACAAAACAAAAAAAAATTATCATGTGCACAACAAATCTTTCCGGATAAAATATTTCGTTTAAAAATAATCCTGCAAAATTTTAAAGAAAAGTTAATATTTTTCTTATTAATTTCTTGTCAAAGCAATATTTTATCGTTTTTTTTCCTGAATTTGGACAAGTCTAGATTTTTTATTTTTAACTTTAAAGATAATCAACCTTTTTCTTAAAAAAACTTTATTTTTTTTTAATTTGAATAAAAATTCATTCACTAAATGTATTGATTTCACAGGATACTTCTAGACAAACAGAAACTTAATGATATTGTGACAATACTTTTAAAAATATTTATTTGAAAAAAAAATTTGAATAATTGAAAAAAAAAGAATTTCTTTTTAAAAGTCATTTCAGAAACTTAACAATGCATAAATGAACTCTTTAAATTGAATCATTCAAAAAAAAAACAAAATTAAAATTAAATTAAAAAAAAAGATCTTTTTCAATTGTTATTTCTTTACTTTATTCAAAAAATATGAAAGTTAAGAATTTTTGTTTTAAAACAATACAATATAAATATTCTATTTTTGATGCAACATGTTTAATTTTTAATGAGTATTTTTTTTAAGAAACAGTTTTTCGATCCAACACAATTTCGAGTTGATCTTCTACAACATAATGATTAATTAAATCTTCACAATTTAACTATTTTTTCCTTAGAAATATAAATTGTTGAATCGAAAAAGTATAGAACAAGAAAAGAATGAATAGTAAAAGTGTAGAAAACAATAAAAATGAATCGAAAAAGTGTAGCAAGCAATAAAAATGAATCGAAAAAGTGTAGCAAGCAATAAAAATGAATCGAAAAAATGTAGCAAACAATAAAAATGAATCGAAAAAGTCAAGCACAAAAACAAAAATATATCAATAAATAATCTTTCCTGATAAAATGTTTTGTTCATAAAAATCCTGCAAAACATTTAAGAAAAGTTAATATTTTTCTTATTAAAATTACACTAATTTTTTAAGCAATTTATTCTAGAATTCGAATCTTATAGAACAGTTTCAAAATCTTTTTTGAGTAACTTAATATTGTGTCACCTGAAAATTTTTTGAAATTCAAGTCTTAAAAAATTTAGGTCTTTTAATAAAAAACGTCGGTCATTAGTTGAGTCTTACTTTTTCTTATTTCTTTTCCTCAATTTTGACAAGTCTTGATTTATAAAACATTTATGTAAAAATTGGCAAACTAAAAAAAAACAAAAATTAGAACATATGACCATTTATATACCTAGTTTAAGAGATGTTTGATTTTTATTTAACTATTTTTTCCTTAGAAATAAAAATTGTTGAATCGAAAAAGTATAACACAAAAAAATAATGAATCGTAAAAGTGTAGCAAAAAATAAAAAGAATCGAAAAAGTAAAGAAAAAAAAATGAATCGAAAAAGTTTAGCACAAAAAAAATGAATCACAAAAGAATAGCTTGAGATGAATTTCAAACGTTTTATTGATTAAAAATTATTGATTTAAGAATTAAATCTAATTTTACAATAATTGTTATTAAGATATAAAGTTAGAATTGTCAGACATATCGTAAATTGCTACAAAAATATAAATTATAAATTATAAACTAATTATATGATTAAATAAGATAGATATTATATAATTTTAGCTAATTAAAAATTGAATTAAATTATTTATTTTTTTTGTTTTGTTATGTCGAGCTAAAGCTTTTTCAGATAAAAAGCAAATCAAAGTTGAGAAGAATATATTAAAATAAAATAAAAAGATAAAAATTGAACAAGTTTAAATTAAAAAAAATACTGAATTAAGAGTATGTCAATATGTCTTGGTTCGGAATCCTCTCCATATTCTTTCACCAATTTGACAACCAATGTAATAGAATTATTCAGCTCCAACATATCTATAACCGAATTCAAAAAGTCGAATCAAGAGTGTTAGTAGTTGAATTTTATTTGAGTCTCTTGATCCATTATGTTGGACAGAGTGTCATATTTTCTTAATTAATACTAAATACTTGATCCCTGAAAACTTAGACATCTTTTTTAATGATATGAAAACTAAAGTAATGTAAAAAAATTGTTCCTTAGTTTCATTCAACATTAATATTAAAAAAGAATTTATTGTTAAGTTAGATTTGTCAATGAAAAATATTTTATTTTCCAAATTGGTAAACTTTGGAACAAAAATTTAAAAAATATTTAAAATATTCTGAATACAGTTTAAACAAGGTATCTTTATTGATAAAAATAAAAAAATTTGAGTGATCTAATCAAAAATAAAACAGGGGCAAATTTTCAATGCAAATCCTGTATTCCTCTTTAAAAGTTAGTCACAATATCTAGTTTTTTAATCTATTTTTTTCTTTATTTAGTCCATTCTTTATTATATCTTTCTGATTTTCAAATAAATTCTAAATTTTGGCTTTTTTATCATGTTCGCCTCCCTCAATGTTTATTGTAGTTTGAATATTTTTTTAAATCATAACAATTATTAAAATCTTTTACTTAACCCAAAAATTAATTATTTTAAATGGATTTTTTGTTTGAATTTTTTAAAATTATTTATAATTAAGAAATTTTGATTTTTTTTTGTAAGCAGCAAAAAATTTAAATCTAGTTTTTTATTTGAAATATAGAGATTGAATATTTTTAATGGTGCAATAATCTTACTTTTCGTGGTAATTTTACGTACAAAAGCTTATTCTTACCCTATTATCCGTAATTTTACGTAATATTACGATTTTTGACGTAATTTGTCTGAGTAAATTCTGGCAACAATTTTTACGCAACATTTAGAAAAATTTGCGCTCTTGCTTTAAGCTATCTGATATTACCAAAAAAATCCTTATTTTGGAGTTTTAAAGGATTACTCTATTAAAGTAAATTTAAAAAAAAAGTTCACCTATTTTCATGCAATCTTAGAAATTTATTTTGTATTTTATTCATGCTTTAATTTCAAAAACGTAACTTTACTTTATAGAACTTTATAAAATATAAAAATATCTAGCCTTTATAATAATCACAATTTATTCAATAAATGTTCAAAATTAACTTTTTATTTTTTTAAATTGTAAACACTTAAGAACCTAGAACTGAAAAAGTCAAATTCATTGTGAATTTTGATACAAAAACAGAATTAAAATATATAAAATTAGAAAGCTTAATTTCTGAAGGGCCACAACATGTTCTCTAAATTGATGCAACAGAATTTAAGCTTTGGTATTTTTCAAATTTTGTTTTTGTATTTGTACCAAAATTTACAGTACCTATGTATAGCTGACTTTTTAAATTGTTTTTGTTGGAAATTAATAATTCTTGTAATACAAATGAATATTTATGTAGTTTTTATAAGAAAATAATTTTTTGGATGCATCAATTAATATTTATATCCTATGTTTTCTCAATTTTTTTCAGAATCATAATTGGCACAAAATTCTGGACAAATTGTTTAGCTCCTTTTTTTTTAAATTTTGTCCTACTAAGTTAGTTGTTATTAAGTCATTATTCTAATTTTTTTGTTTTTAAGATTATCAAACCAATTTAATTTTTGTTTTTTCTTAATTTAATTAATAATATATTTTTAATTAGAGTTTTTTTTAACTATAGAAAATCTTCTTTAAAAGGGCATTGTGAAATTTGGTACAATAAACAAAAACAAAATATTGAAAATGTCAAAACTAAAGTTCTGAAAAACTAAAACATGTTCTGTAAATTGTAGCAAATGATACATCTTTTGTAAATACCATACATCCATACCTTCACTTAAAGTTGAGTTAGATTTTTAATATAATATGATATCCCAAATTCACAATTGTCTGAATTTTGCGGATTTATTGCAGAGGTTTATAGAATCAGTATATTGTTGGTACAAAGAATGTATCAGTGGCTTCTTTTTACAGAACATGTTTTGGTCCTTCAGAACTCAAGCTCTCGCATTTTTAATAACGTAATTGCTCGATTTTAGTGACATGTCACTATAGTTGGGTTTTCAGCTTTAGTGACATGTTATTAAGTATCGAACACTGATTTTCATTTTGACCTTTTTCAAATAATGCGGCATGTCTTTTAAGTCCAAAATGGGCCTGAAAATGACGATTTTTACAAAATTTAGTGTTTAAGTTATTGACTTATCACAATAGTCAAAAAAATAGGCATTAAAATGATTTCTTAAGCAATTTATTGATTTTTTACTAGTTTTTGTATGGAGAAAGTGAATAAAGTTCAAACTAAATACCCAAAAACCGATTCCCGTTCAGATCCTAATTAGGATCTTATCAGGATTCATAATAAGAATCCGGGAGTTTTCTTAAGAATTTTCTTAGCTTGGTCTATAACAGATCCTAATCCAGGACGGTATAGGATCCTAAAAGAATTTCCTAAATATTCTTTTGGGCAATTAGGATTCTAAAGGACTTATAAAGAATTTTAAGGAATGCAAAAATAATAAGATAATAATATCAGGAAAATATAGGAAAAAAAAGGAACTTGACGGATCTTTTAAAATTTAATTCAAGAATTTTTAAGATTTAATATATAGTTTTTATTTAGATTCAGAATTTTTAAGATAATATTAAGTTTTTCTAACTGTAAGGCAGATCATTTTAACGGATTCTATTGAGATAAAATAATAGAATAAAATTTTTTTTAGAATTTATTTGAAACAAAATATAAAAATTAGATAAAATAAAAAAATAAAAATGATATAAACAATAAAAATAAAAAATAAACCAACAAAAGAATCACAAAAAACAATAAAAACAAATAACACCAAAACTAATTCTAACATTTCTGACACTTCTGACGAAGTGCCTTGACTATACTATCCCTATGGTAAACATAGGCCTGATAAAATGCCCAGAAAAGAGAATTAGGCCAAGGATAACGGCATTTGGGCTCTTGAACCGTTTAAAATACCTAGAAAAAGGATAAACAAATTTCATCAGTTAAAAAACTATGAAATAAAAAATCAATTAATTTTTAATAATTTTAATGGGTCTACCTAGTCCCCACAAACAAAAAACTGTCACCCTCAAATCAAAAACTTTTCGTCGTATAGAAAAAATTTTCAGCACAAAAATAATCTTACCAAGACAGAAATTGCTCTCCACAAATAAATAAACTTCTGAGCGCAAATTTTTTCATAAGTTTTCAAAACTGTTCAACACAATAAAAACTTTAAAGCAAACATTTTTCTAATATCCATTAAAAGCTGCCACAAAATAAAATTGTAAAAAAAAATAAATTTGTTACCAGTGAGCCCTAAAATAGATACTTGAAAACGACGAATTTCTTAATAAACCTAAAAAAGGTCGTCAATATTAGCTGGAAATTGGTTTTCCTTAAACTAGATTTAAATTTAATAGCGTAATCATTCGAATTGAGTGACATGTCTTTAAAATAGAGTACTCTTTTTTAGTGACATGTTATTCAAAATTGAGCACTGTTTTTGAAAATAATAAAAATTCATTATTAGTGACATGTAATTAAATGTGAAAAAATATAAAAATTATTAAAAATGGTTTCAGCTTTTATGAAATTATTTTGAAAATGGAAATTTTATTATGTTTTAAATCCGAATGTCATTAAAACCGGATGTATTTTTTAAAAAAAATGTACTTATTAATTTTTTACGATATGTCATATAAATTGAACATTGCTTTTTTTAAAATCAATGCTCATTTTTTACTGACATGTCACTAAATTCGGATAATTACGTTATTTAATTTGTTTTATATAATTTTATAAATACTATTTGAATAAATTTTATAAAAAATTAATTAAATTTTTTATCACCTCAAAAATGTGTGTTAACCACTTATTTGGTTAAATATGTAAAAATTATTTTTTTTTGAATTCAGCACAAAAAAATGTGTTTTGTAGTGATTAATGTTAAAAAATTTTTGATTTGTTGGGAAAAGATTTTAGTTTGTGGGGAACAGTTTTTTAATTGTGGGTAACCATTTATCTCTAATTTTAATGGCTTATTTTTAACTTCTCATATTTACTAAATTGATTTACCATGCTTGAAAGGAATCCAAAATTCTTCCTTTTTTCTCTCTTTGAATCGAATCAAATTCCTGGAAAGATTCTAGTACATTATTAAACATTAATTGATGAAAAATTTTTGTTGACATTTAATTTTTAATAAATTTTAAAATAAAATTGAAACATTAAAAGAATCCAAAAGTTATACAGAACAGAGTATTCAAAAGCTATGTAGAAACATGAGTCCCAAAAAACAACATTACCGAAAACAAGCAGAACATTCTAAGTATCGGTTCTGGTTCAGCAACAATCAATAGTAGATATACTGAGGAATTGCTAGTGCATGCTCTAAATTCTTTTGAATTTAGCTTCTTCTCGTTTCTAAAAATTTTCTTTATGTCTTTCTTTATGATTTTAAACCAATCAATGACGCATTTTAACAAAATATATTTAAAAATTTCATACAATTTTTCAAAAACAAAAATGATATACCTGTTCCTAAACTAATATTTTACAAAAAAATTTTAAATCTCTTAAGCTGACCCTTAATTTTTTGATCGATCGGTTTGCACTCTGTTTTACAGTATTGTTTTAAGTACTTTGCTTAAATTTGAATAAAAAAATAAAGCTTGAAATTCAAAAAGTTTTCTTTTATTGAAATCCTTTAGATCCAAATATTTTTAACCTAATGTCAAGATTCAAAGTGTTAGAAGTTGAGGGGACAAATCGGGGTCGAATAAATTAAAATTAAATAAAATGTCTTTGTGTTTTTCTTTTCATTCGATATATTACAAGGTTAATTTTCATCATAAGAATTTAGATTATGGCGTAACGAGTAAACGTCATAAGAAATAAAAAAGTAAATAAAAAAAAAGCTAATTTTTGACATATTTATTCAATAAAATTTTTTTGGTCGATAAATTTTTTTTTGAATATAACATTTTTATGTTATTTTATTCTGAAATTTTTGATGATTTTAATAATTTAGCTAAATAAAAGAAAATTGACTATTTTACACAAATCAAAAATTTGATTTTTCCACACAAAACTTAATCATAAATTATGATTTAATTGTTTATAAAAAAATTTATCATTATTTATTAAAGACGAATATCGGGCCACTAAACTTTTTAGTCATCTAATAATAATTTTTGGATTCTTTTAATGTTTCAATTTTATTTTAAAATTTATTAAAAATTAAATGTCAACAAAAATTTTTCATCAATTAATGTTTAATAATGTACTAGAATCTTTCCAGGAATTTGATTCGATTCAAAGAGAGAAAATAGGAAGAATTTTGGATTCCTTTCAAGCATTGTAAATCAATTTAGGAAATATGAGAAGTTAAAATAAGTCATTAAATTTATTAAAAATTAATTAATTTTTTATGTTGAAAATTATTTATACTTTTGATTTCTAAGTTTTTTTAACTGATAAAATTTATTTATAAAGATTTTTTAAAGAATCTTTAAAGAAACTTCAAAAAATCTCTTTAAACGTTTTGACTTGTAGAACAGATTTAGCATTTTAAAGTGAATATAGAGAAAAAATAAAGATTTTTTTGTTCAAATTAATGGATTTTTTTATCTCTAAAATATCTCCATTTTTTCTTCAAAGTAGGTCGATTTATAAAGATTTTTTAAAGTATCTTTAACGATACTTCAAGATTGAGTATCTTTAAAGATTTTAAAATTAATTTTTTAAAATGATAACCATTCATCACCGAAAACCTTTCTTTAAACAAGAAAAGTAAAATAAGATATTCACGGTTTCAGAATAACTTTAAAGCATTTAACACTCTAAAAATGCTGAACCAGAATTTAAAATTATTGAACCAGTTTAAAGTTTTATTCTAAATCAGACATATGAAGAAACAGATAATGATAATGATATTGAGAATTTGAGTTATCTTTATTTATTCATTCAATATTTTTTCGTTATATTTAGTCAAAAAGCCAGCCTTTAATTTATCGATATAAGAAGATCTGAAAATGAATTTGAGATCATTTCAGAATATGAATTTAAAATCAAATAATGAAGAAATGCTTCACTTGGTTGAGTAAATCCAACAAAAAAATAATGTTTACTAATTTTTAACTTTTACCATAGATTGTAAATAAATTATAATCTCAATTTTAAATAGTTAAATTTAAATATTTATAAAAAATATATCTGATTTTTAAAAAATAAATCATTTTAAAAATTAATAAAAATTCCTTTTTTGAAATTGTAATTATAAATGAAAAGACAAGTTTTGAATTTTATTCTCATTTCACAACCCGTTTGGTACTAGAAAATGAAAAAAAGCATATTTAGTTACAAGATTTTATGTTTTGGGAAGACTGGATAAGTTTTTGAAAATCAATTTTAAAATTTTTATTCAAAATAATGAATTTGATTTAATATCTTTGAAAAAAAAATTTAAATTGGGAAAATTCAATTTTATATAAATAACGTAATTACTCGACTTTAGTGACATGTCACTATAAAACAAACAGGCCAAAAATTGAACTTTTTTGAAAAGTGTTTTTCCCTATTTACTGACATGTCACTTTAATAAAAAAAAATGAAAATCTGAATTCGTTATTAAGTGACAATAGTTACGTTAAATCAAAAATTTATTACTACTACTACTACTAGTATTGACACAGAATCAAATTATTCAAAATGAAGTCAATTTGGTGTAATAGAGTATAAAACAGAATTACATAGTTTTCATTACAAAATAAAAAAAATAGACAAATGAACAGTGATAAGTAGTGTATATAAAATAAAAGCTCAGTTCATTAGCTAAAATTTAAGCACATAAACTTATACTTTGAACTTAGTCATTATAAAAAAAATTGACCAAAAGACTACCATATATGTCAAAAAATAAAAAAAGTCATAAAATAGAATATATAAAATAGTGAAGAAAATTTTAAATTTTTAAAATTTTGTTTTTTTTATAAAGGTGTTTAAAATTTGGTGTAAATATTTTGTTCAGTTCAAAAGTTATACGACCAAAATCAAAAATATACCAAATTTTTCACTTTTTAAAATAAGGTTAAAATTTAAGAGTTTTTGAGTATATCTTTTGAACCGAATGTAGTAAAAAAAATATCTTTTTATCATTTTGATCCTTGTTTAATTATCTATCAGATGATATTTAACACTTATTAAAATAATATCAATAACAAGGAGGACATTGAGATTATTTAGGTGGGGTAAAGGTTATGCTGTTTATTTCAGGTATAAATAAAACAAATATATATTACACAGTGTTTTGTAATCATGAAATTTAATGTATATATGTATAAAATCAAAAATGTTTTGGATGAAACAATCACCAGATTTTATCGAAAACAAACTCCAATCTTTTTAGAACTCCCGATATTATGGCATAAAATTGTAGATTGAAAAAAAGCAAATTGAGCAAATTATACATGATTTTGATAAAAATGAAAAAATTTAATTTCAATGGTTTAAAAATATTTTTTTTTCTATGATTATATAGTTACCACAGCTACTATCTTTAGTAATTACATTAGAGAAATTCATTTAAAAAAAAGGTTTAAAAAAAGTGAATATTTTACTTTAAATTTTTTTGTTTCAATACAAACTTTAAAACAATTTTTAATGGAGTCAAACACAACAGAAAAAGATGAATTTGATGTTTTTATATCTTACAACTGGGATATTAAAGAAAAGGTGAAAAAACTTCACAAAAATCTTAATAACCAGAATCTGAGAGTATGGAGAGACGATACAGAAATGGAACACAACAATTCTCCGCTAACAGAACAATTAGCTCATGCAATAAAGAAATCTAAAATTTTTTTAAGCTGTATTACTAAAAAGTATTCTGATTCGAAAAACTGCAAGCTAGAATTTCAATACGCAAATGATATAAATAAGATAATAATTATTTTGTTTATCGAAAAATTAGAGATAGAAGAGCTTGGCAATATAGGATTTTTGATAGCCGGTTTGGTAAGAATTAATTGCTACCGACACCCAGAAAATTGGTATGATGAAGACTTTAGTGAAATATCAAAATCAATAAATCAAAATTTAAAGGTTTTTAAATAATTGAATCAAAAAATTTATTAAAAAGACTTTTAAAATGTTTATTTTAAAAAGGAATTGGATAAAAGGAATCAAGTAGATGACCAAACTATTAAAGGACGATATAAGCTCATAAAGAGACTAGGTGAAGGCTCAGAAGCAGTTGTTTTTAAAATTCAGGATTTGAACGATAAAAATACAAAATAGTAATTTAAAACTTTTTTCGATTGAAATTTAAAAAAATAATTTAATAATTTACTATTAACCCAAAATTAAATATTTTTAAATAATTTAATCAATAACGGTTCTAGCCTTTCAAAACAGGTAAAAATTAAATATCTAACCTTTTGAGTAATCTTAAGCAGATAGTACTTTATAAATCTAAGCTTTAAAAATCACTAGAAAATTTTTTTTCTTTAATGATCCACTAATCAGCCTAAAAATAAAAAAAGTTAATTTGAATCTTTAAAGACATTTAAAATAAAATTAAATTACACATTTAAAATTTTTTATAACATTTTCAATGTTTTTTGATGAAATTTTCAATCAATTTAATTGTTAAAATTTCAATTTTTACAATTTTTATTTTCATGAGGTTTCAAATGAAAGTCTTGAACCATTCCATTTTGAACATTTTATTTTTAAATAAAAATAATAAATTAAAAATTTTCAATGTAATATAATTAAGTAGATTCTAATTCTAATTAATTAGTAAAAAAAGAAAACAAAAAACAGTTGGTCAAAATTCAAAATCAAAATTTAATAAAATTTGACTTTGACTTTTGTATTATTGAGTCAAAAATTTAAATAATTTGGGCTAAGTTAATTTTGAAATTCAAATTCATAACTTTTATATTCATTCGTTCAAACTAACTAGAATAATTTAATTTTTCAACTTAAACAAATTATAAATTTTAAAACATTAAATTTTTTAGTCTTTTAAAGTTTTTTTTAAATCAATTAAAATTATTATTACCTATTGGAGTTTAATAAAAAGAGATATTTTAAAAATTTATTAAAATAAACTTGACTTAGCATGTCAAGTAATTGCTAATAAAAAAAATAATTTTTTCTTTTTTATATAAAAAAAAAAAATTCATTTTAAATTCTAATTTTGATCTCAAATTTCAATTTTTTCAAATAAATGAGATCATTTTCTTTAATGCGAAAACATATTTTTTAAATTTCTTTTTAACCTAAAAGCAAAGCTTTGAAGCAATTCAAAAATATTAATCTGTTAAACAACCGCCTTATCGAAAAAGAAGTTGAACTAATGAAAAAAGTAAACAACAAGAATATAATTAAATATCTGGACTTTTTTTATGGTAATAACGTTTAAGTAAGTATTGATATCAAAAATTATTTAAATATTTTTTTTTTGATAGAAACATGGAAATACAGTAAGATCTATTTTATATTAACCGATTATTATGAGGTAAGCGTAAAACATTTTTAATGCCTTAATTTGCTTTAAATTGTTACAAAAAAATTTAAGGACGGAACTCTTGAAGAAGAAATTGCTCAGCAGAGAGCAACAAATAAACCACTGGCCTTCCACGACATATTATCTTGGAGTATTCAACTATTGAATGGAATTCAATATTTACATGATCACGATGAACAGATAATCCACCGGGACATTAAGCCTGCGTAATTTTAATTAAATTATTATTTTTAAATCCTTACTGTTCATATTTTTATATTAAAAGAAATATTTTTTTATCCGGCCGTAAACTTGTTCTTGGTGACTTAGGCCATGCTAAATGTTTGGCTCAACATGCTGGAACGAAATGGACTAAAACAAGTAGAAATCTTAATTTCGGCACCGAAACCTACATAGCGCCAGAAATACTCGATTTAAATATTGACTATACTCAAAAAGTTGATATATGGTCCATTTAAAAATATTAAAAATATTTTATTAAAATTTTTAATTTCATTTTGTTTAAAAGGTCTTATGGCTGTGTTTTATATGAAATGATTAAGCTTGAAAAACTATTCGACGGACGATCAGGATTGGAAATTCAAAGAAAAATTAAAAATTTTAAAAATCATGATTTAGTTTCACGATTAAATGCCTCAAATATTTCACCAATGCTGGTTAATGTTCTCAAATTGTGAAAATTTTGAATTAAAGATTTTTATTTTTTAAACATTTCAAAAATTTAAGTTCTTTAGTTAAGAATCCAAAAGAAAGACTTGCAGCCAATGAACTTCAAAAAATTCTAAAGGTAAATCGAAATTAGAGCATTTTTTTATTTTCTTCTTTTTAAAATTGAAAGTTTTATTTAAAGTCTGATTTTTTGTCGATGAATTTATTTCTAGACTATCATTTTTTCTTTTAATCGCCCATGTTAAAACATTCTTAACTTACACTGAATGCGTCAAAGTTGTATTTCGAGTCTTGGATCCCGTTTAAAGTAAAGTTTAAAGTAAAGTAAAGTAACGAGTTGTTGATTTCGTTGGAAGGTTAGCATGCTGATAATCTAAGTTAAAAAAAGATCATTTCAATTAATTAAGAATTAGTTGTGCTGATTGATCTTTTGTATTGATTAATGGTGTCCCGTCTGATAGCCATTGTTTCAATCAGGTTCGCATTTTTCCTTAAATTGTAGCTTGAATTTCTAGAGTCATTTTTATATAATAGATATTATACAGATTAATGTGATTAAGTAGATTAAAAGTAATTCAAAAAATTAGTCATGAATAAGAAATAAATAAAAAATAAATTAAATAATGGTTCAATAGTATAAAAAAACTAAGAGATGATTAATTACATAAATAGGTACAATTGGTTATTGATTATATGATTAAAAAAAAAAATTAGCTAAATAAATGAGTGTTAAGAAGACTTAAATTGTAATAGATTGTAACATGTGTTACAGCATTTATTTTTCTTTTAACATGTAGTTAGTTAAGTAAAAAACAAATTAAATTAAATGGACGAAGACAATAAATTACGCTATGGTATTTTTATAATAATGGATCTTTTTTTTGAAATGTTAATTTTTTAAAAATTTTGATAACTATAATTCATAGTGTTTTTTTTTTTTTTTTTCTTCTTTTTTTTTTCCTTTTCACTTTTTTTGCTTTCTTTTTTTTTCTTTCTTTTTTTCTTTGAACCAAACCGACTTAAACCGAACTAGGAGCTAGCATGAGCAGTCCAACAGCGGTGGAGATTTTCAATTTTTTTGGTAAAAACCCTTTTTTTTTTGTTTTTGATTGAGAAAAAATTACAGAAATTACATAAGATTATAAAGAACATAATAGAGAAAGATAATAGCAAAATTTTTACAGAAAATAAAGTTACAAAGAGGAATACAGGATTTGCATTGAAAATTTGCCCCTGTTTTATTTTTGATTAGATCACCCAAATTTTTTTATTTTTATCAATAAAGATACCTTGTTTAAACTTTATTCAGAATATTTAAAATATTTTTTAAATTTTTGTTCCAAAGTTTACCAATTTGGAAAATAAAATACTTTTCATTGACAAATCTAACTTAACAATACATTCTTTTTTAATATCAATGTTGAATGAAACTAAGCAAAAAAATTTTACATTACTATAGTTTTCATATCATTAAAAAAGATGTCTAAGTTTTCAGGAATCACGTATCTAGTATTTATTTAAGAAAATATGATACTCTGTCCAACATAATGGATCATGAGACATAAAAAAAATTCAATACATAACACTCTTGAGTCGACCTTTTAAATTCGGTCTGAGATATGTTGGAGCTGAATAATTATATTACATTGGTTGTCGGACTGGTGAAAGAATATGGAGTGGATTCCGAATCAAGAAATATCGACATACTCTTAATTCAATATTTTTTTTAATTTAACCTTTTTCAATTTTTATCTTTTTATTTCATATTAATATTTTCTTCTCAGTTTTTGATTTGTTTTTTATCTGAAAAAGCTTTACACACCTAAAAAAAAAAATAAATAATTTAATTCAATTTTTATTTAGCTAAAATTATATAAAATCTCAAGCTACTCTTTTTCGATTCATTTTAATTTTTTCTACACTTTTATTATTCATTCTTTTTTTTGATACACTTTTTCGATTCATTTTATTTTTTGCTTTATATTTTCGATTCATTTTTATTTTTTACTATACTTTTTCGATTCAATAATTTTTATTTTTAAGAAAAAATTAGTTAAATGAAAATCAAACATCTCTTAAAAGAGGTAATGAAAATGGTCATATAAATTTATATTCTAATTTTTTTTTTTTTAGTTTGGCAAGTTTTTTTTTATATTTTACATTTTTAGAAATAATTCCGTAATTAGATTTCAAATTTTAACATGCTTATGTATTGAGTTTAAATTAAACAACGTAATTTCAAAATTTCAAAAAAATTAAATAGAAAAAAAAACTTGCCGTTTGTTAATTTTTTTGTCAAAAAGTTTGTCAAAAATTCTGTGAATAAAAAAATGTGAATAAGAAATCTTTTCCTTTTCTCTTTATTTTATGTAAAATGCTTAATCTGTTTACCTATTCAAAAAAATTCTTAGAGATTTTTAAAAGTTTCTTTACAGATTCTTTAAAAAAAATCTTTAGTGAATTACTTATTCAAGAAAATTTTGAGATATTTCAGTAAATAGACAAATTTAAACACCTTTAATTTAAAAACCTCTTTTTTTCCATATTTTTCAATTTGGTTTAAGTCTTTTTATTGAGAATTTTGTCACAATAATTTTTGAACTGTTATTTTGTCATTTCATCTAGATTGATTTTCGGAGTGGCAAAGTAAAACAAAGAAGCCAAATAATTTTTCTTAACAACTTTTTATCCAGAGTATTTCATTGATGAGCAATTGTTAAGTCTTCTGTTTTTACAAAGAGTTCTGTGTATAAAATTTGTTGGAAAAAATTCTGTTGAAAAAAAAATTAGCTTTAAAAAAAATGATTAGAATATAAATAAATAAATTTAATTAAGACTGTATTTTTTTTTTTTTTTTTGCTTAATTTATTTTTTTTTTTTTTATTCTTTGAACTTAATCAAATTTTATAAATTAAAGAGCTGGTGGTCCATGACTGACCTACCCAGCCTGAATGAATAAATTTTTCGAAGAAAATTAATTTTTCTAGTAAAAAGAAAAATTAGCGTAAGAAAGAAATATAGGTAATTCCTGAATACCTTTTGAGTAAATTTTTAAAAAAATTTCCGTGAAAAAAAAACGGCTAAAAATGGCAAAAAAAATTAAAATTTTTGCCCGGACTAATGACCGTTCACCTAAAAGTTGACGGTTTTTTATAGTTTTGATTGAATAAAGCAGCATGCTAATTTTCTTACTTTGGATTGATAGCGGTTACTTTTTTTATTGATAGGTACCACAGTTCACTTAATTATTTTCCTATTTTTCAAGAAACAGTAAGATCTACTATTTAGAAGAAAATAATTAAATCATCATACGTGTGTTTAAAAGGTCAAAAGTTCAAAATTAAGATATATAATCCATGCAATTACATTCTAGCAAATTAACGCTTTTCAAAAAAAATGACCTAATTACTTTCAAATTTTATTTAATATAATAAGGAAAATTCTTTTATTTTTTTCACAATTGCTAAAAAGTGTAAAGTACGAGTTTTTTTTTTTTTTTTTAAGTTAGGATTTGGACTTAATTTTATTTATTTTGTCTTAAAATAGACCTCTAAAATGGTGCTGGAACGGTAAAAAATTGATGTGCCCGTGATCATGACTGATCAATGCTCATTTTACCGTTCCACTAAATTATTTTGACGGCCTAGTTTAAGTCATAGTTACTAAAATTAAAGTCCAAGTTCGGTCTTTGAGTTTATTTAAGACTTGTGACTCTTAAGCGACTCTTCATTTTAATATTCTTAATTTTTTTAAAGTTTTCTCGAAAATGTTTTACTTTTTGTTCATTTGTTTATTTTCAGATCTTTTAATTAAAAAAAAAATTAATGTACTGTTTAGACGTCAAAACTAGTAATTTAACTAGTATCAGAACAAAATTATTGTTAATTAATTTTTGGTGATATAAAAAACCATTGTGCAAATATCATCTGCATAATTTTTAAGAATTGGCTAGTCTTGATCAAAAAAATTAATTAAGTCTTTGTTCATATTGATTATTATATTTTTTTAATTATAAATAAATAGAATAATATCATTTTAATCGGAATATATAGCTTTATAGCAGCTTTGGTGATCATGATTTTCATCTTTACTATTTTAGTCCTTGAAAATTCAATTTTTTTGAAGCTCAAAATCATGCAAAAATCACAAGATCATTTAAATCAATCAATCATTTAAATTTAGTTAAGTGATAGAATATATTTAATTTTTTATTTGTTGAATTTAGTAAAACATATTTTGTTTAATTATTAAAGTTTATGAAGCTCAATTTTTTTAAAATAAATTAATGAATAAATAATTCTTTTGAGTTGATTTGCTATGCTAAGAACATCTCTTCTCATCTAACACACCACTTTAAAAATATTTTTTCCAGTCATTTATCATTCCTTAACATGTTCGTGAGATTTTTTTTCCATTCAATGAATGTGAAGACTATAATGCTAAAATTGCAAGAAAAGAAATGAAATATGGCATATCTATATGTATTAGACAACCATAGAGCATATAAATTTTTTGATATAAAGCCTAATTTATTAAATTAAAATAAAAATTAAATCTAATTTCTTCATAATTTTGTCAAAAAAAAAATTAAGTCATTGACTTGACTTGAATCAGGACTTGTGACTTAAAAACAAATCTGCTTTAATCTTGAATTTTAATAAAGTTAAAACTAAAGAGATCTAAACCATAGGCTTTGAAAAAGAAAAAAATAAAAATTAATAGAAAAAGTTACTTCTACAAAATTTTATCATCAATTTTAAGGATAATTTTTGATAAAAGCAAAATTTTACGAAAAAGCATTTTTGTCCATTGATTAGGAATAAGTTTCTTATAAAAACTAGCAAAATTTCATTTTTATTAACCTTTTTTTTTGGAAAATCTTGCTTTGGGTTGGAAGTTATTAACTCTAGATTATCTCTATTTTTTAAAGAGATGAGAATTAAAGAGATTTTCAAAGAATTTTTAAAGAAACCAAAAAAATACCTATGAAAAAATTTGACTGGGATATCTGAAAGGAACAAAAAAGTATTTAACAGAGAATTTAGAGAAAATATAGAGATTCTTTTATCTATATAAAAATCTCTATTTTTTCTTCAAAATAGGTCAAATATTAGAATTTTTAATATAGAATCTTTTAAGAAACTTTATAAAATTTTTATAAAATGTTTGACTGGGTATACAGGAAATGTAAATGATTTTTATTATTAATTATATAGTAATTGTCAAAGCAATATTTTTCGGGTTTTTTTCCTGAATTTGGACAAGTCTAGATTTTTCTTTTTCAAACTTTATAGATAATCAACCTTTTTCTTAAAAAAAGATTTATTTTCTTTAATTTGAATAAAAATTCAATCACTCAATGTATTGATTTCACAGGATACTTCTAGACAAACAAAAACTGAATAATATTGTTAATATCAAAAATGAACTCTTTAAATTGAGTCATTCAAAAAAAAAAACAAAATTAAAATTAAATAAAAAAAAAGACCTTTTTCAGTAGTTATTTCTTTACCCTATTCAAATAATATGAAAGTTGCGAATTTTGTTTAAAAACAAAACAAAATAAATATTCTATTTTTGATACAACATGTTTAATTTTTAATGGGTATTTTTTTTTAGAAACAGTTTTTCGATCCAACACAGTTTCGAGTTGATCTTCATAATAATAAATTAAATCTTCACATTATGTTTTAAAATATTTATGTAAAAATTGACAAACTGAAAAAAACAAAAATTAGAACATATCTTTATATGACCATTTTCATTACCTCTTTTAAGAGATGTTTGATTTTCATTTAACTAATTTTTTCTTAAAAATAAAAATTATTGAATCGAAAAAGTATAGTAAAAAATAAAAATGAATCGAAAATATAAAGCAAAAAATAAAATGAATCGAAAAAGTGTATCAAAAAAAAGAATGAATAATAAAAGTGTAGAAAAAATTAAAATGAATCGAAAAAGAGTAGCTTGAGATTTTATATAATTTTAGCTAAATAAAAATTGAATTAAATTATTTATTTTTTTTTTTAGGTGTGTAAAGCTTTTTCAGATAAAAAACAAATCAAAAACTGAGAAGAAAATATTAATATGAAATAAAAAGATAAAAATTGAAAAAGGTTAAATTAAAAAAAATATTGAATTAAGAGTATGTCGATATTTCTTGATTCGGAATCCACTCCATATTCTTTCACCAGTCCGACAACCAATGTAATATAATTATTCAGCTCCAACATATCTCAGACCGAATTTAAAAGGTCGACTCAAGAGTGTTATGTATTGAATTTTTTTTATGTCTCATGATCCATTATGTTGGACAGAGTATCATATTTTCTTAAATAAATACTAGATACGTGATTCCTGAAAACTTAGACATCTTTTTTAATGATATGAAAACTATAGTAATGTAAAATTTTTTTGCTTAGTTTCATTCAACATTGATATTAAAAAAGAATGTATTGTTAAGTTAGATTTGTCAATGAAAAGTATTTTATTTTCCAAATTGGTAAACTTTGGAACAAAAATTTAAAAAATATTTTAAATATTCTGAATAAAGTTTAAACAAGGTATCTTTATTGATAAAAATAAAAAAATTTGGGTGATCTAATCAAAAATAAAACAGGGGCAAATTTTCAATGCAAATCCTGTATTCCTCTTTGTAACTTTATTTTCTGTAAAAATTTTGCTATTATCTTTCTCTATTATGTTCTTTATAATCTTATGTAATTTCTGTAATTTTTTCTCAATCAAAAACAAAAAAAAAAGGGTTTTTACCAAAAAAATTGAAAATCTCCACCGCTGTTGGACTGCTCATGCTAGCTCCTAGTTCGGTTTAAGTCGGTTTGGTTCAAAGAAAAAAGAAAGAAAAAAAAAGAAAGGAAAAAAAGTGAAAAGGAAAAAAAAAAGAAGAAAAAAAAAAAAAAAACACTATGAATTATAGTTATCAAAATTTTTAAAAAATTAACATTTCAAAAAAAAGATCCATTATTATAAAAATACCATAGCGTAATTTATTGTCTTCGTCCATTTAATTTAATTTGTTTTTTACTTAACTAACTACATGTTAAAAGAAAAATAAATGCTGTAACACATGTTACAATCTATTACAATTTAAGTCTTCTTAACACTCATTTATTTAGCTAATTTTTTTTTTTAATCATATAATCAATAACCAATTGTACCTATTTATGTAATTAATCATCTCTTAGTTTTTTTATACTATTGAACCATTATTTAATTTATTTTTTATTTATTTCTTATTCATGACTAATTTTTTGAATTACTTTTAATCTACTTAATCACATTAATCTGTATAATCTCTCGTATTCGTCTTGTACCTCAGTTTCGTCTCTGTTTCTTTCATTGTAGTTCCTTAATTTATCTCTCGATTTTTGCGCAATTAGCTACGATAGATGGCTTCCGAGTAAGCCATCTCCGCAAGCTCGCTTGCTGTAGCTTTTTATTATTATTATTGTTATTATTATAACATTTCGTCTAAAAAACTAAAGTGAAAAGCATTTAAGCCGTATTTTTCCAAAAAATTATTAACATCATTAAAGTTATACGCTTCAAACTTGAACTTAAACATTTTAAAAATAGGAAAATAATGATTTTTAGCCTGTTTAATTATTGCCTCTTAAGAAAAATAACACAAAAGCGTTGAACAATAATCAAAATAAGATAGGATAAATGTTTTGAATAACTGAACTTTGACAGAAGTTGACAAAACAAGAGTCTTTACAGCAAGAGAGGTGTTGTAAGCTTGTTTTGAGAAATTTAAATTATGATCAATTATACCTAAAAGAAATGAAACCTAAAAGACTGATTTATTTGACAATTTTTATTTCTATTACACTTAAGTTTATTGTTTCAGGTACAATAATATTTCTTTTAGTAAAAATCAATCAAAACGTTTTTGACCAGTTTATATCGAACTTATTGTAAAAACACCAATCATTTACAGGATTAACCCTTATCCGTCGAAAATAGAAAAAATAACGTTGTTGACGAAAATGGGTCATTTTTGACCCAGTTTTCGACGGATAAAGGTTAAAAGACAATTGATAATTAACTAATGCAGTCTTTAAGTTCTTTTCAGAACGACTAATGGTTGTCTCATATGCAAAATATTTAAATACTAAATTTGTTTAAAGTTTTTTTAAAGAAAATAAATAATGAAAGACTTGTTAATCTATTCTCTCTCGCTTAATTCAAATTACTAAGGTATTCAAATACAGCCGTTTGACAAGAATTTCCAGATATAAAACCATGCTGACCATTAAAAAAAAAATTGTTTGACTCAAAATAAAAGCTAATCTGCTTAGCCGAAAGTTTTTCACATATTTTCGAAATTGGTGATTAATAATATCTGATCTTTCACCTTTATTCTTTTATAAAGGGTTTACTTAAGCTAATTTCCAGTCGTCAGGAATACTCTTCAAATTAAGGCATTCATTAAAGAGTATATGTAAAATGGGAATACATATTTTGTGTGTAATGTGTCTATCGTTGACATTTTTTTTGTCGTATTTGTTTTTATTTTCATTTTATTTCGTCAAATTTAGTTATAACATGATTATCTTTGTTTTGTTCTGCATTCCTAAACATTCTGACCTCCTTTTCTCTTAATCTGCGCGAATTGTTCTTGTTCTTGCTGTTGTTGCTAAATCGGGTAATTTGGTGTCTTCGACCTCTGCTCGAGTTGATGGGGCGCCGAGATACGCTGTTGTTCCGGTTTCGGCTCGAATCGTAAAAATTTTTCTTTCCGAAACATCCAACGAAAATCAGAGTTATTTCTTCGCACGTCTTCGTTGCATTCAAAGCGCTCTTCTTCGATTTATATATGAAGCAAACGTTCTGCTTCTGTCAGATCAGAATTGATAAACACTTTGCTGTAGATACTTGAGTTTCACAATTTTCTTGCCAGGTAAAGCGAATGTTTACGGACCTTTTCATCAAAGAATTTTACTAATATTGGAGGCGATTTACTTGAGTCTATATTTATTCAAAATCGGTTAATAAAAATGATTAAATATCGACTTTTTTTCAAAATTTTTTTAAAGATTTTAAATTTTTTTCACAATTTTTATAAAATATTTTCTTCTTTTTTCATCAACATATTTGTGGTTTATGAAATATACTTGATTCGGTACTCTTGATACGGTTTGTATGATTGGAACGGTGCCGCTAATTATTTGGTTTTAGCTTACGACCATTAGGGCCCTCTCGTTTTTAAAATGCTCACATAGTGATATTTCTTTCCTATAAATTGTATTAGATAAAAAAGAAAGCAGAACAAAAAAATTGGACTCAAAAAAAATTTATTGATTTTAATGCAAACAATAATAAAAATATCACTATTAAATAATTATGAAACAAATATATTTTATTTAAAAAAAACCCATAATTTAAATATGTCTTAAAAGGGAGAACAAGTTCCTCACATCGAAAAGGGAGATAAAAATAATAATGAAACTGAAATCCAGGAAATAACTCAGTTAAAACCAAGTACAAAAAAAACAAATAAATATTTTTTTAAATTGAAAATTAAGCAAGCCCAAAAATCAATAAATGTAACTTTGCTTTTTCAAAATCAAATGTGGCAACTTTACCAAAATTGACCTCGAATGCTAAAACCTTGAAGACTGAAACAGAGATAAATGATAAAAAAAATGGAAGAGAAGTATTAACCTATGCAAATGGTGATAGATATGATGGAGAATATAAAGATGGTAAAAGGAATGGTCATGGTTTTGACTATTATGCAAATGGTAATAGATACGACGGAGAATTTAAAGATGATAAAAAGAATGGTCATGGTGTATACTATTTTGCAAATGGTAATAGATACGACGGAGAATTTAAAGATGGTAAATACAATGGTCATGGTGTTTACTATTTTGCAAGTGGTGATAGATACGACGGAGAATTTAAAGATGGTAAAAGGAATGGTCATGGTTTTGACTATTATGCAAATGGTGATAGATACGACGCAGAATTTAAAGATGGTAAAATGAATGGTCATGGTCTTGGCTATTTTGCAAATGGTGATAGATACGACGGAGAATTTAAAGATGATAAAGGGAATGGTCATGGTGTTTACTATTTTGCAAATGGTGATAGATCCGACGGAGAATTTAAAGATGGTAAAAGGAATGGTCATGGTTTTGACTATTATGCAAATGGTGATAGATACTACGGAGAATATAAAGATGGTAAAAAGAATGGTCATGGTGTTTACTATTATGCAAATGGTAATAGATACGACGGAGAATATAAAGATGATAAAAGTAATGGTCATGGTGTTTACTATTTTGCAAATGGTGATAGATACGACGGAGAATATAAAGATGGTAAAAAGAATGGTCATTGTGTATACTATTTTGCAGATGGTAATAAATTCGAAGCGGAATATAAAGAAGGAGAGATTTTATATTGATCACAATTTATTCAATAAATGTTCAAAATAAACTTCTTATTTTTTTAAATTGTAAACACTTAATAGCTTAGAACTGAAAAAGTCAAAGGCATTGTGAATTTTGATACAAAAACAGAATCAAAATACATAAAATTAGAAAGCTTTATTTCTAAAGGGCAACAACATTTTCTCTAAATTGAAGCAACAGAATTTAAGCTTTGGTATTTTTCATATTTTGTTTTTGTATTAGTACCAAAATTTACAGTACTTATGTATAGCAGACTTTATAAATTGTTTTTGTTAGAAATTAATAATTCTTGTAGTACAAATGAATATTTATGTAATATTGATTAAAAAATATTTTTTTTGGATGCATCAATTAATTTTTGTTTCCTTTGTTTTCTCAATTTCTTTTAGAATCATAATTGGCACAAAATTCTGGACAAATTGTTTAGCTCATTTTTTTTTTAAATTTTGTCCTACTAAGTAAGGTGTTATAAAGTCATTATTCTAATTTTTTTGTTTTTAAGATTATCAAACCAATTTAATTTTTGTTGTTTCTTAATTTAATTAATAATATATTTTAAATTAGAGTTTTTTTTAACTATAGAAAATCTTCTTTAAAAGGGCATTGTGAAATTTGGTACAATAAACAAAAACAAAATATTGAAAATGTCAAAACTAAAGTTCTGAAAAACTAAAACATGTTCTGTAAATTGTAGCAAATGATACATCTTTTGTAAATACCATACATCCATACCTCCACTTAAAGTTGAGTTAGATTTTTAATATAATATAATATCCCAAATTCACAATTGTCTGAATTTTGCGGATTTATCGCAGAGGTTTGTAGAATCAAAAAAAATTTTTTTAAAAAATTTTCATGAACCAATATTGATCGTATAAAATAACTAATTTTTTTTTTACTAATTTTAACAATTAAAATTGATCAGTTAATTAATGTTCTTTTTTTTAAATTAATGTAAACTGCAAATTTATAATGTTCAAAAAATTTAATTAATGCATGTTTGATATAATAAATGTACGTTTAAAATAATTAATGCTTCTCCAAAATAATTAATGTTGTTTCAAAGAAATTAATGCTAAATATTTTTAATGCTCAAATCAATTAAATTAATGCTCATATAGTCTTAAAAAAATAACAAGTTTGTTAAGTAGATTTTTCATCAATATCATTTTATTTATTCTTTTATTAACTTAACTTCTACTTAAAACTTTATATGATACATTTAGCAATATTAATATTATAATAATAGATATTATTAAAATAAAATTAACAATTCATTACAAACACTCTCAAACTTGACCAAAATATTGGTTCGCAATTGACAGTATTTGTACTCAGGCAAAACATAAGGTACTTAATTTAATTCTCTTAAAGATCATTAAAGATAGGGAACATTATTTATTTATTAATTTTATTTGATACTGAAGTATAAGATAAAATTAAAAAATTTATTTACACTAGAGACAATTTTGATTTTTTCATAAAATCTCCAAGTTAATTATTTTAATTTATAAAATAAATACAAGAGAATTTTGATTTAGTCTTAGAGATGCTTAAAATAGACCAGTTTGAATGCTTAATTTGTAATAGAATTTTAGAGGATCCAATCGAGTTACCGTGTGGCTTTACTTGCTGCACAAGACATTTAGTATCACCTCAAATCTTCGAGCCATCAGAAACCCTTAGCATTCTTTGTTTCTGCTGCACTAAGTTTCACAATTTCAGCACTATTGGAAGATCCAATATTTTTGAAAATTATTTTAAACGAGACAATGATCCTGAAGTGGAGAAAAAATTCATCGAATGGCTTGAAAAGATAAGAAACTTGAGATACAAACTTAAATTACAATTTAAAATTAAAACTTTTGATTTCGATTCGCTTGAAAATTTGGTTGATAATGAAAAGGAACAAATTTTAGCCGAACTTTACCTGCAAGTTAAAAAATTAAATGATCATTTGACTTCACAATTGGATCAAATAAAAAATTACTCTCACTATTTGATCAAAATTTTGCAGCAAGAAAAATACAGAGTATGTGAGAAAATTAAAAATAAGGAAATATTCGATCCCCAATTGATAAAAGAATTCGATGATTTGCTTTCTTTTTTTCATTCAAATCCAATAATAGTTAATAAAAATAATTACAAGCAATTTATTAAAAAATATAAAAAATTAGATAGCGTTTCTTCGGCTATTGAGAATACCAGCAGCGAAAAATTTGACCACTTTATTAAAAATTTTTCATTCGAAATAAACAATGATATATCAGATCAATTTAGCTTATTAGATGGAAATGTAATGAGGAATGAAGTATTTTTAGGACTTTTAGATTGAAAACAAAATTTAAATTTTTTTTAGGTAATTGAACAAGAAAACGGCAGAATTATCCGTAAGGAAAAAATTTTAAAAAAGAAAAAATATAATTAGAATTTCTTATTTAGACCATTATCACTATTACATTATAAAAATGAATTTTAAATTGAGCCAAATGGACAATCCAGAATTGATCAATTATAAAAATTCAAAAAAAATATTTATTCAGCCAACTTTTGAAATAGAAATTCTTCTTGAATCGAAAACTTATGATGATCTAGGATATCTTGAATTTAGTTTACATTTTCCTGAACATTCAAAGTAAAAATTTAATTAGAATTTAAATATTTTTAATTTTTTTGACATTAAGAGAAAATAAATTCATTGAACTGAAACTCAAAAACATCGAAAATTTCTCAAAAGACCATGTAAAATGTAAGTTTTTGTTAACACTCGTTAAAATTTTAATAATTTTATTTTTTAATAGATAAATTTTCAAATTCAAAAAACACAATGGATAAAATTATTGTTTTCAAAAAATTTATCAAAATTAAGGTAAATTTTAAGCGATACCATTAATTTTTCAATTAAATTAATTTAAATTTAGAAATTGATTAGAGAAGGTTTTTATAATTTAAATTTAGATCAGATAGCCATTGAGATTTTAATTCACTGAAATCAACATGTACAATTGAACATAGAAATTGAATATAATAATATAAAAGTTCAATAGTCGCTTTGTAAAAATTAATAGATTTAATAAATTTTAATTACCGCAAAAAAAAATAAATTAATTTTGAAAAAATTTATTTAATATTTAATATTGGTTATTATAGCAGATAGGAAAGAAATATTATAAAAATTTAATAAAATAGAAGTCACAATTATTACTATTGATATCAAATTTTATTTGATTTTGAGCTTTTATAAAAAACTGAATTTCTTTTCTAAAAAAATATAATGTCGCCTAGTTTTGAAAATTTAATCCAAGTCAAATTTTTCCATTGTGAAAAATAACTGGCTTGGTTATTGTGTGTTATTTTTCGATGCTTATGTTCTTTGGAATAAACATAAAGTTCTTTGAAAGGATCTGGCCTATTTAAAAGTGCCAAAAGTCCATACTCGGAATGACTTATAGCTCCAATGTCACAATTTTGCATCATATGAAAATCGAATATGACAGATTCTAATCCTCTACACTCTTTGTCACCCTGCTTATCAATGTGAAAACTAGAATTTTCATTGTAAATTTCTTCATTTTTAGGAAAATAGCTTTGAGCCTCCTCTTTTACTCTCTCATAATCACTTGTGACAAAAATTTTATATTTATCAGAGTCACTAGAATTCAAAAAATTTTCTTGGATAAATCGCCAATATTCTTTTCGAGTGTAAAAGTCTCTTCTTTGAACTGAATCTGGATCACCAGTTCTTATTTGTACACAAATTAGTTTGGTTCTATTATTTGGCTTGAGGCGTTTGAGATACATTTCATATTTTTTTTGTGACTTTTCATTCAATTTAAAGAGCTGATTATACCATTTATGTAATGAATGGACTATATGAAATTGGTCAACTTTGTAGCCCAAGCTCTCTATTTTTTGCTTTAAGTTTTTATTTTCGCGAAGAACGTTTGCAAATTGAATTTCCGCTTTAACTTTAATTAGCGGAGTATCTTCGTTCTTTCTAAACAATGAAATATTATTTTTAAAGATATCATAATATGAAAATTTCAATACAATATTTAGTTGTTTACTTTTAACTTTTGAAGGAGCTTGTTCATGATCCCAATTTATCTCATTTGGCTCCAAAATTCTTCTTAAATCACAATTTCTGGTCATTTTAATAGTAAACTTTCGATCAATAATCATTGAGATAGCATATGTTGATAAAATTCCTTTCAATCGATCACCCCTTCCTCCGCACAACTCGCCTGATTTTGTACATTCAAATTAAATATATATTTATTATAAATTTTAGCATCCAAAACATGAAATTTTAATAACTAACTTTGAAAGCAAAAAATACAAACAAAAATAAATATTAAAAAGACAAAAATAATTTTTTTATTTTGAAAAATAAGATCGATATTCATGATTAAAGACGATGTTTTATGCTATTAAAAAATAAAACAAATTAATTTAATATTTAATATCATTGAATTTTGAAATAAATAAAAATATATAAGAATGTCTAAAAGTTTTTTTTTCTTTTTTAAATAAATTCCTCTAGTAATATTTTCTTGATTTCTCAAATGATTTTCTATTGCGATTTAATTAAGGCATCCTGTAGTAAAATCAAGGAAAAAGTGATACGCCGTTCTTCGTCAGCGTTTTTCACGCCGCCGAACGGCGTTTTTTAAGCGTTTTGGAGCGTTTTTTTATTTTTCAAAAATATTTTTTTTCTAAAACAAAGCAATAAGATTTAAATTTCTTTTGTTGAAACAATTAAAAAATATATATGACACATTTTTTGATCAACTAGAATTAATAGAACTTTTTTGACTTCGCAAATTAGTTGATTTTAATATTTTTTTATAATAATATAAATTCTTTATATAAGCTAAGCATCTGTCACATTATAATCATTTATGGTGATTCAGTAAGAAATTCTAAATCTTTAACTGAATCTTTTTTAACTGCATTAAACATATTTAAATAGCATGAGAAATGAAAAAAGGGTTTTTAGATAATTTTGAACTTCTTAAGGGTCACGGCTGTTAAATTATAATTTAAATTAAAAAAATTTAAAATTTTTAAAATTTTTATTTTTATTTAATCTTAAGGAGCTTTGGCACGACACAGATAAACAAATAAAAGAAATCACCTTAAATTTGTATATGGGTATTTGGAAATAGCGAAATTCGCTTCTTATCGAACACTGGTTTTCAAAATGTTATAAAGATATGTAATTTTAGTCGAAAATGTCCATTTTGAATACCAGTGTTCGATAAGAAACGATATGTCGTAAAAATCAAACAAATACATTATCTTATTTTTGTTCATATTCTTACTATTTCGGATTGTTTTTGATCCTTCAAATTAAAATAATAAGATAAATAAAATAAGCTAAAATAATAAGCATGAAAGAAAAAACATTTCCACGCTTATTTAAATGAAAGGAATAATTTTGCCATGCCTATTACATGCGTTACTTATTTCACTTTAGTTACTAATTAACCTTATTTATATTTATAAACATTTACTTCAAAATTTAAAATATATCATACAGTACGTTTCTAAACAAAGTAAATAGTTTTTAGAGAATTGATTAAGCATCTCTAGCGCATAGCTAGCGCAGTTTTTATGGTCTTGCTAAGCAATTTAGAACATGCTCATGAGCGTTCTAGAGCATGTTCAATTGCTCATGCAAATGCTCTTAAGCAAAAAATATGTTCTATCGCAGCTCTAGAGCAGCGCTATAACATAGCTGTATACTTTGTTTGGAAACGTACTGTATCATTAGCTACATTTTTAAATATTGAACATTTTAGGAAAGAAAGAAAAAACGTTGAGGTAATTAAATTATTTTATAATTCTTTTATTTATTATTTTAGCTTATGTTATTTTTCTTATTATTTTAATTTGAAGGATCAAAAACAAAATTATTCTTCCCCCTCTCTTCTTTCAGTTACAATGGTCCTAATTACTCCAACCTATTTACGATGAAGCGGAACTATGGACTGAAGCGGAACTGGTAAGAGATTAAGCGTTCTAAGTAAATGACTTGAAATACGCTTACAATTTGAGAGTTAAAAGTGTCCAAACGTATAAGAAATTAATTTAAAAAAATTAATAGTTTCATCAGAATTAATTTTATTTTAATCAAAGCTTTAACTTTAAAATATTTTAAAAAAAAGTCAAGTTTAATTGAAAAAATTTTTTAATTTTTATTTAATAATACTGCTTAATATAATTTTCACAGTGTAAGTCTGAAAACCAGCGAAAATTATTTTACAACAGTTAAAGGATTTACACTAGTGCTTTCAGCAGCTATTTGAATGATATTTTATAACTGATGAAGAAATTCAATAAACCATCTGGCCCCAATTGAATCGATTTTTAGCAGCGTTTTTTCAACGTCCTGCAGCGTGAAAAACGCTGACGAAAATAACGCTAAAAAAAGCTGAAAAAACGCTGAAAAGAAACCGTTTTAACGCCGTTCTTTTCAGCGTTCTTTTTTATCCGGGTAAAAAAGAATCTACATAAGATATCTCCGAATATTGCATAGCTTCTTAAGTTTGATTAAAATACCATCTTTATAAATTTCTGCACACTTTGTTCAAACATTATTCTTACGTCTAATTTAAATTATTTAATTTTTTTAAGCATAAGGTATTAAAAAGACGTATTAATTTAAAAATAAAATTGAGAAAATTTAATAAAATTTTTAAAAAAAATTAACAATTTTCATTCAATATTAGCTATAAAATAACAAATAAATAAATAAAAAAACATCAAAATTTTTTTAAAAATAAAATGAACCTAAGACAGTCTAGTGACCAATAACGACCGTGACTTCTTATTCAAATAAAAAAGAAACTATTTTTTTGAGGCATTGTTAATTTTGATACAAGATACAAAAATTAAATATCAAAAATGTAATGAAAATGTTCCCCGATATGTTAATTGTTTAAATTTAATTCAATTTATTTTAATTTTATTTGTTATAAAGTTGAAGAAAATAACTTCATTCGTTATTTTAATATTTTAAAATAAATATAACTATTAATTTTTTAAAAAAGATATATTACAGTATTTGAAATAAAGAATATTTTAAAATAAACTTAACTTTTTCTCTTACTTGTTCTATCCGAGCGGCTTAGTTTTTAAGTCTCTCGTTAAACTAAAGGCAGACTGAATAAGTCATCCAGAGTTCTGAACAAGAACTGAAATCTTTTGGATATTTCAATAAATATAAAAAGATAGAAGTAGTAGGCTTACTGCTTCGAAGAGCTGGGAATAGGTGACTCTATAATCGGAACCAGCTGGAAAAGTTAGTTCAAGTCGGTTGCTGGCCAACAGACTATAAACAGAACCAACTGATTAGTTCTAGGCTCTGGCTAGATAGGTCATCCATACGAGGCTGCATAAGTCTCATAGGGATTTATTAAGGTATTTAAGAAAAAGCACACGCATAATATCATTTAAGTACTATTCACTTATCTGTCTCATTGTCAGGAAAAAACCCACCCAGCGGCATTACATAATTGGTGACAGCAGTGCTGGCAAATGAGAGAAGCAGTGAAAGCAAGCAAAATGGAAGAAATAACCATTGAAGCGGCTATTGATGCTTGGACAAATGTTCTAAATTGCAGCAAGAAAAGAGGTTTTACGGTTGATTCAATCAAAAATTTCAAAAAATTAAGAGCTGGGCTGGTCAAATTTTAGCAGCAGCTAATGTGGCTGGTGAACCTGTGGAATAATGGATTGACCAGTTAAGCAAATATACTATTGAATCAAATTCGACTGAACTAAATACAATAGTAAATTATGCAATTAATCGTTTTATTATCAAAAATATTGGAGTAGACGACGAAGTGAGGAAATGGGCTTTAATGATTGAGGCGAACGCTAATTTAGTTGGAAAAACTGGTGACGACATCGAAGAGGAGTTTGTGGATCCACCGGATGAGGGGGAAGAAAAAGAGGATGCCAAAGTAGGGAAAATGGTACCTAAGAAAAGTACCAAAGAACTTGACGCAGAAACTCTTTACAAGTTTGCCATTTTGAATCGGTCGATCAGAATACAAACGTTGAGAAATGGAAGTCAAAAAGTACGGGACTGGTTTGAACGATTTGAGCTACAAACTTCACGATGGGAAGATGAGGAACGTCACCACGAAGGAGTGGGTCTATTAGAAGGACTGGCATTGGAGATATTTAAATTGATGACAAATAGGAAAGATTATAGATCAATTAAAGACCATTTGATCAAAAATCTTGCAGCCTCATATAGACCAAAAAACGTAAAGATAGAATTTTACAGTGCAAAACAAAGACCAGATGAAGATGTAGAACAATTTCGTCACAGACTACTTGATTATATGCGTGAACTAAGTGAAGAAGACAAGAAGGAAGTAGAAAAACATTTAACAGAAATTTCAGACCTGATTAGAAAGGTAAAAGCCCAACAGATGGAAGGCTTTCTTTTCGAAGACGGCGTATTACTTAAGGTGCGTCGGGAGAACGTCGGGGTTTTAAAAAAATTAATAGTGGTATTAAAAGAAATAAGACCAGACATTCTAAAAATGTTTCATGACAATTACATGGGAAGTCATCTAGGACAAAAGAAGACCTGGATGAAACTATCAAACCGATTTTACTGGCCAAATGCTTACAAAGAAACAATCAATCACGTGGAGTCATGTCAGATATGTTCAAGACTAAAAGATCCTGTCGCTTCAAGAGCAAATTTAAAACCAATACTGGAATTTCATAAACCATTCGATATGATAGCAGTGGCCATTTTAGAATTGAGTCGAACCAGTTCTGGAAACAGGTACGTTGTATTTTTCTCCGACTATTTGACGAAATGGGTGGAAGCATTCTCACTACCAGATCAGACTGCAGAATCAATCGCTAAAGTGTTTATAAACGAAATAATCACAAGACATTCAGCACCAAGTAAATTACTAAGCAATCAAGGAAGAAATTTTCTATCAAACTTGGTAAAGAGCGTTAGTAATTACTTCAAGATTCACAAAGTACAAACAAATCCATATAAACCAAAATGCGACGGACTTGTAGAAAGATTCAACAAGAGTTTGTGTAAAATGTTGGCAGCATATTCAAATTCAAACCAAAGCAACTGGGATATATACCTTCCTTTGATTCTGTTTGCATATAGAACCGCCGAACAATCGTCGACTGGAAATTCGCCATTTAAGCTTCTGTATGGACGCGAACCAAGACTGGGTGATCTTGACGATTACAATATTGGTTACGAACCATCGATGTTCATGAGGAACTTACACTAAAACTGGTTATTGGCAAGCGAACGAATTTGCAAACAAGCAGATACTAATAAAAAACTATATATGCCACAGACGAAAAGTGGACTCAAAAAGAAGTTACGGAACGATTTATGCAGTGAACCATGAAAAATATCGAAAGTTCTGTAAGAACAAAACATAGAAATAACATCAAATGGAAAGAGTAAAATAGTAAATGTTGATAATGTAAAATTTAAAGAACCTGGTCGCGTTGAGGAATTAAATAAAGATGTCGCTTACATAACTAGATTTAGAAGAATAATTAGACCCAGAGTAAATTAAAGAACTTGTGTTATATTTTTTTAAAAACCCCTATATATATAAGACATATCACACTCATCATAACCATTAATTTATTTAGAAAATGCCAAAACACGTCAAGGTAAGCAAAAGCAAAAACTGTCAGCTAAGGAGAAGGGAAAGAGGGGTGAAGCAGCGCTTGAAGGATGAGAAACATGTGGAAAAGAAAAAGTTGGAAGAGATAAGAAGATTAGCAAGGGAAAGAAAGAAGGCAGAAGCCAGAAGAGAAAGAGAACAACAAGTGGGGGCAAGAAGAGTCAATACGATCGAGCCTTCAGTCCTAAAAGTGTCCGAGGTCAAGGAAGTAATTGACATACTCAACCAAAGAAACTCATATCTTGAACCAGATTATAGAAAAAGAGAAGAGGCTCAAAGAGTTAGAGCTTAAAAGTAAAATTTGGCGAGCGGCGGACAATTGGAAAATGGTCTCCTTGGAAGTGGACTCCCTCAACAAATATAACGGTGACCCCGACGAAACCATAGTACCATTCACGGGGAAAAGTCCTAAAACAATAGAAATTCCTCTATTAGCTATGGACATTACAATAAACATGCAGGACCCAATGGTAACTTAGAGGAAGTTCCAAGAGGAAATGATGTTTATATTTGGCTCAGATGGTGAGTTGTAGTGATGAAGATGGCGATATCAAAGAAAATTAGTTTTTTAAATTTAAGGAAAATTTATTTTTAAGGGGGGAGATGTAATGAAGATGTTCCCCGACATTTTATTTGTTTAAATTTAATTTTATCTATTTTAATTTCATTTTTATAAAGTTGAAGAAAATAACTTCAACCGTTATTTTAATATTTTAACATAATTATAACTATAAATTTTTTAAAAAAGATATATTACAGTATTTGAAATAAAGAATATTTTAAAATAAACTTAACTTTTTCTCTTACTTGTTCTATCCGAGTGGCTTAGTTTTTAAGTCTCTCGTTAAACTAAAGGCAGACTGAATAAGTCATCCAGAGTTCTGAACAAGAACTGAAATCTTTTGGATATTTCAATAAATATAAAAAGATAGAAGTAGAAGGCTTACTGCTTCGAAGAGCTGGGAATAGGTGACTCTATAATCGGAACCAGCTGGAAAAGTTAGTTCAAGTCGGTTGCTGACCAACAGACTATAAACAGAACCAACTGATTAGTTCTAGGCTCTGGCTAGATAGGTCATCCATACGAGGCTGCATAAGTCTCATAGGGATTTATTAAGGTATTTAGGAAAAAGCACACGCATAATATCATTTAAGTACTATTCACTTATCTGTCTCATTGTCAGGAAAAAACCCACCCAGCGGCATTACAAAAATGTCAAAGATTGAGTTCTGACTAACCAAAAATGTTCTATAAATTGTAGCAACTGATACATCCCAGTCAACTTTATTTTAAAGGATCTTTAAAAGAATTTCAGAGAAATTTTTAGAGTTTTTTTAGAGGTTTTCATACATTTTTCTCTAAAATATCTTTAAAAATTTCTTTCAGATTTCTCTAAAATATCTTTAAAATTTTCTTTCAGATTTCTCTAAAATATCTTTTAAAGTTTCTTTTATTTTTTTCTAAAAAATCAACAAATTTTTTTCAATTAAGATAAGTAAGCGGTATATATTTATAATTAAGGTCATTCATGATTTTGTGCCTCAAAAAATTTTCAAGGAGCAAGATAATAAAGATCAAAATCATGATCACTATAGCTGCCATAAAGCTAGATATCCAGTAAAAAATAGTATTATTCCATTGTTTATAATATAAAGAAAATGTATAAATGGTAATTCAAATAAAGCAATAAAATCTTTTGCCTATCACTTGCCAAATCTTTAAAAATTAAAAACAGTTGATATACGCACAATGGTTTTTTGTATGACCATAAAGTAATTAGCAATAATCTTTTTGTGGCTCGGGCTAAATTAAGAGTTATGACGTCTAAACGTTAAATCAAAAAGTAAAAATTAAAAAGCTTTTTGATTTAACTAGGAATGGTTCTTGAGAAAAAACTAAAAATCAGATGTTTTTTGATGCTAATAGTTTTATCTTTCCGACCTTTCAAATTTTTTTCATCGAATTTTATTCTCCTTTAAAAAACTTTTTTCTCACGACTTTATTCTCATGCTTGATTGATGAGACTTAGTTTATTCTAATGCTCAAATCTAAAAGTCTCATAAGAATTAAGAATTAGTATGTTAGGGTTTTTATTTTTTATTTCTTAAAATAGTAGATATATAAATTTTTTTTCATTTATCGGCAAATATAAAAACAAACAAATAAAATAATAAAATAAATAATATTAATATTAAATCATAAAAAAAGTAACTGAGAGAATATTTTGATATAAAATAAAACTTAAACCAAATCAAAAAATATAGAATGACTCAATTTTATAAATCATCTCTTCTGCAAAATATCTCAACATTTTCCTTAAAAATTTATTCATTAAAGAATTTAAAGAGAATATAGAGAAAAAATAAAGATTTTTTTTTTCAAATAAATGAATTTTTTTTTATCTCTAAAATATCTCTATTTTTTCTTCAAAATAGTTCAATTTATAAAGATTTTTTAAAGAATCTTTAAAGAAACTTCAAAAAATCTCTTTAAACGTTTTGACTTGTAGAACAGATTTAGCATTTTAAAGAGAATATAGAGAAAAAATAAAGATTTTTTTGTTCAAATTAATGGATTTTTTTATCTCTAAAATATCTCTATTTTTTCTTCAAAGTAGGTCGATTTATAAAGATTTTTTAAAGTATCTTTAAAGATACTTCAAGATTGAGTATCTTTAAAGATTTTAAAATTAATTTTTTAAAATGATAACCATTCATCACCGAAAACCTTTCTTTAAACAAGAAAAGTAAAATAAGATATTCACGGTTTCAGAATAACTTTAAAGCATTTAACACTCTAAAAATGCTGAACCAGAATTTAAAATTATTGAACCAGTTTAAAATTTTATTCTAAATCAGACATATGAAGAAACAGATAATGATAATGATATTGAGAATTTGAGTTATCTTTATTTATTCATTCAATATTTTTTCGTTATATTTTGTCAAAAAGCCACCCAGTCAGACATTTTATAGAGATTTTTTGTAGTATCTGTAAAGATTCTTTATAAAATCTCTAAAATTTGGCCTATTTTGAAGTAAAAATAGAGATATTCTAGAGATAATATAAAATCATTAATGTGAATAAAAAATTCTTTATTTTCGCTCTAAATTCTCCGTAAAATACTTACTGTGTTTTTTTACGGATATATTTGTAAAAAAATTTTAGAGATTTTTTGAAGTATCTTTAAAGATTCTTTAAAAGATTCCATAATCAGAAACCCAGTCAGACATTTTATAGAGATTTTTTGTAGTATCTGTAAAGATTCTTTATAATTTCTCTAAATTTTCTTTAAAATTTTTAATTTTTTTTACAAAAAAAGTAATATACTCTCAATCAAGTTAAAAGGTTTAAATTTTTTAATAATTTCATCAAAATTTTTTAAAATAATAAAATTTTGAAGATTTTTTCAAATTTTTTTATTTTTAAGTTATTAATTTATTTATTTAGTTGTTTATATTAGTGTAGAGTTAAAGCTTCTCATCTTTGAAATATTGTTTTGGATTGGATAAAAAATAGCACTTCAGGATTGTTAATTATCAGATCTACAAAAAAACATTGCATAAACAGATGAGAATTTTTTAATTATTCGTTTGTAGTTGTAGGATAAGATAAAAGAAGATTGACCAGATCTTTGATTAAATGAACCGGTAACCAGATGAAAAAAATTTAGCTTTCCTCTAACTAAAAAAATCTATTTGTCAATTTATAACATGCTCCAAATAATCAAATGCAAATCTACTATCAATAGTAAAATTTTTTTTAATTACCAAAAAATGGCACTAAAATAAAAATAAAATTAATCATATTTTTAAAAATTCTTTTCAAATTTAATTGTAATTATAATAAAATAAAGAACAAAATAATGAAAAGTTATGTTTATAACAATTAAGAACTTTTTCTCTCTCTTTAGTTTAATAGTTCCTTATCGCTTAGATGGCTTTTAAAAATTAAGAATTTAACTCTTCACATTTATTGTAAATCAAATTATTATTCCATATCATTAATAAAATTTTTATTTTTAAAAGCTTGTTATTTATAAGAAAATTTTATTCGAACATAAGACAAATTTCTTGTCTTTATGACAATTCATTTCTTATAATTTATTCATTCATAAAACTTTTGCACACTCTGATGGACGCTCCTTATACACACTTCTAATTGAAATCTTATAGACGCTTCTTTTTTTAAATTTATGTATTTTAGCTTTCTAAGCTTAAACTTTTCTAAAATAAAATATACTGAATCGGTTGGATGTGAGCTATATTTTTTTTAAAGTAATTTTGACAATAATTTTATTTTAGATATGATTAGATAAAATTTAATATGGGAAAGCGATTTCAATATTATCTCAATGATTCAGTAAAAATTCCAAGATCAACGATTTATTCAAGAAAAAAAAAACTTTTAGTAATATCCAAAATTAAAATTCTATTAAATTTTCTTTGATTTTGTATTTCATCATCTAAACAAATTAATTTTTCTAATTTTTTAGCTCACGAAGATATAAGAAAAATTTTATCAATGAGTGAAATTTTCCAAAAATTGTTTAAACCAAATGCAAATGATAAAACACTTGTTACCCTTTCAAGCGAATATCCCAACTTTTTTGTAGAACCTTTAGCAAGATCATCAGTTCTTTCACTAATAGAATCCTGTTCTAAAAATCAAGGCTCATTGCGGAAGGCATTACTTGTGCTCGTTCCTGATACACAATCTTGGATTTCAAAGACAGCAAAACAATTTAAACGTGATTTTGCAAATATAATCAATCCAGTGTTTGGTAATTTTTTTTAAATATTAATTTTTTTAATAAAATACATTTATTTAATAGATATGATCAGTAAACAGGATTCAAATTTAAACGTGACAGCATTAAACTTGACTCTAAATTCGATAATCCAAGATTTAAAAAAAAAAAATTGAAATTAATTTTGTAAATATTTGTAAATATTTGATAAATTAAAGGCTGCAGCCTTTAATTTATCAATATAAGAAGATCTGAAAATAAATTTGAGATCATTTCAGAATATGAATTTAAAATCAAATAATGAAGAAATGCTTCGCTTGGTTGAGTAAATCCAACAAAAAAATAATGTTTACTAATTTTTAACTTTTACCATATATTGTAAATAAATTATAAGCTCAATTTTAAATTATTAATTTAAAATATTTATAAAAAAAATCTATCTGAACTTTAAAAAATAAATCATTTTAAAAATTCATAAAAATTCCTTTTTTGAAATTTTATTTATAAATGAAAAAACATGTTTTGAATTTTATTCTCATTAAACAACCCGTTTAATATTAGAAAATGAAAAAAAGCATATTTAGTTACAAGATTTTATGTTTTGGGAGGACTGGATAAGTTTTTGAAAATCAATTTTAAAATTTTTATTCAAAATAATGAATTTGATTTAATATCTTTGAAAAAAAAATTTAAATTGGGAAAATTCAAATTTATATAAATAGAGTAAATACTCGACTTTAGTGACATGTCACTATAAAACAAACAGGCCAAAAATTGAACTTTTTTGAAAAGTGTTTTTCCCTATTTACTGACATGTCACTTTAATAAAAAAAAATGAAAATCTGAATTCGTTATTAAGTGACAATAGTTACGTTAAATCAAAAATTTATTACTACTACTACTACTAGTATTGACACAGAATCAAATTATTCAAAATAAAGTCAATTTGGTGTAATAGAGTATAAAACAGAATTACATAGTTTTCATTACAAAATAAAAAAAATAGACAAATGAACAGTGATAAGTAGTGTATATAAAATAAAAGCTCAGTTCATTAGCTATAATTTAAGCACATAAACTTATACTTTGAACTTAGTCATTATAAAAAATATTGACCAAAAGACTACCATATATGTCAAAAAATAAAAAAAGTCATAAAATAGAATATATAAAATAGTGAAGAAAATTTAAAATTTTTAAAATTTTGTTTTTTTTATAAAGGTGTTTAAAATTTGGTGTAAATATTTTGTTCAGTTCAAAAGTTATACGACCAAAATCAAAAATATACCAAATTTTTCACTTTTTAAAATAAGGTTAAAACTTAAGGGTTTTTGAGTAAATCTTTTGAAACGAATGTAGTAAAAAAAATATCTTTTTATCATTTTGATCCTTGTTTAATTATCTATCAGATGATATTTAACACTTATTAAAATAATATCAATAACAAGGAGGACATTGAGATTATTTAGGTGGGGTAAAGGTTATGCTGTTTATTTCAGGTATAAATAAAACAGATATATAATAAACAGTGTTTGTTAATCATGAAAGTCTAATGTATATATGTATAAAATCTAAAATGTTTTGGATGAAACAATCACCAGATTTTATCGAAAACAAATTCAAATCTTTTTTGAACTCCCGATATTATGGAATAAAATTTTAGATTGAAAAATAGCAAATTGAGCAAATTATACATGATTTTGATAAAAATGAAAAAATTTAATTACAATGGTTTAAAAATATTTTTTTTTCTATGATTATATAGTTACCACAGCTACTATCTTTAGTAATTATATTAGAGAAATTCATTTAAAAAAAGGTTTAAAAAAAGTGAATATTTTACTTAAAATTTTTTTTTCAATACAAACTTTAAAACAATTTTTAATGGAGTCAAACACAACAGAAAAAGATGAATTTGATGTTTTTATATCTTACAACTGGGATATTAAAGAAAAGGTGAAAAAACTTCACAAAAATCTTAATAACCAGAATCTGAGAGTATGGAGAGACGATACAGAAATGGAACACAACAATTCTCCGCTAACAGAACAATTAGCTCATGCAATAAAGAAATCTAAAATTTTTTTAAGCTGTATTACTAAAAAGTATTCTGATTCGAAAAACTGCAACAAAGAAATTCAATACGCAAATGATATAAATAAGATAATAATTATTTTGTTTATCGAAAACTTAGAGATAGAAGGGCTTGGCAATATAGGATTTTTGATAACCGGTTTGTTTAGAATTAATTGCTACCGACACCCAGAAAATTGGTATGATGAAGACTTTAGTGAAATATCAAAATCAATAAATCAAAATTTAAAGGTTTTTAAATAATTGAATCAAAAAATTTATTAAAAAGACTTTTAAAATGTTTATTTTAAAAAGGAATTGGATAAAAGGAATCAAGTAGATGACCAAACTATTAAAGGACGATATAAGCTCATAAAGAGACTAGGTGAAGGCTCAGAAGCAGTTGTTTTTAAAATTCAGGATTTGAACGATAAAAATACAAAATAGTAATTTAAAACTTTTTTTGATTGAAATTAAAAAAAATAATTTAATAATTTAATATTAACCCAAAATTAATATTTTTAAATAACTTATTCAATAAAGGTTCTAGCCTTTCAAAACAGGTAAAAATTAAATCTCTAACCATTTTTGTGAATGAAGATCTTAATCTTAAGCAGATAGTACTTTGTAAATCCAAGCTTTAAACATTACTAGAAAATTTATTTTTCTTTAATGAGCCACTAATCAGCCAAAAAATAAAAAAAGTTAATTTGAATCTTTAAAGACATTTAAAATAAAATTAAACTGCACATTTAAAATTTTTTGATAATATTTTCAATGTATTTTGATGAAATTTTCAATCAATTTAATATTTAAAATTTAAATTTTTACAATTTTTATTTTCATGAGGTTTCAAACGAGGGTCTTTAACCATTTGGTTTTAAAAATAATGAATTAAAAATTTTAAATGTAATATAAATAAGTAAATTTTAATTAGTATAAATTAGTAAAAAAAAGAAAACAAAAAACAGTTTGTCAATTAAAATTATTTTAAAGTAAGTTTTAAATCAATTAAAATTATTATTACCTATTAGAGTATAATAAAAAGAGATATTTTAAAATTTTATTAAAATAAACTTGACTTAGCATGTCAAGTAATTGCTAATAGAAAAAATAATTTTTTTTTTTATATAAAAAAAAATTTCATTTTACATTCTAATTTTGATCTCAAATTTCAATTTTTTCAAATAAATGAGATCATTTTCTTTAATGCGAAAACATACTTTTTAAATTTCTTTTTAACCTAAAAGCAAAGCTTTGAAGCAATTCAAAAATATTAATCTGTTAAACAACCGCCTTATCGAAAAAGAAGTTGAACTAATGAAAAAAGTAAACAACAAGAATATAATTAAATATCTGGACTTTTTTTATGGTAATAACGTTTAAGTAAGCATTGATATCAAAAATTATTTAAATATTTTTTTTTTGATAGAAACATGGAAATACAGTAAGATTTATTTTATATTAACCGATTACTATGAGGTAAGCGTAAAACATTTTTAATGCCTTAATTTGCTTTAAATTGTTACAAAAAAATTTAAGGACGGAACTCTTGATGAAGAAATTGCTCAGCAGAGAGCAACAAATAAACCACTGGCCTTCCACGACATATTATCTTGGAGTATTCAACTATTGAATGGAATTCAATATTTACATGATCACGATGAACAGATAATCCACCGGGACATTAAGCCTGCGTAATTTTAATTAAATTATTATTTTTAAATCCTAACTGTTCATTTTTTTATATTAAAAGAAATATTTTTTTATCCGGCCGAAAACTTGTTCTTGGTGACTTAGGCCATGCTAAATGTTTGGCTCAACATGCTGGAACGAAATGGACTAAAACAAGTAGAAATCTTAATTTCGGCACCGAAACCTACATAGCGCCAGAAATACTCGATTCAAATATTGACTATACTCAAAAAGTTGATATATGGTCCATTTAAAAAATATTAAAAATATTATATTAAAATAATTAATTTCATTTTGTTTAAAAGGTCTTATGGTTGTGTTTTGTATGAAATGATTAAGCTTGAAAAACTATTCGACGGACGATCAGGATGGGAAATTCAAAGAAAAATTAAAAATTTTAAAAATCATGATTTAGTTTCACGATTAAATGCCTCAAATATTTCACCAATGCTGGTTAATGTTCTCAAATTGTGAAAATTTTAAATTAAAGATTTTTATTTTTTAAACATTTCAAAAATTTAAGTTCTTTAGTTATGAATCCAAAAGAAAGACTTGCAGCCAATGAACTTCAAAAAATTCTAAAGGTAAATCGAAATTAGAGCATTTTTTTAATTTTCTTCTTTTTAAAATTGAAAGTTTTATTTGAAGTCTGATTTTTTGTCGATGAATTTATTTCTAGACTATCATTTTTTCTTTTTTAGAATTTGAAATTCTTATTAAAAAACTATTTATGCATTCAATCATCTCTCTCAGATTTAGTATTGTAATACACGACAAAAATAATCAATTATCACAATATTGAAAAATTAATTGATTCAGTATTAATTTTTTTTTAATTTAATTTTAGCAATAGCGATATCATTTTTTTTTTAAAGATTGCATTAAATTTTTAAATGTTTTTTATCAAAATACGTCATTGAATGGTTTAAAGGCAGATATAAAAAAAAATTTTTAAGAAAAGGAAGCAGCTAAATAAGACTTTAGGGAATGATTTTGTAAAGTAAGTAATATTTTATGGTGTTTTTTGAACAATTAAAATTAAATAAGTTTGGAAAAAAACAATGTTTTATGTGTTGATTTTTTTATGCTTAAATATGCATCAAAGAACTTTTCCAGTTTTTTATTGGAATTTTAATCATTCTTTATTAAAATTCGCATAATTTGTAAATTTTTTTCAAAACAAATTAAAAATAAATCATTAGACTAGTCATTTTTGTAGCAAATTATCTCTTGTTTATGAGAATCTTTAATTAAAAAAATATACTTCAGTTGTCCATCGTTCAATATTGCAGCCTCAGAACCCAAAACACAACTTTGGCGCAGGCAATAAAAACCATCTCGCCCATGTTAAAACATTCTCAACTTACACTGAATGCGTCAAAGTTGTATTTCGAGTCTTGGATCACGTTTAAAGTAAAGTTTAAAGTAAAGTTTAAAGTAAAGTAAAGTAACGAATTGTTGATTTCGTTGGAATGTTGGCATGCTGATAATCTAAGTTAAAAAAAGATCATTTCAATTAATTAAGAATTAGTTGTGCTGACTGATCTTTTGTATTGATTAATGGTGTCCCGTCTGATAGCCATTGTTTCAATCAGGTTCGCATTTTTCCTTGAATTGTAGCTTAAATTTCTAGAGTCATTTTTGATAAGTTTATCTTTTAAATTCTCAGGCGACTAATGATAGTATAATGTCTTAAACCACTACGATGCCTATAAGTCGGCCTATATTTCATAACTGGTTAACGTCTAACCTTTCTTTATAAACATTCTTGTAACTATATATTAGAAATTTCCTATCTTTATTTTAAAGAGGAATACAGGATTTGCATTGAAAATTTGCCCCTGTTTTATTTTTGATTAGATCATCCAAATTTTTTTATTTTTATCAATAAAGATACCTTGTTTAAACTTTATTCAGAATATTTAAAATATTTTTTAAATTTTTGTTCCAAAGTTTACCAATTTGGAAAATAAAATACTTTTTATTGACAAATCTAACTTAACAATACATTCTTTTTTAATATCAATGTTGAATGAAACTAAGCAAAAAAATTTTACATTACTATAGTTTTCATATCATTAAAAAGATGTCTAAGTTTTCAGGAATCACGTATCTAGTATTTATTTAAGAAAATATGATACTCTGTCCAACATAATAGATCATGAGACATAAAAAAAATTCAATACATAACACTCTTGAATCGACCTTTAAATTCGGTCTGAGATTCTATTACATTGGTTGTCGGACTTGTGAAAAGAAATGGAGTGGATTCCGAATCAAGAAATATCGACATACTCTTAATTCAATATTTTTTTAATTTAAACTTTTTTCAATTTTTATCTTTTTATTTCATATTAATATTTTCTTCTCAGTTTTGATTTGTTTTTTATCTGAAAAAGCTTTACACACCTAAAAATAAAAATAAATAATTTAATTCAATTTTTAATTAGCTAAAATTATATAAAATCTCAAGCTATTCTTTTTCGATTCATTTTAATTTTTTCTTCACTTTTACTATTCATTCTTTTTTTTTGATAAACTTTTTCGATTCATTTTATTTTTTGCTTTACATTTTCGATTCATTTTTATTTTTTACTATACTTTTTCGATTCAATAATTTTTATTTTTAAGAAAAAATTAGTTAAATGAAAATCAAACATCTCTTAAAAGAGGTAATGAAAATGGTCATATAAAGATATGTTCTAATTTTTGTTTTTTTCAGTTTGTCAATTTTTACATAACTATTTTTTAAATCAAGACTTGCCAAAATTAAGGAAAAAAATTTTTAAAAAGTTTGACAAAACTAATAACCGACGATTTTATTAAAAGACCTAAATTTTTTAAGACTTGAATTTCAAATATTTTCTGGTAACACAATATTAAGTTACTCAAAAAAGATTTTGAAACTGTTCTATAAGATTCGAATTCTACAATAAATTGCTAAAATAATTAGTGTAATTTTAATAAGAAAAATATTAACTTTTCTTAAATATTTTGCAGGATTTTTATGAACAAAATTTTTTATCAGGAAAGATTATTTACTGATATATTTTTAATGCTACACTTTTTCGCTTCATTTTTTTTTTGCTACACTTTTACTATTCATTCTTTTTTTTTGCTACACTTTTTCGATCCATTTTTATTTTTTGCTACACTTTTACTATTCATTCTTTTTTTTTGCTACACTTTTACTATTCATTCTTATTTTTTGCTACACTTTTTCGATCCATTTTTATTTTTTGCTACACTTTTACTATTCATTCTTTTTTTTTGCTACACTTTTTCGATTCATTTTTTTTTTTGCTACACTTTTACTATTCATTCTTATTTTTTGCTACACTTTTTCGATCCATTTTTATTTTTTGCTACACTTTTACTATTCATTCTTTTTTTTTGCTACACTTTTTCCATTCATTTTTATTTTTGGCTTTACATTTTCGAATTCTAAAATAAATTGCTAAAATAATTAGTGTAATTTTAATAAGAAAAATATTAAGTTTTCTAAAATGTTTTGTAGGATTTTTATAACCAAAATATTTTATCAGGAAAGATTATTTATTGATATATTTTTTTTGCTACACTTTTTCGATTCATTTCCTACTGTTATCCTTCTTCGCAAGTCTAGCTTGCTAGCTTGTTGTAACTTGTATTATTATTATTATTATTTTATGTTTTGCTTTACTTATTCAATTCATTTTTATTTTTTGCTACACTTTTACTATTCATTCTTTTTTTGTGCTATAATTTTTCCATTCAATAATTTTTATGTTTAAGAAAAAATAAGTTAAATGAAAATCAAACATCTCTTAAAAGAGGTAATGAAAATGGTCATATAAATTTATATACTAATTTTGTTTTTTTTAGTTTGTTAATTTTTTTGTCAAAAAGTTTGTCAAAAATTCTGTGAATAAAAAAATGTGAATAAGAAATCTTTTCCTTTTCTCTTTATTTTATGTAAAATGCTAAGTCTGTTTACCTATTCAAAAAAATTCTTAGAGATTTTTTAAAGTTTCTTTTCAGATTTTTTAAAAAAAATTATTAGTGAATAACTTATTCAAGAAAATTTTGAGATATTTCAGTAAATAGACAAATTTTAAAAACCTCTTTTTTTCCATATTTTTCAATTTGGTTTAAGTCTTTTTATTGAGAATTTTTTCACAATAATTTTTGGACTGTTGTTTTGTCAATTCATCTAGATTGATTTTCGGAGTGGCAAAAGAAAACAAAGAAGCCAAATAATTTTTCTTAACAACTTTTTATCCAGAATATTTCATTGATGAGCAATTGTTAAGTATTCTGTTATTACAAAGAGTTCTGTGTTTAAAATTTGTTTGAAAAAATTCTGTTGAAAAAAAAATTAGCTTTAAAAAAAATGATTAGAATATAAATAAATAAATTTAATTAAGACTGTATTTTTTTTTTTTTTTGCTTAATTTATTTTTTTTTTTATTCTATCAAATTAATCAAATTTTATAAATTAAAGAGCTGGTTGTCCATGACTGACCTAACCAGCCTGAATGAATAAATTTTTCGAAGAAAATTAATTTTTCTAGTAAAAAGAAAAATTTGCTGAAGAAAGAAATATAGGTCATTCCTGAATACCTTTTGAGTAAATTTTTAAAAAAATTTCCGTGAAAAAAAAACGGCTAAAAATGGCAAAAAAAAAATCATTGACTTGACTTGAATTAGGACTTGTGACTTAAAAACAAATCTGCTTTATTCTTGAATTTTAATAAAGTTAAAACTAAAGAGATCTAAACCAGAGGCTTTGAAAAAGAAAAAAATTAAAATTAATAGAAAAAGTTACTTCTACAAAATTTTATCATCAATTTTAAGGATAATTTTTGATAAAAGCAAAATTTTACGAAAAAGCATTTTTGTCCATTGATTAGGAGTAAGTTTCTTATAAAAACTAGCAAAATTTCATTTTTATTTACCTTTTTTTTTGGAAAATCTGGCTTTGGGTTGGAAGTTATTAACTCTAGATTATCTCTATTTTTTAAAGAGATGAGAATTAAAGAGATTTTCAAAGAATTTTTAAAGGAACCAAAAAAATACCTATGAAAAAATTTGACTGGGATATCTGTAAGGAACAAAAAAGCATTTTACAGAGAATTTAGAGAAAAAATAGAGATTCTTTTATCTATATAAATATCTCTATTTTTTCTTCAAAATAGGTCAAATTTTAGAATTTTTAATAAAGTATCTTTTAAGAAACTTTATAAAATTTTTATAAAATGTTTGACTGGGTATACAAGAAATGTAAATGATTTTTATTATTAATTTTATAGTAATTGTCAAAGAAATATTTTTCGGGTTTTTTTCCTGAATTTGGACAAGTCTAGATTTTTCTTTTTTAAACTTTATAGATAATCAACCTTTTTCTTAAAAAAAGCTTTATTTTCTTTAATTTGAATAAAAATTCAATCACTCAATGTATTGATTTCACAGGATACTTCTAGACAAACAAAAACTGAATGATATTGTGACAATACTTGTAAAAATAATTATTTAAAAAAAAAAATTTGAATAATTGAAAAAAAAATTAATTTTTTCAAAAGTCATTTCAGAAACTTAACAATGCAAAAATGAACTCTTTAAATTGAGTCATTCAAAAAAAAATCAAAATTAAAATTAAATTAAAAAAAAGACCTTTTTCAGGAGTTATTTCTTTACCTTATTCAAATAATATGAAAGTTGCGAATTTTGTTTAAAAACAAAACAAAATAAATATTCTATTTTTGATACAACATGTTTAATTTTTAATGGGTATTTTTTTTAGAAACAGTTTTTCGATCCAACACAGTTTCGAGTTGATCTTCATAATAATAAATTAAATCTTCACATTATGTTTTAAAATATTTATGTAAAAATTGACAAACTGAAAAAAACAAAAATTAGAACATATCTTTATATGACCATTTTCATTACCTCTTTTAAGAGATGTTTGATTTTCATTTAACTAATTTTTTCTTAAAAATAAAAATTATTGAATCGAAAAAGTATATTAAAAAATAAAAATGAATCGAAAAAGTTTATCAAAAAAAAAGAATGAATAGTAAAAGTGAAGAAAAAATTAAAATGAATCGAAAAAGAATAGCTTGAGATTTTATATAATTTTAGCTAATTAAAAATTGAATTAAATTATTTATTTTTATTTTTAGGTGTGTAAAGCTTTTTCAGATAAAAAACAAATCAAAAACTGAGAAGAAAATATTAATATGAAATAAAAAGATAAAAATTGAAAAAAGTTTAAATTAAAAAAAATATTGAATTAAGAGTATGTCGATATTTCTTGATTCGGAATCCACTCCATTTCTTTTCACAAGTCCGACAACCAATGTAATAGAATCTCAGACCGAATTTAAAGGTCGATTCAAGAGTGTTATGTATTGAATTTTTTTTATGTCTCATGATCCATTATGTTGGATAGAGTATCATATTTTCTTAAATAATTACTAGATACGTGATTCCTGAAAACTTTGACATCTTTTTTAATGATATGAAAACTATAGTAATGTAAAATTTTTTTGCTTAGTTTCATTCAACATTGATATTAAAAAAGAATGTATTGTTCTGAATAGAGTTTAAACAAGGTTTCTTTATTGATAAAAATAAAAAAATTTGGATGATCTAATCAAAAATAAAACAGGGGCAAATTTTCAATGCAATTCCTGTATTCCTCTTTGTAACGTTATTTTCTGTAAAAATTTTTCTATTATCTTTCTCTTTAATGTTCTTTATAATCTTATGTAATTTCTGTAATTTTTTCTCAATCAAAAACAAAAAAAAAGGGTTTTTACCAAAAAAATTGAAAATCTCCACCGCTGTTGGACTGCTCATGCTAGCTCCTAGTTCGGTTTAAGTCGGTTTGATTCGGTTTGGTTCAAAGAAAAAAGAAAGAAAAAAAAAAGAAAGGAAAAAAAGTGAAAAGGAAAAAAAAAGAAGAAAAAAAAAAAAAAAACACTATGAATTATAGTTATCAAAATTTAAAAATTAACATTTCAAAAAAAAGATCCATTATTATAAAAATACCATAGCGTAATTTATTGTCATCGTCCATTTAATTTAATTTGTTTTTTACTTAACTAACTACATGTTAAAAGAAAAATAAATGCTGTAACACATGTAACAATCTATTACAATTTAAGTCTTCTTAACTTTCATTTATTTAGCTAATTTTTTTTTTTTTAATCATATAATCAATAATCAATTGTACCTATTTATGTAATTAATCATCTCTTAGTTTTTTTATACTATTGAACCATTATTTAATTTATTTTTTATTTATTTCTTATTCATGACTAATTTTTTGAATTACTTTTAATCTACTTAATCACATTAATCTGTATAATCTCTCGTATTCGTTTTGTACCTCAGTTTCGTCTCTGTTTCTTTCATCGTAGTTCCTTAATTTATCTCTGGATTTTTGCGCAATTAGCTACCATAGATGGCTTCCGAGTAAGCCATCTCCGCAAGCTCGCTTGCTGTAGCTTTTTATTATTATTATTATTATTATTATAACATTTTGTCTAAAAATCTATAGTGAAAAGCATTTAAGCGGTATTTTTCCAAAAAATTATTAACATCATTAAAGTTACACGCTTCAAACTTGAACTTAAACATTTTAAAAATAGGAAAATAATGATTTTTAGCCAGTTTAATTATTGCCTCTTAAGAAAAATAACACAAAAGCGTTGAACAATAATCAAAATAAGATAGGATAAATGTTTTGAAAAACTGAACTTTGACAGAAGTTGACAAAAACAAGAGTCTTTACAGCAAGAGAGGTGTTATAAGCTTGTTTTGAGAAATTTAAATTATGATCAATTATACTTAAAAGAAATGAAACCTAAAAGACTGATTTATTTGACAATTTTTATTTCTATTACACTTAAGTTTATTGTTTCAGGAACAATAATATTTCTTTTAGTAAAAATCAATCAAAACGTTTTTGACAAGTTTATATCGAACTTATTGAAAAAACACAAATCATTTACAGGATTAACCCTTATCCGTCTAAAATAGAAAAAATAACGTTGTTGACGAAAATGGGTCATTTTCGACACAGTTTTCGACGGATAAGGGTTAAAAGACAATTGAAAATTTACTAATACAGTCTCTAAGTTCTTTTTAGAACGACTAGTGGTTGTCTCATATGCAAAATTTTTAAATACTAAATTTGTTTAAAGTTTTTTTAAAGAAAATAAATAATGAAAGACTTGTTAATCTATTCTCTCTCGCTTAATTCAAATTACTAAGGTATTCAAATACAGCCGTTTGACAAGAATGTCCAGATATAAAACCATGCTGACCATTAAAAAAAAATAATTTGACTCAAAATAAAAGCTAATCTGCTTAGCCGAAAGTTTTTCACATATTTTCGAAATTGGTGATTAATAATATTTGATCTTTCACCTTTATTCTTTTATAAAGGTTTACTAAAGTCAATTTCCAGTCGTCAGGAATATTCTACAAATTAAGGCATTCATTAAAGAGTATATGTAAAATGGGAATACATATTTTGTGTGTAATGTGTCTTTCGTTGACATTTTTTTTTCGTATTTGTTTTTATTTTCATTTTATTTCGTCAAATTTAGTTATAACATGATTATCTTTGTTTTGTTCTGCATTCCTAAACATTCTGACCTCCTTTTCTCTTAATCGGCGCGAATTGTTCTTGTTCTTGCTGTTGTTGCTAAATCGGGTAATTTGGTGTCTTCGACCTCTGCTCGAGTTGATGGGGCGCCGAGATACGCTGTTGTTCCGGTTTCGGCACGAATCGTAAAATTTTTTCTTTCCGAAACATCCAACGAAAATCAGAGTTATTTCTTCGCACGTCTTCGTTGCATTCAAAGCGCTCTTCTTCGATTTATATATGAAGCAAACGTTCTGCTTCTGTCAGATCAGAATTGATAAACACTTTGCTGTAGATACTTGAGTTTCACAATTTTATTGCTAAGGTAAAGCGAATGTTTACGGACCTTTTCATCAAAGAATTTTACTAATATTGGAGGCGATTTACTTGAGTCTATATTTATTCAAAATCGGTTAATAAAAATGATTAAATTTGGACTTTTTTTCAAAATTTATTTAAAGATTTTAAATTTTTTTCACAATTTTTATAAAATTTTTTCTTCTTTTTTCATCAACATATTTGTGTTTTATGAAATATACTTGATTCGGTACTCTTGATACGGTTTGTACTAAAGGAACGATGCCGCTAATTATTTGGTTTTAGCTTACGACCATTAGGGCCCTCTCGTTTTTAAAATGCTCACAAAGTGATATTTCTTTCCTATAAATTGTATTAGATAAAAACAAAAGCAGAACAAAAAAATTGGACTCAAAAAAAATTTATTAATTTTAATGGAAACAATAATATAAGTTTCACTATTAAATAATTATGAAACTAATATATTTGATTTAAAAAAACACATAATTTAAATTTTTCTTAAAAGGGAGAACAAGTTCCTCACATCGAAAAGGGAGATAAAAATAATAATGAAAGAGAAGTATTAACCTATGCAAATGGTGATAGATATGACGGAGAATATAAAGATGGTAAAAGGAATGGTCATGGTTTTGACTATTATGCAAATGGTAGTAGATACGACGGAGAATTTAAAGATGATAAAAAGAATGGTCATGGTGTATACTATTTTGCAAATGGTAATAGATACGACGGAGAATTTAAAGATGGTAAATACAATGGTCAAGGTGTTTACTATTTTGCAAGTGGTGATAGATACGACGGAGAATTTAAAGATGGTAAAATGAATGGTCATGGTGTTTACTATGTAAAAAATGGGAATAGATACGACGGAGAATTTAAAGATGATAAAATGAATGGTCATGGTGTTTACTATGTTGCAAATGGTAAAAGATACAACGGAGAATTTAAAGATGGTAAAAAGAATGGTCATGGTCTTGAATATTATGCAATTGGTAATAGATACGACGGAGAATTTAAAGATGATAAAAAGAATGGACATGGTGTTTACTATTTTGCAAATGGTAATAAATACGACGGAGAATTTAAAGATGGTAAATACAATGGTCATGGTGTTTACTATTTTGCAAATGGTGATAGATACGACGGAGAATTTAAAGATGGTAAAAGGAATGGTCATGGTTTTGACTATTATGCAAATGGTAATAGATACGACGGAGAATTTAAAGATGATAAAAAGAATGGTCATGGTATATACTATTCTTCAGATGGTGATAGATACGACGGAGAATTTAAAGATGGTAAAATGAATGGTCATGGTGTATTCTATTTTGCAGATGGTGATAGATACGACGGAGAATATAAAGATAGTGAAATGAATGGTCATGGTGTATACTATTCTGCAGATGGTGATAGATACGACGGAGAATATAAAGATGGTAAAAAGAATGGTCATGGTGTATACTATTTTGCAGATGGTGATAGATACGACGGAGAATATAAAGATGAAAAATGGAATGGTCATGGTATACTCTATTTTGCAGATGGTGATAGATACGACGGAGAATTTAAAGACAGTGAAATGAATGGTCATGGTGTTTACTATTATGCAAATGGTGATAAATACGACGGAGAATTTAAAGATGGTAAAGAGAATGGTCATGGTGTATTCTATTTTGCAGATGGTGATAGATACGACGGAGAATATAAAGATAGTGAAATGAATGGTCATGGTGTATACTATTCTGCAGATGGTGATAGATACGACGGAGAATATAAAGATGGTAAAAAGAATGGTCATGGTGTATACTATTTTGCAGATGGTGATAGATACGACGGAGAATATAAAGATGAAAAATGGAATGGTCATGGTATACTCTATTTTGCAGATGGTGATAGATACGACGGAGAATTTAAAGACAGTGAAATGAATGGTCATGGTGTTTACTATTATGCAAATGGTGATAAATACGACGGAGAATTTAAAGATGGTAAAGAGAATGGTCATGGTGTATTCTATTTTGCAGATGGTGATAGATACGACGGAGAATTTAAAGATGATAAAAAGAATGGTCATGGTGTTTACTATTATGCAAATGGTGATAAATACGACGGAGAATTTAAAGATGGTAAAGAGAATGGTCATGGTGTATTCTTTTTTGCAGATGGTGATAGATACGACGGAGAATTTAAAGATGGTAAAAAGAATGGTCATGGTGTATACTATTATGCAAATGGTAATAGATACGACGGAGAATTTAAAGATGAAAAATGGAATGGTCATGGTGTACTCTATTTTGCAGATGGTGGTAGATACGACGGAGAATTTAAAGATGATAAAATGAATGGTCATGGTGTTTTCTTTCTTGCAAATGGTGATAAATACGAAGCGGAATATAAAGAAGGAGAGCCTTTATAATAATCACAATTTATTCAATAAATGTTCAAAATTAACTTTTTATTTTTTTATATTGTAAACACTTAAGAACCTAGAACTGAAAAAGTCAAAGTCTTTGTGAATTTTGATACAAAAACAGAATTAAAATATATAAAATTAGAAAGCTTAATTTCTGAAGGGCCAAAACATGTTCTCTTAATTGATGCAACAGAATTTAATTCAAACCAATTTAATTTTTGTTTTTTCTTAATTTAATTAATTATATATTTTTAAATAGAGTTTTTTTTAACTATAGAAAATCTTTTTTAAAAGGGCATTGTGAAATTTGGTACAATTAACAAAAACAAAATATTGAAAATGTAAAAACTTAAGTTCTGAAAAAGTAAAACATGTTGTGTAAATTGTAGCAAATGATACATCTTTTGTAAATACCATACATCCATACCTCCACTTAAAGTTGAGTAAGGTTTAATATAATATAATATCAAATTCACAATTGTCTGAATTTTGCGGATTTATTGCAGAGGTTTGTAGAATCAAAAAAAAATTTTTTAAAAAATGTTCATGAACCATTATTGATCGTATAAAATAACTAATTTTTTTTTTAATAATTTTAACAATTAAAATTGATCAGTTAATTAATGTTCTTTTTTTTAAATTAATGTTAACTGCAAATTTATAACGCGTATAATATTTTTAAAAAACAAAAATAATATTTTTTAGAACAAAAATACTGATGTTAGTGTCAATTATTTTTTGTTAGTACAATTAAATTAAATAATGTCAAATATGATTAAGATAGTAACTGTTTTATCTCTTTGACACCAAAATTGATTTAATTGGAACAAATATATATCCAAAAAAACTTTTTTTCAATAATTAATTAAAGACCTTCTAAAGCTGATTCCGACAAAATGAGTTTATTGGTGTTATACAAAAAGGAAATTTTTGAGCTAGACAATATTCACTATTCTCAAAATGTCTTTTATCGAAATCCCAAACAACTTAAGCCAAGATGAGTCCATTAAACCAGAACAAGTTAAAAAAACTAGAGGAAAGGGAAAAGTTTACCTCCCTTTCTGTAGTTTTCGTAACTTAGAATCAGCTCAAGGAAATCTAGCTATGACTTTTGCCGATAACGATTGGACCTGTAAGCGGGCCACAGAGAATTTGCCTGGCGATGTCATTTGGTATCAATGTACAAAATTTTTAATTCGTTTAAAGCTTTATAGTTTTAAATGACTCTATCCTTATTGAAATGACAGACGAGGTTCATGATCATTCAAAATGGGAAAAGCAAAAGACGAATTATGTCATCAGAGAGCCAGCGAGAAGTAAAATCATTGAATACGAAAAAATGAGTAAGTAAATCTTTTAAATTTCTAAGTTTAAACATTCATTAATTTTTATTTTTTCAGATCTGAAACCATCAGCAATTCTAGACATGCTAGAAAAACAAAAAATCGAATGTCCGAGCAAAAAACAACTGAACAATTTTCTAGCAAACTATCGTCGTAATGAACATGGTAACAATTGTATCACAATGAATGAGTTAGTTGAGTATGTTACACCAAGATCCCGTATTCCAGAAGATTTAGATAAACCATTCATTGCAGCCTATGAATACGACGCATCAAGTATTGAAAAAAGATGGTTTAGGCTCTTCATTACGACTAAACGCCTTGTTAAATTAGTAGTTTTTACTCACCAAACAATTCTCTAAAATTTTTACTAAATTTTATTTTAAGAACTTTGTCATATCAAAGAAATAGCAATGAACATTCCACTTGAAAGAAAGCGCCGTCCAGGTCGCCCTAAAGCTACAACCAATGCCTTATCTCGTCAGCCAAATAAAACTCAAAATGTGAATGTTTTGTGTATCAGCGTATCTGAAGAATCAGATTCGGGCGATCCGCCTGTACAAGAGCCAATATCAAAAAAATTCGTCTTGAAGAGACCCCAGCCGTTACTCCACAACCCCAAGTTAAAAAAAAACGCGGTAGACCAGTTGGATCAAACAAACAAAAAAAAAAGTAAATTGAATATTATTTTTGCCTATATTTAATTATTTTGGTTCTAATTTGATACAAATTGTATTACTTTTTTTATTTATGTACCTTTTTTATTATAATAGAAATAAAAAAATACATTTGTTCCTTAGTTCAGTAATTTTGTTTTTTATTTCAAAATTAATAACATAACTGATAATTACATGCCAATTTATAATGTTCAAAAAATTTAATTAATGCATGTTTGATATAATAAATGTACGTTTAAAATAATTAATGCTGCTCCAAAATAATTAATGTTGTTTCAAAGAAATTAATGCTCATATAGTCTTAAAAAAATAACAAGTTAGTTAAGTAGATTTTTCATCAATATCATTTTATTTATTCTTTTATTAACTTAACTTCTACTTAAAACTTTATATGATACATTTAGCAATATTAATATTATAATAATAGATATTATTAAAATAAAATTAACAATTCATTACAAACACTCTCAAACTTGACCAAAATATTGGTTCGCAATTGACAGTATTTGTACTCAGGCTAAACATAAGGTACTTAATTTAATTCTCTTAAAGATCATTAAAGATAGGGAACATTATTTATTTATTAATTTTATTTGATACTGAAGTATAAGATAAAATTAAAAAATTTATTTACACTAGAGACAATTTTGATTTTTTCATAAAATCTCCAAGTTAATTATTTTAATTTATAAAATAAATACAAGAGAATTTTAATTTAGTCTTAGAGATGCTTAAAATAGACCAGTTTGAATGCTTAATTTGTAATAGAATTTTAGAGGATCCAATCGAGTTACCGTGTGGCTTTACTTGCTGCACAAGACATTTAGTATCACCTCAAATCTTCGAGCCATCAGAAACCCTTAGCATTCTTTGTTTCTGCTGCACTAAGTTTCACAATTTCAGCACTATTGGAAGATCCAATATTTTTGAAAATTATTTTAAACGAGACAATGATCCTGAAGTGGAGAAAAAATTCATCGAATGGCTTGAAAAGATAAGAAACTTGAGATACAAACTTAAATTACAATTTAAAATTAAAACTTTTGATTTCGATTCGCTTGAAAATTTGGTTGATAATGAAAAGGAACAAATTTTAGCCGAACTTTACCTGCAAGTTAAAAAATTAAATGATCATTTGACTTCACAATTGGATCAAATAAAAAATTACTCTCACTATTTGATCAAAATTTTGCAGCAAGAAAAATACAGAGTATGTGAGAAAATTAAAAATAAGGAAATATTCGATCCCCAATTGATAAAAGAATTCGATGATTTGCTTTCTTTTTTTCATTCAAATCCAATAATAGTTAATAAAAATAATTACAAGCAATTTATTAAAAAATATAATAAATTAGATAGCGTTTCTTCTGCTATTGTGAATACCAGCAGCGAAAAATTTGACCACTTTATTAAAAATTTTTCATTCGAAATAAACAATGATATATCAGATCAATTTAGCTTATTAGATGGAAATGCAATGAGGAATGAAGTATTTTTAGGACTTTTAGATTGAAAACAAAATTTAAATTTTTTTTAGGTAATTGAACAAGAAAACGGCAGAATTATCCGTAAGGAAAAAATTTTAAAAAAGAAAAAATATAATTAGAATTTCTTATTTAGACCATTATCACTATTACATTATAAAAATGAATTTTAAATTGAGCCAAATGGACAATCCAGAATTGATCAATTATAAAAATTCAAAAAAAATATTTATTCAGCCAAATTTTGAAATAGAAATTCTTCTTGAATCGAAAACTTATGATGATCTAGGATATCTTGAATTTAGTTTACATTTTCCTGAACATTCAAAGTAAAAATTTAATTAGAATTTAAATATTTTTAATTTTTTTGACATTAAGAGAAAATAAATTCATTGAACTGAAACTCAAAAACATCGAAAATTTCTCAAAAGACCATGTAAAATGTAAGTTTTTGTTAACACTCGTTAAAATTTTAATAATTTTATTTTTTAATAGATAAATTTTCAAATTCAAAAAACACAATGGATAAAATTATTGTTTTCAAAAAATTTATCAAAATTAAGGTAAATTTTAAGCGATACCATTAATTTTTCAATTAAATTAATTTAAATTTAGAAATTGATTAGAGAAGGTTTTTATAATTTAAATTTAGATCAGATAGCCATTGAGATTTTAATTCACTGAAATCAACATGTACAATTGAACATAGAAATTGAATATAATAATATAAAAGTTCAATAGTTGCTTTATAAAAATTAATAGATTTAATAAATTTTAATTACCGCAAAAAAAAATAAATTAATTTTGAAAAAATTTATTTAATATTTAATATTGGTTATTATAGCAGATAGGAAAGAAATATTATAAAAATTTAATAAAATAGAAGTCACAATTATTACTATTGATATCAAATTTTATCTGATTTTGAGCTTTTATAAAAAACTGAATTTCTTTTCTAAAAAAATATAATGTCGCCTAGTTTTGAAAATTTAATCCAAGTCAAATTTTTCCATTGTGAAAAATAACTGGCTTGGTTATTGTGTGCTATTTTTCGATGCTTATGTTCTTTGGAATAAACATAAAGTTCTTTGAAAGGATCTGGCCTATTTAAAAGTGCCAAAAGTCCATACTCGGAATGACTTATAGCTCCAATGTCACAATTTTGCATCATATGAAAATCGAATATGACAGATTCTAATCCTCTACACTCTTTGTCACCCTGCTTATCAATGTGAAAACTAGAATTTTCATTGTAAATTACTTCATTTTTGGGAAAATAGCTTTGAGCCTCCTCTTTTACTCTCTCATAATCACTTGTGACAAAAATTTTGTATTTATCAGAGTCACTAGAATTCAAAAAATTTTCTTGGATAAATCGCCAATATTCTTTTCGAGTGTAAAAGTCTCTTCTTTGAACTGAATCTGGATCACCAGTTCTTATTTGTACACAAATTAGCTTGGTTCTATTATTTGGCTTGAGGCGTTTGAGATACAATTCATATTTTTTTTGGGACTTTTCATTCAATTTAAAGAGCTGATTATACCATTTATGTAATGAATGGACAATATGAAATTGGCCAACTTTGTAGCCCAAGCTCTCTATTTTTTGCTTTAAGTTTTTATTCTCACGAAGAACGTTTGCAAATTGAATTCCCGCTTTAACTTTAATTAGCGGAGTATCTTCGTTCTTTGTAAACAGTGAAATATCAGTTTTAAAGATATCATAATATGAAAATTTCCATCCAATATTTATTTGTTTACTTTTAACTTTTGAAGGAGCTTGTTCATGATCCCAATTTATCTCATTTGGCTCCAAAATTCTTCTTAAATCACAATTTCTGGTCATTTTGATGGTAAACTTTCGATCAATACTCATTGAGATAGCATATGTTGATAAAATTCCTTTCAATCGATCACCCCATCCTCCGCAAAACGTGTCTGATTTTGTACATTCAAATTGAATATATTTATTAGAAATTTTAGCATCCAAAACATGAAATTTTAATAACTCACTTTGAAAGTAAAATATACAAACAAAGATAAATATTAAAATAACAAAAATAATTTTTTTATTTTGAAAAAAATAATCGACATTCATGATTCAGTAAAAAATTTTTTGTACTTTTAAATAATATCAAGCTAATTTTATATCGGATTACAAAATTAGACACTATCTAAATTAAAAATATCTTTCAGAACTTAAGTAATTTGTACAAATTTTTGTTCATATAAAAAGAACGTTCGACACCGAATGAAAAAATGGTTAAATTAAAATGTTGTTTACTTTAAAAAAATATTTTATGAACCCTTACACCAGTATTTTAGTAAAGTACCATTTTAAATTCAGGAATTACACTTTAAAATCCTTTAAAATTATATTTTATGATTAAGAAAATTATTTTATATCTCTTTTTTTTTTAATTTTTTTTATCAATTCAATTTGTCTATCTGACATAAAATTGAATAATTAAATAAAAATAAAATAATCTAGAAATTAATGAGTGATAGAAACGGCTAAAAAATCATAAAATTTGAAAACACATTGATTTTTTTTTTCATGATAATTAAAGTTCTAATTTGTTTCAGTGGTTTTACTAAAATTTACGCGAATTTACCAAAATTTTAGTTAATTTTCGGGAATTCCGGTAATTTTACGAACAATCGATTTGAGTTCAAATTTAAACTAAAAAAAAATCTGAATTCAAATGGTTTAATTTTTTGTGTTTGAATTACAAAATGTATAAATGTATAAAATAAATGTTCAAATAACATTGATAAAGTGCGATGTTTCAAATATTTTTTTCAGTTTCAAATGAAAAATAATTTTAAGTTAATATTACCAATATTAACTTAAAATATTTAATTTCAAATAAGAAAACGTTTACGGTTAACATTTTCTTATTTGAAATTAAACTCTTTAGTGAAATTGAATGAGTTTAAATTTTATTTGAAAATTAAAAAAAAATGGAAAATTCTTTTTTTAACTTTTAAAAATATTTATTTATTTTCTTATCTGTGCCGATCTAATACTCCTTCAGAATAAAAATATATGAAAATAAAAAAAAAAATAAAGTTAAATAAGATAAAACATTGAAAAATTGGATCGAGTCGGTTAGGTAAACCAGAGTTCACGAAAAATTCTTGTTTTCTCGTTTTTTGAACTATTTGTTTACTTAATTTTTTGGTTCAAATAAAGCTGAACCAGAATAAAATTAAGTGAACAAATCTCAAATAAGGTGAACAATATATAGTTCATGTTAACAAATTGAATAAAGCTATTTAATATAATGGCTAATTCTCGAAACTAATATAAAAATAAAGAATTGAATGGAATACTAATTTTGGGTTTATGATAAGATGATGTTTAAGATAATATTTGTAGTTTAAAAATATATCTATTCTGTTTTCCATTAATTATTAATTAACTTTTTGTTAAAATTCATAAAAATTACTATTAGTTTAAAGTCAGACATCAAGGTTTATTCTAAAAAGAAATTAAAAAAATTTTATAATATGGTTTCGATTTATTAGTTCCGTATAGAATAAATCCAAATTTTGACATAGTTCCAAGAGTAATCGTCAAGAGTTTACGGTATTAAAAAATAATAATTCAATTGATAAATAAAAATTAAAAAATAAGATAGAAAAAAAATAATTAGATAAAAAATTTTTAAGTTGGGCAAATAAGGTAAAATTAGCAAAATAGATAAATCTTTGTTAAACAAAGTCAAACCTAATTTGTTATTCGATCACCTTATTCTAATTTGGGGCTAACCTTTACATGAACAAAAAAAAATAGATGAATTTATAGTCCACAATACTTGAGAACAAGAATTGTTCGAATAATAGGTGAACAATGGTTCACTAGATCGATTTTTTCAAAGATTGAATATTAATTTAAATCTAAATGAATTATTTATCTTTTTTTTATTTTATTTATTTTTTATCTTGTTGAACTTTATTTTTTTCATAAATTTTTATTCTGAAGGAGTATTAGCTCGGCACAGATAAGCAAATAAATAAATAAATAAAATTTTCAATACTTTAATCGAATTTCTAAATAAATATTAAACTCATCCTATTTCACTAAAGAGTTTAATTTCAATTATGAAAAGACTTGCAATATTAAAAATAATAAGCTCCGGCAAGCAAGCTTGCAGAGGCGGTCTACTAGGAGATCGTCTATGGTAGCACATTACGCTTTAAAAGGATGATTACAGAAAAAAGAGAAACTGATAAGATGTTGGAGTCTAATAGACATTATTGTTGACTTTGTTATACAATACAATATTCAAATAATAAGTAAAAAATTAGATGAAATTGAGAGAGGTATAAAATAAAGAATTTAAAAGGAAATATAAATAAAATTATCATGTGGTAAATATTTGCTGGCCGGTCATAAAAGCATCGTAGAGATTCTTGAATTGGTTGACTGAGTCGGAGTTTGTGACCGCAGAAGGAAGGGTGTTCCACTGATTGACAACTCTGTTCGTAAAGGAGTTAGCCCTCTGCGTACATTTGGTTGTGGCCTGGCCGGATAGTATCCCCCCGATTCCTCTAGTCGGCCCGAATAGGGAGAGTGAGCTGCTGAGGACCTGGGGGTTCGTCCAGCTCACTTCGTTGATGCCGTTTATGAGCTTGAACTGTTAGATCATGTCACCTCGTGCACGGTGATCGTGAAGGATTTCAAGTTTAGTATGTCAAGGCGATCCTCATGAGTCCAATTTTTAATCCTCGGAACTAGTTTGGGAGCTCTCTTTTGTAAAGACTCTAGTAGCTTTGTCTTTCTAGGAGGAGACCTGACGACTACGGCGTATTCCAGACGGGGCCTCACGAAAGCACAGTTTAGGATCCTGCATGTGTCGATGGTCCAGTGTCTAAAAGTCTGTTTTAAGCTGACCAAGGATACTCGTTGCTCTGTAGGCTTGTGATCGAATGTGGTAAGTGAACTTCAGATTACTTAATAAAGTTACGCCCAGATCCTTCCCAGTGTCTACGAAATCTAGTGCACTCCTTGAACCGAAATCCCCCATTAGTACCTCAGACTCTGCGAGGTGGTTTTTGCAGGTTCAGCTGAACTCCATCACCTTGCATTCGTCCTCATTAAAAAGGACTTTTTCGACCGCTCGTAGAGAGCGTAAAGGTCGTGCTGAAGGAGGAATAGGTCATTGCTGCTACGAATCGTGGCGATTAGCTTGCTATCGTCGGCAAAAAGTTCGACAATATGGTTGACTACTCAAGGCGTGTTGTTGATGTAGATGACGAACAGAAGGGGCCCGAGTACGCTACCTTGAGGAACTCCACTCGTCACATCCACCCAGTCTGTTTTGTGCTGTCCAATCACAGACCGCTGTCGCTTACCGGACAGGAAGTCTCTACTCCATTAGGTTCGTGACAACAGATTTTTCAGGACAAAGCCGTGCTGCTCGGTGGCGATTTCATTATTACTGTAGAGATTATCCATCGTGACAACTTTGATCATACGTTCCATTAGCTTACTGGGAACTGAAGCTAGGGAGATTGATCGGTACTTGCTGGGGACACTTCTACTACCCTTTTTGAAGATGGGGCTGATCTGGGCTAGTCTCCAGTAGTGTTGGGCGGCGACCAAGCCTGGCCGGTCCAGACGCGGCCAAAATAAGGCGGCCACTTTGGCGGCCAGGCCGGCGGCCAAAAATTTGGACCGCGAAGTTGGCTGGCCAAATCTTAGACGGACAGCCAAATGTACGTCCAACTCTTAAACGGACGGCCACTCTGGCGGCCAGGCCGGCGGCCAAAATTTTGAACCGCGATGTTGGCCGGCCAAATTATAGACGGACGGCCAAATGTACGGCCAACCCTTAAACGGGCGGCCACTTTGGCGGTCAGACAAAATCAGCGGCAAAAAATTTCATTGAAAGAGATTTTGATGTTCCTTCATGTTTCTAATATGGAGAAATAAGAAATTTTCAAATATTACATTTAAATCTCTAATATTTTTTCATAAAATCTTAAAGAAAAAAAATTTCAAAAATTTGGCCTTTTCAAGAAAAATTATTTTTTTTTAAATTTGGCATTTTCTTATAAAATAAAACTTTTGGCAAATCTTTAACATTTTTCAGGTTATGGTCTGATCGCAAATTTCAACATCTATGATTTGGCCGGCCAACTTCGCGGTCCAAGTTTTTGGCCGCTGTGGTGGCCGTCCGTTTTGAGTTTGGCCGTACATTTGGCCGTCCGTCTATAATTTGGCCGGCCAACTTCGCGGTCCAAATTTTTGGACGCCGGCATGGGCGTCAAAGTGGCAGTCCGCCATTTTAACCGTCCGTCTAGGCGGTCTTGTTCACGGTCAAAAAAAATTTTGGCCGCATCAATGGCCGTTTGTACGGTTACCAACACTAGTCTCCAGGTATCCGGGAGTTTGCCAAAAAAGAACGTTCTGGCGTAGACTGCAGATAAGACCCCCCGAGACGATGTCGGCACAGCTTTTAACAATGAAGGAATTGATAATGTCTATACCTGGCGATTTCCTTGGATAAAGGTGCATGATATATTTACGGACATTTGCAGGTGAGAATCAGTCAACAGAGAGATAGCTAACGATAGACTTAGAGGAGATAAGCTAACGTACCTCCATCCATGCAAAAGGCACCTTTCTTATCCAACAAGCCTTTGATGTTATCTTTACATTGTAATTTATGTAATCGAAGAGCAGTTGGGGCTGACTGTTCTAGAGGCATGGTTATACGACTCGACTCCTTGGTTATAGGCAATGTTCAATGTTATTTCAATATTGGATAAATTTTGTAATTCAAACACATAAAATTAAACCATTTGAATTCAAATTTAAACTAAAATAAATTTAAATTCAAATTTAAACTCAAATAAAATTTGAATTCAAATTTAAACATAAAAATAATTAAATTCCAGCATTAACTTAAATAATTCTAAATTCTTTTTTTTAATTTAATAAAAAGTTTTTAAAAATTAATAATTTAAAAAAAAAAATTATCGATTTTAAAAGAATATTTATTTGATTTTAAAAGAACTTGTTAATAAAATTAAATCAAGATTTATATGTATAATAATTTAATTAAAATTTCTTAAACAATTTGACAAATTTAAATTTTCAGATATAACTAATACCTACTAAAATATTATGCTGATATCCCAATTCCAAAGCATGCTCTCTTTCAAATGACCATGCATATTGCTTTTTGAATTTGTACAACTATATTCAAAAGTGCAATAGCAGCATTTTAATTTACCTTGCTTACTAAAACTATTTTAATTGAATGATTGTGGACAAGAGATCTTTTTTTGTATTGCTTATTGTTTATCGATCGAGTAGTAAAGGTTGTTTGTACTAATGATATTATCTTTAGTTTGGCTCATTTTTAAAATGTAAATTAGTTTTTAATAAAATATAAAATCAATATTATATATTATTTTTGAAAGATCTTGAATAATTTGGAAAAAGAAAAAGGCTGAAAAAGACATTATTTTTAGAATTTTTTTGCTAATTTTGTTTTACAATTTATACACTAATTATAAAAACCAACAAATAAAATTAAATAATCGTTTCGATTTTTAAAAATAAGCTTAATTAATTTCATTTTTAAATTCAAAATTATGTTGAATTATGATTCAAACTTGAATTTAAATTTGCTTATTTTTATGGGTTTAATTTAAAACTCAACTTTAAAATGTATTTAATTTTTAACTCAAATAAATAATTTGTTTAAATTTAAACTCAAATTAAAATTATGTTAAAATTTAAACCCAAATTTAAAAGATAAATTTATTTATTCAAGAGTAAATTCAAATGCTATTTATTTACAACAATAATTTTACCCAATTAGTTTTGAATATATCTTAAAATAATCTGCATAATAAACTACTGTGTTTAGGATCATTGTGTTGATCCAACAAAAGTTCCAAATAGAATTTAGTTACACCAAAAGGTAACAAATATTCCGAAATTATATCCGTAAAATTGTTGAAATTTAAGTTAAAAGTATGGCCTCTTTAAAATTCTAAACTTAAATAATTAGGTAATTGAAATTAAAACTTGGTTAGAAAATGGAGACTGGTCAGATCACTAAAATTTATGTATCTAATAATTTCGATAATAAAAAAAAAATTAGTTTAAATTTTTCATTTTTTTAAACAATATTTTACTTTTTTTTTTACTATGTTTCACTAAAATCAATAAAAATTTACGAAATTTTGTGAACGAAAATATTTTTTTTTTTCAATTTTCTATCTATTTTGAAAAAAAAACTAAAAAAAGTAAGAAAATTGTAAAATCTGGATTTTCTTGTCCTTTTTGTTTTTACGTATATTCCTTAAATTTGTTAAATTTACTGTTTTTAACTTTTGGGATTGTACGTAAAATTACCGGAATTCCCAAAAATTAATTAAAATTTTGGTAAATTCGCGTAATTTTAAGTATAACCACTGGAACAAATCAGTACTGCAATAATGACTTATAATCTTTTAAAACGAAATTAAACAATTATTATAATTTATTTTCATTTCAAAAATTTTTGAGCTGCTAAAGTTCTCATTTCTTATTTTTAAAATTAATTGACTTTTATATTAGTAATTAAAAGAAATATTTATTTTTTATAACTTAACAAACTTCAAATATAAAGGCAACTTTATCTAATTTCTTTAAAATTTAAACTAATTGAAATAATAAAATAGTAAATATTTGAATTTAAATTTAGGATATTATAATTTATGATGATTGAATATTTCCTCGATTGGACCAACTTCTTTTCTAAAAAAATTAAATTCATTAATTTTTAAAAAAAGTTTTGTTCTGAATGAAATCTCTCAAAGAGTCAAGTAATGAGACACCTTGAAAAAAAAACTGATATAATTGATCTTTTATTGTAAAACTACAGTGGTTCTTGCCAAAATGAAATGTTCCTTTCCCGAAAAGGGAACGGAATGGAGACGCATTCTAAAAAAAACCATTCCCGTTCTGTTCCATTCCATCCGTTCCGTTCCATCCATTCCATTCCATCCATTCTATTCCATCCGTTCCATCCATTCCATTTCATTCCATCCGTTCCGTTCCATCCACTCCATTCCATCCGTTCCGTTCCATCCATTCCATTCCATGTTTTGTTTTCTTGTTTTAGATTTCAAAACCAAAAACGTAAAATTTTATTTCATGAACTCTAGTTTGTACAATTTTTTTTAACCTTCATACAGCCATGATCGGGTCATTATTGACCCGACCAACTATCTAAGATGGATCAAAAATGACCCAGGCTAAATTCCTTATTCCTTTAGATCAAAATCAGACTTCAAATCCAGAAAAAAGTTATTTTAAAGTCTTATCAAAGTCAATTAATTAATCTGCCTTTTTTTAAAGTCTTTTGACTTGACTTGAAATTTTTTTTTCTCAAAAAAAGTCATTTCAAAGAATTTGAAATAAAAATGACCGTCTTAATAACAACAAGAAGCATCAAAATTATTTTAAAGTCATGATCTTCATTGAAATCTTCATGTCAATAAGTCAAGTCAAGAGACTTTTTTTATGAAAAAAAATTTAAATCAAGTCTAATAAAAACAAATTAAAAACAAATTAAAAAAATATTTTAACTACACGTTTACGTTGTGTTACCTTAAGTATTAAAAATGTTAAAGACAATTTATTTTGACTAATCCAATGAACTTGGCTCTTTTTATTGCTATTGATCTATCCGGTTAAGTCCATAAATTTTCATTTTAATTATGATTGGGAATGTTTGCAGAGAATTATTTTTCTAAGAATCTTTGTCTTGGCAGAGAATGCCATTCTTTTCGATCATTTGACAATTTCCAGTTATAATCTAGGATTTGGATGTTAAAGTTCTATTTTCTCCAACGAATAGAAAAAATACACCATTTGCTATTTATTATTTTAAAAAAAATAGTAATATTAAATTTTTATTAAAAGCTTAGTATTTTTAAAATAAATTTTGAAAAATTTTATCATTTATTTTAAATTCTTCTAGGTTACCATCTAAAAGCTTTTGTTAGAAAGCTCAAATTTAATTATTTTTTTCAAAAGTTTAATTTAAGTATGAAGCTAGATTTTCGAGGTTTGGAAAACCTGATAAAATGCGCCAATATCGACTGTAAAACAAAACTTTTACAAGAAAGTGTAATTTTATTGAAACCATGCTACGAATTTTATTGTATAGATCATTTTCGCTGCAAGCTTGGTGACTGTGAATTTTGTGCCAAGAGCAAATTTTTGAATGACTCGTTTAAAACAATGCTTAATTACTGCACCTTGGAAAAAACTCTTACCAATAAGCTTCAAATGTGCTCAGCATGTAATCGAGTGCATTCAAATGTCTCTGAATTTCAACTTGAATGTCTTGGATCTGAGATAATTGGTTTCATGGATAAAATAAGAACTGATAAAGATCGCTTCAAAATAAATGAACCAACAAAAAAATCATCTTATGTATCCTTGCATAAAAAATCAAGTCAAACAAAAACCAACATTGATGACTTGGACTTGTTTGTGAAAACAGTAGCAGAAACAACTGTAGATACAATCAAAAAGCAAGTCAAAAATTACCTAAGAAATAAACAATTGTATCAAGATCTAATTGACCAAATTCGTAAGGAATTCAGTAGTTTAAATAACGAAATAGGAGCAAAATACTATCAGATTAAGCTTGAATATTTATTAGGTGTAAAGGAGTACATTTCTAAAATAGAAGATTCATTGATAAATGATGCTCCGCAAAGAATTCAACAAGTTATCAAAGATTACGAAGAAGGCTACCAGCGGCTTGAAAATAGATTGATAAATATAGATGAAAAAAAATTGAAAGGTCTTAAAAAACATTGGGTTGCTGAATCCATAAAGCTCGATTTATTATTAAATGAAATTGGATCAATGGTTAAATTACCAGAAAAAAGTAATGAACCCATTGATCTTGATGAAATAAAAAGAAAATTTGGATTCTTCACATATCCCATACCGAAAACTATTGAAGCTAAAAATTATGTGGAATTTGAGTTTCCATTTCTAGAAAGATCACAAGTTGTAAAAATTGATCTCACTCATCTAGATTTTAGGACATATTGGGACAGTGGTAACCTCACTACTGAAATATGCTTTAAAAGTTATCATGCAAAGATAAGGTTAATTTTAGATTTTAAATTATAAATTGCTTTGAAATATTTTCGTTTAGTTCCATTTTGACATCGATACATTATAGAATTTTTGATAAAAAAGATTCTCTCTGTCTAGTTGATTCGGGTAAGAGTAAAGAAAAATTAAAAAATAAATTTTTGCTTATTTTCTCTAAGAACTAGATAATCAAGTGATATATGCTGATCATCCTTATGTAATTAAAGAGCTGAAAGAAAATGTAAGTATAATTTAATAGTTGAATTTAATTAATAGTTTTAAATATTTTTTTTATTGACTTTTGAAACGATCTCAATTGAAAAGAGTCCAGTTCATCAGCATAATGATTTAATGATTAAAATAAATGTTGTATTTATAAAAAGTTTTAGTCATGACATGGTTTTGGATGAGACGGACTTTGAGTCAAGCTGATACTGTTATTGAAAGAAATTAATTTTTTTTATAAATTTTTATTAACTATAATACTTATAAAAAATATATTCATCTTGATTTTTTTTTTAAATTAATCCAAAATGAAATTGTGTTTATAATTTGGTAAAATCGAATAATTCTTGAAATTAAAAGTAAATAAAATCAAATCAGTAACTTTTTAATTTATTTCTTATCATATTTAAAATCTAAAAAAACTTTTTAATAAAAAACATTTATTTAGCGCGCACTTTTTTTCCAAAATCTTTAAACTTAGCCCCACATCATTATCTAGGATCGAATTTTTTTTAATAAAATTATTTTAATTATTTAATTTAATTTGTAAATTTTGTTTTATCTTAAACACTTAAACGTAACTCATAAATTGGATGCCTTGCACCTGATTTAAATTTTTGATGTGAAGTTTAGTTAGGTAATTTTGGTTTTTATAATCGGCATTTTTTCAGAATTTTTGAGTTTTAACGCCTTTTCTTAATATGAATACGCGAATTTTTATCAACGCATCACAAGAGACCGATTTTAACTTAGGATCCATGGTATCTTATGTGTATGCTAAAACCAAGAATCAATAATTATCCCACGCATTTTTTCGCAAAGGTTTTGTGCATTTTCAATTAAGCCTGAAAATTAAAATATTTAAACGAAATTGGGAAATTTTTGAATAAAAAAAATAAAATATGAAAAATTCTTGTGATGATAAAAATGTTGTATCAACTTATAAAATTTAAAGATGCATAAATTCGAAAATAATATATATTTTTCTAAAATTTCAAAAATTTTATGCTAAAAAGCGTTTAAAACTTGATGAAAATGGACCATAATTTTGAATTATTTAAAACTAATATTTATTAACTAAGGGATTTTTTTTGATGGATTTAGGCTTTTTAGACGCCAGAAGTCTGAAAAAATTAACTATTCTCAAAAAAAATTCAACTTTTAATTTATATAATCACCAGTGTATACCTCTAATAGATGCAAAATTCAAAGAATTAATTTTGTAAGAAAAAAAATATCCAAATTTTCAAATTAAAAAATTCTTTTAAATTTATAAATTAGATTAAATATTTGATATTATATTTATTTTTATATTTCATTCAAAAGAAAATTTAAAATTTAAATTTATTAGTGATTTAAAACTGCAGCATGATTAGCGGGAGTTAATCAAACAGAGCGCGTCCACAGGGCGTCAATCGCAATTGAAACCCTGTGAAAATTATCCAGTGCTTATCCAATTTACTCTTGAAGGAATTAACTGAAGGTGCATTACTACTCTACTCTCCAATTTGATATATGACAATAGGCATAAAAATATAATTAACTTTTAAATATTTATAAGCTTTTTTTTTGGAGAAATCTCATAATAGTATACTTACTTATCCTAACCCCTTGAGTCTTAGAATTTAAATCAGTGGCAAGTTTTTGATAACTAGATGTAGGATCTTTTCTAATCTCTCTAAAAATGTAATTTTCATCCCTTAAAGTTAGCTTCCGAGGTCTACCAGATCGGCTTCGATCAGAGACAGAACCAGTCTCTTCATATCGTTTCTTAGTTGAAGAGACTCATTTTGGAGATATACTTAACAACTTGGCCTTTTCGTTTTGCTTTTTATCTCAAATTTTTAGCAGAACCACAAACTACCATTTTTGGGGGCTAGACACATTTTGTTCACCCATTTTTTGTCAAATTAAAGATTTTTTGGTACTGTTATTTAGAGACCAAGTGAGGAGTTGGAGAGTTTTTAAATTAAACAGTTAAAGAGCAAAATTTACTCAAAATTAAAAGTTATTTAAGAATTAATCTTAACGGTGTGAAAAAAGGTAGCAATGGTTGCTAAAACCTTTGGATTACCCGGATTTCTAAACTTTTGCACCGACTTTTATTTTTTATATTTTAGAGGAAGTTTTTTCATTATAAATATTTAAAAGTTAATTATATTTTTATGCCTAGTGTCATTTATCAAATTGGAGAGGAAAAAAAATCTACAAATTAGTGCTTTTATTTTTTTTCTTTTGCACTCAATTTTTCGTAAAGTACAACAAATAAACAATTTAAGATAAATAAAATAATCAATTTCTAAACTTTTGCAACATACTGTATAAATGCTTGTTTTTCACTTATTAGTTTCAGATTCCAATTTAATTCAAATAAAGATTTATCCTTAAAAAGTTTTTTCTTTTATTGTTTGGTCTCTCAACCACAGCATAGCGAGAGTAATTAAATTAATACTCGTATATGTACAAAAAGATAATAAACAAAAACCACGTTTATTACAGTTTACAATTTTAGGATTAGGTGAACTAAAATTTCACAAAACTCGAGAACAAGAATTATTTACTTAATAGGTGAACTAAAGACCATTTTTTTTTAATAATTTGAAGTTTTAATGGGTAATTTTATTTATTTGTTGATTCTGGTCCTATTTCTTGATACAATTCTTTCAAATAATTTTTTTAAGAGCAATGTGAAATTTTAGCACAAAAAATAAAAACTATAATAATTTAATTTCTAATTGTGAAAAAATGGTTCTATAAAAATTACAATATTAAACAAATTTGTACAAACGAATTCCAAGCTCTTCAAAAACTCGGCAATTTATTGCATATTTTAATCGAATATTTTTTGATGGTGTGCATTTTATAGAAAATTGCAGAGTTTTTGCAGAGCTTGAAATTCGTTTGTACAAATTTATAAAATATTTTCCTCTTTATAGAAAATTTTCGAAAATGATCATAAATCTGAATCTTAAGTATTCATTAAATATTCTAATGAATTTTGTCAAAAAAACCAAAGATTATGAATTAGAAAAATTAGTCTTTAAAAATCTATCTTTATTTATTTGTTGTCTTTAAAATTTACAAAAAATTACTTCTTAATTTTATTCATTTATTTTTAGATTTTTGCAAATGAAAAATTTTACAATTTAATATAAATTTTTTAAAAACAAAAATAAATGAATTGAAAATTTGTCGATAAAGTTTATTTGTCAAGTAGTATACTACAATTTTCATAACAACTAACGAATAAACAAATGAAATACCAATTGTATACAGATGTTGCTGGACAAAATGATTCTTACATTGAAATAGCACTCTGATGCTAAAATATGTAGCCCACGGAATTGTTCCTATTGTATAATTTAATGATGCCAAAATTACCATCAGAGTTATGGATTTCCTAGCTTGCTCTTGTTTTTTTTCATTCATAAAACAACCTGCATTTACATTCGAAGCAATATTTAAGTTTATCAACATTGAAATTGACTGGGCATGCTCTTGACAAAATTTGTATAAAGATTTTTAAATTAATTTTTTAAATCTACTTACTACTTTTAATTTTTTTCTTTTTATTTAAATATTTTTTGAAATAACCAAGAGTTAAGATATTAATCATAAAAAGGACACACGAAGCCAATAACAAACGAACACTCGAAATAATTGATGGAATCAAGGCTCCCATGTATGTAGAGCCAAATTGAGATACAACAAGCTCAAATTTTTTATTATCTATTGGTACAATTTCTTGAACAAATAAAATTGGGAGGTAAAATATCAAGCAAAAACCACTGATGATTGAGATTACAAAAGTTGGTTTTAAATTCTGCATGAAATTTTTATTGAGTATTAAAAAAAGACGCTGGAGAGATACGAATATTTCTATTATGATGCCAATTAGTGCCAGAGAGCTGGTCAAATAATCGCCAAAAAATAGCAAATAAAATTGAGCTGAAAATGTTTTACTGCGTAGTTTGTCACAAATTGACCCACAAGTGACAATGGCATAGAATGATAAAATAAAACAGTACACAAAATCGTTTGCCGATGTGAAAAGAAAATATTTATAAATTTGATCCGCAAACTTTTGATTATAGAAAACTATGAAATTCATTGATGAAGTAATGGTGCCCAGAATTGCAATGGAACTAAAAAAATATTGGTTCCAGTTAATAATGGAATTATTGCTCATAAAAGTGATGTTATAAGTGGTAACATTTGGATTTTCAGATATCATTTTAACTGTAATTTTCAATATTTTTGATTCTATATTTTTTTTTAAATCTCAATAAATTTTGCTGCTAAAAATTTCATCTGATAAACTTTTTTTTTATTAAACAACGGATGCATTTAAATTGAAAGCTTATCTTTGTAAATGTTTAATCATTGATATTTTATATTCGTAGATAAAATCATTGACGTAATGTTCTTTATTCAAAAATAAGTCACATTAGAAATTAGTAATCAAAAATTTTAGAAATCAGAAAACCAAAAAATGTTGAGTCTCCTCTTAAACTTCTTGTTTCAAGAGTTGTTAGTCCAATCAATTCGAGCAATAGACAATGAACTTATTTAATCATATTATTCTCTAACATAAAAAGTGTTCTTTTGTGTCCTTTTGTGTACTTTTTTCAATTGGAATGGGTCATAGTCAAAATATGGTTTAATTTTAAATTAGTTCTATTTAACTCAGATAAATTTTTCTTAAATTTTTGGTTATTATACAGGAATTAAAAAGGTCAATAACAAAAGTACACAAAAGGACACAAAAGGGCAATTTTTTGGCTAGGGAAAAAAGGATTCATAACAAAAGTACACAAAAGAACACTAAAGTACATTTTTTTTGCAAGAGAATAATATGGTAAAATAAGTTCATTGTCAATCCATGATCAATTCAAGTAAACTTTCGTACTCTAGATGTTTAATTGAGTAAATCATTTTTGTAGCTCGTCTTTGAATCGATTCAATCTTATCAATGTATTTTCTTAAATAAGGTTTCCATACCTGTATTCTCATATCATAGATTTGGTCTTACAACTGATGTATATAATTTCTTTATCGATTCAATATTTTGGAACTTAAAGATCCTTTTAACCATACCAAGAATTGTATTCGCTTTTTTTCAAAAAAAGCGAATACAATTCTTGGTCAAATCGTACTGATGTATTAATCTTCTTGTTCCATTTTAGATCACTTGCAAATAGAATACCAGAATATTGTCCTTCTTCTGTTGCGTTTAGCATCTGATTGTTTTTTAAAAAATATTCAAATTTAGGATTATTCTTTCCTAAATACATCACCTAACATTTTTCTTCATTTAAGCCCATTAACCAATATGTCACACATTTATTTACTATTACATAAATTTGACCAAAATTTACGTAAATTTTAATTCAATTTTTCAATTGAAAAAATGAAAATAACCAAATTGGCTGAATTTTTTTAATCATTTAAAATATCCTAAAAAGATTTTCCTAAATATCCATAAAAAAGTATCCTTTTAAGATGCGAGTAAATTTTGATTATTACCTTCGAATAAAAAATTTGAAAAAATTAAAGGATTTTTTTTAGAATCTAATCTGGATAAAATTTTTGAAAATTTATTTTTGCAATTTCGAGTGTACTTTTCTTTTCATATTTCTAATGCAAATTCTGAAAGATCATTTTCTAAATTAAAACGAATTAAAAGTTATTTGGCAATGTGAAATTTTAGTAAAAAAATTACAGTACAAAAAGTAAAAACGCTATAATTTATTTTATAATTGAGCAAAAATGGTTCTATAATAAGTACAATATTTTAAAACATTGTATAACCGAATTCCAAGCTCAGCAAAAACATTTCACATTGCCAGTTATTTGAGAAATTCTTTGGGCCATTAAGATCTAAATGACGTTTCTTTATTAAATTTTGAACAAGAAGATGAAAATGTTGACATATTTAAAATTATTTCAAGTTGTAAATCAAAAAGTTCAATATCAAATTTTTTTTGAGCCCCCCATCCAAAAATCTTAGCTACGCCACTGCATTGATTTCTAATAGTTTCTCATTCTCATTCTCTTTACCAATATCACTTAATTTCGATCCGAAAAGTTCTATATCATCATCATCATCTGAGCCAAATATTTCATTAATTTCCTTGCTTTTGGTATCTGACATGTTGGTTATTTGTTCTTCTTTATGATTATCCATGTATGTTCCAAAAATTTGTTCTTTTGTCCTGGGTCGTCTTGGGTCTTTTAGACTATCTGTATTCACATTTACATATTTTCTTAATGGAACATCAGTGTTAGGTATTAATTTAGTAATTTCACCACAATTGGTACTAATTGTCTGGCCACTTGGATCACTTATAAGATTTAGATATTCCTTTCTGTCTTTTTTCTTTATTCTATAATCTAGTTTTCTTAACTTCCAATCCATTAATTTCTTTGATTCTTCAGATACATTATTTTTGTCATATAGATTGGACAAGTCTTTTCAAAGAAAGGAAGAGTTTGACATTCTTAGTCTCTCTTTATTATTTCAATATAAGAACCTCCTTTACCGCTGAAAGATACTACATAATCTCCAATCTGGCAAGTTCTATTCACAGCTGTAACATTTGTTTGGGACATCATGGATGTTGTTTTAATTGGTTCTCGTTTGGGTATTTAAATTATTTCTTGAGGTTCTTTTCTTGTTAGATCAATTAAAGGAACTTCTCTTTTCCAAAAAGGTTTCATACATTCTTTGATCATTTTACTATTTAAAATGGGAGTAAGTCCATCTTTAATGGGAAAAAACTTGTCAGCATCTTTGGGAATAGGAATTTTTAGATCTAATAAAGATGGTATTTTTTTTATTTCATAATTTTCGATATTTTCCATCCTCCGACACCCGACAATCTTGATGAATTTTTTTCAATATTTCTAAAAATTCTTTCGCCATGGCGTTTCATAAATTGTTCTGATTTAACCATGGAAACACCCATTCTTCTTTGGATTTTCTTGATGTGTGATGGGCAATTTGGTGATTTTAGCATTTTGTTTATAAGCTTATTGATATGTTTAATTTAATTTTTTAATTTGAAGGGAAAAAATTTAACTTGGGTAAATTCTGGGTCTAGTTTTTCTACCAGATTTGGTTTAAATAGGATTTTTATTTTTAACTTCAGAAAAAAATCTTTTTGTTTCTCTTTTCTTTACGTTGTTAATGTTAATTATTTTAGGTTTTCCTTTGAAATCAATGGTAATGTTTTGTTTATTGTTGTGTTTTGTTTTAAAAACAATGTTCATGAGTAAAGATATGACCTTTTGAGAAAAAATTCAGATTAAATATTAGAACAATTTAAATATAACTTGCTTCAAGAAAGTTCATTTCAGTTGATAAAGATAATTTAATTAATTTTTTGTATTTATTGAACATATTTCACAATTAATTAAAAGGAAATAAGATTTTTTTATAGAAAATTATAGAAAATGTCCTTTAGAAATTTCATTATATTTCTTTGGTTAAAAGCTCTGGATTTTCTGATAATATGATACGTACAATATCTTGGTCAATAGTGTACTGATCTTTTTCGTTTAGAATCATGTTAAAACAAGACAGCAATTCTTCAATTTTGTACATTTGTTCGAGATAACATGAGTTATTGATGATCAGCTGCATCAAAGAAAGATAATCGCTTCGAATCTTTAAAAAATTATAATTTAAAAGTCCTTTTAAAATTAAATATCAAATGAATACTTGATCACTTGCTGATAAATTGTTGAGTTTTCTAATGATCACATCGATCAAAACTTTAAAGTCATTGTAATAAAATATACTTGTTGATTTTTTGGTTTGTTTAAATGAAAAAAGATCAGAAACTATTTTTATTAAGCAATTGTTATAAAGTGTTTGTTCACTTCTTTCGGAATTTTGAAATTTGTAGCGTGATAAGGGATCTTCTAAATATTAATTTTGAAAAAAAAAATGAAAAAACATTCTATTTTATTACCTTCTAGATTAAAAAGGTAAACAATATTTTCACTAAAAATTGAATAATCCTTCGATTGAGAATCGGAATTAATTAAAAACTGTAAAACCATATTTTCTTCTGGCAAGGAAAATTTCGAATTTAAACTCAATATAAAAAGTATAAGTTGATTTAATAATGTTTTTTCTAATTCATTTGCATCCCAAAAATAAAAACAATTATTTGAATTAAGTTCAGCAACTTTTTTGTAGATGAATTCGTTATTTTCTTCGATTAGATTAAAAATATCTTCAATTAAATTTAATTGTTTTAAACCTTCTAAAATTTGAATTAAATTTTTTAAAATTATTCTTAACTAAAATTTAACTCACGGGTTATTTTTTCCGGAACAATGATTGAAATGTTATTAAAAAAGTAGCATAAGCAATTTACTGATGAATAAATCCCATTAAAATCTTTTTTTAAATATTAAAGAAAAAATTCAAATAATCCGAAACTAAAAGAGTTAGTTCGTAAAGAATTTTTTTATTCGTCTTAAAAAAAAAATATAAAATAAATTATTTTAAAAAAATAATTAATAGATTATTTTTACGACACTTCACTTTTATTAATTAAAATTTATGTATTTTCAAATAATAATTTGACCAATATGAATTTTTAGGATTCTCCAATATTATATCGGTTTTGAGATGAGACTAATTTACGAGGACAAAATAATTGAAAATCTCATTTTATTAAATGCATTCTAATTTTTTTAAATTTTATCTTTAAAGACTTTTGAAATCTATTTGAATTTAAAAATATTCCCATTCATAAGTTTGTTTTTAATAAAATAAATGTGTGATGCTCTAGTCAAACAATTCTATTAGAAAAATAACATTTTTTTTATTGTTTATTTCAGGCACAGATTTTTTAAAAAATTAAAAAATAATTTTTAAAACAGAAAGCAATATGACTAAAAGCTAAAAATGGTAAAGGAAAAAAAATATGAAAACTGCAAACTGTTTAGAGTTAAATACTAGTACAAATACGTTAATCCTTAATCGTGTTAGGATAAAGTAATCTTAGATATTCGATGATTTTATAAGATAAAGAATTGATTTAGAAGTTTTTGAACTTAATATTTTTTATGTAGTTGATAATTCTTTTCCTTTTTTTTTAATTTAAAAATTATATAAAATAGACATAAAATAAGAATAAATTTAATAAAATGAGAATTCAATATTTAATCATAATTTTTTTCGAGTAATTCAATAGAAAAGTTAATTTGATTAGTTTTTCAGGCGTTTAGTTTTCTACATATTTACTATATAAACCATATTTTTGATTTTGAATAAAAATTAAAAAATAAAAATTCAAATTACCTATTAGTTTTATTTGTTCTTTTAAATTGAAACACAAATCTAGTATTATATTAGTATTTAGGTACAAAATTTCAATGAGAACACTATCTGAATAAAATATAATTGTCAAAAGTTGAATTAGAGAACACTTCAGTCGATTGTCTGATGAGAGCTTCCAAATTTCGTATAATGTTAGAGTAAAATCTCGATTTAAAGAAAAATAGTTTGAAAAATTTTTCAAACTACATCGATCACCCTTTAAATAGACTATTAAAAAAATAAATTTAAAATATTTTATTTTACCAAAGTATTTTGAATATTTTGTAAAACTTTTTCTAGTTTGTTTCCATAATCCAAATAATTTGAATTACCAGACTTTAATTCTTCTTTGATATTTTCTAAAAAAAAAAAATATTCGTCTAGTTTTTTGAAATCGGGATTTATTTTTGGATCTGAAATTGAATTCTTTAAACAAGACATATTTTAAATTGTAGTTATGATTAGTTTCATTTGGTTACTTTCATAGAATCCAAAATTTTTTTAAAATTTGTTAGTTCCAATTTTTCAGCGTTTATTTCCAAGTAAGTAAACACTTTTATTAAATTTTCTGCGCATACGTCATAGTTCATATTCGTATTTTCGTATAAAATATTAACCAATTTTGGTCCTAAATCATTTTCATCCATTATAGTTTATGCTTTCTAAATAAATAAACAGATAAAAAGTATTCTTTTCATTATCTATTTGAAATTTAGATTTTTTTAAAACTAAACATAAAAAATAATTTAAATAAAAGATTTATTGGAAGATCACTTAAATTGAGGTGTTATAAACTGTAAAAATTACTTGATAATTATCTCCAGTTGAATATTTGAAAGGAAAAATAATCATTAAATGCCTTTAAATCTTCTAATGCAATTATGTTTTCTTCTAGCATAAAATATTAACTAATTTTCAAAAATTATCAAAAAAAATGAAGATTAACTTAACTTTCTCCAAGTTATTTTTTAATTGTTTCAAAAATTTTCAAAGGATAAAATCAAATTTTTTATCTAAAATGGCTATTAATATTTTTTAATTTAATTTGAATGTTTTAGACAGTTGGACAAAGACGTGTTCTACCGAACTCAATGTATCGAAATGCAAGGCATTGTATATAGGAAAAAATAGAGACAAAATGGCCTTCACGGTTTCAAACACTGATGGTGATGTCATTTTGAAAGAAACCAATGAAGAATAAGATCTCGGTGTTTTGGTGTCGAATGATCTTAAGTGGAGCAAACAATGTTCAGCAGCGGCAGCAAAAGCTAACAGAATTTAGGTCAAATTAGGAATTCATTCGTGTGTTTGGATAGTGAGACTCTTAGACTTTTATACACAGGACTTGTAAGACCTCATCTCGAATATGCCGTTAGTATGTGGAATCCTTCAACGAAAGCAAGTATAAATATAATTGAGAAAGTTCAGAGACATGTAACCAAATTGGTCGAATATTTAAAGTAAAAATAATACGAAGATATGCTTAAATCGCTAGAACTAATGAACTTAGTAGAGCGCAGAACAAGAGGAGATTTAATTCAAATGTTTAAAATAGTCAAGGGCCATGAGAAAATCCACTTGGTGAATGGAGTGAACTTTGCAAAAAGTTTGAAAATGAATCTTAGAAGAGAGCATAACATGAAGCTTATTAGAGAAATTATTAAACGCGGTTCATATAGGTATAATTTTTTAACGAATTGAATTGTGTCAAGGTGGAATGATTTGCCACAAAGTGTGGTGAATGCTGAAACATTCAATAGCTTCAAATCGGGTATTGATAAAGAAGTGTTTGGAATGGTGCAGAGAAAGCGAAGAAAGACTGCCACAGCTCAACTTGAGCTAAAAGCCATTTGGTGTTAGTGTAGATATATTCTATACTGCAGTTCTTATTACTACTACTACTTACTAAAGTTCGCGCAATGCAAAACTTCTACACTATCTTAATCGACTGAAATGGACCTCATTTTTAGATTCTCCATATATGAAAACCTAGGGTTAGCCGATTTTTTAGGGGGGGTCAAAAAAAAATTTTTTTGGGCTAGGGGGGTCTGAAGTTTAGCCGACTTAGTAAAAGTTGATCGTCTTCGAGAGTCAATAAGTAATGAAAGTCAATATAAAATATGTTATTTCTACACACCGTTTGATAGATAAATGATTTTTCTACAATTTGATGTGATTTTTAAATATTTTTTTTTTTTTTTTAATAAAAATTTAGGCTAAAAAAAGGAAATTTTTAGGCAATTTTTTAGTTTTTTTGGATCTTCTTTTTTGTTTACCCCTAAATACCCACTTTTTTATACATATTCTGAAACCAGAGAAAATTCTGAACAACTTGTCGGTCTTAGTTTTTTTATTTTTTTATTTTAAAGATTTTTAAAATCGTTCAAAAACAATCAATTTTCAAATAAAAATAATTGATTTTATTTTAAATTTAAGTCATATTCAAAGTATGTGTGTGAATAAAGTTATTTTATGATAAAAGTGAATTAGAAATTTTTAAATGTTCCTGCGCTTTTTCTTTTGATCTCCCTGAGAAATATGTTTTTAAAACATCCCCTAGACTAAATCCTTTTCCATATGCTTCAACTGATCTCCAAAACCTTCGTACCAATTTTTTATTTATATCTTTCTCAATAAAATCATTTCGTGAAGCTTGTTGAGATTCAACTTGTTCAGAACTAGTGGCATCGGGTTTTATTTTTGAGTAAACTCCTAGGTTTGATAAACGGCACCTATTTATTGCTGATAAAAGAGGCATTCGAAAAAATTGATAATAAAATTCTAAATTTTGTTAAATAAATAAAGAATATGATTCAAATTAATATTTAAAAGAAATTTAAATTTAACAAAATTGTAATTATGGTGCAAAAGAAAATTAATTTAATTTTTATTTGAAAATTGACTCTTTTTGAACGATTTTAAAAATCTTTAAAATAAAAAAATAAAAAAACTAAGACCGACAAGTTGTTCAGAATTTTTTCTGGTTTCAGAATATGTATAAAAAAGTGGGTATTTAGGGGTAAACAAAAAAGAAGATCCAAAAAAACTAAAAAATTGCCTAAAAATTTCCTTTTTTTAGCCTAAATTTTTATTAAAAAAAAAAAAAAAATATTTAAAAATCACATCAAATTGTAGAAAAATCATTTATCTATCAAACGGTGTGTAGAAATAACATATTTTATATTGACTTTCATTACTTATTGACTCTCGAAGACGATCAACTTTTACTAAGTCGGCTAAACTTCAGACCCCCCTAGCCCAAAAAAATTTTTTTTTGACCCCCCCTAAAAAATCGGCTAACCCTAGGTTTTCATATATGGAGAATCTAAAAATGAGGTCCATTTCAGTCGATTAAGATAGTGTAGAAGTTTTGCATTGCGCGAAATTTACTAAAAAAAATATTTTAATTTTAATAAATGTAAAGAAATTCTTGTCTGGTTCATTCGTACCTTAATTTCAAACTTAGTTTTTTGATTTTACCAATTCATCAAAGCCGTCAGCGTTAGTTGACATGGTACATGGTAAACTTTACTAAAAGATTTATATTAAACTGTTCTCATATTTTTGAAATAGGCTATTAAGAAAACGAAATAGATTCTTAAACTAAAAAAAAAACATTAGACTAGAGCATATTGGGAATTGTTACTCTAAAAATTAATAAAATAATTATTTTTAAAATCAATAACTAATGAATTTGTTTGTTTTGTGAATCTTTTTCACGACGTTTTGTGAATCAATTTGTTTGTTTTTTTGTTGATTTTTTAACATTTTTTACCTTTTTTAACAAAAATTTACCGAAATTTACAATGTCAATTCTGGTCAAAAAATTCAATCATATTTTAATTTTTTTCCTTTTTCAAAATTTCAAAAAAATAATCTTTTTTCATGAAAATCAGTTTTTTTCGAGAAATTTAGGATTTTTTTTTTTCACTTAATTTTACAATAATTATCGTTATTTTACGAAAAATACCCTTTTTTAGATTACCATATTTTACGGTGAATATGGTAAAATATCGTGAATTTACCATAATTTACGTAAAATATGGTGAATTCTAGGTATCGTAGCAGCAGCAAATCGTAGCAAATCTAAAGGTAAAATCTGCAAAAGTCTGCAAAAAATTATCTACTTAAAATAGTATCAATTAAATGGTGTGCACTCTGCAATGTGCATTTTGATATTGCAGAGTTTATCTTTTTATTTAACAAAGTATGTTAAATCAAAAAATGTATCTCTGCACTAATTATATTAAGTAATTACAATTTATTTAATATTTTAAGTTAGAATTGATCATTTTGAGTATCAAAAATTGATCATAAACTTCAACTTGCCAAACAAACAACAATATTGACTTAACTAGTAAGAGCTAGAAATTAAAAAAATTAAATAAAATCCATTTTAAATTAAGGAATTTGTTTCTATTTATATAAAAAAAATCATATGCATCAAAATTAATTTTTATTGATTTAGATCATAGAAAATTTTTTTTTTTATCTAAATATAATTTAATTAAATCAAATTATTATTATGAAATAACAAAAATTCTGAAGTTAATCTCAATTTTATTGAAAATAATCTAAAATAATATAAATTGTCAATTATAATTGAACTAGTATCGTTTTTAATTTTTGATACTCTGATTTATTTAAAACGAAACCATTATTATTAAATCAGACCAATTATGCTTTGATAAAAAAAATTATCGAAATCAGTAGAGGATTTCGGTTTTTTTTTCAAAATATATCTTATTAACATAATGAAAAACAAAAAATATCGGATTTAGGCATTAGTAGTTGCGAAGGGTTCGATTCTGATTCAAGTATTAATGACGAAGCGCCACAAAAAAAACCCAGACTTGAAAAAAAAAGCAAGACCGATTAGTCAGTTTCAAAAAAAAAACTAAATAAAATATTTTTTTTAACTTGAAACAATAAATATATACTTGGAACATGAACCAAAGTACATTTCGTCCATGCTTTAATATTGTAAACTTTGAGCGCATCCTCTAATAGCGTAATCACAAGTAAACACTGAAAGCCTATATTTAATGCGTCATCAAGACTCGATTTTAAAGTAAAAAATAAAAAACAATTTTTTTGAATTATGCATCTGGTGCAGCACCAAAGATTAAGAAATATAAATATTAAAAAATTAATTTTTTATATTTTTATTTTTTAATTTAAAATCGAGTCTTGATGACGCATTAAACTTAAGCTTTCAGTGTTTAATGCGGATGTAAACACGTGATTACGCTATTAGAGCATGCGCTCAAAGTTAACAATATTAAAGCATGGGCGAGACAATAATAATAATAATAAAAGCTCTCTATGCATTGGACATCGAACCGGTCGATTTGAAAATAAAAAAAATCAAGTCTTCATTTGTGAAACGACTATTGCAAAACGACTACACGCTTGGACTCCTGCAATCGATTGAGAATAAAGAATTCGACGAGAATAATTTCAAAAATAAATTTCTAAACGGAATAAAAGGGATCTTACAAACCCAGGATAAGTTAGATATTGGAAGAATAAATGAAAAAATTAGAGAAATAGATGGTGAAAAAAAAATTATGTCAAAGAATGGCATTAGTGAGTCAATAAAAACATGCTTTGCAATGATGAACAACAACGATCAAAATGGGAAAACACTTCTCAACCTACTTATAAAGGCATTCTAAAAAAAAAAAAAAAAACGGAGGAAAAACAATTAAAAATTTATTTGTAAGATTAAATGAATAATTAATTAAAAGATTTAAATATTTTATATTTTTTTGTTTATTATGAAAAAAAAAAAAATAATAAAAAATCTAGTATGCACAAATTATAAATTATTCTTTTAATTAAAACTAAATTAACAAAATAATCTTCATTTCATTTTTATTTACAAATTTGTATCATTATTTTCTGTCTTACATTTTACTTTTTACATGTTTCATTTTTTTTTTAATTTTTAATTTTAATACATCGCCAGAATTGGCGCAAAATGAAATAAATAAATAAATAATAAAAGCGACAGCAGACTTGCTGCGGAGCATGGCTATTTATAGACTTGCTATGGTAGCTGTCTGATTTCAACATAATCCATCATAATGACACACTTATGTAAATATAAATAAAAAAAAATCATTCAAATCTAAAAAATCATTTTTAGATTTTGCATTAACAACTTCAGTCGATAATTTGTTCCATGCGTTAACCACTCTATTTGTCAAAAAGCTCTCCCTGTTCTTTATTCTTGTCAATTGCTTGGTCAATCTTAGAGATGAGATGTACTTCGGTGCATGGTCCAAATTCGTATCTTAACTTGTGGTGCAGCATAATCGAACGAAGGAATACGGTATTTGACTCGTTATATAATTATATGCCATAATTAATATAATTATAATAAATATAATTTAAAGAGTCAATTGACTCTTTGTAATTTATCAAAATTTAAAATCTCAGTATAAAACTATTTTTGAATATTTAAAATATTTTTATACTGAGATACTAATTTTTTATACTGAGATAAAATTCCTTGAAAATAGATTTTTAACAAGCCAATTTTTTTAAATTGCTTAGCTTTTAAAAAATTAGACGAATAAATTCGATTTCTTAAGTTAAAAATTTTATTTTCACTTGCAATTACACATTAAAAATTCAACTCTCAAAATAATTGTCAGCTTTTGAAATAATTAAAATTAATTTAAACTAGCTTTTTATTTTGTAAACAGTGAAAACCTTTTAAATTAAAGCATGGCTGAGATGAATTTGAAATTAAGATTAATAATTTAATTAAAATTTATTTGCTAAAAATTTACGAGCTAAAAAACTTTTGTTCCAAACTTTCCAAAAAAATCTCTTAAATTAAATTTTTATCAAAATTTTACATTTAAATTAATTTTAAAATACAATATAACAAAAATTCTTAATAAGAAAAAGGAAGGGGTTCACATTGCAGTGTTGCATAATTAAATTAATCTAAAGGTTTCCTAATTTGCGACTGTTGCCATAGCTGAAATTGACGGAACTGAACAAGAAATAGATGAATCTATATTGGAGACATATTCAGAATTCGGCGGTACTATCCAACGACTCTTGCTTTTTATTTTAAGAAAAGATCGTTTTGATTTGACTTTTTCGAGTTTTGAGTAGTTTTTGGCGTCGAGCTGATAGTCCAAATCTTGTTGAATCGATTCTGAATTTTCCTCATTCATTTCAAAATCAATAAACTAAAATTAAAAAAATTATTTTAAATTTAAGTTTTTTTAAAAGGAAAAAAACTGCAAGTACATTAAAAGAAGTGTTGTCGAATTTTTCATAGCCTTTGGTCTTGGCAGTGCTGCTTCGAACTCTCGATTTCAACTCTTCACTTATTGAGCCATTCATTTCTGCCATTTTGGCATAGGTTTTTTCACTTTTTTCACTAAAAAATTTCTGAATAAAATTTTTCATCTCTAAATTTTGAACAACAAAAAAATAATGAGCAAGTTTTACAAGCTTAGTTAATAAATATGATGGAAGCTGCAGTCTGTTGCGTAATTATGTAACTAAACCTTAAGTGAATTGACTATTTTTAGACCATAAACTAGTTATTTTTCATATATATATCAACGACAATTAGCCAACTTAATATTTATGAAGATATTTTTTTTTCATTAAAATAAAATTGTCTATTTTATAGATATGTTTTGCTAATTTCACGCATCTCAAATTATAAAACAAAATGCGCAAATGATTTTCATAAAGCTTCAAGTAAATTCTTAAACTTTGTTCTTGGATAAAAAAATGCCATTCAGCTAAAGAATCAGTTTAGTGACCTGCTGATATCATTTATTTAAATATTTTGTTCGAGGGAAATCATATGACCAAAAAGCTCTATTTCAAATTTATTTTTTTGATCAAAAAAATTACCTTAAAAATATTTGAAAGCTTCAAAAAAAAGTTCCATTTTAGACAAAAAATTGCTTGAAATAAATTTTAATGTGAGAAAATGTAGGTTAAATTAAAAAATTATTATTATTAATTGTCAAAAAAATTCAAATTATCTAATTGATGAATTAAAGATAATAATTTTAATTAAATAATAATTTAATGGAAGATAATTCGGATCTATTCTGATATGTATCCAGTTATCACATCCCCTATTTGGTGAGCTAAACTGGTCATTTAATATGTAGTTTGATTTCTCGGTTTTCGTGGTCTCAAAAGAAATTTAAAAAAAAATATTATTTTGTTTTCAAAAAATTCTTAATATAATCTGTCTTTAATTAATGAATTTTTAAAGGAGAAAATTTTTTGAATCAGTGAATAGTAATTGGTGTTGGTAAATGGAGACAAGGTAGCATTAGTGGTATCATCTTTAAAGTGTCTTTTTTTGGTTTATTAACGAAAAAATTTTGTTAGTGATTTATTTTGTAGGCATTGATCAATTCAAAATAAATTGTCTTCATTTAAAACAGTCAAAAGTGACAACACCACCAATGACACCTCAGCTCCGTTTGCCAACAATTTAAGTGATACCTTAGCTTAAGAGAAGAGAAATTTTGTCTTTATTAAATATAAGCTCCTTAAAAAAAAATCAATCTAAAAAATTATTTTATTTCATTTAAAAAAGATAAAATCTAATAAAACGTAAAACCTTTAGTTAAAGCTTCCAAAAATTGGTATAAATTTTAAATGCTTAAAGAAGTCTAATTAGATCTAAAATTACACTAAAAAAACATCTTTTTATCAAATCATTGTTTATCTAATTAAATTTGTTTTCAATTATAACAAACTTTTCATTTCGTTGAAAATTTTTAATATTTAGCAACAGTAATTCTTAAACTAGTCACATAAAAATTAAAACTTAAACTTTCTTATTAGTCTGGTCAAATCAATGGCTTACAAATAAGTCACATATGATTGTAAGCTCAAGTATCCAAAACCAAGAATTCATACAAAAATGATAACAAAAATTGGCATCAATTTCCGACTAAATAAATTATTTTGTCCATTTTTTTTGTTCATGTAAATTATCAATACCTTTAATGAAGTTAAAAATATTATCAATAGGTCACAAAATTGAACTCTAAAATTTTAAAGCTTTTCAAAATTTTGATAATATATTGAATTTAGCCTCAAAAGCAAAATCTGATTGAAAAAAATATGGTATTTTACTAAAAAACGATTTTTTCTTTTCGAAATTTTCGAGAGAATAAATAGTAAAATAATATCCGAAAGCAAAATTCATAAAGGTATGATTTTGGGTGGAAAGACTAGTGTGCTATTTTCAATAGGAAAATGTTTCTAATTAATATAATCTATTGATATTTTTAAAATCTCATGTCTATCGGATATTTGGTCATTTTAATTGTGACCATCATATTGAGTACGAGCAGATCGATAAAATCAATAAAGTATTAACTTTAATTTAATCACGTCAGTAAACAAAGTACCCTGTAGCTTCAATTGAGCCTTTTTAACAAAGATTTGAATGCTTTTAAAAGATAAATATCAATTGTCAACAATGGATTAATTGGTCTAAAGATTTTGATAAATATCTTTGAATGAAAGTAATTTTATTTCAAAGAAAGTATTTATTTGTGTAGATTTAGAAATCTTCAAAAAAATTCCAAAAATGAACCTCTAATTATTATGAAATATTTTATTATGAAATCGTAAGCTAACAAAATCTAATTATATCATGAGCTTATTTTATAAAATCAAGCGCTTATCAAAATATTTATTAGAACTATATTACTCATAATTATCAAGCAGCATCTTATTTTTTGTTGGTACACGGTGAATTAACCTTATAAAATACTGTAAATTGTTTACTTTGCACAATCTTAACAAATTAATAGATCTTTAACAATTTTTTTTGTTAAAGGTTAATATCAAATGTCGACACACAGTCTAATATTTAATTTAAAAAATACTTTTTTAATAAATTAAATTTAAATACAAGAGTTATGTTTTTTTCCTTTAAAAATGATTAAAAAAAATAATTACCTCTATTCTAATATTGGTTATTATCTAAAAATTGTTTGGTCCAGTTAGGATTAGTTGATGGCACACCATGAGGAGCAATAGGAAAAGATGATCTAAAAAAATTAAAAATTAATTTTGTTTTGAGATTTTGAGATTCTGTTTTTTATTAAAAAAATGTTTTGCGTAAAATTTGATTGTTAAAAGCATATAATAAAAAAATCAAGATTCTCTTAGACAGTTTATTTATTTTTAATTAAAATAATTTTCAATCAATAAAAAAATATTTTCACTTTATATACATTAAATATGTAATATTCGATTGTTACATTCCTTTTTGAGTAAAAATATTTTCAACATCAAATAAATCAGAATTTGGCATCAATTTTTTTTCAAATTTATCATCAAAATAAACATTCCTTTTTATACATCATTTTTTTCCTGGATCAAATTAATAAAATTATGCAACAAAAGAAAAAAATATAAAACATTTTATGAAAATTTTTCTTCAAAAATTTACAAGTACTGTGTTGGCTTGTACATGTACTTAGAATGAAAAAAACACGTATGCCAAAAAGAGCTTTTGAATATAAATTTAAATGGGGAGGAAATCAAAAGTAATTACCATATGCTCCACAAGGAAGAAAAAAAAAATAAACTATTGTCTTTGCTAATGATGATATAATACAAAATATTACTGAGCACTTTATTGAGATATTTTTCTTTATTTTATATTTTAATTGATTTTGATTAAAATGATTTTTTTTATTTAAGGTAAATTTTTGATTTTAACATACTTTAATCTAAAGTCAAAATCTGCAAAAGTCTTCAAAAAAGTTTCCACTTAAATAGCATCATTTCGGTGATATGCATTTTTAAATTACAGAGTTTATCTTTTTATTTTACATGGTATGCTAAATCCAAAAATGTATTTCTGCATTATTTCACGAAATAACAATTTATTTAATAGTTTTAGTTTGATTTGATTATTTTGAGCATCAAAAATTGATCAGAAACTTCAAAATGCCGTATTTTGATGATGATTTTTTTAATTGATCTATATATAATTTTTTTTTCTGATGAAACTTAAATAAATTAAAAAAAAATTAATAAATTTTAGATATTTGATGATATAAAAAAATACCATCCTTTCTTTTTTAAGAATACAATAGATTTTTAAGGTCTATTAAACTTGTGCAGAATCTCTTCAAAATGAATTACTTTATACAAATATAAAAATCAAATTCCTAAATAACTTTTGAGAAAAGGCTTTTAAATCAAATTGTTTGCTGAAATTGACGAATAATTCAATAATCTTCATTTTCTGTTAGTTTCTAGAGCTTCAGGAAAAAAATACTGAAAATTTATCTTTAAATTAATTGAAAAATAATTAAAAATCATTAAATTTTTAATTTATCACAGGACAGCAAATATAAGAGGAGTGAAACAAGAACAAATTGTATAAGATAACAAAATTTTTATGAAGGTGTAATAGAAAAAAATTCAAATTTGATTAAAGTATCCAAAACAGCTTGAAAGCGTACGCCGATGACAACAAGATTATAACCACCATAGTAGATTCTTCTTCTAATTACAAGTTACAACTGGACATTGATAATATATGTAAGTGGTAACGAGACTGGTCTGCTCATCTTAATGTCGAAAAATGTAAAGTTGTCCATTTTGGTCGTAACAACTCAAAACATGGTAAAAAATTGAGTCATTTCCACTTAATAAATCAGCTTGTGAAAGCGATCTCGGAATATATATCAAAAATGACCTAAAATGGGACACACAGGTAAACTATGTCACAGCTAAAGCTAATAGGATTCTGGGTATGTTGGAGAAATCGCTTAGATATCCCAATGTAAACAACATTAAACTACTACAATATAATTCAGTTTTGCAAAGACTGGGGTCTAAAAATTAACTCAAAGAAAACGATCTATTCAGTTTTTACAACTGCTGGGTACCGTGCTGGAAACGAAACAAAATACAAATTAAACCTAAAACTCGATAACTCATCAATTCCAATGGAACCATTTCCTACGTTTTTAGGCATTATTCTTGATCCCAAACTGAACTTCAAAAAACTACTAGAAAATTTAAAAGTGAGAGTAAACGTAAAAATAAATATGATCAGTAGGATTAAAAGCCTTAAGTTACATAACTCAACAAAACTATGCAAAGTTGTATTCAAAAACTTTAGACTACACGTTTATTCCATTATCATGCTCTACTCAAAAAATTCTTCCCGACTTACAAAAAGTTCAAAACAATATATTAAGACACATAAAATTCTTTCCAATAAAAACTAAAATTACTTGTATTCACAGCAAATTAGAATTAGACCCGCTATCGACACGAACCGAAAAGCTTTTAGATAATTACTTCAAAAATAGACTTAATCATGAACAAATTATGGAAGAACTAGCTGAGTTTGAATCAATTCCTCGCTGCGAATCAAAATTCAAATCACTGTTCGAGAAACTAAGCCACTATCACGACTCAGCCCGAAAAGAGAAATAAGTTGATTCAGCTTTTAGAAATAATTCGATGCAATTTTCTAATTTTTTTATTTTACTTTTGCAGATTTTGTATTAATTTTACCCAGTAACTAACTTATTTGAATTTTTGTTTTTTTATTTTTTTCAATTTTACTTAGAAAACCTAAATTTATAATTATCTTATTTAAAATTTTATCGTTAGGCTGAAAAGAAGGACTAGATCCATTCTACACAGCCTGAGGGTCTCCCTCAAATTATTTAATTAAATAAATAAATAAATTAAACTACTGTACACTTCAATGGTCAGACCTCACTTAGAATTCGCCATATCCTCTTGGTGCCCTTAACTAAATTAAAGTTATCGATATGATAGAAAAGATTCAACGTAGAGCTACTAAGTTAGTTCCAAATTTAAAGCACCTTCCTTACTCAACACTCTTACCCAAATTCGGTCTGACGCACTTAACTACGAGAAGATTGAGAGGAGATCTGATCCAGTTGTTCAAGTTTAATAATAAAATTGAGTTAGTTGAGTTTAAAAAAGGATTAACCTTTAGTCAAAGTGGTCAAGTATATGATTTAAGAAGGCATTCAAAGACTCTACGTCGTGAACAGATAAAAAACTGTTCCTCGCGTTTCAATTTTTTCACAAATAGAATTGTAAACGTATGGCTCTGTATTATTTGAGCCAATATTAATATAGCATAATTAAATTAGCAGATAATTTCAATTAGCACATTTAAATAAGCAAGATAAAAATCGCAAGTTCGAAATATTTACCTGTATTTTTTTTTTCACAAAATAAAATAGCAGAATTAAAAAAGCAGAACATAAATAGCAATAAAGTTTTTATTATTAATTATATGACTTCACTTTTAGGCTTTGCTATAATTTTTCTAGGATTTTCTTCCGAGACCAAAGACAATTCTTTAATTTTGCGTCTATATTCTTTTTGCGAAAAATTTGTTTTTGAGGCTTCAATATGTTGACCATTAAATTTCAAAATTTCATAAGAAGAACCGACGACACAGCCATAAGTTTCGCAAGTTGCACAACAACTTTGGCTCGTACAATGCCAACCAAATTTTTTTAGGGCATTAAGATCTTGTTTAGGATTTTTCAAACGAAAAAAATGTCCTTTAAAAAAAGTTGCGGTTTATTTTTTTGAGAAAGTGTGACATAGCCTTTCTCTTCTAATTCGAGATTATTTAAATTATCAATTAATTGGTCCATTAAATTCTAAAAAGGAAAATTTAGTATTTTGATCAAAAAGTGTTTATTCTAAAAAGGAAAATAATTTGCTTTTTTTAAACAAATTTTTTATTAATTGAATAATTTTTAGTCGCGTTTTTGATATTTTGTACTTGCTTTTTTGAATCGTAAAAGCTAAAAAGTTGCTATTTTTTTGCTAATTTAATTATGCTATTATAATTGAGATATTTTATTGTTTGCTATTTTAAAATACTCCCTAAACATATGGAACCAATTATCGGAAGAAATAGTTTGTGCAAAAACGTTGAATATTTTCAAGTGAAATTAGATGCTTGGTTTGTGAAAAAAGAAGCGACTGCTATAGCTCATTAGAGCTCTGCTCGGATATTTTTCCGAGTCGCAGTTCAACTTACTACTACTACTACTAAAGTGAAAAAAAGTATATTAAATCTAAATTCATCCCCTGAAAACCAATTTCGTATTTTTTTATTTTTCTTTTATACTTCTAATTTGTAAAATTACTTTTCAAATAATAGAATTCTGGAATAAATATAGAATATTTTCATCGTATAAGGCAATCCGAATGCATTCTTTTGGATAGAGTTATGGATTTTTCAAGTGGTTTTTTGCAGTCGAGTGCCCAACTATGAGATGCTATTTTCGAAAAGCTGAGTCAAAGTTTGGTTGCAAATGGCATGGGAAAATTTTTCGATGAAAAAATCCCAAGTAACGTTTTTTGCAAGAATTTTTCAATAAGTTAGCGATTTTGCCTTATCGATAAGGTCACCACACAATTGGTTAATTTTATCGATAAGGAACCGATAGCAGATATCGTTGATTTATCGATACTAACTATCATTTATTTATTGTTATTAATTATTGCATATTTTTCAATAAGCCTGACCAAAAATCGATCTCAAAATTTTAATAAACATGATTTGTTAATGAAGATGTGGATAAGAAATTAAATGAAAATATTATATAATTATAGGAAAATTTTATTAGTTTAGATTTATTGCAAATTTTAATGCAAGTCCATGCGTAAATTAAGAATATTCCAGCATACCATAGATGATGGCAACATCGCGTTCTGATTTATGAGGGTGCAAAATAGAACACGGGAATACGATGACAATTGAGAGTAAAACTAAATCTATTTCAAATAAACCTTTTAAAATATATTTTGCATCTTATATCTATTTGATGTTTAGATTTTAAACTGACTCAGGTGAAATTAACTTGGTTGAATTTGATAACCAATTAGTGAGTCGAGTAAAAATATAAGTCTGAGACTTATTTAGTGTTATGAGTTGACCTTGATTTCGACTTTAGAAGAAAAAGGATAGGCGCTTTTTTTGATAAAATCCAGAGATGTTTAAAAGTCACAAGTCTCAAAAATCTAAGATAAAAGACTATTAAATAAATATCAGACTTGTGACTTTTAAACATCTCTGGATTTTATCTAAAAGAGCGCCTATCCTTTTTCTTCTAAAGTCGAAATCAAGGTCGACTCACAACACTAGACTTATTGTGCTGAGTTTACCTTAACTTATTGCTATTTAACAATTAGCGTCCCAAGTAAAAAAATATCCAGAGCCATTAATCCTTCAAAAAAAGAAATGAATAAAAATATTTTAGAGTCAATTAAACAATTTACCTTAAACGAATCAAAAATAAAAATTTGACAGTTTTTGATTCAATGATGATTTTTAATTACGCCAAAAATTAACTTTATTTCAATATTCAAAAAAGCTTAGCGTACAATGTTCAAACCTAAAATTAAAAAAAAATCTTTTACTGTTTTCTTTGAATAACTGATTTTTTTGATTAGTTGTATATATAATAATTGTGTTGAAATATTTTTTGTCTTATTTTCAATTTTCAATAATTATTTTTATCTGCAATTATTTAATTATTTTTTATAGCGAATAAAAATATTCAATATTTATTGGCTATTTTTTTTATTGTTAAATAATGAATATCGTGAAGAAAAGTGTTCATGAGGATTAAAAAAATGTTCTAAAGCTTTTCTATAAATAAATAAAATTAATTGGTTATCCAATTAACATTTTTATTTCAAAATTTTATAATCAATTAAATAATGCCGACTGGTGTGTTTTTAGGTCGGGCAACGATCTAAAAATATAATTTAAAATGTTTTAGGCTTGTAGGGTTATATTTTTAAAAACAGTATGCTTGCGCATAGGCTTGATGGGTCTTGTGAGAGGTAATCAAAATACAAAAATATATTTTGATCAATTTTGAAATTAATTTATCTATTATCACTAATTATGCTAATTTATCACTAATTCATAATAAGGAATTTTCCTACTGTAACCAAAAGAATTTTTGAAATAGTGAATGATAGCTTATTAAAAAACTGTAATGACAAAAAAAAATTTAATCTTTACAATAATGATAAGTAAAAAATCAGCGATAAAGTATCGATAAGAAAAGATATAAAGCTTATTGCAATAAAAAAATTAACGATAATTAGCGAAAAATTTGCGAGAATTAAGGATCTTATCGATAATTCTCGTTTTTGTATCGTTAAAAGGATTACTTGGGATTGTGATAAATTTAATTTATTAATGAATTGCTTTGTTTAATTTTTGAAAAATTTTAATTTTTTTCAAATTTTTTAATACCTGGTCAAAATAGAAAGGAAAATTATATAATTTGCCATTTTACAAATTGACAGTGACATTTCATTTCAGAGAAAATTTTGAGGATAAACAAAGATTTATCAATTTTTCTCACCTTAAGTCACATACCACCACCTTAAAAATGTTATTATCTTTTTGTAATTAACTCCTGTTTCACTACTCTAAAATACTTTTAATACAAAAATTTTTTAATTTAAACTCAAAAGGTATTTTTTTCATTTTGAAGAATCGTATATTTTAAATCAAAGATGTTTTCAAGTCACGAGTCTTAAGTCAAAGAATCGTGGTCCTACTTACCCACTGTACTTATATTGCTCTTAAATTTTTTGTATATCTCTGAAATTAATTTTTTTCAAATATTTATTTTTTGCGAAAAATGATTTTTTTTTATATTTTTAAATCTCCTGCTGACTACTACTTTTCTAATAAATAATTTCACGAGTTTTCCAATAATATATTTTGTTTTTGTAGAGATACTAAGAATAAATAAAAAAAACCTTAGTTATTTCGTGAATAATTTAAATTCGACACATTCGATTCAGAATTTTCTTAGATTTTATTAATAAGATTAAGATGTTATATCTTTTTGAAGATGTTATTATAGCTTTCTTTATTTAAAAATATTTTTATTTTTCGCGAAACCAAAAAAATGTACTTTTATAGAATCCTGGCCCAAATAATATTATTTCAGCACAATCAATTTCTGATTAGCACAATGAAAAAAACATTCAACACAATTCGATTTCTTCTCAGCACAAAAAATTATATTTAAAAAAAAAAACATTCAACACAAAAAATTGTGTTTGAAAATAATTCTTAAAGGAAATTTTTTTTCAACACAAAAGTATTTATAATAAAATATATTTTTTTTAATTTTAAATTTTATTTAATGATATTTATAAGCGGGAGTTAGGTAAATAAAGTAAATTTCGAAGCTTAAAGAAAAGAAATTAAAAAAAAGTAGTCTCTAGAAAACCATTTTTCCGCATTTTTTGCTCTACCTCTTTTTTTCAAATTTTAATTTTTGTGTTGAATGCATTTTTTTCAAATTTTAATTTTTGTGTTGAATGCATTTTTTTCAAATTTTAATTTTTGTGCTGAGAAGAAATCATTTTGTGCTGAGCATTTTGAAATTGTGTTGAATGGTCATTTTTTTGTGTTGAAAAGGGAAACCTAAGAAAAACGGTGGTCAGTTGAGGGTTAGCAGGGTTTTTATAAATTATAAAAAAAATTCACAAATTTTACAAAAAATAAAAATTTTGAAAAAAATAATCAAATTTTCAGAAAGAACAGAAAATTTCAAATTAAATTACATGTGAAAACTTTTTTGAATATTTTTGAAAAAAAATGTGGGGTCAATGATTTTGTAAGACCCAGTAAATGCCTTAGATTTTTTTTTAAAGTAAATTCTCAATTACATTTATTTTTCTCTTCCTGTGTGGCAAAAAATCATGTGTCTGCGGACTATTAATAAATAAATAAAATAAAATAAATTAAAACTTTAATATATTAATATAATATAATATTATATATTAATATAATATGGACTATTAATAAAACTTTAAAATCAAGTCATGACTTTAACTTTTGACTTAAAAACAAACTTGTTCTAAGTAAGAAAAAAAGTATTTAATTTTCCAAAAAATTATCTATTTACTTGCTGGTTGAATTAAATTGAAGTTGAGAATTATTGGTACTATTAAGATGGTTATCATATTGATTTGAGGGCTGATAATAATAATTCGAGTCAAATAAATTCTGATTAACAGAGCTGTTTGTCTCGGCAATCTGACTTGGATCAAAATTGGGGTTATAAATTGTATTAGGGCTATCCAAATTTTCATCATTCACCAGCTCATTTTGATTATAAGCCAAATTTTGTCTGGCCACAGTGTTTAACAAATAATTATTAATTGATATGTATGCAAACATTGTCACCAAACAAAAGATACCATAGACTGCAAAGGTGGCTTTAGACCCAAAGCTGGTCACAAAAATACCTCCGATGAGAGCGCCACATCCTCTGCCAAGTCCAAAGTGTATAGCTTGCAGAACACCTTGGGCCGAAGACCTTAGATCTTCGGGAACCGATTGAGCAAAATAAGAAGTGGCTGTTGCCCAGACCAAAGCATGAGTGACACCCTGGATTAACTCGAAGGGCAGAATCCAATAGGGCTCAGTCAACATTGACACGTAAATAAAGCGGGCTGCATTGCCCAGCAAGCCAGCGTAGAAAACCTTCACATGACCATACTTTCTGACTATTTGGTGAACAAAAAAGTACGCCATGAGCTCACTCATGTGATTAATAACGCTGGCAATGCCGTACAGCGAGGGCGTTCCGCCCATGTCCTGCAAATGCCAGAACAAAAAAGTAAAAGCCAAGCCAACTCCTATGCCCATGAACCATACCACAAACAAAAATGCAATTAGCTTCCAAGTCTTGCAAGCTTCAATGAGCTTTCTCATCTTTGAATTTTGGTCCAGATCAATGGGCTGTTGCTGCGCTGCATCATCCTCTTCTTGTCCATCGTCATCATCACTTTCATTCACAAATTTTTTTCTTCCAAACTGATCTCCTCTTAATTTGTTTACTTTTTTCTTGACAGAATGTGCCATCGATTTCAAGGGTATTTCCTCTTCTTCATAATTAAACTTAAACTGAGTGGCTATTATCAATGCACAGCCCATTAGGACCGAATAAATAGCAAAGCAAACTGTGTAATTGCGTTCATCAGGTCCAGCTTTGCCACAAGGATGGTCCGTAAACGCCTTGGAGTTGTCCAGCAACAGACCCACCGAAAACATGGCCAAGGCCCAGCCCAGACTGCCGAACATTCTTTGCCGGCCATACAAATCAGATCGAGATGGACCCAGATATTGCAGAGTGCACGTGTCTACCAGAGTGATTGCTGGAGCGCTGAAAAACTCACCCGCCAAAATGAACACCAAAAATACCAAAAAAACCTTGTTAACATCACTTTTGTGGTAAACAATGCTTGTTTCAAGAGATGGTTTTACCAAGCGAATGCTAGAGTCATTCATGTAGATTATTTTTGATCGTGTTTTGCTCGAGTCCAATGGTTCTGGATCGAAATAGTGGGTTTTTTCGACTTTTTTTAAATTTTCTTTACTCTGTGTGTCCACTTTGGTGACTAATCTAGAGCTTTTCTCAGCCGGTTGGCTACTTTTTTTTGTCTCAATGACTTGGCTGAGAGTGGTCCTTGCAGTGGTGGACACAGTGGTCTGTTTGGTGGTGGTGGTCGGAGTCTGAAAAGTGGTTGATTGAGAAGTCTTGGTTTTTCTTATTTTGATCACTCTAGTAATGTTGATGTATCTAAATTTTGATTTGTCATAACTAGGCTCAGAATTAGGCTCCATGTTCTGGTAGAGTTGGTCCAGACTTCGCTTGTAGACCACGTTTTGTCCGCCTTTGATTATTTTGTTCGCTGCCGGACCATTGATAAATGCTGTCTTGGATTTTTCCAAAAAAATGTGACTTTCATTGTGCATTAGGCAAGAGTGGACCGGTGGTTTCACGAAACCAATGGCCAGAGTGAACACTATCCAGCAAACTAGCGAGCCTAGCAAAATAAGTTTTCCTTTTTTCCATCGTTCACTAAAGCTGGCCCAAAAGGGAACGCTTAGGAACTCAATGAAGGGTTTGAAGCCGAACAGAATTCCAACTTGGACCGGTGACATGGCCATCTGTTTGAAATAGATTGCCATCAAGGGAAAGAGAGAGCCAAATGCTGCGAAAAAGAAGAAGTAGAAAGCTTTGGGAATTAACAGGGTTTGATTTATTTGCGAGCATAGAGAGTCTATGAAGTCGCGTCTGTATTGATGGGTCGAATGGTTGTCATCATTGGAAGTCTTGAGCTGCACAGAACCGAGAAAGTTTTTCATTTGGCCTGCGATGCCTTTGGGCTCCGCATCGTATTCGTACAAATCACTATCATCGTACTGGCCAGTGTTGGTCTGTTCTTGGTAATGAGTTAAATTTTGAGCCATTGTACCTGTTCGGGTGGCGTTTACCAGAAATATGGAATCAGCCTAATTTTAATCATTTCTATTCTATTTTTATTCAAAGATTTTCTAAATTTATTTGAAATATTTGAAAAAAAAAAAGAAGAAAAATCGAAAAAGATTTTTAGATTAAAATTAAAAAAAAGAAGAAAATTTTCATATAAATTCAATTTGGCATATTTCTTCAAACCATGCATCCAATTTATTCCAAAATCCTATTAGAAATGGTTTATAAAGGTTTTTGCCTTAAGGCTTTCCGAATTTAATTTCCCTGTTTTCACCATAATCTGATAAAAAATTAGTATATTTTAGTATTATTGATTCCATAATCATTTTTTATTATAGGGTACTGATTTGATATATCATTATCAGTCAAAATTAATGCAAATTAACTATTATGAAAAATATCATTAAAAAGAAGAATTTTTATATAATTTATATTCTCTTTTTGGACATTTTTTAATGGATTAAGAGAACCAATAAAATATATCAAACCAAAATTTTTAATTTTGAATATTTAAAAAAGTGAAGTAAACCATAAAGTTAAATATTATTAGTTCTGAAAAAAAAAAAACAAGACATAAAAACCTTAAATGAGATTAAAACTCGAACGGATTCATATGAGCAAAATTAATTCTGATGTCGAATTTGAGCATTTTTTTAAAAATTATAATGACTCTTTTTTTATGTTTTTATTGAATTTTTTTACCTACTTGACTTGATTTTTTTTTTAGTAAAAAAAAAAAGTTTATGCGTCTACTTATATGAACAAACAGATTTATGTGTTTAGTAAAAGTTTTAAAAAAAATTGTGATTATGCTTAATTCACTTTTTATATGTTTCTTCAATCCTTACCATTTTTAAATTAAAAACTCAATTCGACTTATTCAAATTATTCAATTTTTGAAACAATTTAAAATCTAAATTCTAGGTCTGAATCTATTGATTCTATCTTAAATTTAAATTAAAAAAAATGTTCAAAATAATCTTTATAAATTTTTTATTAATTTTTGTGTATTTAGTTTAGTTAATTTAGTTTGTAAACAAATTAAAGGATTATCTCTTAGAAAATATCCGGATCGCCTCATTTTTAGATAAAATGTGAATTTTTTGTTATTTTATAGTTTTTATTATTAAAATTTTCTCTGTAAAAAATATTATTTTTGAAGAAAGTAAAACTAGAAATTCGTCTTGAAACAATAAATTCCTTAAAAAATTTAATAAATGTTTTGAAAAGCAAATTTTTTTTTAAATTTCTTTTGACTTGATCTTCTATTTTTATTTGATTTTTAAATTGTCTTTTGATTATTTTAAAATCTAAATCCTTTTTAGGCATTAACATTGAATTTAAAGATTATATTAAAATAATCAAATTGATCAACTTGATAATTTACTTCCTGACAAGGCTAATAAAAATTTACCAAAAATTTTTTGTATTTCTTTTCATATTAAAATAAAAGAAAGTTTTTCCATTTTTAAATTTTTTTTTAAATTTATTTAAAAATTTTACCTAAATTTCGTAAAATAAGGAATCAAATTGATACATTTAAATTTTAAATGAACCAACCAAAATACTAATTTATAAAAATGTGGATTTCGAGCCAGAAAGTCTTTTAGTAAAAAAATGGATTTAACTTTAAATTTAAATTAATTATTAATTAATTTTTATCAATAAAGCCCTTGTAATTAATTAAAATACGATTATCCAAATTAATATGATTTAGTACGTTTAGATAATTCTACTGTCTGATCTAAATCTCGTCTTAAAAAAATTATGCTCCTGATAATTGGCAAAAACTTCAAAATGAATTCGATTTTATTATTTAAAATGAGTAATTCGCACAAAAGAAGTTCTATTGCTCTTATTTGACATAAGTAGCAATAAAAATCAATAATATATTAATTGAAAAAGAAAAGACACATTAATGATCCAGAAATAATTTTAAACCTTTTTATAGTAATCGATCGAGACAAATAATTTAAACATTTGATACTTAGTTTTATTTTTCCTATCTGAAAACAGTAATTTAAATTATGATGATGTCTTAAACAAATTTTTTTAGTTTCTCATTTAAAGCGAATTGTAATGAAAAAAAATTAAAAATTTTATTGATTATCAAAAAATATAATTATGAAGTGTTGACATTGCGCAACAAAATAATTGTTTTGACTCTTTCAAATTTTACAAATCGATATTCTCTTGATTAATATACCTTAAAATCTAATTAGCTTTAATGAATTTTGTATTACTTCCGAGTTTTAGACTCAGCTAAATGTAGAAGACAAAAATGCCTAATTTTTCTAATTAATAAAAATTTACCCAAGGACAAAATTTTTAAGATAAAATTAAATATAATTGATTTCACAACTTTTTGTTCAAAAAAACAAATTGTAAATTAAAAAAAAACTAATGAAAGATTATTTTTTCAAGCTCACTTTTTATGCTACATTCCAGTTGAATGGCATAAAAATCTCAAATGAAAAATAAATTGAATTTTACTTAATTTTGTGAAAGCAACCTTTTTTATATGCATTTTGAATCCGTCAAAAAAATAGAGGAAATTTTTTATATGAAAAGAAAATCATAAAATATTAATTATTTGACTAAATTTCAATTTTTTGAACTAACAAAATCTAGAAAAAACAAAGAACATATAAATTTTCTAGAACTCAAACAATTCCTAAATAAAACATAATTTAAGTAAAGCAAGCAAAAACGAGGAACAAAATTTATAATTATAAAAAAATTTATCAGCTCAGAAAGATGCTTTAAGTTTTAGTTCAATCATAGTCAATATTTGTTCCTAATTCCAGTTTGTTGATTCATTATTAGCAAATAATCACGAAAATACTGAATTTACATCAATTCTTGTTTTTAAAATTTATTCATAATCAGTCATTGTATCTACATGACTAAAATACTTATCTTTTATTGATTTTGAATTTAGTTTTCCGTTTCTTATGAATTAAATATACAAATTAAATAAAGATTTGAAAAAAACGTTCAATGTTAAAGATAAGCTCAAATTAAATATAGAAATGTTATTTAATGTTTTTTTTTTAATTTTACTCAGATTTGCCTAAAATGTACGTAATTCTGAAAAACTGAACGATTTTTGAAAAAATTAATTTTTTTTAATTAAAATTTCTTTAAATCAGTCTTTGTTTCATTAAATAAAGATTGAATATCTTTTTCCTAGGAAACAATTAATTTTTTAAATGAAATTAAGCAATCGAATTAAGTTTATGAATTTCTCAAGATTTCAAGAAAAATTTTTTTTTTCCAAGTTATAAAATAAAAAATGATTTTTTTTAAATTTAATTTCAAAATGTTTGCAAAAATTCAATTTATATAAACTTTAAATAATAATAATAATAATAATAATATAAGTTACAACAAGCTAGCAAGCTAGACTTGCGAAGAAGGGAAACAGTAGGATCCCATCTATGGTAACTGTGGTATGTAATAATAACAATAACAATAAATATATAAAAAAAAAAAAAAAAAAACAATTCATATACTCCTTCATACTTCATCTACTACATATACTACATCACCATTGCATTTTGAATTTTAGATTAATCTTTTTCTTTTTTTCTTTTTTTTTTCTTCTTTTCTTCTCTTTCTTTTTTTTTCTTTTTTCTCTTTAGATTTTTAGACCGATCCAATCATCAAATTAACCAGAAATTTAAATTGAATTTTTTTTGAGTCAAAAAACATTTGAAAATTCATAACTTTTTCAGTGCTTTTAAAAACTGGATAATTTTATTGATTATTTTCATTAAAATAATCACAAATAAGTTTTCATTTTTTAAATTTTATATATTTTTTAATGGACGATTAAAATCGATACCACAAAATTTCAATAAAATACCCCAAATTTTTTATTTTTTTCCCCAAATATTAAATAAATTCCCTAATTATTAAATTTATACATAAGAAAATTAATTAACACTAAATTAAATAGAAATCCACTATTTTTAACTTATAGACACTTTTTATTAAAAAATGATAGCAAATTTAAGAAAAAGTTCCTAAATTTTGAAATAATAATACAGTAATGTTTCTTTTTTTCTCCAAAATTTACGAAAAATAAAGCAAATTTACGTAAATTTTTAAAAGTAAAAAATCATAAATTTAACAGATTTTACGTTAAGAGCTTTGGCGTCTTTTGAGTGAGTTAATTGTTAAATGTAAATTTACTTACTTCATAAATTTTGGTTAAAACATTAAGTGAAACATTACTTTATTTTTATTACAAAATTTAGGTACTTAAAAAAATAAAAAAATTTTGGGTATTTTATTCAAAATTTGTGGTACTCGAACTTAATTTCTCTTTTTTAACACAGACTAGCTATTTAAATTTTGAATTATATTAAAAAGCATAATTTTTTATATATATATAGAATTTTTATTAATAAAAAATACTTATTTTGACTTGTTTGATATGAGCTCTAAATGAAAAGAAAACAAGAGTTGGTCAAAAGTCAAAAACTTAAGTTTAAATAAATATGCAAAAGTTGAAAAAATGTGAAAATTTTATAGATTTTCTAAGAAATTTCGTAAAAAATTCAAAAAAAATAATTTAAAATAAAAGTTTATGTCCAAGTCATATTTGATATTTGAAATTTTATTATTTTATTTGAACTATCTCTTTAACTTTAAATTGTTAAAATGTTAAAATTTTTTTAAAAATAATTTTTATGAATTTTTTTGAAATTTTTTTAAAAAAACCTTTAACATTTTAACAATTTTACAATCTTATCTTAACAACTAAATGTTGCAGATGAGAGAAAAATATCAAATGATTTTAAGTGTCTTGCTCATTAATTTTATGATCTTAAACAAAATATTTTTAATCAAAGTTGTGACTTTGACTTTGAATAATATTAAAAAATTCTGTCTTTTGACCAACTCTGAAGAAAACTTAAAATTGAACCACTAATTTTCCATTTCTATAATTAAAGTAAATTAGAATAGAATCAGTTCAAAACTGGGACACAAACTTCAACTAGGCAAGCAAAAGTTTAAGAAAACAGTTCAGAAACAAAAACATTTATATTATTTTCAGATTATTGATAATACAAATTATAATGTGAATAAAAAAAATTTTTTTAAAATATTCACATTTTGTATATGAGAATAATTTGGGATATGCTGATTTTGACTTTGAAAATTGTCTGATAAACCTTTAGTTTCATTTAAAATAATTGTTTATTCATATCCTGCTAATTTACTTATGAAATTTATGACAGGATTAAGTCATACCCATCTTCAAAAAATTTTTTGTTTTAATTATTATCAGAATTTTTCCAAAAAGCTTTTAGTCAATCTTTTATTGATTGGCAAACATTGTTCGAAAACAAAAATAAATAGATAAAAAATTTTCAAAATAATTTAAATGAGCATTAAAAGCGCCAATTTTTTCATTAAAATTTTTTTTCGAAATTACTGAAAAATCAATAATAAGATCATTATTTTGTTTTCATTCACTCAATTCAGTAAAAATAATATTAAAATTTATTCTAATTATATTTTTTCGTTGATGACTTTAAATGTATTCCAAACATGAAAGGTATTATTACAAAAAGCAGCTTTCATACTTTAAAGCTGTAATTAATTTAATAATTAAAATATAAAGAATCTTTTAAAATTGATCCACTTGGTAAAATTTAAAATTTTCCCACTTCCTCAAAAAATTGGAAACTTGATTTTCAAAATGATTGATTTTCTTCCAAAATTAAAGACACTTAAAACACTAGATATTTTTTAAAATATGTTTTTATCTAATTTCTTAAAAAATAATAAATATCACATTACCAGCAGCTAATTTTTTTGGAGATTCTCGAAATGAGGTTATTAAATTAATTAAAAAATAAATTTTACTCTGAAAATTTAAATAAGAATATTTTCTTTCTTATTTATTTTTCTTTTTTATGTAATGTATATCAATAAATCATAAATAAATTGGCGTAAATTGAAAACAATTAATAATAATAATCGATTTTAAGAAATTTTTATTAAAAAATTAATTCCTTATTATGAATATTTATGAATCTTAAGTATTTTCAATCAGTGTCTTAATTGTTTTATCAAAGATCTTATAAAAAGGCTCAAAAGAACAATTTATTTTTAATTCTGAATATCTTGATAACCCCGATAATATTAAAAAATAAATAAAATATTTAAATCCTTTTTATACAATTTAAGAAGAAATAAGTATCTAATAAATATATGGAACAATTATATGTAAAGAATTTTCTTTTCAAATTGATTAAAACTTCTCTACAAAATAATTTTAGAATGTTTTTTTTTAAATAATTTTTTATCAATTTCGGAAATAACTTAGCCTATTTTTTGAGACTGAAAATTTTCATTAAAAATAAACAACCCTGTTAGTTTCATATGCAATCTGGTATAAAAATCTTTTGGTTAAGTTGATATTTTATAAGGATTTTTTACTGAGTAGATTAAGGGATCTTTTAAATTGAAGAAAAACTAAACTATAATTTTCAAGAATCCAAGTCAAGTCGAGTTGAACCATTTTATAAAAAAAACACAAATTCAAATTTGAATTTTTTGATTCATTAGCCGTAATTTTAATTTAAAAATAGAAAAAGGCAAATTTCCATTTAAAATAATAGATTTAAAAAGAGAATTTTTAGAACCACTAATTGTTTATTAAAACTTCGGATTCCATTTAATAAATTGTCAACTAAACTCAATTGTTTTATTTATTGCCTTGCTAAATCCCTTAAGTCCAAACCTGAAACACAGATAATAAAATAAAAATTCCATTAAAAAATAGAAAACTATAATAGCAAGTATAAAAACATAAAAATTCAATAAATAGTCAAAAATGATTTTCTAAAATTCCGGTTTAATTAAAGCTATAATGTTTCACGATTTTAAAAGCATAATCGATTTTTACATTCATGAGATTGTCTCTAATTGTGCATATTATTAATTAAAAAAAAATTGAAAAATTTTTCTCATAATATCCAATTTTTAAATAAAAAGAAGAATCATTCAAACTAACATTAAACTCAGCTAGAAAAAAAAATTTTAAAATTAAAAATTTATTTATAGCTTTTTTTTGAAGTATCTTTTATAAAAAATTGCATGACTTCAGGAATTTCACAAGAAAAATTGACTAATTGCTAAATTGAATTTAGCTCATTAATTTTGAATTTTGTAAGATTATTTCCTTTGTCTAAAAAATTAAACCATGGATAATTTGGATTAAATTTTTCTTACAAAAATCTCATCATTCAGTTTGAAGACAAATTTAAATATTTATTGTTGAAATTAAGAAATCTGCTTAAATTTGAATAAATTATTTGAAAAATTATTTAATTTAAGAATGATGCTTGTGTTAGTGAAAACTGAGTGAATTGGATAATTTAAATTTTTTGCATAATAAAATAAATTATTGTGAAATAAATTGTTATAAAATTAATTATTTTTGTAATTCATTTAATTTTCAATTAATTTTTAGTATAGGTTAAAATAACTTGATTGCAATTAAAATGAGCGCAATACCCAATTCATGTCCATGGGCCAAATTATCTCAAACTCCCGTGGTCCATTCACTCAATGAAGTAATGAGCGAACAGCTAGCTTTAGACTTAAATGAACAAGAATCCAAATATGATGACAGTAAATTTTCTTCAGGAAGTCAAGCTGAAACCAATAGTACTGAATTAGTCATTCCGTCTGAATTTCTGGAAAAAGACTCAAAAACTGATAATGATCTAATTTTGGCCCAGCTTTTACAACTAGAATTTGACAAAGAATACGACAATTTACTGAGGTCAAAAGAAAGCCATGAAAATAAGAACAGTCACATTTCTATATCTTATGAAAAATTCAAGTCAGTTCATCCCATCGATGCCAAAGAGGAAAATGAGCTGAACTTTTCGACCAAAGAAGAAATTTACACTTCCAGCGAGTCAGAAGATGGTCAGTTAAAATTTGGATATTTTTTTTTTAATCTAAAGAATATGGGGCAATATTGGTTGAAGATATGAAATATGCCTAAGACATTTTTCTTAAAATATATTCTTATAAATTTGAATGTGCTGATTTAGAATTTATGTAAATTAGCTCAATAAAGTTGACTTTTTAATGCTTTTTAATCAGTCAAAGTTTTAGCACATTTAAGCTGGGAATCTTTTCTTTTAGTTCTATAAAAGTAATATGGATAATTTTTTTTCCATATTTTTTTTTTTTGAAAAAAGTTTTCTTGAACAAATTTGATTGAGGAATCTGAAAATTAAAATAACTATTTGGTAACTTTTATAGTTTTATCAAAATAAACAAAATTAAACAAAATAAAGATTGTTTGTCTTTAAGAGTCTCTGGAGTAAAATATCCCCAACTCAAAAAATTTTCAAATATACTTTTTTTTACACATCTTTTGTCTCTTAACAACACATTTAAAATGCTATGGCCGGAAACATTCGCTTCATTCTTTTAAATAAGATCAAAATTAAAAAAACATAATTTATATTTTTTTATTAAAATAAAATAAAAATTTTGATAAAAAAAGAAGAAATCTTCTATTTAAATTTATCTTGGACTGTGATTTTTAATTATATTTATCAAAATTTTTATTTTTTTTTAATAAAAAATTATAAATTAAATTTTTTTAAATTTTGATCTTATCTAAAAGATGAAGCGAATGTTTCCGGTCTGGGCATTTTTAATATGTTGTTGAGAGACAAAAAATGTGTAAAAAAAAGTATTTTTGAAAATTTTTTGAGTTGGGGATATTTTACTCCAGAGACTCTTAAAGACAAACAATCTTTATTTTGTTTAATTTTGTTTATTTTGATAAAACTATAAAAGTTACCAAATAGTTATTTTAATTTTCAGATTCCTCAATCAAATTTTTTTAAGAAAACTTTTTTCCAGGTAAAAAAAATTATCCATATCACTTTTATAGTACTAAAAGGAAAGATTCCCAGCTAAAATGTGCTAAAACTTTGACTGATTAAAAAGCATGAAAAAGTCAACTATATTGAGCTGATTTACATAAATTCTAAATCAGCACATGGCAAGTTTTTTTGTTCTATTTTACATTTTTAGAAATTATTGCGTAATTATATTTCAAATTTTAACATGCTTAAGTATTGAGTTTTAATTAAACACCGTAATTTCAAAATTTCAAAAAAGTTAAATAAAAAAAAAACTTGCCACATTCAAATTTATAAGAATATATTTTAAAAAAAAAGTCTAATGCATATTTCATATCTTCAACCAATATTGGCCCATATTCTTTATTTATTAATATATTTATTTAAATATTTTAAAAATTTTAAATTTTTTTAAATTTTTTATTTTTAGAATTTCAAAAAATTGTTTTTAAAAATGGCATTAGTGGCAAGGGAGACAATATGATTTCAAAGCACGATTTGCTTCTAAACTACCGCCACAATGCATCCAAAATAATGAACCTATTTCCGCCAGAGTTTGAGACTGGCGATAGTCACGGAATCGACATGAAATTATCGAACCAAGTTTACAACACCCTTAAAATGCACTCACAGTCAGAAAAAAGAAGAATCAACCGAGTCCATGACAAACAAGACAAGTCAACCAACATGATGGCTCTTGATCCAAAAACAAAGCTTGTCTTATTCAAACTTGTGAACGCGGACATTCTAGATTCAATAGGTGGCGTTATTTCGACTGGCAAAGAGGCTACCATTTTCTACGCACCAGGAGGCAAGACACAAGAAATTCTGGTGCCCAAAGAATGTGTGGCTAAGGTGTTTAAAACAACTTTAAATGAATTTAAAACCAGGGAAAAGTACATAGCTGAAGACTACAGGTTCAAAGACAGATTCAAGCATTTGAATCCACAGAAGGTGGTGCGCCTCTGGGCTGAAAAGGAAATGCACAATTTGATGAAAATGAGAAAGTTTGAGATACCATGTCCCGATGTGGTTGTCTTGAAAAAGCAAATTTTGATCATGTCATTTATAGGAAAAGAGAATGTACCAGCACCTAAGCTAAAAGATGCCAATTTGGACGAAACTCAACTAGTAAATGCTTATCACCAATGTATCCAGCTAATAAAAGATCTCTACCATAAATGTAACCTTGTTCATGCTGACTTCAACCAGTTTAATTTGCTATGGCACGATGAAAAAGTCTGGGTGATTGATGTGTCACAGTCGGTCGAGCCTATTCACCCCATGGGCTATGAATTTTTGCTCAGAGACTGCCAGAACATTTTCAAGTTTTTCACTAACCGCAAGCTGGAAATAGTTAAAACTGGCGAGGAAATATTCAATGAAGTAACTGGCATGAAGTTTACTGGCGAAGGCGAGTACTTTTTGTCACAGATTCAAAAATATACTAAAGATAAACAAATGGAGCTTAAGACTCACTTAAAGGAAGAGGACCCGAATAAAAGCAAAGAAAAGGAATTTAATTTTGATTATTATTATGAGCTCAGCATGCAACGACTTAAACATAAGACTAATTTGGACTGTCAGGATTTGAGTGATGATCAAACAGAAAATTAAATTAAAATTTATGAATTTTAACCAAAAAATAATTGTTTTGAGTAATTATTAAAATAAATTTTAATAGAAAAAAATTCGTTTTTTATTAGGGACGCCAAATGTCGGAAGAAAGAAAATTGAGAATTAAATTGTCAAAGGTTCTTTTGAGTTAAAAGCTAATTTTGACATAATTGTTTTAAATTAATTTATTTGGAATAATTAAATTTGACAAAAATCAAATTAAGTTATTATTTTTCACCATTCAAAAATATTTCTTTAATAAATGGATTTTTATCAACATAAAATCACATTTAGATTTGTAAGGCTAATAAACAGCTTAAATTTTATATAAAATTTATTGATAATCTGGACATTTAAACCAAAAAAATCACTGTTTTTTAATTCAACTCTATTATTGTTATTATAAAAAAGATAAATTTCACATGAATTATATAAAAATAAAAAAGCAATAAGAAAATGTTTTTTGCATAAAAAAAGATAAAATCCCATAAATTGTAAAAAAAAGATTTTTTCCCATAAAAAGCCTTTTTGAACAAGTAATTAAACTTTTTTCTTTTTTCTTCCAAATTTTACTCGACTATTTTTGATTGCATTTATTTTATTTCTTTAGCAACAGTTTCTTGAAACCTTTTTGGAATCTTATTTGAATATTTATTGATCTAATAAAATATATTAATCAATCAATAAATCAATTAAATTAATAAAAATTAAAACAAATCCTGCATCTGCTACTTTTTTTTTCATTTTATAATTTAATTTCAAAATATTAATTGTTTTTTCTCATTTTTTATATAAAATTGATGCTGAATTTTTTCGGAATTTAGCGAAACTTCGTGTTAAATCTTCTAGTTTTCAAAAAAATAAAAAATCATAACTAATATTATGTTTTTTCTTAATCTCATTTTTTATTTATATTTTTCTATCTTTCTCAGAACTGATGGGCTTTGAGCATGATTTATGATTAAATGTGTAAATTAATGCTCTAATTAGAAGAAGATTATATTCCTTTAAAACTCTACCCAGTCTTTAAAGGCATTAAAAACCACTGGACACATTGAACACGCATAAGTGGTTCTTGCTAAAGTACAAAACGTTCCGTTCATAAAAGAGGAACTTAATGGAGACGAAATCTTAAAAAAGCATTCCCATTTCATCCATCCATTTCGTTCCAACCATTCTGTTCCGTTCCCATCTTGAAAAAAGTTAAATTCAAAGTCAAAGTCAAAGTCTTGACTTTGACCAACTTTGACTAAAATCAATAGAAACTTATGAAATTTAGTTATTAAAAATTTTTTTATTACTATAGGCCTAAAGCACGGTGGCTATCTATCTCCAAAATTGTTCTCAATATATACAGAAGACTTGATTTAAGAACTTAAATGTAAAAATATAGGTACGAAAATTCGTGGACACTTTACTGGAGTTGTTATATTCGCGGATGATATTTTACTTCTAACTAACAGTTTGAATAAACTTCAAAAAGCATTAAATATTTAAAAATTTAAAAAATATTATTTAAAATTTAATCCTGAAAAAATTTAGTAAAGTCATCTCACATTTGTGTCCCTACACGATTGTGTACCCTTTCGTTTTAATCGCCAAAAATTTAGAGAATATATTTCCCTCATTGAATTATTCTTAAATTTATTTTGGTTAAATCCCATAGAATAATCCGCACTTTTATTTAAGACACGTTACGAATGTAACATTATTTGACTCGTTTTTATTAAAATTTTTCATTAATATTTCGCATGTGTTGAAAATTTTTTTTGTGTATTTCAAAAAAGTAATTTTAAAAAAAGTGAAAGTTTAAAGTTTGTTTTACTCTTAAAGAAATTAAAAGAACTAAATTGTAAACTTGAAAACATTAAAAAAGTCTAAACAAGCTGAGATATTAAAATATTTTAAACTAAAAAATTAATTTTCAACCCGTTTTGTATTTTTTTTATTTCGTTATGTATAATTAATAATGTAGACGTCCAACAAAAAGAAAGTCAGTTTTGCTCAAAAAACCTCGTTTTGTTTTTATATATATGTTTTTTAGTTTAAGTTGTTATTAGTTTTTTTTAGTTTAGTTTAGTTTTTTGTATTATTATTTTAAGTTATATAATTTAGTTTTTTTTGGTTTTGGATTTGGACCTCGTGTCCCAATAAAGTTATATAAAAACCTTATTGTTTTGATCCGAAACCCTCGAGTCTAGAATAGGACTTGAGAAGTCTGACTGGATAGTAAAAGCCTACCAGCAGACCACAGAATATTACAGTGGTGCCCAATTAGCTGAACAGTTTATAAACAGTAAACGTTCGGATCGAACTCACGAGACAGAAAGAACTCAGGTGGTAGTGTAGGTTAGTTTGCTGAAGCAACAAGTGGATTTGTGTAGACTAGGGACGCAGTGACGAGACGTCTAACAATCAAAGTTGTGCAAGACTGAATACACGTGTAAAAAACCACATAAGGGTGATCTGATCTGGCGAATCGACTATAGATTTAGCGATTCACGTGGAGAAAAAATTAAAGAAATAAATCGGAAATCATTTAGACTAGGGACGTAGTGACGAGACGTCTATCTGAGCGATTTAGTATTGAAAACAAGAGTGAAAAGACAACAAGAGAAAGACTGAATCTTTAATTGTTGTTGAGTTTAAAAATTACAAGACCAGGGACGCAGCGACGTGACGTCATTGTAAGCAACTGTGTAGTGGTTTATTATCATATCCTTTTTAATCAGCGCATATAAAAAGAAAACTTTAGGAAATAGCCATTCCAATGCACGAAACACTGGAACTCCTGTCGATCATAGCAACAGCTTTGTTCGGAACACGGAGTGAAACAAAGAAGGTGGCTGAAGACGTCGTGGTACCAAAAGCGTGGTTTGAACACTATTTGGAGATAGTAGAAACCACGTGGACCGATTATTACATCGGGTTCATAGCGACACTATTCAGCATCATAGTGATCAGCACGTGGTATGGAACAAGGCGTCGGAACAAAACTTTAGACGATAAGTTCAACAGAATCGACGCGAGACTCGATCAATTGATGGGAAATATCAATAATAGACCCCAAGACTTCATATGCTCAAATGTTAACACGAACAGGTTGGACATTAAAAAAGCAATGGAGACTACAAGGACATCATCCATGGAAGCAAGGAGGCAAACATCGCCGGAAATTTCAGACAACACATTAACAACCCAGACGTCTGATATTGGACCACCCAAGAGTTGTAGCACACCGACCACAAAACAGGTAAGAGAATGGTACAATGACCATAACAGGATTGAAGGTCAACCAAATAAAGTACTCATCGAGGAAGTGAACCCCACTGCACCGAGAGCGGACAATACTTTTATCGACCTGAGTAGACAAGTGCGATTTAAAATGCCCAACACATCGAGCCAGCACAACTCCGGACAAAAGATTGAGACGATAAATCCATACCCGATATTATTTGTTTCACCACCAGACAAATTTGACCCCAAAAGAACAGACGTCAGACAGTGGATCAAAGACTTCGATATGTTCATCGAATCAAACAACATCAACTCACACAAATTGAACATCGTCATTGCACATTTGGACCATGAAACAAGAAAGATCATTGAAAACAGCCAGTTCAGTCTAAATGAAGAAACTGCTTATGCGGAATTGAAAACACTTTTAAGCCAACTCTACGGAAGAAAAACAACTCCGAATCTGGAACTTAAAAGACAGTTCACAGAGAGAGTTCAAAGTTTCCACGAAAACGTCTACCTATACGCTTCACAACTTAAAGTAATGTCCAAACAGTCTCATTATGAACTTTTACCATATCAAAGGGACAATCTGGTGAAGGAACAGTTCATACGTGGACTAAGAGACAAATTCCTGCGCACACGACTACAGATCATAAGAGAAGACATGTCATTAAAAGACATTATAGAGGAGGCGGCCAGATATGAAAGAGCGGTTGAGGAAGTCCAAGAGTTCCCAGAAAGAACAAAAAAAGTGGATTTTGAAGAGAAAATTGAAAAACATTTTTACAAACCACAACAAACACATAATCTTCAAACAACACAACAACAAAACACGCCAGGGTCCGATCAAATTATTTGCTACAACTGCAAACAAGAAGGACACTATAGCAGAAGTTGCCCGCATAAACCGAAATACACAGTAAACAACATTGAAACGACACCAATGCACGGATTCTGCAAAATTAACAATACTGGCGTAAGATTTTTGGTAGACACAGGTTCTAAGCATTCAATTTTGAGCGCGAAAACATGTCAAAAGCTTAGATTAAAACCACAAAAAAGCTCGATTGAACTGCATAACGCTGATGGAAATAAAATAGGAATAATCGGTCGCGCCGATGTAGACGTCAAAATAAACAATGAGTCAAACAAAATTGGAATGATTATAGTTGAGAATTTAGTCAATGAAATGATTTTGGGTGTAGATGATCTAAACAAATTTAGAAGCCCAAGACGTCTTGTAAATTCGTTAAAGCAGTGGACCTCTAGCACATTGTGTAAACTCGAACCAGGAAAATTTAGAAAACCGACTAAAAAGCTGACCCAAATGAAGAGCAAAATCGAAACTACACAAAAGGAAACCAATGACATTTTAAAATCAAATGATGCTTCCAAAATTACGGGAAAAGTATGTAAAACAACCTCGTTAGCGGTTATAAACAAAATTCAAGAAAAAACATCTATCAAACAAAAATTTAGCGAAGAACAACTCGAGAACGCGAGAAAAAAGATAGACGAAAAGGTAACCGAAATTTCAGCCACTAACCTGACAGATCTTACACCAACAAACAAAACACAGCACACCATCGAAGTAACCGATAAAACGCCCTTTCATATCAAAACGAGACCGGTACCATACGCCAAGAAGGAGGAATTCAAGGCATTAATCGAAGAAATGCTCGAAGCCAACCTAATCAGACGTTCAAAATCCCCTTATTCCTCACCTGTCCATCTAGTAAAAAAGCCAGAGGGTGGAATACGCATGACAATTGATTATAGAAAACTGAACAGGCGAACAGTCAAGGATAACTACCCGTTACCGAGAATAGACGTCACACTATACAGCCTTAAAAATGCTAAAGTTTTCTCAAAAATAGACTTTCACTCAGGCTATTTTCAAATACTCATGAAACCAGAAAGTAGACCGTACACAGCATTCAGTTGCGAATATGGGTTATTTGAGTTCAACGTAATGCCAATGGGACTGACAAACTCCGGTGCAACCTTCCAAAGACATATGGACGATATTTTCAAAGATTTGATAGACAAATTCCTCATGGTCTATATCGACGATATAATTGTTTATTCAGAAACAATCGAGAAACACTTCGAACATCTCGAAATAGTATTTGATATTATAAAAAAAACAAAATTTAAAAATTAAGCCGAAAAAATGCAAATTTTTTCAGACGTCTATTAATTTTCTAGGGCATGCAGTGAACAATGGAGAAATCAGACCAGCAGCAGAAAAAGTAGAAGCCATTAAAAATCAGAAAAGACCCGAAAACGTTGAGAACATCCAATCTTTCATAGGTATGGCCTCTCACTACAGAAAGTTCATTAAGGATTTCGGTAAAACGGCTTTCCCTCTACATGAACTTTGCGCCAAAGACGTCACTTTCGTCTGGAGTGACGAATGCCAAGCCGCCTTCGACAAGCTAAAAGATGCGCTTACCAACGAACCAGTCTTGACAATACCAGACTTCAAAAAGCGATTCTTTTTAGAAACAGACGCGTCAAACAAGGGAATCGGCGCAGTATTGTCACAAATGGACTCAGAAGGGAAGTTAAGACCAGTAGCTTACTACTCAAGGAAACTGAGCAAAGCAGAGCAAAATTACTCAGCGTCGGAAAGAGAAATGCTTGCAATAGTAAACGCAGTCGAACATTTTAAAGAATTCTTATATGGTGCCGAATTCACAATTGTCACAGACCATCAACCACTAAAATGGATTAACAGCGTAAAAAATCCCGCTCCACGTCTAATAAGATGGATAATTAGACTCGAAAATTATGAATTTGACATTTTATATAGACCAGGCGTCGACAACCAAGCAGCTGACGGATTGTCCAGATGGCCTATGGACAAACTAACAGAGACGTCTGAGGACGAAAACGAAAATTTCATCATAAATAATTTGTTAGAAAAAGGGTCAATCAACACAATTATGTTAAAAAATTTAGAAGGCGATTTAAGTAACCTCAACACCGACGAAAACATCGAATGGATCAAAAAAGTGATTGAAAGTGAAATAGGACACCAAGAAATCGAAGTTCAAAAATTAAACGACGAACAGGCTGACCTATTGAAACAGTCACAAAATCTCAAAGTACATAAAAATCAACTTTGGAGAGTAATCGAGAACGATAACGATCAAATACTCCAACTGGTAGTTCCTGAAGCTGACCGAAGGAAAATAATAGAATTCAACCACTCTTCGATTCTATGTGGACATTTTAAATTTGAAAAAACAATCGCCCGGATCAAAAGAAAATTTTATTGGCCGAAAATGAACGTCGATATTGCAAAATTCATTGAGGAGTGCATAGTATGCCAAAAGACGTCCAACACAAAAAACAAGATCAAAATTCCTTTAAACCCAATACTTCCGTCCTTCCCACTCGAAATAGTCAACACAGACATTGTAGGACCGTTAAAAGTTAGTAAGAACGGATTTAAATATATTTTAGTAGTTATTGATCATTTTACCAAATGGGTGGTGTTATACGCACTCAAAAATATCGACGCAAGGACAACTGCAAAAGCATTATTTGATTTTATATGCCGATATGGTATACCTGACGCCTTCTTATCAGACCAGGGAAAAAATTATCAAGCCCAATTACTTCAAGAGCTTTGGGAACTTCTCGATATTAGACGTCTCAGAACAAGTCCATTTCATCCACAGTGCGATGGAGTCGCAGAAAGACTCAATAGAACATTGAAGCGTATGATAAAATGTTACGTTAACGAAAGTCATGACAACTGGGATGAGCTCCTACCCATGCTAAGCTTCGCCTATAATACATCAGTTCACTCGACCACAAAGAACACACCATTTGAGTTAATGTACGGAAGAAAGCCCAAACTTCCTATAGATTTAGTATACCAAACACCTAAACTAAATTTAAAGTTCAGCCCGGACGCATATGCCCATTTCATTAAAGAAAAACTCAATAAAACGTTCAATATCGTTAGGAAAAATAGAGACGTCCGAATGCTAAGAAATAAAGTGATACATGACCGACAAGTGATGGCTTCAAGGTTTAAAAAAGGCGATTGCGTGTGGCTCAAAATGGAACAAATAAAAAAGGGTCAATGTAAAAAATTTATATTTAATTGGAAAGGCCCTTATATAGTCGTTGAGAATATACGTGACACAAATTACGTAATTAAGCCACTAAACAAAAGGGGTAGGCCTATGGTAGTGAATAGGGTTCGATTAAAAAGACATTATCAGAGTATAGATAGGCAGGAATTACCACAAATAGAAAACTCGGTCAACTACAACAAAAAGCATAATAAAGTGAGAGAAATAATAAAAAAAGCAAGAACAATGAAAGTTCAACGGGTTGGACGGGAGAACAACGTTAGAAAAGTGAACAACGATGTCGACGCGAACAGGAACGCCCAGGAGGGAAACAAAGCCCAAGAGACGTCAAATCAAATTGAAGACGTCAAAAAGATACCCGAAAAATTTAAAGAAAAGGACAAAAACTTCCGAGCACCAAAAATCAACCAGGAAATTTTTGTACCAGACAGACCTGTCAGGTCACGAAAGCCACCTGATCGATATGTGGCAAACTAGAGACATTTATAAAACTAACAAATTGTACATAACAAACCGAATTTCGATAAGACAAATTTTGCAACTTTTAGTCACGTGCTGTAAATAAAATAAATTACCCAAAAAAAAAAAAAAAAAAAAAAAAAACTTTTCTTAATTTAAAATTCAAAATAAAATCGAACAAAATGCCAAACCAAGTAATGGTGCGTTGCTTCCCAGCTGAACTCCTCGAGGATCAAATAATCGACTTCGTAGACGTCCTCCGAGCCAAAATCGGACCACTTCGATACGCCCGATTCATCGTCGAAGAAAATAGATCACGTTGCGACACAGTCGGCTTCATTTCATTTTACGACTTGCGAGACAACCAACGTTGCATCAACACAATGTCTCATCGACTACAATTAATGCTACCGCATGACAAACACTACGTCCAATTCAAAGAAAACCATGACTGTAACCATACAGCATTCGACAAATGGCCGAACACCCAGCTAAGAGTATACGATATAGAAGAGGAACTAATACGCTATGCAAACGAGTACCCAGCGGAAACACAAACAAGCCCGAGAGAGGAAAATGAGACGTCCTTCAATCCAAATATCAAACCATCACTCAACACCAAAACAGGTAAAGCTTCTTTTTTAGAAAAATTTTATAGGAGCTACCTCGAGAAGACGTCCAATAACGTAGTTAGGTTATATGACAAAATAAAAGTTAAAAACGATAGAAACGGAATAGGGTACAAGGAAGAAGAACGGGCAAAGAACGAAGCCAGGAGGGAGCTGTTGGACGAATTGTGCGAGTTGGACCCAAAATATAAACACCACAAGTCGGAAATGAGCGATTGGTCACTGTTTAGAATCAACAGTGAAATAGAAGCGGCAAGGAAGTGGCATCGGAGGAGAGCTGCGTTAATTGAGCTCGATAAACTCGACCCGAGCCAAATGAAATTCGGTATGGAGGCTCAGAGGATGGATTGGCCTTTGGAGAAAATCCAGAAAGAGACGGATAGGGCCAAGAAGCGTAGGGAGGAGGAAGCCGAAAATGAGGACACCCTCGACTAATTTCACTTTTAGGGGGAAGTGGTGTAGACGTCCAACAAAAAGAAAGTCAGTTTTGCTCAAAAAACCTCGTTTTGTTTTTATATATATGTTTTTTAGTTTAAGTTGTTATTAGTTTTTTTTAGTTTAGTTTAGTTTTTTGTATTATTATTTTAAGTTATATAATTTAGTTTTTTTTGGTTTTGGATTTGGACCTCGTGTCCCAATAAAGTTATATAAAAACCTTATTGTTTTGATCCGAAACCCTCGAGTCTAGAATAGGACTTGAGAAGTCTGACTGGATAGTAAAAGCCTACCAGCAGACCACAGAATATTACAATAAGTTAAAGTTTATGTAGTTTAATTTTTTGTGTTTGAATTACAAAATGTATCCAATGTTGAAATAACATTGAAAAAAAGTGTGTTGTTTTAAATAAAAAAATAATTTTAAGTTAATATTGCAAAAATGAAAAAATTTGTTATTTTTTTTTTAAGTTTTGACATTGGGTTTGTGATATGATGATCATTAAAATAATATTTGTAGTTTAAAAAACTATCTACGTTCTATTTTTCATTTTTTGTAAATTGAGTCTTTGTTAAAGAGCTTTAAAAGAACGTCAATTATCACTTAAGTCTAAATTTTCAAAGAAAAAAACAAAGTATTTAGAAAGTATTTAGAAAGAAAACTATATGTAATACTAGAAAAATAATAATTCAATTGATAAGTAATAATTTAAAAATAAGGAAGAATAAAAAATAATTAGATAAAAAATTTAAAGTTTGGCGGAGTAGGTAAAATTTGCGAAATAGATGAATCTATGTTTCCCAAACAAACAAAGACTAAAAGTTCTTTATCTAATTTGACATTTGATCACCTAATTCTATTTTGGTCCACCTTTACGTGAACAAAAAAATAAGGTGAACTTATAGTCCACAAAACCCAAGAACAAGAATAGTTCGCATAGGTGAACAATGTTTCACTAGATCGAATTTTTAAACGATTCAATATTAATTTAAATTTAAATGAATTATTTTTCTTTTTTTTAATTTTATTTAATTTTTATATTGGTTAACTTTTTTTTATATATTTATACCACAGTTGTTTAAAAGTCAAAAGTCACAAGTCAAGCCCGGACATTAAATTTTTTTGAGAATTTTGAACAACTCTGATTTTTGCTTTTTTTTTATTTTTATATTTTTATTTTTATTATTTTATTTTAGTTTTTTATTTTTATTTTTTTATTCTGAAGGAGTATTAGCTTGTTATAGACAAACAAATAAATAAATAAATAATTTAAAAATAAAAAAAAGAATTTTTATTATTTTTTTTAAATTTCCAAATAAAAATTAAACTCATTCTATTTTACTAAAGAGTTTAGTTTCAAATATGAAAATGCTTGCAATATTAACTTAAAATTATTCTTTTATTTGAAACTGAAAAAAATATTTGAAACATCGCACTTTTTCAATGTTATTTCAACATTGGATACATTTTGTAATTCAAACACAAAAAATTAAACCATGTTGAATTTAAAATAATTTTTTATTAAATTAAAGTTTTTTTTTATTTTTGTCCCCTTTTGAATTTTTACCCACATTTTCTGAGAATGGAAGGTGGGACATAAACTCAAGATCACTGTTCACTATCTTTAGTGAAAAACTAAAATGTACAGAAGCTAAATCACGAATGTTTAATGAAGCGATAAAATATGTTGATAAACTTAGATATCTTGGAGTAATACTGAATGTCATATCAATATCCAGGATATGACTAGTAACCATTGATTATTTTTTTACTAATTATTATCAAAATCAATTAATTTTATAAGTAAATAAGTTAAAATATTTTTAAAGAAAGTTATTTTCAATTAAATAACCAATTTTAATTTTGCTAAGCTCTAAATTCTTATTTTCAAAATTTTTTCGGCGATTAATTTGGCTACCTTTAAAACCTACACCCCTCTTTTCTATTAAAATATACACCTGGTTGTTTTTTTCATTTTTTAATAATTTAATAAAACTAAATAAATTTTTCTAACATAATCAGGACCTGCTCTTTCACAAAAACGAGTCATTTTGCCTAGAAAAATTATTCGTTATTGAGATTTTTACAAGGATCACCTCTCAAGTTCAATACAACCCATTAACACTTTCAATTGATTTACATGCACTCAAAAACACTTCTTTTTTTTCCGTTGGATTTAAAAATTTCATCAATAAAGTCATCTTTTGCATCATTAAGTTTGAGGACAAAATAATTCAATTTTGAAATTTTTATCTTAACTTTGCAACTTATCAAAAAATAACTAGCTTCATTCTGATCTATTTAATGCTCATTTTTAAAAGACTCTCTAAAAAATGATTAAAAAACTTACAAAATAGTTTTGAAAATAGTACTAAAATGTAGCAGAGCATATCAGCATTCATAAAAATTAGTCTTTTTTCAACAAAAAATTATATGTAAAAATTTCAATAACGAATATTTTTTCTGGGCAAAAGGACTCGTTTTTATGAAAGAGCAGGTCCTGATTAAGCTAGAAAAATTTATTTAGTTATATAAAAGTATTAAAAAATGAAAAAAACAACCGGGTGTATGTTTTAATAAAAAAGAGGGGTGTAGGTTTTTGTTTTGATAAAAATTTAAAATAAATTAAAAAAAAAACGAAGAAAAAACTACATTTATTTATAAAAATTAATTTTTTTTTAAATTTTGAAATTTTAATGATAACCAAAGTTGTATTCGCTTTTTATTTCCTCATCGCCAAGAGCTTTGTCAAAAAATTTAACTTCGTCATAGATAAAATTTCCATTTGGATTGTTATTCCTATTGCTTTTACCAAAATAACAATTTGTTCTTTCAGTAATTTTTGAAAGATCGCTTAGTCCAGTATTTAAATATGCCTCTCGATTCCCGTCAACATACATTAACATTTTACCTTTATCTTGTACAAAACCTAAATGATACCATCTATTCAGTTGAACCACCGTCCTTGATTTAACAGTTTTTAATATAAGCCTCGTGTTTTCTTTCATTATTCTAAAATAAAATTTACTGTCTGGATCTGATAAACTAATAATTATGTTGTCAGAACTTGGTCCATTACCAAAATCTATTAATCGCTGCCAAATTTCATGAGATTTAACCATCACCCAAGCCAATATTGTATATACACTACCAAAATAGTTTCCACCTGAAATTATCATATAGCCATGAGTTAAATTGATTGCTGAATTCGGATTTCCGAAGCGGTCTTCAGTGAATTCGGCATTGAATGGTGAGTGCATATTTTTTGAATCAACCAAATCGTTTGCATTACCATTTTCAATCGGCCAATAATGCATAAGTTTGGTGCTAGAATAAAAGGATCAGAATGAAATTTAAATTTTATCAGAAAATTATTACTCTCTCCGATTAGATTTTTCAATTAAAAATTGACTTGAACTTTTTTGAATGTAAAACCGACTGTAAAATGAATAAAGAATGCAATTTGAGGCATTGAATAAAATAAATTCACATGCTACATTTATTTGACACAAGTAAATACAATTGATTTTGCTAATTAAGTAAATGTTTTTAATTATGAGACCATTTTTAATTTCGTTAATCTCTAAATTCTTATTTTCAAAAATGTGTCCAAGACTGACTTTGATTGAAATTTTAAATAAATTAAAAAAAAAAAACGAATCAAGAAAATACTTTTAAAAATCTGCAAGAGACACAAAACTCTAAATAGGACCAACTGCATTCAAAACTTTTGATATTTTTTGATTTCTTAATATTTTCGTTTTTTCCATTCATTTTTATACGCAACAAAAATACTTATCATTAAATTTTATTAAAACAAAAATCACCTTTTTTTATTTCATTAAGTATATTTAGAAACGAAATATCGAAATAAAGATATCAAATATTATCCAGAATTTAACAGTACTATTTTAATTTTACAAGAAGTCAAATTTTTTTTACAGAACTTTATTTTTTACTAATTAATTTAATGGATAATTGTCAGAAGGTTTTCTAACAAAATTTATACAATGTTTAAAAAAAATATTTCAGTCGTTCTAAATTTTTGACAATAATATTTTCCAAAAAATAACAGGGAATAAATAATTAAATGACAAAATGAAAAATGTTTTTTTTTATTAATTTATTTGATTCAATTACCAAAAAAATCTTAATTTTAATATTTTTTTGTTTATTTATTTATACTGAAATCTGTTTTCCCAGGCAGCAAAAACAATTTTTTTAATGTAAACAAAGAATTTTTTTGATCCCAAAAAATTTAAAATCCAAAATTTAGTAATTTTTGAATTTTAAGCTTATAAACAAGCATATTTATTTTGAAAGTACTTTTCTTTTAAGAATAGATTTTTTTTTCTTAAAAACAAAATTTTGATGAAAACTTAATAAATTTGTGTTTAAAATTTGGTTTTCTACAATATTTTTTTTTAAAAATTTTTCCCTTTGGGATAATATTTTATTTTTATTTTTAGTAAAAAATAATAATGGCATTTTTATAAATATATTATTTAAATGCATATAATTTAGAGAGATATAAATTGTATTCAATCTTTTTATTTTTTACTTTTTTTAATTATTTTTCTATCCTCAAATTAAAGCTAAGTTTTTCGATATAATTTTTAAAATTATATAAATTTAGATCTAACGTTATTTTTATTCATTCATTTTCATTTGTTTAAATTGATTTTTGATTTTTACCAGACTTAAAGTGAATGTGTTAATCAAGCAAAAAATAAATTAAGTTTTAATCTAAAATTTTATTTTTATCGAAGTAAAAGTATTTTATTGTAAATTTATAGAAAAACTAGAAATGTTCTTATTTATTTAAGGCTTAACTTGCATGTGGGACACGCTCCCTTTTAGTTTTAAAAACAAACTTATCTTATTTCATTTTTAATGCCAATAAACCTTCCATTTTAAATAATATTTACAGGAACAAGATTGGTTATTCATGTTTACAAAATATTTTTGATTTTAATTATACAATTTAGGCTCAACTCTTTTTTTTTGCACTCAAAGGACCAATTTTTTTATTACGTTAAAGACCAAAGGGGTCCAAAAAACCCCTAAAATAAGATTTGCTTTTTAGATAAAATAAACTAGATTATTTATTCAAATTATGTTAAAAAATTTTACAGATTCCAAAAATAAATGTCTTTTATCAGTTTTGTTATACTTTCAAAAAAAATTGTGTCTAGATTTAAGTAAAAACTTAAAAGTATTTATAAAAAAAATTTTGATAAAAATTCAAGAAAAAATTTTTTTATCTAAAAAAATTAAAATTTTATCTAAATTCTCTGTCTTTGATCGTAACAATTTTTACAAATCGATTTGAAAATTTTATCCCCTAGACAAGGACCACATGAAAATTGTTTGCATTTGTCACAATTAAAGTTCGATTTGTTTCCATTACATAACCTAATTTGACACTTTTTTTTTGCAGATGAATCAATCTCAGTGCTTGCTTAGCACTTTCTAGAAGCAACTGGAGTTTTATTGACCATTTCCAGTAATTCATCTGCCAATGATTTCGAATACATTCGACGCGAAATCTTACTTCTGTTACAAGTTTTATACAAGATCCAGCGGTTTATTCCGACTAAATTTAAAATATTGTAATTTATCTTTTTTCTAAGACTTGTCTCTTCCCCATCTTTCATTCTTATCCATATCATTCCATTTTTCGAAGTTTTGTCTATGTAAGTTTCTTCAGTTTCTTCTTCGCCTTCATTTTCTTCATTATCAGAGTCTTCATCTGAATCATATTCAGCATTAGGCTGATTTGTTGTTTCCATTTCATCTTCAAATCATTATCAAAGTCATCATTATCCTCATAATCATTATCATCATCATAAGAGGCTACTGATTGGGTATCATCCGCATTTCTAAGAAGTTCAAGGGCTTGTAAGGCAGCTTTTCTTCGAGAAATGGTTCATAAAATTGTAATTTATAAAAGGAATTATTTAACTTAAGTAGATTTTGAAATTTAAAGCATAATTAGCTTGGTCTTCAATTCATTTTACAAAAAAAAGACAATATTTCTGTTGGGTCCAAAAAACCCCTCTTGGGCCTTAACGTATATATTTTTTTTTTTGCAGAAAAATAAAAAGATTTTAAAACAAAAATGAATTAATTATAATATTTTTTTGATTTTAGATTTGATGAAAAAAAAAATGGTCAAAAATGATTAAATATATTGAGCAAAGAGCAAAAAAGCATCAAAAAAAGGTCTTTAAGACCCTTTGGTCCTTTGAGTGTTAAATTCATTAATTTTTAAGAAATATTTTTTTGCTTTTTTTGACATAGCTGTAGTAACATTTGGCACAACTAAATTCGTCAAGATTTATTGAATAGCATTTTGTCAATCTCGTAAACAATCTAAAAAATTTAATATGCTAAGCTTTCTTCTATTTGTAAAATCGCGTTTTATCGACGGATTAAAAATGTGTTAGACGAGAAAAAGTACACTGGATTACTCATTGCCGGGGACTTTAATTTCTCGAAGATAAGTTGGAACAATATGCATGGATTGGTTTAAAGCAAGAGTAACGCTAGAGTCCTAAGCGATAAGTTTATCACTAATTTGTAAGATAATTTCCTTGTTCGGAGCGTGCAAGAATTTAAATTTGGTTGAAGAATTTTAGACTTGGTTTGTAATGACAATCCTGATAACGTCTTTTCGGTTAATATCGGTCCTCATTTAGGTACAACTACAAAGAATAAATTGCATTCGGTACTCGGTTGGGATTTTTTGCTTAAGTGTAAGCAAAAGGTAAACTTTTTAAATAAAATAGCAAAGGCGGCTATGAATCTTTGGAGAAATATCTTAGGATAAGGATCATTGAAATGGATGGTCTCGACTCTGACTCAATGTTCAATTTCTTATTATTGGTTGAAAATCAAGGCGATTTCAATAATTCACAAAACGAAAAATATTATTCTCAAATATTTGAAAAGAATGAAAAATTAATTGAAAGCTATAACGAACCTTCGCTTTTTAAAATGGAAACGAAAATTTTTACTGAAATGTTAACATTTGTAGAGTTTCTTTGTGATGAGAAGAATTTAAAATATATAAAATCAACACAAGAGTTCTGGAAAAAAAATATAAATAAATTTCCTAAATTGACCAATTTGACAACCGTTTTACTAAACATTTCACCATCAAGCGTAATAGTTGAGAGATTTTTTAGCATAAGTGGAATTATCACTAAACAAAGAGGTTGCAACATGAAAGATGACTTAAATATAATGCGAAGTATGTTTAAGGCTAAAATAGAAGTATTGGATGACTTAACCATATAAGTTTTACCGCTATATAAAAACATTTTATTAAAAACTTTTTTTAATAAAGACTTAAATTTAACCCTTGATTTAATTTTTTTTTGATGTCGCAAAAGACTATATGCAATTCAAAAATAATTTTCATGTGTGAGTTTGAATAGGATAACTAACTTTTTTGGGTATTTGTATAATTTTAAATTATGACATAGACGCAAATATTTTTTTCAAATTAATTATGAAAAATTTTTTTTTAACAAATGGAGCGACTTCAACTCTCTATCTGCCTATCCACTCACGTAATCTTCATTACCGATACATGGTTCAACGCCCTGAGCAATTGCAAATTGGACAACTACAAGCTCTATTGCATTAACAGGGAAATGGAGAAGCTGTAGCTATTTATGTGCGCTGTGACGCAGAGAGCTTCTAGGTCAGCGACGAGGTCCTGTGCAACACTAGGAGCCAGCAGATATGGTGCAACGTCAAGATCAACGAAGAAACTATTCTTGATTGGTGTATCTATAGGCCCCGAATCGCAGATGGAGAGCTTAACTTTAGGATTAACAGGTGCGTCGGCCATGCGAGTTTCCTGTGCAGCTCAACTTCGTCAAAAAGTCTTCTAGTAGCCGAAGACTTCAACTTCCCAGATATCAGCTGGACCCCAAGATGGTAGTTTCTGTGTCAATAAAGGACTCCAGCTTGAAGTTTTTAAACACTTAAGAACTTCCTGACCCAGCACGTTATCTATCCAACGCTAGGTACCAACATTCTGGATCTCGTGGACACGAGTGATACTGCCAGAGTCTACCGAGTAGCACAAGGACCTCCCCTTGGTTTTACTGAGAAGGACGGCCTTCGCGCAACACTTACCTCGAATAACGTGCTCCGCACTGGCCGTCATACTCCTTATGTCGAGTACCCCCGCCCAGTCCTGCACCGTGGCAACTACGATCTCTTCAGTACCCTGGTCTACGAAAGCACCAATCCCATTGATAAGGACGTCAATGTGGCGTATGACTAGAAAATCAAGTCCTATGCTGCTGCCTCATCCATGGCTATCCCAAACCAAGTGCTCAGAGCCCGCAAGCGCACCAATCCCAAGTGGTTCAATCCCAAAATCAAGGTGCTAACAAGGATGAAATGTAAAATCTACTGTCGGATTAGATCAGCCCCTAGCTGCCTCGAGTTGAGAACCGCTTACTCTTCGATCTGTAAGCAGATCAAACTAGCTCTAAGAAATGCCAACTGTAAGTTCGAAGCATCTATTGTCAGGGCCTGTAAGCTTCAGCCAAAACTTCTTTACAATTATATCAACAGCCAGAAGCAATGCAGAGACTCCATTCAAGGCCTGCTCGACTGTCATGGCGCCTTCTACACTAATGGCGACAAGATCGTGAACATTCTCAAAGTCTAATTTGCTAGTGTCTTCATATCTCGCCTACCATGCTCAGCTCAGCCTCTCAAGCTCTCGACAAGTCTTCAGCATGACATGGATGTTGGGTTGGGAACCCACATTTTTGGGTATTTGAGTGTGGGTATGGGTTGGGTAACCCACTATTTTGGGTATTCTTATTGGTTTTGGTTGTAAGTACCCAAATGTATCCAAAACCCGGGTAAAATCGGGTAGAATTGTCTGTCAATAATCAATAACTTATTGATTATTGACATTAATTTAATAGTTAAATTAATAATCAATAATCAATAGTTTAACCAAAAAAAAATCATTAATTTTAAAATTTTGAACTAAGTTTTAAAAAGGCAACCAATCTTTTTAGAAAGCTTTAATTGAACACAAATAAATAAAATCAACTCAAGGATCATTTCAGCAAGTTATAATATGTAATTTTTGAGAAAAAAATTAGCGGCAAAGATTATTTAGCAAAATGACACAAATAATTGAGACAAAATTTAATCATCTTTCTGAAACTGAACGAAATGAATTAAGTTACTCTAAGTTTGAAGAAAAGTTTGCTTTGAAAATGTTGAAGAAGAGACCTAAAGACTCCTAATTCCTAATTCGATTTGAGGTTGTTTAATTTTTACAAATTAAATAATAGGAAAAAAAAAGAAAAGCAGAAAAAAATGAATAATAATTATCGAAAATAATTTCTATTTTTTTTAACGCCTATAGGACATTCATTAAAATAAATAATAATATCTATAAGAAATGTTAAAATTTAATTAAAGAAACATTTTTTGGTAATAAGGTTTTTATTTACTTTAGTAGATATTTTTTTTAAATAATTCTTTTTGATAAAATTATTAGATTTTTAAAAGTAAAAATAATGCTAATAGAATAAAATTCTTTAATGATAATTATATCTATTAAAATTGACTTTATTTTTCATAGTAAAGAATCTGCTAAAATTTGTCTAGTCAAATTAACACAGTGCCTTAAAAGAGACTTAGATTTTTTGTATTGACTGAAAAATTATAATTTTGATCAAAACTATAAAGATAAAATATTCCAAAAAATGAATTAGTATAAAAAAATATAATTAATGTGCAAATTAAATTCACATAAAGACCGCACTGTATCATGTCTTTCATCTTCAATTCACCACTATCCAAAGCCATAAAATTATTTAAACAAGCCAATGGTAGCATAAAACCAAGACATGAAGATAAGCTCATTGGTAAAAGTAGATAAAGACAATTTATCTTTAACTCATTTGCCTTCATAGATAAAATAGAAACAAATTTTATTTCAACAAATCTAAAATTTACAATTGAGTCAGCAATCGGTAGAAAAATACTCGTGATTATTGAATTGGCTGTAAACTCTGTGGCAAATGAGCTTAGAGCCAATACATAAAACAATGCTATTTCTTTTTTTTCAAAAATAAATTTTTCTATTGATCTCCTGAAAGCATCAATTAAAATCTGTTCCAGTCCTGAAACCTTGTGAAAAAATAGTTAGTAAAAGTACTTTACTCATCAAGGTTTACTTTCATCGCTTCTGTCATTGCTATTACTGGTCCAATTAGTAATATTGTTTGCCATTGCATTGTTTTTTGAATTTCATCCCACTCAACAAGTGGTGTATAAGGTTTTCCTTTGAAAATGTTTTCACCAGGTACCAAAAATAATAGAAAAACTGATAGAATTGTTGGTGTAGTGTCTGATATGTATCTTAATTGAAAATTAGACAATATTTTTTAAAAGTTTATATTGTTACAGGCAGAGTTGTTTAAAAGTCCCAAATTTAAGTCCAAGTCATTAAAATTAAGTTCAAAGTCAAAGATTAATTTTTAAATGAGAATTAAAGATTATTTAATAATTTAATAAATTTATTAATAATTAATAATTGTTTAAGCCACATGTAAAAATTATTAAAGTTAAAATTTCTAAAAAAGTTTTAAAAAAGAGAACCAACTATTTTAGAAAGTTTTAATTGAACATAATTATGCAGGCAAAAAAAATAAAAAGTACGGACTAGGATTTGGCTTGAGACTTGTGACTTTAAAACAACTCAACCAAAACGATAAAATCTTATCAGCACAGATTAAATTTCTGATGAACACATTTCTTGAAATTTTCACTTTTTTTATTCTCAATAATCACATAGACATTAGAGGAGTATTTTTTAATTATCGGTACATCTAGATAAAAAATATTGATAAGAGTTTTCTTATAATTTAATATCTATTCATGATCAAATGTCAAAATTTTATCATGATTTCTGAAATTAATGATAAATCTTTATAAAAAAAAAAGGATATCATATCTTTTTCAAATAATTTTAGCTCATATAATTTAAACAAAATTAGATAAAATTTTATCATATTAATGATCATCATGTTTTTCAATAAGATTTATCATGAACTTAAGAAATCTTTAGATTTGATCATGAATAGTTATGAAAATATAAGAATAGTTTTAGATAGAGTCGAAATTCTCAACACATTTCAAAGTATTATTAAATTATTATTAATAAAAAAAAATTTTTTAGCATTCAATATTTTAATCAAAAAATATTAGCATATCAACCATAGCTCAAAAGTAAAAATCACAGAATAATTTTAACATACATAAAATAATTTCTTACAAACATACTCACATTTTTTAGAACTGAAAATATTTAAATTAAAATGCATCTTGAAAAATTTTTTATTTTTAAATTCAGATCAATCGTAAGACCAAAAGTACAATAAATTATAAAAGCACCCAGACATATAATAAAAAAAAAAGAAAGTCTAACCTAAACCTTGAAAGCATTATTAAAAACTAAATTAAATTTCAAATTTCAAATTTTTTTTTTGAAATATTATTAAAAAAGACCTTTTTTTAATTCAATCGCAATAAAATTTTATAAATGAATCGATAAAAAAAAATATATTTCGTTCTTTATGGAAATACCTGTAATCAAATTTTTAGCGTAAATTATTTTTTTATGAGTTCAAAAATTAATTCGATATACCATTTGAAAACACTGAATTTTATTGTCAAAAATTCAAAATGCTGAAGCAATTTTTTTATCAACTGAATTTAGTTTCTAAAATTTCAATGATTTGCTAATACATATAGTGGTTTGCAGTTTAATTTCGGGTTATAAAAAAATTGTGTCAGCTGATAAATTTTAGTGATATAATTTTTGACAAAAAAATTACATTTTAAATTAAAAATTTTTGCTCTTTGTTTCGAAATTTTCAATTTTCAAAACATCTAAAATAAAATTAATTATGATTATCATTTTTTTATAGTCATGATCAAAAAATTTTATTTACAAAAATTTTAATTAATTTTAAACTGTAGTAGAAGGACATATTTTCATGTTGAGCTAACCATGTTTGACCTATGGATACTCAATACAAATATTATAATATTACAATTCTTTCGGTACTTTTCGGAATTATTTATTTCTTTGAGCTTGAACTAAAACCTTTTTTAAACTAATTATTTTTGACCATGAGAATAAACTTAAATTATTCTTATTAACTCGATTGGAGATTATAAAGTTAACATTCCAATATAAAATAAACTCTTAAAATTTATTTTGTAGTTAAGTTATCAGAAATCGAACCTGTGATTGTTCCAAAAGCAAAAATAAATAAATTTTACTTGTTATATTCTTTCAATAAAGTGTCTGTTAAGATCCAAGATAAAGTCAAGAATAAAATAATCACCAATACACATTTTTGCTTCCATCTTGCAAAATTCAATTTTAAAATTTTAATGGGATTGTTGTTTTAGCATACCGATAAAACTTTTAAACATACTAGCCAATTTTTTCAGCATACCCATTTTTCACCCCAGCATACTTGCATTATTAACATACCAAATACCTAAATAATATACTAAAAACTGATTAACAGACTTAAAGTAAAATTTTAAATCTTTCTTCAGTCAAGCCTGGAATTTCCGGAATTCGAATTTTCCTTTACTTACATAAGAAATTATTTCTATTATCCGACATTAATTTATTATTTAAAATGTTAAAACTATTCTGCAATCATGAAAAATTAAAAAGATACAGTTGGTGTTGATAATATATTATCAATTGACGACAGGGAAGTTATATCTAAATAATTAATATTTCTAGTCAAAAGACTTTAAATAAATTAAGAGAAATCATAAAATAGAAATTTGATATGTGAAAGATAAACTTTTTAAAACAAATTATAAAAATTTGATTTTCTTAATATGCAATTTTTTTTGGTGATTTTCACTAAAAAAAATGGCTTAAAAAATAAATCGGGTCTTGCCCAAAATGTGAACAGAAGTTCACCAAAAAATGTGACCATGAGTATCTTGCTTAAAATGTGAACTTTATGTTCACCAAATTTCTGTTCACAAATTTTGTGACCAAATTAGTTCACATAAAATAAAAATGTTCACCAAATTTTTAATTTAAAATTAAGACAAAATTAAAAATCTTTACTTTGTTATGCTTGTTGAAATTTGCAACTATTTTTTTTATTAAGCTAAAAAATTTTATTGCTTCATTTAAAAAAAATTAAATGATGACTGAAAATATTGATTTAAAAATTTTCAAAGAAATCTCTGAGATTGGTTTGGTACACGGGGCTGTGAAGTTCATTTCAATTCGATCGTTTCAATTCAGAAAAAATTGAATAACTTTTTTACTAAAAGAAATAATTTAGTTCTGTAAAATGCTTAATAATTAAGCAACTTTGCTTAATCCGAAAATATATGTCTGCAAAAACTCTGCAATGTACTTGCACACTTGATTAGAATACTTTTTAATGGCGTGCAAAATGCATAAAATTGCAGAGTATTTTGCAGACCTATTTTACTGCATTAAGCAAATTTGCTTAAAATTAAGCATTTTATAGAACTAAATTATCTCTTTGAGTAAAAAAGTTATTTAAGTTTTTCTGAACTGAAAAGATCGAATTGAAACGAACTTCACAACCCCTTGGTACACCCGAGTCGTAAATGTGAAAATAATAATTGTCAAAAAGCTATGGCTGCAATATCAACTTCACAAGAGACTTTGAATGTAGTAAAAAAAAGCAATAAGCAAACATGCCAATCCGGTGCCATGTGAGATTTGTGGAGAATTAATGAAAAATATTAAAGGAGTAAAATTACATATAACAAAAAAACATAAAAATTAAAAAATAATTTTTGATAATTTATTTTATTTTTTTTTCAAAATTAACATTTAAATTAATGTTCACATAAAAAAAATTTAGTTCACGAAAAATTAAATATTTTATTTTAAAATTTACTCTGGTCACAAAATTTGTGAACAGAAATTTGTGAACAGAAATTTGTTGAACATAAAGTTCACATTTTAAGCAAGATACTCATGGTCTCATTTTTTGGTGAACTTCTGTTCACATTTTGGGCAAGACCCTATAAATCAATTTTGTAAAATATTCTGATGTCCGACATTTTTTAATTTTTTCTCGATTCCGCATTATCAAGTTTCTAGCATTTTCATTATTCCGACATTAAATTGTCGAACCTAAGCGAACATAAAAGAGAATTGGCTGTTTTTACTTAATTTGACTAAAATTTAATATTTTTTTTTAATGTAAATATATAAAATAGATTTTTTTTATTTCAAAAGTTAAGTATGTTAAACAGTTTTTTGATTGCTTTTAAAAGGTAGGTATGTTTTTCAGCAATAAGTGTGTTAAAAAGTATAGTATGCTGGGATGAAAAATGGGTATGCTGAAAAGCTTGTCAAGTATGTTAAAAAGCTTTGAAAGTATGTTGGTCAAGTAGACCAAATTTTAATTATTAATTAAAAAAAATTACGAAATGGGTTCCAAATTTCGGTATTTTTCTTGGATTACAATAATTAAGTAATTGTTATTTATGGTTTGTTTATTTAGTCTAAAGAAAGTTCTATAAACTATTTTGACTTATCTAAAAGTTTATTTGAAATTACTTTTTTGGAATCCAATAGTGGGAAAAGAATATCCAAACAATAAATATTAAAACAATCATTAGTGGCATAGAGAATAAACTAAAATTAACAAAGTTAAATTCCAAATAAGAGTGATATTTGTTTATGTATCCTTTTAATAGGATATTTGAAGGGGTTTTGACTAAACTTGCCAAACTTCCAATTGATGATGAATAAGTACAAGCAAGATAAAATGCTAATCAATTTTGATTTAATTTTTAATTCAAAAATTATTTTATAATTACCTGTTGAAAATTTATATTTCTTGTCAGATTGATTTTTTCGGGACTGATTTTCAAATCCACTAATGGGCTCAATATTTATTTGATCGGCACTGTCTTCTTCTGCTAAGAATATATTAACTCTCTTAAACCCAAACTAAAGAATAATTACCAAATGTCTTATTAACATGAATTTCTTTTGGATTTAAATTCTCAAAACATAAAAAGTATTCATCCATTATTGATTTTATCTTTAAAAAATTTTAATAGAATTTTTGAATTGTAATTCTTACTTTGTTTTTAATACTATTGGGAAGATTAAAGAAACTGCAGCAGCATTTGTCATCCAAAGTGATGTAAATGACGACAATATCATTAAACCAAGAAGTTGTCTAAAACGAGGAAAAATCAATTTAAATTTAGTCTTTTTAAATTTTACCTCTTAAAATTTGGACCAAGTTTATTAAGAAAAAAAAGTGAAATAAGTTCATGAATTTTGGTCAATTCAACAGCATTTGACAGAATTAGAGATCCAATAAACATCATGACTACATCCTTGAGAATATGTGTCGTAAAAATTAAATAATTATTCTAAGATGATGATGATGATTAAATAAAATGAATTTTTTTATATTTACTTCAAAATAAGCTTGGGCAACCGATTGTGAGGGCAAAATTCCAAAAAGTGGAAACAAAATAGTTGGAATAAGAGCAGTTATGGCAACAGAAATGCAATCTTTATAATTAATATGAATATTTTTAAATAAACATTTTTTAAATCACTTGTTAACCAATAGATGGTCATCAAAAGAATTGTAAAAGCACAAAATGCAGCCTAAAAATTAAATTGAATAAGTTTTTGTTGAAAAAAAAGAGATATCAACTTTTGTTGGAAATAAAATTGGTAAAATAGACAATATTATTGGAGTACCAATTAGATAAATTAAGTTTCGGTATTTTTTTATTTTTTTTCGGTATACTGGCATCATCTTTAGTAAGTATCAACTCAAAATCAGATAAAAAAATTTTCTTTGGTGCAATTTAAACCCAATTTTGCTACTAGTTTCTTATTTCATGATATAATGTTGCATTAAATTTAATTTAATTTTAATTCTTATGTTTCAATGATGCATTTTAAAAATATTTTAATCCAAAAAGCAAATAATGTTCTTGGAATGATCAAAAGAACATTTAAATTTCACACTAAGAATTCAGTATCAAGACTCAACAAAGATTTTGTCAGAGCTCATCTTGGGTATGGAGTTACAATTTGGAAACCTTACTTGAAGAAAGACATAAACGCCATCGAAGCTGTGCAAATAAGATGAGCAACAAAGCTTGTGCCTAAAATCAGAAGTAAATCCTAAGAAAAAAGACAACAAGAACTAACTTTGACAGCACTTGAAATTAGAAGACTCAGAGGTGATTTAATACAAATGTTTAAAATAGTTTAAGGGCTTCGATGAAATTAATTGGTTTAAATAAAATTGTGTTTAAAGATGAACATTCGTTAAATTATTATTTAAAGAACTTTCGGAAAAAAATTTTCGTAAATAGCTTTAAAACTTGTTTAATTTGACTTTTTAAGTATTTTTTATTTATTTGAATTTATATAATTTATCTATTCTCTTTTAATTTATTTTATAATTTACTTTAATTTTACTTCATTATTTTATTTAAGTGAAAACCTAAAAACAACACATAAAAAATTGCAAAATATGATTTTTATAAAAGTGAAAAAAAACATAAATGCACGAAAAATAGATTCAAAAAGTTATATCAGAGCATTTATTTTTCTTAATCCAGCACAAGCACAAAAATCTTTACTTTAAAGACAAAAAAAAGCATTTTTTATTTCATTTTAATTATCAAAGAAATTTTATATTTTTTTTTTTTTTTTAATAAAGAACTAAACACAAACGGGGACTGAAAGGAAGCATCTAGCTTCTAAGCAGTCCGTCAAAATCCCACCGCTTGTATAGTACAGTATGTGTCAAAAGTTTAGAAAAATTTTTTTTTCGTTAACAAAAGAATTGTTTTTGCATATATAATAGACGGGAAAATAAAAAAAAGCGATTATTATTTCAAATTTTTATTTGTCATCGATCCAAGATCATAATATCAAAAAAAAAATTAAGTGAAAAAAAAAATCTCAAAAAAAAATACAAAAGAATAAATGGATACAATTAATTAAAAAAAAACGGTTCAAAAGTTTAGAAATTTTTACAATTTAATATTTAAAATGACCGCCTTTGGCGTTATAACAAGCCAAAACTCTTTTTGGCATAGATTCAATCAACTTTTAAGGTACTCAGTCGGAATCTTTAACCACTCTTTGTGTAAAACCTCTTTTAAATGCTCGATAGAGGTTACCTTTGTGTTTACCATTTTGGCATCCATTTATGACCATAAGTTCTCGATTGGGTTGAGATCTGGTGAACGGGCACACCATGGCAGAACCTCAATGTTCTGTTCTTTCAACCAGTCCCTTACTGAGTGGGCAGTATGTGCCGAAGCGCCATCTTGCTGAAAAATTCAAGGGTCGTCTGGCTCAAATAGCAGCTCAACAGATGGTAAAAGGTTGTTTTCCAAGGTTTTGATGTAGACAAATTGATTAATTCGTCCTGTATAAATGTTGCTTATACCAGTGCCTTTGTAGGAAATGCATCCCCAGATACCAGCTGACCCTCCACCGTTTTGTAACCTTGGTATACAGAACTTCGGATGAAACTTTTCATTTTTAAACCTTTTTACGATTGCTCTTGACTTACGATTGAAGACATCAAAGTTGGACTCGTCACTGAAAATAACTCTGGACCAATTATTAACTGTCCAATTAAGTCTTTGTTAACACCACTTATATCTTTTTTGTCTATCTTTTATGGTTAAAAGGGGTTTTCTGACCGCTGTATGGGACTCTAAACCTTTTTTTTGAGAAATCTCATTACAGTAGACTTACTTATACTTACCCCTTGAGTCTTAGAATTTAAATCAGTGGCGAGTTTTTGATAGCTATATGTAGGGTCTTTTCTAATCTCTCTAAAAATGTAATTTTCATCCCTAAAAGTCAGCTTCCGAGGTCTACCAGAATGGCTAAAATCAGACACAGTACCAGTCTCTTCATATCGTTTTTTAGTTGAAGAGACACATTTTGGAGATACACCTAACATGTTGGCTATCTCATTTTGCTTTTTATCTCCACTTTTTAGCAGACCCACGATCTGCCATTTTAGTGGGCTAGAGACGTTTTTTTTAACCCATTTTTTGGTAATTTTTTGGCAAAATTAAGATTTTTTGGTTAAGTTATTTTGAAAGGACCTAAGTAGTTGGAGAGTATTTATTTTAATCAGTTAAAGAGCACAATTTACTTAAAATTAGAAGCTATTTAAAAATTAATCATAAAGGTGTGAAAAAAGGTAGCAATGGTTGCTGAAACTTTAGGATTACCCGAATTTCTAAACATTTGCACCGACTTTTATTTTTTATTTTTTAGAGGAAGTTTTTTCATTATAAATATTTAAAAGTTAATTATATTTTTATGCCCAGTGTCATATATCAAATTGAAGAAAAAAAAATCTACAAATCAGTACTTTTATTTTTTTGTTTTGCACTGAATTTTTCGTAAAATAAAACAAATAAACAATTTAAGATAAATAAAATAATCAATTTCTAAACTTTTGACACATACTGTATTATATATCAGATTCAGTCAAGTTTTCTTTCGTTTTCTTGATTGACAATCAAAAATTACGTCTCTCACAACTTATCCTATTAGCAATAAAAATTTCTATTCTGAATAATGCTTTTTTCTTAATCTTTTTTTCCGACGGTTAAGTCGAAACTTTTTACGACTGCCCTTCGACTTCGATTTAACCGGGTTTACCTGTATATTTAAAAAATATGCATCTAAAACTCTTGAAATCTTTTTAATATGGATCTTATTATATCCTCAAAGTCAAAAAACCAGCAAATTTTTTTTTCTAAACAAGGTATTTTCATTCAAGTTTTATAATTAATTAAAAATATGATAAAAATTTTATTTTATAAAAAAAATTATACAAATGAACTATTCACAATTGAACTTGTTTCTATCGACTCTGGTACAAAATTCACATCAAAAACCAACTTGAGCCAAGTATTAGCTGCCAAATACACAATAGATAGTCCCAGAATATTCATTACAATTCCGGTTGTTATCTAAAAATCATATTTTTATTATGATCAAATTTCTAATTACATAACTTTTTTTTAATACCATGTCTCTAATTCGTACTGTTCCACTGGCAAATATAATTGCATTATTTGGTGTTGCAACTGGAAGCATAAATGCTAAACTCACTGATAAAATTAGTGGCAAGAGGAGGTAAATTGGACTTATTTTCAATTCAACTGCCTTAAAGGAAAAAAAATTTAAGATTTTAAATTAATCAAAAGCGATCTGCTCCTACAATAGAATCAACGATTGGAATAAAAATTGAAGACATTGATGTATTTGAGGTAAACTCGGTGGCAAAAGCGCAAATACAAATTATTATTAATAAAGTTATTTCTTTTTTGGGTGACATTAAAACTTTGATATTTTCACCGATAACATGTGACAGCCCTGAGTTCTATTCGAGGTTAAAATTTTTCTAATTAATAAAAATAAAAAATTTTTACTTGAAAGCCCTCTGCAATTGCTAAGCCTCCACCTAAAAAAAATTAATTTTAATACTTATCTCTATTTTATGCAATTACCGATTAAAAGAATAACATTCCATGGAAAAATTGCCTGTAATTGTTTCCAATTCATTAGGTGAACATAATCCTCACCTTGGAAAATATTGTTTTTCGGACATGCAAACAAAAAAAATACCGCTAGAACAGCAGGAGTAGCATCTGACACATATCTTTAGTTTTTTTTGTTAATCTTTATTTTTTTTTTATTTAAATAATTTACTTTGGTTGGAACAAAAGACCCCATCCGTATAAACCTTGTATATCTCTAGTGACCCATAAAATGACTAATATTACAAAAATAACTCCTACACATTTTTGTTGAAATCTAACAAATAAATTTTTTATTTTATTTTTGAAACGATTAATATTAAAGGTACATTTTTTTTTGATTAAACATCAATTAAATTTAATTATTGATCGCAAAATAAAAGTTTTTAGTTAAATGTTATTTAAAACATCGAACAAAGTAAAATTAAAAAACTATCATTTATAAATAAATTGCCAGAAAACTAGTCAAAAAGCGTTTTAGTCAAGGCAAAGTAATATTTTTTTATTAAGAATTATTATTAAATGGGTATTTATCATAAATACCCATTTAATAATAATTAACAGTATTAATTATTTGGGTGTGAAAAAGGCATCTTGAAGTTGATGATCAATTTAAAATATCATTTCAATTCAAAAAGTTTATCCTTAGATATTAAACTTTATCTTTGATTTAATTTAAATAATTGTAATTTAACATACTTTACATGCAATGTAGATTTAGAAAAGAAAATTGAAAAAACATTTTCTCAGTCCATTGATAATCGATTTTGATATTTAAATGTATTAACTTATTTTTTGTAAAGTTTATTTGAGATTTTCTATTTCAAAAGTAAATTTAAATTTAAAAAAGAAATTCAAATAAAAAATTCAGAATGAGTTATAAAACGAAAGCAAAACTTTACAATAAATCAGTTAACTAAATTAAAAATCGATTTTATCAATGAATTGAGAAAAAGTTTACAATTTTCTTTTTATTTTCTAAATCTACATTGCATGTAAAGCATATTACATTAAAATTATTTAAATTAAATCAAAGATTTATTTTAGTATCTAAAGATTAACTTTTTGAATTGAAATGGTATTTTGAATTGATCATCAACTTCAAGATGCCGTAAAATAAATATTCTTTGGGAATTTATTTTTTGTCAAAATAATTGCAAAAGAAATAAAAACTGGGAACATAAAAATTATGATTGAATATTATACAAATGACTATTGGGTATTATAAAAATTATTATTGCGTAGTATAAAAACTATTATTGGGTATTAGAAAAATTCAAACACTGAAAAATAAAAGTTTAAAATCTTCAGTTTTTTCATTGGAACTTACTAATAATCTAGAAGGTTGGAAAGCTCTATTTTTATCAGTAGTTCCTACAATTAGTATAGGGAACGCTTGCCAAACTAGCTTATAAGTTGCATCAGCTTGAAATTGAGTAAACATCGAATTATTATTAAATAATCTTATTGATGAGAGAAAAAAGAAAATTTAGCATAACTGTAACTTATAACTGTATCATATTTGGTGCATTTTGACACTTCCTTTCCTAAACTTTTTTCTGCATTATTGGTGTTGTCAAATGTTTGAATTATTTCCCAAGCGGGCATTTTTCTTGTCTTTTTTGAGATTCATGGTCTTTTTTCTCCGTCTCAACATCGGTTTCCTCCTGACTGTTGCAACATTCTGGCACAAGCATTTTTTTGTGTAAATATTTTAAATTTCTAATTATTATAAACTAATTATTATTAGAATTATTATTATTATTAAGAACAATGAGTTTCTCCTTATCGAAGTCGTCTTCAGCGAGAAATGGATAGAGATATTGCAATCGTAAAATTATTCAAGTCTTATGAAAGAAAAAGTCTCAATTAATTTTTGGAAAATTGATTCATGTTTTAAAAAATTAAAGTATTAATTAACTTGTTGAAAATTAGCAATTTTCTTTTTTTCTATATATTTTTTTTCTATTTAATAAATTCTATGTAATAAAATTTTCAAATATTTAAACTTGTCTAACCTCTGACTATTTCAATATATCGTTTTTAATTTTTTTTTATTACTTAGACTTATTAATCTTTTTTATTTCTGTTCATTTTTTTTATCATTTTATCTTATTAAACTTTAATTTATTCTATTTAATTAATTAATTTAATTTAAACTTTTTTTTTATTTATTTTTCTTTTTAAAGTTTTATTCTGTAGGAGCATTAGCTTGGTACAGATAAACAAATAAATAAATAAATCGTTTCAATAAAACTTATTTTCTATGAAATTGCAATTTTTTTTCTATTGTAGCATTCTTTACAAAAAAAATTATATCAAATTAACTGGTCTTGAAATTTATCAATAAAAAATAATTAGTTAATAAATTACACATATAATTTTCAAGATAAAAAATGAATACAATTTTTCTCTACTAATTACTTAAGTATCTTTTTTTTCGAGAACTTGCTTCTCTTAAATTTCCTAAATATTTCCCAGATATGACTATACACCCTTTGAACCCGAAAGCTTTTCTTCTTCGATTAAAAAATAATTGATGAAAATATTTTTTTGGAATCAATTTTTTCTAAGATACACTTGATTAAAATTGGCTTGTATTTAAATGGGTATTTATTTATTTAATTGGGTATTTAGCTAAAAATCAATTATGATATTAGATAAATAATTTGAGTGCTTAAAATATTTATTGGGTGATAAATAAAATAAATAAGTATTAAATTAGTTCGATTTCTACCCATTTTCATGCTGATGCTACTTACAAGCTAGAGCGAGCGTTAAATTTTGTGGAAGATAGATTATGCAGAGTCAATGATACGGATTTAGCTAAAGAACTTGGACATATAATATATCCAGATATCACCAACTCGTGAAATGTTTGAGTTAGGAAACCAATTACTTTTAAAAGAATGGAAAAACACTGAGACTAATTCATCTATCAAAGATTTTTTCGATAATTTTTTAAGAAATGGATTAATTTGCATTCAGGATGGTTTGAAGGTGCACAATTATTTGTTCCAAGTACAAATAATGCATTAGAAGCTAGTAATAGAGTTATTAAGGATCAAAAAACATTCCGTAATAGGTTACCCTTAAGCCAGTTCCAGGAGCAATTGATATTGTATATGGATGGTCGTTTGATCGCGATCCATCTAATATTAATTATAAAAAAGTTTATTTTAGAACCATCTATTTCCCTTAATTTGTGGACCAATTCTTACAAATCGGCTAAAGATTCGAAAGAAATTAAGATACTTGATGATAAGTTTTATATTCCTTCAGATGATTTTAATAAGATTACTCATTCTGAATTTAAGCGTTATTGATCTGGAAAATTTACGACTTTTGATCATTTTGTGAAGTCATTTAATATATGGTGTGTTGATAGAGACAATTGCCAAGATTGGAAACAGGCTAAATGCACTTGTCCTAGATTTCTTAAAGAGTATATATGCAAGCATGTTGTTGGTTTGGCTATTAGATTAAAAGAAGTCAGTCCTCCATTAATAGCTAAATCAGTACCAATCGGACAAAAAAGAAAGAGAGGCAGACTAACCTTAGCAAAAAAAGCATTCGTAATAATATTTTTTTTTATTTTTTATAATACTCGACAATAATTTTTATGTACCCAGTTTTTATTTCTTTTTCAATAAATTTGACAAAAAATAAATACCCAAAAAAAATTCTTTTTTAACACCCAAATAAGTAATATAAATACCCATTTAATAATAATCCATTAAAATTTACACCGGTTAATAATTCATATAGATAACTCAATTATTACAAGTTATTATTACAATTATTTAATTTATATTTATTTGGGGGGCGATTTATTTGAGCAATGATTAAATTAGCATATTCAAATTTGCTAGAAATGAAAAAAAAACTAATTAAATTAGCAAGTTTATTTTAGCAATTAATCAATTAAATTTAGCAATTAAAAATCAATTTTTAGCAAGTTTAAATTTTAGCAGCCAGTTTTTCTCTAAGAATCTAAAATTGCTGGCAAAATTTTGCTTTATTATGCAAAATTCTCTTTTGAATTCATTTTACTAAAGGCTTTTTGCCAAGTTTCGGTAAAATTGTTTGTCATGGGCAAGCATTCTTTAATTCTACCAAAAACGTCCAATAACCCGATAGCATACCTTGGCTTAACAAATATATCGGTAGTCTTTATCATGCATTTTTCCATTGACTTATCTAAATCTTCTTTTATTTTGTTTAAAAACCAATGACATCCCCTGGAGGAACGAAAATCAAAACTTAAGCAAATTATAAAATTTTTGTATTATACAAATTAGCTTACATTTAAAACACTGAAGTTAAATTTTTTAATGTTAGTATTTTTTGTTGTTCAAATAGGCTTGCTAATTATCACTAAGCACTAGAGCTAATTTGACTTTGCTAAATTTATTGAAGATATTGCTAATCTTATTATAATGCTAAATCAAACTTGCTAACATCAATTTGCTAAATTAATTTTGCTAATTTAATATTTGCTAAAACAATACAGAGCCATTTATTTGTATATCAGTGTCTAGCTAAGCTCCTTTAAGTTAAAAATAAAGAAAAAAAAATTTTGAATATTTTTAGTTCTATATAATATTAATAATTAACGATTCAATCATTTACTTGACTTTTTTTCAAATTAAAATAAATGATGTTTAAATATTCCACCTTTTTTAAACTCAAAAAAAAAAACAGCTTACGTTGCAGGGCCCAAATTTTCATATTTTTCTTTTATTACTAAACTTATGTGATCAACCCGAGTGTGACTTTGCCGTTTTCGTGCAAACAAATGTTCTCTTGGAAGCCATTTAAAACTGAGCCAAATCCACGAAGTAAGTATCAATATTATTGTCACTGGCAAACTGACCACTGAGAAACTAAAAAAACTCAGACTAATATCCGAATACTTTTCATCAATAAAGCCTTTTAAGAGAATATTCGGAGCTGTTCCAACCAGAGAGCCAAGACCTCCGATTGTGGACGAATAAGAACAAGAAAGCATAAAACCTTTCACATTTAAATATATATTTTTTTCATGTTATCTATCAAATTTACCTGTCGACAAATTTCTCGCTTTTTCAGACCTTTTAATAATTTTCTCATGACTTACAGCTTCTTCTGCTATTTCTTGATTGTCAAAGCTAATTTTCAGCTTAACTGATGAAATATCTATTTTACAAAAAAAAATTTATCAATCAAACTCTGGCTTGAAAAACAAACTAACTCATGGCAATGTTGTCTTGGTCTCCAATGATGGTTTGCTGGTGATATAATTCATCGTTTATGATGAGCTGAATGACAACGGCATTGATAATAGGAAGCATCATTGAGCAGGACGCGGCATTGCTTATCCACAAGCTCATAAAAGCCGTAATGGCCATAAAGCCAAGCATTAACCAAGTCGGATTTGAGCCAAAAAGCAATAGCACTTTTAGGGATACTCTTTCATGAAGACCGCTTATTTCGATGGCATTCGCCATCACAAGGCCTCCATAGAACAAAAGGATAATATCCTTTTTTATCTTTATATTAAAAATTTTTTGCTCTAAATTATTTTTTAGAATACTTGGAAGTAAATTTTTGTAACATCTTTTGAGGACATTATTCCAAACATCGGAAAGAGAACTATTGGAATTAGAGAGGTAATAGCAATTGGTAAACATTCTATTCCAATTATAAATGTTAATAGATGATTTAGGTATGATATGAGGTCTGTAAACCTGTAGTCCAGTAAAGAGACATCACAATAAGAACAAATGCACAATTGGCAGGTTTATTTTGTAAACTTAGAGGCACAATCGATGCCAACAAAGGCACTAGGATAAGTAAAGCAAGTTTTTTATGCTGCTTAAAATAACTTTTCAAGGCCTTTAAATCCATTTGAATGATTTAGAAAAAAAAATTTAAAGTTAAGATATTTATAGAAAATAATGGAGCTTTTGCGCTTTAGACATTTTAGTTTAGTTTGAAGCGAAAATTTTTTCAATTATAAGAGAATCAAATTTCGTTTAACTTTTTTAAATCAGCAAATTTTTATCTTTTACCGCTATACTCCCTGATTCATTATAGATAAGCACTATTTCTAGACATAATGGTTTATGAACATTTTTTTTTTAAATTACTGTAGGGTGTTTTCAAATCTGATTTTTTTCCTTATATAACACTATTTAAATATGATAGAAGTTTTCAATTAATTAAATTTTTTTACTTCTACCGTAAAAAAAATTTTTTTTTTTCTAGTCTCATCTCATTAACACTCTTATTATTTTATTATCTTTGTCAAAGCAAGATAGACTTTTTTTTAAAAAAAATATTGTATTGAAAAATAATTCATTTAAATGTTATTTAAAATATTTTGGAAAAAAAATTTATTTAAAAATTTTTAAACATGAGTATAAAAGAAAAGCGTTTTTTTTTAAATGTTTTCATTTGTAGTTTTAAAGGTCTTGAAAAAAGCTATTAATTTGACTTGCGTATTTAAATTATTTTTGGATATTCTCTCTAGTTTAAATAACTTAAAATGAGTCAGCCGAAAATTATTTAATATTGAAAAAGATTGAGATGTGGTAAATCGAGGTATTAAATTTTTTTTTAAAATCAAATAAATTTTTTCTTCAGGTTAAAAATTGGTTTCACAAATTATATCCCACAATATATCTTGGTAAAAATCTATAAATTAAGCAGAAATCCAATTTAAACATATTTTATCCCAGATCATCGTGCACATTTTTAGCAAGCTTTTTAAGTTGGTGCACTAATAGGATATGTTCAAATAAAAAAAAACAAAACAATTTAATGCAAATCTTAATGTATTTATTTTAAACAATAAAATTTTAAATTCTTTTTAATACAAAAATATGAAAATAAATTAATTTAAAAAAAAGATTTTTTAAACAAGTGCTTTTAACGCCTTCTAAAGTCTGCCTATTTTTTTTCTATTGGCGAATTTAATATTTGCTGATATTAATAAATGGCCACACGTTCCATCCTTCCTTAAATAATTTGGGTCTTTTCAATTTCATGATCTAAAGATCACAAATTTTAGTCGAAAAATTTTTATTGAAATTTTATGATCAAAAAAAGAAAATATTTAAAAAAATTCGATCATGATTTTAACACTAGAAAGACCAATTTTTTTATACCGTAAAAGCTCAAAGTGGGTTTTTTAAACCCACTTTCAAATTCTGCTAAAATAAAGTCAAATTTAAGTTTTTTAAAGCAATTAAGTTTTATTTTATGTTATAAATTTTATCCCCATAGACGAGCAGATATAAGGATCATCGAAAACATCCAAAGGAGAGCAACCAAACTAGTAGGCCGCATCAGAGACCGTAGCTACCAAGACAGGCTCGCCATCCTGAATTTAACCACCCTCGAATCACGCAGATCAAGAGGTGACCTCATCTCCCATTACAAGATCGCAAATGGACTACTTGACGTCAACTGGCTAGCCTCAACCAAACTTATGTCGTCCATCGCCTGCCACGGTCCAGCCAACGCAATCAGGGGTCACAAAAAACGCCTTTTTGTCCAACTATCCAACTGCCCGGCGCGAACAAATTTCCTTAATAACAGAGTTGCATCTACCTGGAACAACCTCGCGTCCTCAACAGTCAACGCTCCAACCCTTAACAGCTTCAAGGCCAGCCTCGACAAACATCTTGCCCACACGAACACCACCACCACCTAAACCTCAACGACCAACCATGGCCCAGTCAGTGAGACGGTAAGTCGAAGGCCTGGGCACTCCCCAGAAGCGTTTACGCTAGGACTGGAGTGGCCTTAGCTCGATAACTCATCGTCCCACATTCCTTCTTGCCAAACGCACAACCAGTCATCATAGCGATTCAAGTTGTTTTGGATTGCTCGCAGGGTGATTCTCTGCTATGACTCAATTTATTATTATTATTATTATTATTAAATGGTTTAATTTTTTGTGTTTGAATCACAAAATGTATTCAATAACACACAATAATAGAGGTAACAATTTTTTTACATATATATAACAACTTACGGTTGCCAAACTAAATGTAAATTTTTAAATATTTACATTTAAGTTAGTTTTTTTTTATACATTTAGGTAAAAATATAAAATTCAGATTAATGTAAAACTAGTTAAAAATGATATAAATGTAAAAAAAAAACTGCTTTTAATAATCGTTATTGGTTTACCAAAGCGAAATCTTTAAGGCTGCTTATTAACAAAAGGTATGGTTCAAGAAAATAAAGAAATGGAATTGAATTTAAACTATTTAATTAAAATTAAAAAAAAACAAAATAAAAAGAAAACAATTTTTTTTAGAAATTAGTTTCTTGAATAGTAGATAAAAGTAAATCAACTACTGCATCACTTGAATAATTATCTTGACTTGTTTTTTTATATCTTTTTTTTTTGGTGTGTACTTTTGACGGGCTTGTTTTACTGCATCACACGGATTATCACCACGTCTACTTGATTGAAATTTGATTTTTAGTTTTGAATGCAATTTTTTCTTAAAAAATTGTTTAAATACTTTTTTTTTTTTTTCTTTTTTATAATTTTACAAAATTTACATTTAAATAAATAAAAATTTAGTATAATGTAATTTTTTAATTCATTCAAATAAATCAATATTAAGCTTAAAAATATTTAATATATATTTAATATATATGTAAAGTTATTTTAGCATCGACAAAATCAGACAATCCACTTTATATTTATGTTGTTTTTTACATCAAAATTTACCCCAGTCGTTCTCCGTGATGTTGAAATAACATTGAAAAAGTGCGATGTTTCAAATTAAAAAATAATTATAAGTTAATATTGCAAACATGAAACACTTAGTTATTTATTTTTTTTAAATTTTGACATTGGGTTTGTGATATGATGATCCTGAAAATAATATTTGTAGTTTAATGAACTATAAACGCTCTGTTTTCTTTTTTTTGTAAATTGAGTCTTTGTAAAAGAGCTTTAAAAGAACGTTAATTATCACTAAAGTCAAAATTTTCAAAGAAAAAAACAAAGTTTTTCGGGTCTAGTCGGTAAGGTGAGCTATGGTTCATCTATTACTGGAACAATTCTTGTTCTCAGTTTATTGAGCTATTAGTTCACCTAATACAAAAATTGTTCACCTGCTTTGATATATTTTCATCTATTTAGAAAAAAAAAACTAAATTTAATATTAAAAAAAAACAATAATTCAGTTGATAAATAATAATTTAAAAAATAAGAAAGAATAAAAAAATAATTAAATAACGGGTGGCCAAAAATGCTTGTCCGAAACTTCAGTTAGAAAAAAACTTATGATCTGATAATGATAAAATATTGAAAATTTACAGTTTGATACAAAATTTTCTCTTTTTTAGAAAATAATAATAGTTTTTTAAATTTTTTATTTTTTCGCATGCTCTATGCTCAGGTGCAACACATACCCTGACCCAAAATTGTCCTCGGTGGTCAAGATAATTCGAATACAAGTATGATATATCAATTTGTAGAAAATTTTATCCTGATTAAAATGAGCTATTGTTTGTTTTAATCTGATGATTTTTGAATGAGTAATGTTAAAAAAACTACAAAATCTTAAGATTTTATGAAAAAGTGAAAATTCAGTAAAATGATCGTTTTTTTCAAATATCTTTCGACCAGAATTAAATGTTGACATGAAATTTTACACACATATTAAATAAAGAATTAGCTATTGAATGAATTGCTAATTAATATTTTTGTTTGATTTAAAGCACTTTTTTAGAAGTTTTTTTACATAAATGGGCAAAATGTAAATAATTTTACATTTTTACATTTTCATATTTTTATATTTTCTAATATTTTTTGTGCAATATTTCAGAAAATTTTTATTTTTCATAATTAGATTATTTTTTGTTTTTGAAGGAGTCAGAATAAATTAAAAAAAGTAATAGAGACAGTTTAATTATTTTTAATAAAATGGTTCTTTGTTGCTTTATTTTAATGCATTTTTAAGCAAAAATATTAGATTAACTTTCTTTTTCACGAAATGTGCTACGGATCGCTAAATTAAACTATACTGAATAGGAGGTATCGGATTCGATCAAGCAAATTGAATCACTTGGTCTTCAGGGTCACAAAAATTTGATCGAGAGCTTTAAATCCGGCTCAACGAATGTCCAAGAAAAGCTTTTATTAGCCGGCCAATAGCCATGGTCAATATCCTAATTTAGCCCTCATATCTACTCAATCTTTTAAGGGTAACCAGGATTCAGTACAGTTTATTTTATCAAACAAACTTTGATTGAAAAAATTTTCGGGCCCAGTCAATAGTTTTGAATCTGAAAGCATTAGAAAAAGTTGATATTTCAGTTAATGGCCAATCAACGAAAAACAGCAAAATTTATTTTAACCGACCGGAAGATGGATGAAAAACTGCTCAAAAATCAAAATATTGGCTTAAAACCACTTTCAGTGCTTGTTCATGTTGTTAATGCAGAACTCTTGATATTGGATAAAAGTATGGTCTGAAAGAAAGAATGGCCGAGGTGAGAAATAAGTCAAGATACTCCAATTTTGATACAATTAGGAATTATAATGTTTGGTCACTCTCCGAGAAAATACATTTTTTTATTATATTTTTTATTTTATTTATCTTGTAAATTTCTTTTTGTAAAAAACATTTTGTATATTATTCCATGTAATTCTTAAACTTCTTAAAAAGCTGATCAATTTTTTGATCTTATTGTCTTTGTGGCAAGAACAAGCTTTTAAAACTAAAATTAATTTTTAAAAGATAAGAAAATAAATTGTCTAAATTTTTACTACACTTTTATTAAAAAAAAATTTTCAAAAATATTATTTTGAATAACGTTCAACTTTATGTGTTTAGAGTCTATAGGTGAATCAAGACAAATACAAAAAACAAATGTTTAGAAAAAAATTCTGACTATATTTTTGAAATTTTTTTATGTATTCGTTTTGAATCATTTTTAAGAAAAATCTTATATTCGAAGTATTCAAAATTTAATTAAAATAGAATACAAAAATTTAACTAAAAAAAATTATTTCTTGTTCATGCATGAAAATAAAAAATAAAAAATAATTTTTTTGTGGTTATTATCTTATTATTTAAAATTTCAGCGATTCTCTAAAAAACTCTCATAATACTTTTACATGATGTCAAAAAGTTAGGAAGTAAAACGTAGAAAATTATATACATGAATAAAAAAAATATTCCCACGCTCAATTAAAATAGTGATAAATTTATCTATAATGTGTCAATTAAGAATAATTAAACAAAAAAAAAATCAAAAATATTTTGAAGTTTCAATTGATTCAAAGTGCTGAAACTGAGTTAAGTAACCTAGATAATTTTTTTGTATAACAATATTCCGTTTCCGTTAAACGGTTATGTTTGCAAGATAGTTGAGTCAAGTTTGTTTTTTTTGAAGATAATTATAAATTAATCAAAAGTAATTGTTCAATTTTTTTCGGCAATCCGTTCTTATTTAAGAAAATGGCATTAGATCCTTAATTTTATTTTTGGCGATTGATTCTTATTTGAAAAAATGGCAATAAAATAATTGGCATTACATTTTTGGCGATAGAAAAAACTGGCGATAGATTACTATAAATCAAACTTAAATGAGGCGAAATTTTTTATTCTTATTTTTGCTATATTTTTGCCATTTAAAGAAAATAAAACATAAATTCAAAAAAGTAAAACCATAAATTTGTTCAGAATTTTTTCCAGCTTTGTTTAAAGAAAAAAGTAATGTATTTAGTAATCCCTGGGACTACAAACTATTTAACTCAAAAAAAGTGTTCTTTTTGGCTTTTTTTCAATTCAAAAAATAAAAAAATTCAATTTTCACAAAAAATAAAAATTTTATAACAATAACTAACTTAATTTTCATTACGAACTGGAATTCAAAGCTAATTGACATTTTAAAGCTTTTAGAAATATTTTTGATTTGTCAAATAAGTGGGGGTCAGTATTTTAGTAGGCCCCTAATATCATGTAATTAAATTCAAAATTAAACAACTTTTTAACCTTTTGTTAATTAAATAATACAATAAAAAATTTGCAAAAAATGATTTAAAAAAAAAACAGTTTATTTATTTTATTTGACATTATTTTTTGGCAAACGATCTAAATTCCCAGGTAAACGGTGTTATTCACTCAAATGGGTTATTTTAGGGTGAAACCCTATTTACTTCACATATTAAGTAATTGCCCATTGTTACAATTTTCATAAAAAATTGAATCTCAGATTAAATCCAGAGAATGTTTATTTGAGAATCAGTGCGAAAATACACTAGAATACGCCGAATCTTAATAGAAACTAGAAACTCAATTTTATTTTTTTTTTAAATAAATTTGAAATACTTCACTATTTTCATGCTTTTAAAAAATTGTATGAAGATTTTTATTAAAAGATAAAAAAAACACCATTTATTTTATAATAAAAAATATCAAAATGAATTTTTATATTTTTTGGTTCTTTAAATTGATCAAACTGACGACAATAAATCAGTTAGTTTATTTTTCGATCCAAGTTTTCTTCCACTTTTTTTTGAGTAGCTTTTGTAGGCAACTTGAAGTTCATGATCATGATCAAATGACCAAAACTTAATTGACTATATTCTTAATAAAAATGATCAAATTAGCCTTTTTAAATTTTTTTAAATTTAAAATAAAATGTTTACTATTTTAATTTAAAGAAACAAAACTTTTTTTAATAATTGATCTTTAATTGATTCTTTTAAATTTTTATTTGAAAACTTTAAAGACAAATTTAAAATCCATATTAAAGTACATCCAAATTATGGCTTTATATGATATTTTTGATATTAATTAATATATATTACGGTGAAACAAAGTTAAATTTAGATTGAGATGGTATTGTGAATTTCAAACACAAATTGAACAAAAATTCTTCATTTTTTAATAAATTAAAATTAAAGTTAATAAATGATATTAGAAAAAATAATGAGAAAAATTATTTTAGGCAAAAAAGGTGCAACAAATTATGTTGCATTTTGCTGCAGTATTTTTTCTAATATTTTAATCGCAATAGGTAAGTTAAAAGGTAAATGTGTTTATATTCCAAGGGTACCATTGATACCATCCGATTCAGGTCTTCCGTTTGACTTCAAGCGAACACAATTCCCAGTAAGACCTGCTTTTGCTATTTCTATCAATAAATCGCAAGGTCAAACATTGAAAAGGGTAGGAGTGTACCTTGAAAACCCGGTATTCAGTCACGGACAACTTTACGTAGCCCTTTCAAGGGTATCTGACTTTGACGATATTACTATAACATTACCGAAATGCACAAAATACACAAGGAATCCAGTTTTTTATGATGTTTTTAATAATGTTAAAATGTAACTTTTTAATTTTTATTAATTGTAAATAAAATTCATTTGTACAATAACTTTTTTTGTTTACCATCGCTTATGACGTTTACCATAGTGGGGGTTTCTAGTTTTTTTAATTTTTCTGACTCCTTCAAAAACAGAAAAAAATTAAAAATTATTTAATTATGAAAAATTAAAATTAAAATTTTCTGAAATTTTGCACAAAAAATACTAGAAAATATGAAAATATGAAAATGTAAAAATGTTAAATTATTTACATTTTTCCCATTAATGATATGGTCCCTCTCTTTGATAAATATTTCAACGATTTTAATATGAAGCCTCTATAAAAAGTATATCATCTAAAAGCTAAGATCCTAAGCTACAATTTAATTGAAGTTTCGGACAAGCATTATTGGCCACCCGTTAAGATATTTAAAGTTGGGCGGAGCAGGTAAAATTTGCGAAATAGATGAATCTATGTTTTTTTATCTGAAACTGAAATAAATATCTGAAGCATCGCACTTTTTCAATGTTATTTCAACATTGGATACATTTTTTAATTTAAACACAAAAAATTAAACCATATATTGTATTATATACTAACAAATAAAAATTTTAATTTATTATTATTTTAGATGTTTCAAATAAACCAAAAATGTTAGTGGGTTCAAAAAACCCACTTTGAGCTTTTATGTATATTTTTTTATTTTGACATTAGATAATAATAATTTTCTAACAAGAACATTAAAAATTAAATTTTATGCAATTTCATTTTGAAAGATAAAAAAATTTTTAAGTTTTAATTTTTTCCAAAAGTTTGTATTCATTTTAAAAAAAAAAGAGCTTAAAAAACCCGTGGCCTTTCTAGTGTTAAAATTAAATAAGACAACAAAATTTCAAATTTTTAAAACTTCGGTCAAAATTTACTGCTGATGAGTTTTTTTGGGCCATAATCGCATTAAAAACCGAGAAAATTTAATTGAAAAATTACGAATTAATTAAAAAATTTTGTCAGTCGTTCTAGCCAGACAGATGCCAGATAATTTATTTTGAAATTATTTTTTAATATCCTTAAATTCTGTCGTCTAATTTAATTTTAAAATCATGATCGATTTTTTTTTTATTTTAAATATTTTCTTTTTTTGATAATAAAATTTCAATGAAAATATTTCGAGAAAAATTTGTGATCAAATTCGTTCATGATTTTAAAATTAAATTGGTCCACAAAATTTACAGTTATTAATAAATAATTACATACTTTTTTTTTGTTTTTAGTTCAATTATTTAATTAAACTTTATATTTTTTATCAATAAAATATAAAATCAAAGATATATTAAAATTGATTAATTTTTGTTAAAAAGTGTTTTTATTTTAATAATTTTTTTTTCTTTCTGTAAAAGTAATAAAAATGGTTGATAAAAAATCATCCGACCTTTGAGTGTTTATTTCAAATTTAACTTAAATTTTGATTGTGAGACAATTTTTTCTGTTCTTTTGAAAACAATTACACCAAACTGAATCATCGTATTAGGCGAATTAGGTACAGAATTATGCTTTGGTAAAATAATATGCTGCGAAACAAGTAAATTTATCAAAAGCATGATCGATCGGAGATTTTTGTATGTTACAAGTGCAGCATTCTAAAATTTTTTTTTAAATATTTTTAATCATTAGTTTTTATTTGTTTTTTTATAAATTTTTTTTTCAATTTATATTGATTTCACAACGCCTCCAAAAAAATTTTATAAAATTTAGATTTTTTGCGTATAATAGCTTTATATTGCAAATTAAAAATTTTAAAAATTCAAAATAATTATGAAAATTCGTTATTTTTTCTTAATTCTTATTATATTAAACATAAATAAAGTGATTATTTTATGATAGTTTTTGGAATTTTTCATTAAGCCTTTTTAAAAAATATCTAAAAAAAAAGCTAACATAACTTAATAGAAACTCTATTTAATAAGTTTATTGTTTAAATTTAAAGTTGTTACAAACATTTGATATTATTAGAAGATTAAGCTCCTTCAAAATCTGCTATGAATAGATGGATCAAAGGTTTTTACAATATTTTTAAGATTATCACCAAATCTCAATCCGATTATAATTTTGTAAAAATCGAAATTTTTTTTTTTAATTTTTTGAAGTTTGTTGTATAAGCATCACTCAAACGCTTAAGCTGTAAAAGTCTCCATTAAAATTTACCTACTGCCTTTTTATTATTTTCAAGAAATGGAATTTTTATTTAATAAAATATTTATTGATAAAAATTAATACTTGAAATATCCTTCAACATTTTCTATACAGTGGTGTTCCGGATTTAGTAATTTACGATAGTATACGTAAAAATTGGTAAATTTACCAAATTTTACGTAAAATATTGTAAATTTACGTAAATTTACAAAAGTAAAAAATCGTAAATTTCGAACATTTTACGTAAATTTATGTAAAAAAAAAATGTCCAAAAAATTGAAATAATTTGACACTTCGAATGAAATGATATTGAAATGAAATTGCATTTTTGGCGTTCAATTTCATTTAAATTTTTTGGACATTTTTTTTTTTTACATAAATTTACGTAAAATCTGTTAAATTTTCGTTTTTTTACTTTTGAAAATTTGCGTAAATTCACAACACTTTACGTAAAATTTGGTAAATTTACCAATTTTTACGTAAACTATCGTAAATTACTAAATCCGGAACACCATTGTATTTAAAAAAAATACATTTTTCCTTTTCTGATTAAAATAGCTGAAGATTTATTAATTATGAAAATTATTAAGTATATAAATTTTGGTCGAAATTTTATTAAATTTTTATTATTCAAACATTGCTCAAATAAAAGCAAAATAAATACTTTATTCAAAATGATCGTACAAAAATTTATTCTGAAATCTCTTTAAAGGCTAGAAAAATAAAGAAATGACGATACAAAATCAATAGAAAAATCGCTATCTTACAAAAAAAAACTAACAACACCCAGACTTTTTATCTTCCTGTTGAACAACTGAATCGTCGACAACCTGGATGGTGTTTCTTTTATTCGAACTATTCCCAGATTGATGATTAATGGATTCCAAATTTTCTGAGCTTTCAAATTTTTCCATCATTCCTGGAAAAAATCTTTTTCATTTAATTTTATTTGACCATTTATAAAATTTACTTTTGGAAATGTCCAAAAAAAGCTCATTTACTCCTTGGTTTAGCTTGGCTGAAGTAGAATAATGTTTGGCACCAACTGATTTTGCATATTCTTCTGCTTCTTTGATGGGAACGTTTCTATTTTTCTCCAAATCAGACTTGTTACCGACGATGCAAAGAATGCAGTCATCTCCAAGTGAGGTTTTTAATTCAGTTACCCATTTTCTTATCTTTTTTTTATAAGCAATTTCATTTTCTTGGTCTACGAAGTTAAATTATATTTCTTACTCTTTCAAATGAATCAATGTCAGTGATGTCATAGACCAAAAAGGCACCATTTGAACCTCGGTAGTAAATTGGACCTAGTGCATGATACTTTTCTTGACCAGCCGTATCCTTCATTAGAATATTTTGAATGTTTTAAATATTTAACATTTTTTAATTTTTACCCATATAGCTAGTTCAACTGAATTGCTTCCGATGCGAATTTTTTTCTTAATGAAGGCTGCTTGAATTGTGCTCAAATGTTCTTCGTTAAATTTATCCTGGACATAGCGAAGCATCAGCGATGTTTTGCCAACACAGCCCTCGCCAAGAAGAACAATTTTAAACTGATAACTTTTACCACTCATTTAAAAATATGCTTTCAATTAGAAAAAAAAAAGATAATTTTGTTTTTTAGTTTCAAAATAATTGAAATTTTTTTATTATCTTGTTTCAAAGGATCATCTGCTGTTAGTGATGTACTAAATGAATTTATATAGGTATGGTGTGTTGGTAATTTATCTTATTATTTAATTGTTGTTTAAAATATTCGTAAAATTTTATGAATATTTTGAAAAATTATGATTACATAATTATAAATTTGAGCTGTATAGTAACAAAAAGAGCTTTTTTTTTTCAAATTCAGATTTTTTTTTCCTTTTATCATACTTGATTATTTAGCATTCAAATTTTAAAATTAAAAAAAATTGTTTTCAATCTCTAAAGATTAAATTAATAGATTTATTATATTTTTCAAAATTCTGTCTTGAGATTTAAATTTTTAAATCGAGACTTTTTAATCTAATAAAAACAGTATTAAAAAGTGGTGATTAATTAAATGATGAGTAATTTTATTAAATTGATTAGTACACAAAAAATAAAAATGAATAGTAAATAAATAATAAACGATTATTAATTTACAGATAAAAAACCAGGACAAAATAAATAAATGATCAGTAACAATAATTTTAGTTAATTAGATTTATTTAAAATTTAATGCGAGTCAAAATTAGAAATGTATAAAAATAATTTGCAAAATATTTGTTTTTAAAACATGAAAAAATAATTTACTCAACAATAAGAGCTTTTATGGATTTACTTGGTTTGTCTTTTTTAAAATGCAAGGCAGTATGAATACAAATTCTTTTGGAGATGTGAAGTTCATTTCAATTCGATCGTTTCAGTTCAGAAAAACTTGAATAACTTTTTTTCTAAAAGAGATAATTTAATTCTATAAAATGCTTTATTATAAGCATATTTGCTTAATGCAGTAAAATAAGCCTGCAAAATACTCTGCAATTTGCACGTCATTAAAAAGTATTCTAATCAAGTTTGCAAGTACATTGCAGAGTTTTTGCAGACATACATTTTCGGATTAAGCAAAGTTGTTTAAACATTAAGCATTTTACATAACTAAATTATCTCTTTTAGAAAAAAAGTTATTCAAGTTTTTCTGAATTGAAACGATCGAATTGAAATGAACTTCACAAATCCAATTCTTTTAGAAAATAATATTTTATGTAAAGAACAGAAGAACTTTATTTAATATTAGTGGTAAAATAAAAGTCATAGAAGAATAGGTCTAGTTGATTAAAATAACTCTGATAATGTGGACTAGTGATTAATTTTTTTTTTTCTTATTTTGAGCTTTTAAGCATTAAAAAGAGTAGCTTTTTAGTATTTTCTTTTGAAATAAATCATTATTTAAAAATTCGTTTTTTTCAACTGAATCTTAATAAAAAACTAAACTCAATATTAAAAAAGTGCTTCGAACAATTTTTTCTAAAATTAAATTCTCTACAAAATGATGTATTTATCAAACAAACTGATAATTCGGTTCATGAGCTATAACGCTTTAAACTTAAGATACAGAAAAAAATGTTTTTTTTTAACGATATCTCGTAAAAAACACAACAAAGACGCTTGAAATTTTGCAGATTTCTTATTGAGCGTACTCGATTACTCAGAAAAGGTTAAAATTATCTTTTGGAAGTTTCATCGTCCAAAATATCAAAGTTGACCCCTTTGATGGGGGGTCATGGGGACCATGATGCGGCTTACAGGTTGGACTAATTTTTTTTCAAATGAAAGCTGAGGTCAAATAACATAAAAATCATCTGTCCTTTACTTAAAATATTATTTTCTAAAAGAATTTGTATTCATGCTGCCTTGCACTATACCTTTTCTCCAATTGGCTTTTAATAAGTGCCAATTGGAGAAAAGTGTCAATATTTCTTATTAAAATAAAACAAAAACAAATTTCGAAGCAATTCTTTGATTTTTGGAAATAAAATTATGTAAAATTTAGTCATAGATTAGGTTTTTATTATGTCTCTTTTTTAATGATCAAAAAGGGTAACCAACATATCATTTTCATGATCATTTCCATTTATACTAATTAAATTATTTACTGATTTACTTTTAAATACTTAAACATTTTGCAACTTTCATTAACTGGATAAGATCCTTCTTAGACTCAAGGACATTTAAATGTGAATGGTCACTTAAGCGATGAATACAAAATTGAAAGTTCCTTAAGGCTCAGTTATTAGTCCTCTTTTATTTAGCATTTATATTAATGACATCCCTAAAAGAAACAAAACAAATAATGAATACTCTCTTCTTTTTGCAGATGATCTAGTTCCTTTTTTATTATTAAAAAAAGGGGAACCTTGAAAACAAGATAAATAAATACACCAACGAACTAGAACAATGGCTAATTAAGTGAAAAATGAAGATCTCAGTTGAAAAGTCTTGTTCATTAGTCTTCTCAAAGTACAAGAAAGAAATTGATAATCTTAACTTAAAAATTTATGGAAATAGAATAAAAAGCCAAAAAGAAATTAAGTTTCTAGGTATCTTGGTATTCTTGTTGACGAAATTAAAGAACGTTGCAAGGCTAAATCTAATTAAGATAATGTAAAACAAAAAATGGGGTCTTAATCAAAAAACGTTGGGAAACCTTTATGAATCTTTAGTTGGTTCAATTCTAGACTATTCTTTTTATTGCTTGAATTCATTTTCAGAAAATAATATCAAAAAGTTACAACCAATTCAGAATACAGCAGTCAGATCAGTCAGATCTAGTAGTAGTAGTAGTAGTAGTAGTAGTAGTAGTGTTAGAAGACTGCTCATCTGACCCTGTGATCATATGAGAAAAGAAACCTCAAGTCTCTCTTTGATGCCTTCATTTTGACCTTTTATTATTTACTCAACCGTATGTATGTTATTCTCAAGTTGAGTATGCACCTTTTTGATTGTATACTTCGTCAATTCCTGCTTTAAAAGCATTAACTGATTTTGCTTTGACTACTTTAATTGGTAGTGCATTCCACGAATAACTATACGATTCGTGAAAAAATTGAATCTAACTTCGCCTGAAAATTTTTTATGAAATCTTTCTTTTTCAAATTTTTGGTTATGACCTCTTGTAATTTTGTAGCTTAAACTCTTAAGCGGATAGTGCCATTCTACTTTGTCCATACCGTTGATTATTTTATATTGCTGAATAAGGTCACCTCGTACTCGTCGCTCTTTAAGCGTTGTTAGGTTTAATTTAGCTAATTGTTGATCATAAGTCAGATATCTGAGCCCAGGTGCTCTTTTAGTTGCTCTTTGTTGAACTTTCTCTATTAAATCTATATCTTTGGCGAAATAAGGATTCCATGCCGAAGCTGCAAATTCCAAGTGCGGTCTAACAAACGCGCAATAAAGCGTCCTGAATGTATCGAGATCGAGTCCACAGATTAAATAATAAAATATGATACTCCCTCCAACATCATGCATCAGGAAGCTTTTAATAAACTTAAATTACTAGCAGTCTCGAATCCACTTTTTGAGTTGGGTGAGAGATATGTTGGTACAGGACTGAATAAGTTCATTTCATTGGTTGTCAGACTGGTGGACGAATACAAAGCAGGTTTCGAATCAAGATATTTATAATACCCGACTCCATTGTGTAATTGCTACCTAACTATTTCTTCTTTTTATATTGAAGCCTCAGCTATGTAAACACGTGTATAACGTCACCATATATATTTATTTTTCTTTTTATTTTCACTATATCTCTTTTTAATTTCAGTTTACTTTACCCAATTTTAATTTATTTTTATTTGATTTTTATTTTATTTTATTTAACTTTATTTTTATTTTTTTTTATTTTATTCTGAAGGAGCTAAAGCTCGATACAGTAAACAAATAAATAAAAAATAATCATTACTTACAATTTGTCTATTTTAGATGTCATCTTATTTTTAAAATTTTTTACTTGATTTTTTTTTTTTTTTAATCTTAAGGAGCTTTAGCTCGAGATAAAAACAAATAAATAATAATAAATGCTCAAGAATTATTTCTACTAAACAACTGTAATTAAAATACTGATCAATTCAATAAGAAAACTAATCAATTAAATAAAAAAATACTGATCATAACCTTAAAAAGTTCCTATTTTAAATTGAGTAATTTAGTTCGAATAACTCAAAAATTGGAATTTAAAACCCCAAATTTTTTTATTTTATTTTAAAATTTATTTTGAAAAATTTAAATAATATAAAATAATAAAAAATAATAAAATCCTTTTATCAATTTTATTATTTTTATTATTATAATATAAAAATAATAATAATAATAATAAAAGCTACAGCAGATTAGCTGCGGAGCAAGGCTATTTATAGACTTGCTATGGTAGCTGTCTGATTTCAACATAATCCATCATAATAACACACTTATGTAATTTTAAAAAAAAAACTTAATTATATTGTTTCAGATAATTATCAAGTTTGTTTTTTGAATAATAGTTTTAATTTTCTAACAAAAAACACTTTTATTAGCCTGATTTGTCATAAGAAAAAAATTTATCTCGATTTATTAATCAGCAAAAAATTTTATTTTATAATCTGTTAAAATTAAATATTTAATTTATTTTTATTGAAAAAAATACTGATTATTTTGAAAGCAATATCAAATAATTCAACAAAGCTTAAAAAGCTGATTCCCAAAAACAGCGCCATTGTTCCTCCAATTTTCGCTACTAGATCAATAAAACAAAATTTTTCAACCTCTTCTATTTTTTTCAAATTGATTTCATCGTAAAAAATATTCAAAAAAACCAAATTTTTCTTTAAATTTTTGTAAGTTAAATGACTTGAATTTTCAAATTTTGATACAATTTTAGAATCATTCATTAGAAATTTTGAATACTCAACAGTTGGGTAGTCCAAATAAGCCAAGTTAACTGAATACTTGAATGTATTACATTCCAAAGGACATTTACTGGCACAGCTTTCATGGATATTTTGCGCATAAAAATTTCCATATTCTTTCATATTGCATTCAAGATCGGACACATTGGTACAATATTTAAAATTTGAAAATTTAATTGATAATAAATCTTGGCATTTGCATTTTTCTATAATTATTTCCTGTAGACACAAATCATAGCACATTTCTCTTCTGTAAGGTTTACCACTTTGAATTATAGTTCTGTAAAGATCAGAATCGAATGAATTGATAGAGTCCAGATTTTCTGTGCACTCACTGTACGGTCTAGCTTTTTTCGATATGAATTCTCTCTGCACTGCAATATTTACTTGTTTTCCCACTGGAACTGTAAATCCTTCTGGAAAGTGGGACTCTTGTGAATTGTTATGAACAATTAAGTAAAGACCTGATGCGGTCGCGAAAGAATTTTCACTGGGTTCATCTACATATATTTCCATTTGTAGTCCATTTATCAAACCAGGCTTTGAGGCCTTTTTTAATTCAGTCTTTTTGCCAGAGTTGAATTTGATGCAGTTTGAATGTATGTTGTCATAATAGTACTCAAAGTCTAGGTCCAAAAAACACTTTTTTTTGTTAAAAAAGCAGCTTATAATTGATTCATTTATACTCATTCCAAGATTTTCTCTGTCCTGAGTGCTTAGATAAAAAAAATTTGACATCAAAAGATACTTTGAAAATTCAATTCGTCTCTGATTTAATACAGATGTTGAATCAAATACTGAATTGTTGAAAATATCATTTATTCCAATTTCATTTAAAAAATTATTTACATAATGCAAAGAAGAATTTTTTGTAAAAGCATTTGCATTACAAATAGATATTGTCGGGAAAATGGTTGGACTTTCGGTCACTATATCAATTTTTGTGACCACTTCCCAGTCTAGAAAACTCATTATGCTTGATGTTATCAAAAAGCAACAAGCACCACATGAAAAAATGAGAGAGATCGTCCACGTAAATTTTAAAAATAAATTTTTTGTTCGTAAAATATTTGGTAAACCATGAACTGTAGTTGTTTGACCATTTTCTTTTAAAATTTGAGTAAATATTTTCCACTTAGACATTTTTTCAGAATAAAATGTTTAATAAGAAAATTTAATAAAAGAAAAATTCTCCAATGCGTAAATAGAAAGCAAGCTGGATTTTTCTTTAACACTTGGAAACATGACTTAAAACAATTTGTTCCTTGTGTAAAAATTAACTATTTTTTTAATATCCGCTAAGCTATTTGAGCTGAAACATTTTTCATTTTAAATCTGTTTTATTTGTCGTCTTATTAAAAAGTCAGTTTATTTATTTTAATGATTAAGTGGAAAAATTTTATCATAACAATTATGGCTAACTTAAGTAATTGCCAATAATCAAGTGAATATAGTTTAACTTAAATTTCAAAAAATTCAAATACAGATAAAATAGCATTGTGAAATTTAGTTCTAAAAACAAAAACAAAATACAAAAAATGTTCTGAAGGACCAAAACGTGTTCTGTAAATTCTAGCAACTGAAACATCCTCTGTACCAGCATTAAAGCTGAGTTGGATTATATGTAATATAAAATTGTAAACCGAATTCACAATTTTCTGAATTTTGCAGATTTATTGCAGAGTTTTGCAAAATCAGTATTTTGGTGGTACAATGGATATATCAGTTGTTACAATTTGAATAACATGTTTTGGTCCTCCAGGACTTAAGCTTTTGTATTTTTAATACTTTGTTTTTGTTTTTTGCACCAGAATTCACAATGCCATAAAAATTATTGAAACAAGTCCAAAGAAAAAGGTAAGGTAAAATCTTCCACGTGATGCCCGAAAGAATAACAGAATTAGAGGTGACATGAGAAGATTTCCCGGCAAGGTACTAAATACATTCAGAGTTCCAACTTCTTTACGAATTGAGTCGTCAGAGAGTGGAATGGCTTGTCGACCGAAGTCACAGAAGCAAAGATTTGGTTATGAGTAACCGGTCTTGAACCGGTTAAGAGTAACCGGTCTTGAACCGGTTAAGAGTACCCGGTCTTGAACCGGTTACTTGATTACCTCCAAGCTGCAGTTTTTACTACTACTACTACTAGTTACTTTTATATTAAATAAATAAGTCACAAAATAACAATTTTAGACAAAAATTAACAAATTTTGGATTTTTTTTGGTCTATAAATTAGCAAATTTAGCAGAGATAGTAACATTATCTCTTTAAAAATATTAAAATATTAATAATGGGTCTATATTAAATTGTAAAAATTTCTAAAATTTTGTACCGTTTTTTTCTAAAATTAATTTTATCCATTTTTTGTTTTTGTATTTTTTTTATGATTTGTTTATCACATAATTTTTTATTTGTTTTTGTATCTTTTGATTGATAGCAACAAAAAAATAGAAAAAAAGCTTTTTTTATTTTCCCGCTTATTTTATGTGTAAAAACAATTATTTTGTTAGCAACAAAAAAATTCTAAATTTTGCAACATACTGTATATGAATAATTTTGTCTGGAGATGTAAAACCTTTAACCTGTTTAACAATAATCTACAGTGGTGATTTGATAACAGTATTTTACGAAAATTTACGTAAAATACCGTAAATTAACCAAATTTTACCACATTTTACGTAAATTAACGTAAAATCCGACAAGTGAAAAAGAGGTATTTTACGAAAAATTACGTTAATTTTCAGGATTTTACGATAATTTTGGTAAAATTTGGTAAAATTCAAAACGGCCAAAAATTTTGGAAAAAATGTCTTTTTTTTCCAAAAATCGAATATTTAAAATTTTGGCCCTACCGTGTTATGTGAGCTGAGTTCACGAAAATGTGTGAACTTGACTAATTTTTTTGGTTTCGTGATCTCAGCTCACCTGGAGAGAATAAAAAAAATTTTGTGATCTTCAGATCACGTATTAAAATTTATGTGATCTTAAAATAATTGAATAATTGATTAACATAGTTTATTTTATTGATTATGATACAAGTAAAAATCAAAAATAGTAATTAAGCAATAATATAAAATAACGTTAAGTTATTTCTTGTATTCAAAATTACTTCATTTACTTTAGCATTTGCCTCTTCCGAAACTGGTACACTTTCATAAGATTTTTTCTCCAAGACTAAAGCAAAAGCCTTCACTGGATTCGAAGCAATATTGAGGCTTTGTAGATTATCATCTAACGCATCGAGTTTAGAATCCATCAACTTTTCATAGCTACTTTTTGGTGCATCTGTAATATTAGTTGGTATTGGTATATTAGTAATACTAGTCCAAGTACCATCTAAGCTATCATTCTCATCGACAGCATCACTATCTAAATCACTAATATTTTGCTTTTCATTTATACTCAATATACTGATTTCATCTTCTACAATATCCTCAATTTTAAAATCACTATTGACTGGGTAAAATTCAGCAATTTCATTCAAAATTTTTTCATAACAATCAACTCTATTAATGGTGTTATTGTGGCGCCAAATAAATTCATCCATATAAGATTTCAAATAAACCCGAGAACATCCATTCATTTCTTTGAATTTTTTTTTTGCATGATTCCATAATCCTTCTATCTTATTCGTACAAGCACCATTAACCGGATCCACAAAGTTAAATTTATGATTAACGGTCAAATGCTTAAAATTTTTGAGTGAAGTAATTCGGTTGTATGACGACCAAGTATCACTAATGATAGTTGTACCTTCCTCAACATGATCATACAAAATTTTTAATAAAGTAGGACCTTTCCTGTCTTTAACTACCTCAATGTAAGCTTTACCATCGTTTCCTCTCTCCACTAGACCAAACATCCAAGTCTGTTTTCTCATTAGAGCCTTACCTTTATTATATTTAGCCTTAGCAACTAAGGACTCATCTATTTCGACAAATTTACCATAACCCCCTAACTTAACTTTATTCTTGGCCAAACTGGCACTACATAAATTTCTTAATTTTTTAAATAGACTCGAGACAAAACTGTCGTTTTTAGTTCATAGTTTAATTACTTCATTGATTAAACCAAGTGGTTTCCTAAACAGTGAAAAAAACGAACCATGGCAAATGCTGCGATACTTTTGGCATTTACTATTATTGCATCGCAAAGTAATCAATACGTTTCCATCTTGGTTACGTTTCCGAGTTGTTAATTTCATTTCTGACTGACAATTTATGCATGGACAGTACGACAAAATGCCCAATTTTTCGAGGCGGTCGCATAATTCTTTATTTTCCATTTAAATTAATTAATTGTTTTTAGGCAAAATACAAATAATATTAACAGAAGAATACAAATAATATTAATAATTAAAATATCATAATCTATGCATATTTTGTCAGTCATAATTAAATTAAAATTTAAGATCACAAAACAAAGATCACAAAAAGTTAGCTCATAACACGTGATCTGGAGATCACATAATTTTTTACAGGTGAGCTGAGATCACGAAACCAAAAAAATTAGTCAAGTTCACACATTTTCGTGAACTCAGCTCACATAACACGGTAGGGCCAAAATTTTTCTTTTTTTTTTTAATTTTTTTTAAACGATTTTAAAAATAACTATTTTTAACCAAAAATTACGTTAATTTTGGTTATATTTTGTAAAAATTGGTAAAAAAAAGTAAAATTTATGAAAACTGTATTTTATTAGATTATTTTATAATAGATTTTATAAGTTTTAAAAACACGAAATTATTTACAAATCGATTATTCATTTCAAAAATAAAATCATAATTTTACAGTTAATGTTCGGACCAGTCACCATCTCTTTGAATTACTATCTCAATAACCTAATATTTTTTAATTAATATATTTAAAATAAAAAATAACCAACGATTAAAAATACTTTTTTTAAATGATCTATATATTTTTTACACTTATCTGGTGTTATAGTTTTCTGAAAATCATTGATGGCTTCAATCATATCAGATTCTTTTAAAATTATCCTTTGACGCACATAAATTTTTAGGCCTGTCAAAAGTTCTAATCATCGTTTCATCGACAAAAATATACTGTTTAAAATCACAATTTTTATGTCTAAGGCACCATAGGAGTCTTTGAAGTTTTTGTGATTCTGTTAAAAGGGGTGCTTTTCTAACCCGACGATAACGAAATCCTTTAATTTTTCATAATTTTATTAATTTATATAATTATTTAGAATAATACATACCCTGCTTAAATATGTATTTTCTAATAACACTACTACTAATTTTTATTTTTAATTCATCTAAAATTTTAAGAGCAAGGCGAGAAGAAGATAATAAACCGTTGTCTTTTGAAGTATGTTCCTGAATATCAAAAATTGATTAATAGTGTCAATCCATAAAAATATTTTTTTACCTTAATAAAATTAACAACTTTAGTGTTTAGAGCTCTTTTATTTACATATTTTATTATATCTTTTATTTACATTTATGCTGCTTTCATTAATAATTTTTCTTAAATACTTTTTAAAACCTTTTTAAATATTAATTTAAGATTTTTTTTTTAAAATTACGCTTGATGAGGGAATACAATATTTAGAGAATGAAAGTTTTAAAACACTTCTTATTTTCTTGATGCTTTTATATTTTTTATTCATATGAAGAACTAGACTTATTAACAAATCTAATTTTTTTCTAACCCTCAATTTTTTATTTCTTTTCATGTTAACACGAGCCATCTTTAACTTAAGCTTAAAATTTCTTTAATTATAAATTCTTGTTTAACTGAAACTGAAACATCATTTTTCATCAATTTATAGAAAATGGCTAAAACTAAGTCTAAGCCAAAGCAAGCTTCGAAAGCTAATAAAATACGTCTAAATGAAGACAAGAGTAGTACCGATTCAGAAACTGAAGTTCAGGTGGTAAAGAAAAAAAAAGAAGAGGAGATCACGGAAATGTTGGCTATTATTTTTAATATTGAAAACGATAAGCATCCTTTTTTTTCAATGGATCAGGTGCCAAGTAGCATTGATATTAAAAAAATTGTTGAGCCAATAGATCGGTCAGAAGTAAAAACTATACTTTTCACATATTAGATAAGGTTTTATTTTGGTTTTTAGTTTCTAAAAGGTGCTCGTATAAAATTAATCCACGAAGTCGATAATAACCATTTGATGGTGGACGCAACAATTCAGTCGTCAAAAATTTTCAAAGTTCCAAAAAATAAGGTTGAGAGAACAATCTTTTTATTTATTTATTAATTTTTTTATTAGCTTTTATTGAAATTTTATTTTTATTTATGGAAAAAAAAAAGATAAGAAAAAAAAGATTCTAAATTTCAATAAAAATCGAAATAGTAAGATGCCTTTTAATCTATTAATTACAATTTTTTTTTAACAGACAGGAAAGATAATCAAAGAAAGCAAAAGTCCAAGTTTTCAATCACTTGAGAGAACATTTAATTCAATTAATGAAAATATTTTTAAACTGAATAACAACATTTTGAAGCTAATCGAAGAAAATGTAGAAATTAAGGACCCTTTAAAAGAAATTTTGAACAGGAATTATCATTCTACAATTCAAATGTCTAATATCAAAGAAATTGGTCAGACAAGTTCAGATTCAATCACACCTGATTTTTTCGTTGAGCCAGGAAAAAATAATGCAATTAGTAATTTTATTTAAATATTATTTTATGTCTTTATTTTTTTACGCTTAAAATGAAAAATTTGAATTTTTTTAAGCAAAGAAAAATTTTAAAAAAATTAATTTAAGTTAACAACAAACAATTCACGAATTATCTTCGTAATGCTTTAGAGGGGGCTTTTAATGAAAAAGACCCAAATCAAACACTTGGACATTATGTTAAAAATTATCCGAGTGAAATGTTTGAAATTAAAAGTAATCTTTTTTACAATAAAAAAAATAGTATTTTACTTGAATGTCCTTTAAGACCAATTGGTTAAATTTGTTCCAAAAGGTTCAAATTTTAAAGAATCTTGGGATAAAGCTGCGAATAGTCTCAAAGGAAATAAAAGAAAGAATTAATTTAATTTTCATAATTTAACTTAAATTCAAAAGCTTTATATAGAAAACATTATTTGTTCAAATTGCATGTGTATTCTATTTTCCATTTAATTAGTTTTGTGTAAATAAATAAATTTTTCCTAAATTTTACTTTTTTTCACCAATTTTTACAAAATATAACCAAAATTAACGTAATTTTTGGTTAAAAATAGTTATTTTTAAAATCGTTTAAAAAAAATTAAAAAAAAAAAGAAAAATTTTAAATATTCGATTTTTGGAAAAAAAAGACATTTTTTCCAAAATTTTTGGCCGTTTTGAATTTTACCAAATTTTACCAAAATTATCGTAAAATCCTGAAAATTAACGTAATTTTTCGTAAAATACCTCTTTTTCACTTGTCGGATTTTACGTTAATTTACGTAAAATGTGGTAAAATTTGGTTAATTTACGGTATTTTACGTAAATTTTCGTAAAATACTGTTATCAAATAACCACTGTAAATATAAGGTTTGACTTAAAAAAATAATTTTATTCTTCAAAGAATATGCGGCAATATTGAAAAAAATTCAAAATTTTGAAATTTATGATATTTTCTTGAAGATCTTGACGTGCTGAACTCAAAAATAACAAAAATTTGAAAATTGAACTTTCTTAAAAAATACATAATTAATCTCAAAGTTATAATCAATATTAAGCTTAAAATATAATGTACATGTAAAAATTTAATATATATATACATTTCATGGTCAATTTTTTTTAGATTTTTTTCTAAATAGCCAAAAAAAGGATGACAATTAAAAAAAAATGTAAGTTTAATCATTTAATTATGAAATTAATTTTATAGCTCTTAAAAACATAATTTCAGGGATTGCAGCTGTTTGAGACCTCCATTTACCCTAATGTCATCGGGACGCCGACGAGAAAAAAAAAAACTTCCTGAACCTTTTTTAATTGTAATTGTAAATAATAAGTATATCAAAATCATTATTGAGTATTGATAAAATCAAAATGCTTGCATATATATTATCTTAATGACTTTATTCTTGTTTTCTAGAAGAAATGTGCACGCATTTTGCTGCTATTAGATTAAAAGAAAATAGATAGCTAAATCCGTTCCGATCGGACAAAGAGAGAAAAAGCAAGATTGACATTAAAAAAAAAGCATTTATTAAAGAATAATTTTTAATAAATATTTGTAGAATGTCAGAAAAAAACAATAAATTAATCGATGTTTTTTTTAAATTAAATTGTTCAATTTGTAATAAGAAAATTATTTTTTTATTATATTAGAGATTAATTCATTCACTTTGTAGTTGTTCCTTTAATTTTTTTAATTTTCATTTAATAAAATACCTTTCGTTTAAATAAGATATTGTCAGACTTGTGCGTAAGTCACTAAGTCAAAGTCAAGTCACGGACTTGACTTAAGATTTTTTTTTTTAAAGTTAAGTCATTTGACTTGACTTAAGATTTTTTTTTTTAAAGTTAAGTCGTTTGACTTGACTTAAGATTTTTTTTTTAAAGTTAAGTCGTTTGACTTGACTTAACCAAAAAATGACTTAAAAATGACTTTATTTTTGACTTACGCACAAGTCTGGATATTGTCATGATAAATTTATTAATTTTTTAATTGAATTTGTGGTAACTTTTATTAATTTTGTTATTGAAAAATATTAAGAGTATTTTTGTAATCACATACATTATTTTTAAATTCATTTTTTTCTGTTGAATTAATTTTATTTTGTACTTGAGTTGAGACCTTAATTAAGTGAAAATTACAAGAATCTTATTAAATATATTAATTAATAAAAATTAATAAATATATCATTATAAATTGTATAGTATGAATAAATTTTTTTAAATTTATTTATTTTATGGTAGCATGTTACCAATCAAATTAAATTTGAATTAATCTTAAAAATTGTAAAATAAAATAGTATATTGTTCATTTAGTTCATTAATTTTGTTTTGAATAAAATTAAAAAAAAAAGTTAAATTTAATTTAAACAATTTTCAAGACTAATTTGATCCAACAAAAATCGTTTGAACTTTATTTGTTTTTTTTTCACTTTCAAGTATCACAAAAACTATCTCAAAAGCAACATGAATTATCTCGATTAGACTCAAAAAACTAATTCCAATAAATAAACCCATTGTTCCTCCAATTCCTGCAACCAAATCTATAATAGTCATTTTTTCAACTTCTTGTATTTTTTTATACTGAAATTCACTGTAGTAAATGTTCAAAAAAATTAATTTTTTTTTCAATTTTTCATAAGTTAACCCTTTGAATCTGGACTCTTTAATAAGTTGATTATAATATGCCTCAGTTGGGTAGTCTAAATATGTAAGTGTTACAGGATATTTGATTGTATCACATTCCAATGGACATTTTCTTCCACATTTTTCGTCAATATTTTCTGTGTAGAAGTGAGAAAATTGTCCATAATCACAAAATATGTCTTTTAAGCTCAAACAGTATGATATATTTGGAAAACTGTAAGAGATCATATCTTGGCATTTACATTTTTCTATAATTATTTCCTGTAGACACAAATCATAGCACATTTCTCTTCTGTAAGGTTTACCACTTTGAATTATAGTTCTGTAAAGATCAGAATCGAATGAATTGATAGAGTCCAGATTTTCTGTGCACTCACTGTACGGTCTAGCTTTTTTCGATATGAATTCTCTCTGCACTGCAATATTTACTTGTTTTCCCACTGGAACTGTAAATCCTTCTGGAAAGTGGGACTCTTGTGAATTGTTATGAACAATTAAGTAAAGACCTGATGCGGTCGCGAAAGAATTTTCACTGGGTTCATCTACATATATTTCCATTTGTAGTCCATTTATCAAACCAGGCTTTGAGGCCTTTTTTAATTCAGTCTTTTTACCAGAGTTGAATTTGATGCAGTTTGAATGTATGTTGTCATAATAGTACTCAAAGTCCAAACTTAGATTACATGGATTTGTGCTGTAGTAGCAGCTGATGATTGATTCATTTATTTTCATTCCAAAATTTTCTCGCTCTTGATCACTCAAATTGTAAACATTTGACATGGAAAGGTATTTTGAAAACATGAATTTGAATTGGTAATTGATTCCATTGGACTCAAACCATGAATTGTTGTTTATTCCACTTCTTTTTAAGACTTGATCAACAAAATTTAGAGAAAAGTTAGTTTGTATTGGGTTCGCAGTGCAAATTGAGATGGTCGGAAAAATTGATGGAATTTCTGTTACTATATCAATTTTAGTGACCACTTCCCATTTAAGAAAATTCATTATGCTGGTTGTTATCAAATAGCAGCATGAACCACAAGATGAAAATAAAAATAAGGTCCACATGAATTTTAAAAATATGCTTTTAGTTTTTAGAATATGAGAAAGTCCATGACTTGTTGTCGAATGGCCGGCGTTTTTTCCAATATCAAGTGTGAATTTGTGATAAAAATGTTTTCAAATTTTTTTTTTTTACTTAAGTTTTATTAAATTTTAATTATATTAAAGGAAATCGAAAAAGTGTTTTTTTTCAATAAATTTTTCAATATCAAATTTTCTTTTTAAATGAGGCTAAACATTGTGAATTAAAAAGTTATTTAGCTTTTTTTTTATTTTAATTTAATCGAACGTATTTCCTTTGAATAATAAAGACAATTTTTTTAATTGCTTAAGTTTTTGCCTTGAAAATTTAATAATCTATAAAATTGATTAAATAAAATAGCATTTTTTTTATTTGTTCTAATTATTTATATATTTACTTAAATAAAAGTCAATTAAAAAAGCATTATTTAAATAATATAGTTGCGCAATCAGAAAATAATTTAATCAGTATTATTTATTAAAATAAACTCCTCAAGGGCAATCTATAATCATATAAGATCCATATAAAAACATACAACACGCACAATTTCTTCCTAGCCCAAAATATCCTATTTTAGTATTTGATTGTAAACAAAATTTTATTTACAGTACTGCTACGATACTTGTCTTTTAGGTTAATTTACGTAATTTTACGAAAATTAATAAATTAATTTTACGAATTTAATTTCAAAACATTGAATTCGTCAGTTGACTTTACAAAGCCTTTGCAAGACCAAATTTGGAAAATGTAGTCCAAGTTTGGACCCCGTATCTTAAAAAAGACATTGCTGTGTTAGAATCAGTGCAAGAGCGGGCTACTAAGCTCGCTTTTGAAGTTAAGAAATTGGATTACAGTGATAGAATGAAAGCGATGAATCTGGCAACACTTGAAACAACAAGGCTGAGAGGTGATTTAATACAAATTTTTAAGTTTGTAAAAGGCTATGACAAGATAGAATAGTTCAAACCCTTGTTGTTCAAAAATGGAGATAGCAGTTGGTTCCGTCAAACATCAAGAAGCCATAAATATCTAATGGAGCCGCAAGTGGTTAAAAATTGCGATCAAAGATATAACTTTTTCACAAATAGAATATCAAGCGTTTGGAACAGATTTACTAATGAAATTGTTAATTCAAATACTGTTAATGAATTTAAAGATTGATTTAAAAGATTAAGTCAAGCTATCACAGCGAGCGAAAAGCCTCATTTTGTGTGGTTATCCTCATCATAGCTTTTTTTTTTTATTATTTTTATTATTAAATCGATTAATCTTGATTTTTATTTTTAGATATTTTAAAGTTAAAGCTTCGATTAATATAAAATTATTTCTTATAAAACCATTAATTTTTTTAAAATTTAAAATCTAAAAAAATAAAATAAATTATACCTTATAATATTCTCGCAAACGTTATCAGAAATAAGCGCAGCGAAACTACAATCAGATTTAGATTTAATTTTCAAATGAACTCAAGATTGGCTTCTTCTGTTCAACACATCAAAATGTGTGGTTATACATTATGGTCATAAAAACAAAGAATTTCGTTATTTTATTAATGGTAAGAAGTTATCAACGTCAGAAACCGAAAGAGATCTTGGAGTTATTTTTAATACAAGTCTTAAATGGAAAAATCAAGTGATAGAGTCTACAAACAAAGCAAATCAAATGCAAGGTTGCATCAAGAAATCTCCAACTTGGAGATTTAGGTTTTTTTATTTAACTTCCACGATCTGTGTGACAAAATTTTAATCAAATTTACGCGATCATGACATCTAGAACGAATGAATTCAACCTGGGAGTTGAAAAAAAGACTTTGGTCAAATTTTGTTCCAAGGAAGATTGGGGATTCAGTGAAGGGTATTTGTTTTCCAAATAGTTTTAGACTTAGTTTATTGTTTTTTGACGGGCTACCAGAATTAAAAAATGAAGCTACATTTTTCTGGAGACATCTTTAGCCTCCATTTTTGTAGCCACTGCTGCAATTTTTTAAGATAGCTATTTATAAAGTTAGCTATGTTGCCTTTTTTTTAAAATAAAAAAGGTCACCAAGTCATCGGCAAATAACAAGGAATATGAGTGGTTTTTTTGGTCTTGCTTGTGGATATCATTAATAAAAAAAGTAAATAGTAAAGGACTAATGACTGAACCCTGGGGAACTCCAGTATCTATGAACCCTGAATCCGAGACAAAGTTATTTACTTTCACAAAAAAATTCTATTTTTTAAAAAGTTAACCACCCACTCCAGAATGTAGAGAGGGGCCCCAATTTTGGTTAGTTTGTAGATTAATCCACTGTGCTATACCTTGTCAAACGCCTGAGAGATGTCGAAGAAGAGGGGACATACTTTTTTCTTTCTAACTAAAGTTTCAGAGACCTTTTAGAGTTAAAAATACAAAATTGTCGGAGGTACGTCGGTGCTGTCTAAAACCAGACTGTTCCTTGCAGATAAGACTCTTGTTTTTAAGGAAATTGTAAAGCCTACTTGTAATAATACTTTCAAGAACTTTTCCAAGATAGCTGGTGACACTAATTGTCCGGTATTTAGACGGGTCAGGACTAACTTTTTTTTTGGGGATCATTGTTATTTTAGAGGTTTTCCAAGCTTCTGGGATTTCGGATGTAGCTAGACAGAGGTTGAAAAAACTCGCTTGACCGAGTATGAACAAGTCAGGGAGATTTTTCAACATACGGTTACTTAATTTGTCAGGTCCTGGGGCTGACTCGTATTTTAGTTTTCTAATGTTTTTTTTTAGCTCTTCAATTGTGATTTGTGGAAAAGACTTTTTGGCATTCAAATAATGATTGTCTTCCAGATAATCCTTATTTGATACAAATTCTTCGACCATGTTTCGTAAGTCATTTTCGAAGGAATCATTTCTTTCTTGAGTAAAGGTTTCCCCAATAATCTCTTTGAAAAGTGTACCTTTTTCGGAATCTGTTTTAAACTCTTTTGAGTTGAGGACCAGTTTGGGTATAACATTGCCGGAGGAGTTTTTTTTTAAACGAATTAACTTTTTTCCAAAAAGGACGGGAAGAGTTTGGATTAGGCCCAAGAGACTTAAGAAATGTATTCAATTCTCGCTTTTGAATTTTTTTAACATTTTGCGTTTGTAAATTAGCTTTACTATAATGGTCGGAAGTGATTTTTTTAATTTTTTTGGTGTAAATTTAGGAATTGCAGAGTTAGCTGCGTCTTGTATTTTAGTAGAAATTTGACTGTTAATGTGATTTATGTTACCTGACAGCAAGTCAAAAACACATGAGTCCAGACTTAGCTTAAATTTTTCCCAGTCAGCTTTCCTATAATTAAGAGTAGATCTCTTATTACCTTCAATTTTCAGTAGCTCAAATCCAAGTTCAAGCTCAATAGGAAAATGATCACTTAACAAGTCATCGTCTATCACCCGAAAAAAGTTAAAATGTGAGTCTAAATTACTGCTAAGTATGAAGAGGTCTAGGACAGAGGAGTAATCACGATGACTAAGTGTAAAGGTAGGACAATCGTCATTCACTATTAGATAGCGTGGGTTTTCTAAAATATTATCCAAAATTTTACCATTATCATTAGTTTTGTTACCCAGACTAAGCTTCGAGTTTAAATCACCACTAATTAAGAAGTAATCGATGTGTTTTTCAATATATTCGAATATACTGTGGTTTAATGGATTTTTATGATTTGGTGGCTGGTAGATACTTATTAAGTTAATGTTTTTCCTTAGGGAATTAATTTTTACAGGTACTTTAATTCCAATTATTTCATAGTTTAGAGAATCGAGTTCTACCAATTCATTAAACTCAACATTATTTTTTATTAATATTGCAACCCCGCCCCCTCTCGATTTTCTACATTTGTGTATGCTCAAATAATCCCTGATATTGAGTAGCAATTTGCTCTTTGTTTATCTAACTTAATTTCATTTAGCATGACTATGTTGGGTTGGTGTTTAATAATTAGAAGCTCAAGAAGCTCTAATTGACGTGATTATTCCCTAATTCCCTAATTGACGTGATTGATAATTAACTTCGTCATCATTTGTGTGTTTTGGTCGTTTTTGTTGTTCAAATTATTAGAATGGGATGTATTTTTGTTGATTTGGAGAACAATTTCGTCAACTACTGAGATTTCTACTCTTTCACCATCATCAAATAGACGATCATCGTTTGACTTGGCAATTCGTCTTGCTAGGTTGCATTCAGGTGCAGTATGCCCACGTCCATTACATTTGACACATTTTAGGTCTTTGAGTTTGCATTGCACTACTTTATGTTCCGTTCTTTGGCAAAAGCGACATCAGGGTTCTCCAACTCTTTCAATCGAAACTGGATGTCCTTGGATATACGCATTTTCTGAAATTTTTTTCACAATTTCATAGTATTTTGTATTTTGGGAAGAATTGAATTTCAGCTTGGTACGGACCAGAGATGGTGACTCAAAAATTTGACTCAAGTCAAGTACGACTCAAGTCTGACTTAAGTCATTTTTTTTTTGACTTGAGTCGATTCATTTATTTTTGGTAAAATTGACTTTGACTTAAGTCAAAATTGACTCTAATTCAAGAAAAAAAGGCCGACTCAGAATCGATTCAAGTCATTTAACTTAACATGACTCGAAAATTATTTAAGTTTCTTGAAATTATTTGTGTGCAAATTTAATATATAAAGATATTTCTTATACATATACGTTTTTTTTTTAATTCTAAACCTCTGTTATAACTAAAATAGCTACACATTTTATATCTTGTTTAAATGAATGATTAATAAATAAATGAAAAATAATAACTTTTTATAAATTCTCTACAAACAAAAGATATAATAGGAGCTAATTGAAAACTTTTGTCACCGCTCTGTTTTCTTAATTGATTTCAAAATAATTAGTTAGATTTTAGTTTGAGTGAATCTTCTAATTGATACATTTTTCTAGTCATTTTTTTCAGAATTGATTCTTCAAAGAGTCCTCAAATAAATAAATCTGGTAAAATTTCTCTCCCATTCACTTAAAATATTCTGCCGTCAAAGTCTCAAGCAGAAATCGATTCATTAACATTCCCAACTATTTTAAATTGTTATCATTTTGATTTAATTGAAGAATACAAACAAAATGAGCCAAAAAAATTAAAAAAGTTTTGAAATTTGGCTGTCTCATCATTTCATTGTTTAAGAAAATGAAACCTTATTATCAAAATTATTTATTTATTTATTTATTTATTTCATTTTGCGCCAATTCTGGCGATGTTTTTAAATTAAAAATTAAAAGTGTAAAAAGTAAAATGTAAGACAGAAAATAGTGATACAAATTTGTAAATAAAAAATGAAATGAAGATTATTTTGTTAATTTAGTTTCAATTAAAAGAATAATTTATAATTTGTACATACTAGAGTTTTAATTTTTTTTCATAATAAACATAACAATATATAAAATATTTAAATCTTTTAATTAATTATTCATTTAATCTTACAAATAAATTTGTAATTGTTTTTCCTCCAATTTTTTTTTTAGAATGCCTTTATAAGTAGGTTAAGAAGGGTTTTTCCGTTTTGATCATTACTGTTTATCATTGCAAAACATGTTTTGATTGAGTCACTTATACCATTCTTTGCCATTATCTTTTTTTCTTACTCTGTTTCCTTGATTACTCTTTTTATTTTTTCGATATCTAGTTTTTCTTGAGTTTTAATAATTTCTTTCATCTCATTTAGAAATTTATTCTTGAACCTATTTTCGTCTCGTTCATTTTTCTCAATCGATTGTAGCAATTCGTGAGTGTAGCCATTCTCAAGTAATCGTTTCGCAAATTTCGTCTTGATTTTTTTAATTTTCAATTCAACCGGTTCAACGTCTAATGCATAATGTAAGTTCGTCCTTTTATTCACTCCTATGATTCTTTTCATTATAATGCCCTCCATTGTTTGAATTTTTTTTGTTTCAGTCTTGTTTAGGTAACAGTTTTCTAAGCGGTAGTACGTAATTGGTCTAATGTAAGTTTTAAAAAGTTGACTTTTAACTTTTTGGTAATTTCCTTCAATTTCAATTTGTGACTTAAGTGCATGATATGCTTTCCAACTTGCCAATCTTCTCTCTTGAAGGTGTGTATTGCTTTTGTTATTTTGTGTAACTGTAACACCAAGGTATTTGAGTTTTTGTACCCACTCAATCTCTTGATTGCAGAGGATACATTTTTCTTTTTTCTTGTTGTTGATTGCCATTATTTGTGTTTTTTTTTGATTGAATTTAATTTCTTTTTCTTGACCAAATTTTTCACAAATTTTGAGGACTTTTCGGAGATTTTCTGCGCTATCGGGAATTAGCAGTAAGTCGTCAGCGTACATAAGCACTCCAGTTTGAATTCCATTCACTTCTGTTATTAGATTTGTCTTTCTAATTTTTTCAATCAATTGTTCGACATAAATTGAGAATAATTTTGGCGATAGCGGGCCACCTTGTTTAACACCAATGCATTTTTTAAACATTGGTCCAGTTTGGTTTGGTCCATTTTGTACGTATGCAAGTGAGTTTTCATAATAATTTTTAAGTAATATCCATAACTCTGGGTAGATTTTTCCAATTAGCGATTGCAGTAGTTTGACTCTGTTGACTTTATCAAAGGCTTTGCTTGCATCTATTGCACATATGAAGATTGGTTTCCGTTTCATTTTATAGTGTTTGATTGTTTCATCAAGGACAAATACAGCATGATTAGTTGAGCTGTTTGATTTGAAGCCAAATTGTGTCTCACAGTCTTGGTATACTTGTTTCATTCTCTCAAGGATGTACATTTCGAAAATGTTTGCAAGTGTGTCAGATACTGTAATTGGCCTTACGTTATTTATATCTGAATTACTTTCATTCTCTTTTTTAATCACTGGTAGGATTTTGCCAATATTAAAAAGGTAGGGGATGATGCTGGTTTAATCATTTTTTTAAAAATAAGTGCTATTATACATGCTAGTTGATCAGTTGGTCCATATTTGAACATTTCATAGTTCACTTCTGCGAATCCGCAAGACTTTCCATTAGGCAAATTTTCGATTATATTTTTAATTGTTTCCACTTTTACCTTAATTTCGCTTTGATCAATTCTATTCTCAGTTAGACTTGCGTAATTATCTACTTCTTCTTGTATTTGTATCATTCGTCGGCTCTGTTAAGTTATTTGTTGTGAAAAGCTCTTTGAAGTTATCACTAAGAGTTTCAATTTCTATATCCACTTTTGAGCCGTTTGAACGCCTTCGTTTCAATTCTTCCCAGAACTTGTCTTTGTGCGTATAATATAAAGTGTTTATTTGTCTGGTCCATTTGGTTGAGATTGAAGCTTTTTTCTGACGTTGTTTTCTTCGATATGATTTTTTCAATTCAGTTAGTTGAGCTTCAAGTTGGTTAATGTTATCTCCAGGTTTTATATTATCTAGTTGTTTGTACGCATTTTTAACATCATCACTCATTTTTTGGATTTCATTGTCCCACCATCTTTTTCGTTTTGTGTGTTCATTATTTTTATTGTTCTTCTCTGCTTGTTGAATGTCATTTATTGAGCATCTCATGCTACAGTCAGCTCGTTGATAAGTTCAGTGAGTATTACTTTTGGATTGTGCTTTTTAATTCTCGCTAGTTTCGCTGTGTCTAATTGGTTCAGTTTTTCACACAATCTCTTTTCATATTCTAATCTGAAATCCAATTCATTCCATTTCGGTTTTTTTTGTGAATTATTGTTATTCCAATCATTTTTTAATTTTAGATTAAAATCGATTTCAAATTCAATCGCCAGATGATCACTTGTTTTTGTTTTGTGTTTGATATCATTTAGTATATTTGCTTGTTTACAGTTTTTGGTAAGATTTTCGTTTATTAGAATATGATCAATCTTTGATTTGTTGTTTTTATTAAAGAATGTATGGTCTTTTTTTTGCAAGTATAATGTATCAATACATGTTAGTTGTTCTAATTCAATTAAATGCTTCATTAAATCGTCAAAGTTAGTTCGTCGATAGAGATCTTAATTAAAGTCCCCGAGAATTGCAATTTTAGCCGTCGAGTTTTGTTGGTAAATATTTTCAATAATGTCAAGTAGCTTGCCAATTTGTTCTTCATGCTCCAAAATTGCTTCAAATGTTCCATTGTTAAACTTCAAATATACTCCAATTAACCATAGTTCTTCACCAATTTTATATGAGGATATACAGTCATCAAAGAAGGTAACTTTTACTTTATCATTAATTTTTTTGTTTAGTATCCATGCTGTGCCACCATATGGCCTACCACGTGTTTATCCGCTTTTGATTGAGCTCTTATGCACAAATTTGAAATCTGGATTAATTAGTAATTTTGCCTCTTTATTTGTTTTAAGCCATGTCTCCTGCAGGAAAAGTATATCATTTTTGTCTAGGAGTTCGTTGATGTAAACATAATTTGCATTGAGGTTTTTACAGTTGAGTGTTCCAATTTTTAGTACATTTTGGTTAAGGTTGATTTGCGTTTGATCATTTTTTAGAAGACTTTCATTCAGTTGCATTATCGATCGATCTATATGAGTTGGTAGCTGCTAGTGTTTTGAGGATCCTGCCTTTTCGTTTGATTCTCTTCTTATCACTCTTTTAATGGCGTTGTTTCGAATCATATGTACGTAGTCCTTGCCCGACTCTTTTTCATTTAGTTGTTTGCATTTTTCACGTAATAATTTAAAGTTGTGTTGTTGGGCTACAGTTAGGTCAGGATTTAGATAAATATTATCGAAAGATTTTTTCTCTCTAAGTTTCTTTGAGTTATATAGTATTTCATTTCGCGTTTTTTCGTCTTTAAATTTTATCTTTACAGGGTTGATTGTTTCAGATTCTGACTTTGGTTTAAATCGAATAATAGTTGTTTCCAGTTTATTTCCATTATTAATGTAGGCCAGAATTTTATTAATCTCGTCTTCGTCATTTTTTTTACGGTCTGCGGCTTCTTTTTTTTTGGATATTTGGATACCGAATACAATCAGGTTTTTTTTTCTTCTTTCTTGTTCATTCATTTCATCAGTGGCTGAGTTTAGGACGTTAATTTGATGTTCGCTCATGACTGGTTTAGAGTTGGATTTTCCATCTGGTTTAGTATTTTTGTTGACCACTGTGATCCAAGTCGGGGCAGTGCTTGTCATTTGTTGGGGTGGGTGAAGAAGGCAAGAGGTTTAGAATAGTTGTGCTAATTTGAAGTACCTTCTCAAGACTTTCCCTCAGTATTTTATTGTCTTTCTCTAGTCGTTCGATTCTTTCGTCTAATTGATTGATGTTTAAAGAAGTGTCAGAATCAGTTTTTTGTCTCTTGTTTTTTTTTGGCAGTCTTTCAGGTGAGCTGGCGCTAACTTCCATTGTTATCTCGATATTTGTTAGCTAATCTAACGGTTTTCTACCAGAAGTTCCTGATTTTGTGACGTTTTATCCATTTTGTGACAATTTTAATTTATTATAATTTTATTTTCAATGTTTTCTTTTAATTAAGTATTTAATTGTCAAAATTATCAAAATTATATAACTTAGATTCACATAATAGCAAAGATATTCAATTAATTAATTCAAAAATCAATTATAAAAATTTTAAAAAATCAGACTTTAAACTTTTTTTGAACGCTATTTAAAAAAATAAAATAAATCTTCAATAATTTTTTACGTTTTCCTTTTCGTGAGTCAAATGACTCAAAATGAGTCTGAGTCTGACTCCCGAGTCTGACTCAGACTCGGACTCTTAAGTCATCCTTAAATCATCATTTGATTCTGACTCGAGTCGAGTCATTAGAAACTGAATGATTCAGACTCAGACTCAGTCATCTCAAAAATGTCGAGTCACTATCTCTGGTACGGACTGTTCCAGTTTTAATGTGACGAAATTCCGCTTTACTCATAATTTCATCATAAAAATTGACGATTTATATTGGCAAGACACCCTCAGAAAAGAGGGGCTTTTCAATCAAATACTTGTCAAAGTTTGATTTAAGTCCGTAAAATTTGAACGTAAAAATTTTTTCATCTTAAAATGGTTCCTCAGCGTTTTCGATTGATACAATGTGTTCGTTAAACGGTAAAAATTTTCCAATTAAAACTTTATAGTCAAAGCTTTCTTTGAACGATACAAACCAGATATTTTTTCCAATCGTGGTATCAGTATCTATAGATTCGGTAAGTTCCGCATCAAGGCTAATAAGAGACTTGAGGATTGTTGTTCGGTTAATAATCTACACGTTTTTCTTATTTATTTTTACCCTGATTGCATGCTTGCAAAAACAGGGATCAGGGAGTTGTTTAGGCGGCACTTTGACGCGAGAGCATAAGCGGTTAATTATGCACAAAAATTTAAGAAATTTTTAAGGAAGAATGATAATTTTTTATTCAAATTATTTTTCAATTTTTGCAAATAATGTTTAATGGTGCAGTTACTTTAATATCAAACAGTTGTATAATTTTATCTTTTATCTCTTTTCTCAACCATTTACAAGAATTGGAGTTGTTGACCTGATTGACAATTTCAATGCCTATTTCGTCAGCAGATGAACTCTTATCTTCAATCGATGATTAATTAAATGTCTCTTCGATATCAATCATTTTTTTTTAAATCAGTTTATATTAAAGAAGTAATTTTATATTCAAGAAGTAATTTTATATTCAATAAGTTATTTTGTTTGCAAGAAGTTATTTTGTTTGCAAAAAGTAATTTTGTTTGCGAGTAGTAATTTTGATTGCAAGAAGTTATTTTGTTTAGTGCATGTAATATTGTTTCATAAAAGTGTTTTTGGAAAAGTGAGATCTTTTGGTGATAAAAAGAGTAATATTAGTGCATAAAAGAATTTAAGCCAAATTTAAAGGTTTGATAAATATGTACGAAACTTGTATTTATCTAGATAATCCATCGAATTACACTTATGCATGCAGAGGATCAAAGCGAGTAAAAGCTAATACGTGTGGCTCAGAGCGTACTCGTGTATCTGCGGGTTCTTCAGCTGCTGCGTCTGGTGATAAATTGCCTTTATTTGTTGTTATTCCACGTAAGACTGATCTGAAAGATTTTATACCACCTGAGAACGTTGTTGTTCATTACAAATCTGATTCTACTTTCAATGATGATGTTATTTGTGCCTACATGCAAAAGTTTTGTTGCCATACCGTATAGTCAATAATTTACCAGAAATAAACTTGGTTGTTGATTCAGCTCGACCACATTTGACTGAAAAGGTAAAACTTGAATGTATACAAGGAAATATTAACCAATCATTGATTCCACCTAGACTGATAAATCTTCTTCAACCAGCTGACGTTTGTTGGTTTTCACAAATAAAAGGTGTTTATCATCGAAAATGGTGTGATTGGTTTCTATACGAAGAAAAATTTTATACAAAAAACGGCAATGCTCGTTCTCCTGGTTACGTAAAATGTATTCAATGGTTGTCCGATATTTGGAGAGAAATGGATCCTCTATATATTATCCAAAGCTTCGAAGCCTGTGGCATTACCTCTCAGTTCAATTTGCATTCAACATTAAATCACATATTAAGAAGCAATACTCTAATTAATGATTTTATTGATGATTTACAAGAAGCTGATGAAATGGACGGTTTTGATAACGACGTCGATGAATCACCTGTTGCTTCGAATGATGAACCAATTGTTGCTTCGGCTGAACCATCTGTTGAAATGATTGATGAACATTCTGTTGCTAGAGCTTTTGATTTCGTTCAACCGCCAATGTCGTCTTTATCATTAACTAATTCAATGCGAGTGATATCTCCAGAAAGTGTTAGTAGGGAAAAGTCAACATCATCAACATCATCATCATTACAATTGACCTGCATACATACTCCTTCGCCTTTATTTAGTGATAAAACACAATCATCGTCTCAAGTAAATTTAGCCCCTATTTCACAAGCACCAAATATTTCCCAGTGTATATCATTAGCACAAATCCCATTAGATATAATGATGGTTCGAAGCGATCTACCAATATATAGTCAGAATAATAATATTCCCATTGCTGTCGGTACACAGCAGGGTCACACCGTTCAACGTTTACCATTGCAAGATATACCAATACAACAAAACATACAAAACACTTCTAAAAGTGTTAGTACGCCAGTTGTTTACAACAAGAATGGTTCTGTTAGAAAGCCAGTAGGAAGAAAGAAAGGTTCTCCGAATATATCGAAAAAATAATTTTTTTTTTTTAATTTTTTTATTCTCTTTTTTGTCTTAAATTTTTTAATTTAAATGCCAGGTAAATAATTAAAAATTAAACTTTTTTATTATATTTAATATTTTCTTTACCATAACTCTAATGTAGCATCTATAAAATAAACTCAATCAATATTTTTTAAAATTAAATTTTTTTAAGTTTAAAACCCCGAGTCTCTAATAGAGACATTTTTTGAAGCTCTGCTTTTCTATTTGAATTTCTATTATAAACGCTACGTTTTTAATATGTATCGACTATGTGACCCATAGGACTTTTAAAATAAAAAATTTAACATTGTGAGGTCTATGTTAATCCATGAACCAAATATCCTACTTATGGTATTAAAGCATGCGTCGCTAAACAAGAGGATACGGTATTTAATATGATTAGTTTGAATGGTATTATTTTATGTTATTTAATTAATTAATTAAAGAAAATATGGCAAGTTTTTTTTTCTATTTTACATATTTAGAAATAATTGCGTAATTAAATTTCAAATTTTAAGATGCTTGAGTATTAAGTTTTAATTAAACAACCTAATTTCAAAATTTCAAAAAGTTAGATAGAAAAAAAAACTTGCCATTTCGAAATTGATTTTTTTTTAAAGTTTTTTAAATTGAAAATTGAAAGAAAATTGTAACATAAATCTGGTGCAAAATTTCTTTGTCTACCAATTTTCTGACAAAATTGTTATTTAATTAAAATTGTTTAATAATTTTATTTATAGCCCACAGATTCTGAAATTACTGACGAGTTTATTTATAGGGAATGGAAGAAAATAGTAGATGAAAGGACAAATCTTATTAACAAAAAATTTTGATTTTTCTTAGTAGAAATTTATTTATAGCTCTGGGTCGTATTTGTATAAAAAGAAGATTATTTTAAAATTTTTGACTAAAATTTTAGAAGAAAATTTTTTTCTAATTGAATTGGAACAACCACTGGGTGTGCATCTCATGTAAATTGTCGCCAAGTGAGCTTTTTATGCTTCATTTCATTTTAGAAATAGAAATATTTAATTTTTTTTTACAGGAACCGAAATGGTATTATGAATTTCAAATACAAATTTTTTGATAAATTTAAAATTAAATTTAATACAAAAAGGCTCTTCAATATCGATACCCCAAATTTTGAATAAAATACCCCAAAATATTATATTTTCTCCCTAAATATTAAATAAAATTCCCCAATTATTAGATTTATACATAAAAAAAATTAATTAACACCAAATTAAATAAAAAAACACTAATTTTTATTTATTTACACTTTTTTGATTAAAACTTAACTTTTATTAAAAATTTAAGCCTAATTTAAAACAGAGTCCCCCAATTTTATATCTTTGAAACTTATTAATTAAAAAAAAAACAATTGAAAATAAAATAAAATGTCTAGTTCGGTCAGCATTTAAGAAAACCAATTTAATGATACAATATTTAAAATTTTTTAAAATTTAAAATTTTTAAATTTAAAAAAATTTTAAATTATGCTGACATTTTAAAATTTTTAAAATTAAAAATTTTTTAAATCTTTAAACATTAAATTTTTTTAAATTTTGAAACTTTGAAATTTTAAAATATTTTTTATTATGACAAAGAAACAAAATCGTGTGATCTATGCGGTGCGCATATGAAGAAAAGACGTTACTGGGCTTGTCCAAATAAATGCGGTAAAAAATAAATTTTTTTGTGGTAGAAATAAAAAAAAAGTTTTTTTTTAATACTTTTGGTTTTTTTCTAATTAATTTGATGTCAATGTGAAAAAAAAAGTGTCATTTTATTTTTTTAATTTTTTTTTCTTATTAATTGGTGTTATTCTAATAAAATTTGGGTAAAAAAATTAAATTTTGGGGTATTTTATTCAATATTTGGGGTACATGAAATAATTAAGTCATAAAAAAATATAAGCAACAAAGTGCAACATACTTAGTTGCACCTTTTAGCCTAAATTAAATTTTTATTTTTAAATAAATAATCTATTTAAATCTAATTAATTCTTTATTTTTTTTTCTATTTTTACATGAAAAAAAATATTTTAGATAAATTAGGTGCAACAAAGTATATTGCAATATTTTGCAGTTTTTTTTTAAAAACATTTTTCATTAACTTTAATTTTAATTAATCAAAAAATTAAGAATTTTTATCAATTTGTATTTGAAATTCACAATACCCTATTTTACTTTAAATTTTGTCTTTTTACATTTACAGTCCTTTTTAAAAATTTTTCAACACTTTTATAAACCTCACTTTTTGTTAAAGTAATTGTACAATTAAAACTACATTTAATTTTCACATGTAAGAAAATTTGATAAAATTTTATTAATTTCTTAAAATTTTAATCAAGTAAATCAAAGATTGTGAATAAAATATGGAAAAGCCTGGCACAAGTAGAGGTCCTAAAGCGGTGCCAGCAAAAAATAAAACTCCAGCGCCAGTTCAAATCACAGCTGAGCAACTTTTACGAGAGGCTAAAGAAAGACAACTTGAATATGTTCCACCACCACCTAGACAAAAGATCAGCGATCCAGAAGAACTTGCCGCATTTCGTTTGAAAAAACGAAAAGAATTCGAAGATAACATTAGGCGAAATCGTCTAAATCTATCTAACTGGATAAAATATGCTCAGTGGGAAGAGTCTCAAAAAGAAATTCAGAGAGCTAGGTCCATTTGGGAGCGTGCCTTGGATATTGACCACCGCGCAATACCACTTTGGCTTAAATATGCCGAAATGGAAATGAGATACAAACAGATAAACCATGCGCGAAATATTTTTGACCGAGCTCTTACAATCCTGCCGCGTGCCAACCAATTCTGGTACAAGTACACTTATATGGAAGAGATGCTTGGCAACATATCTGGATGCAGACAAATATTTGAGCGTTGGATGAAGTGGCATCCGGATGAACAAGCTTGGAATACTTACATCAAATTTGAATTGAGATATAAAGAGTTTGACAGGGCCAGAGAAATTTTTGAGCGTCTGGTCGAGACACATCCAATACCAAAAAATTGGCTCAGATATGCCAGGTTTGAGGAAACTCATGGAAACATGGATGCTGCAAGGGAAATATTTGAGCGTGCCATTCAGTTCTTAGGCGATGAGTATTTAGACGAAAAGCTTTATTTGGCTTTTGCCAGATTTGAAGAGCATCAAAAAGAACACGACAGAGCCACAGCAATTTACAAGTACGCCTTGGATAAGTTACCACAAGAAAAGAGAGAAGACATCTACAAGGCTTTTTCGATTCACGAGAAAAAGTATGGTGATCGTGGTGGAATTGAGGCCATCATTGGTAATAAACGAAAGATAAAATACGAAGAGGATTTGAAGGAAAATCCACTAGATTATGACACTTGGTTTGATTACCTTAGGCTTCTTGAAAGTGAAGAAGATGCTGAGAAAATAAGAGACGGATATGAAAAAGCTATAGCTCAAGTTCCACCAGTGATGGTAATTTTTTTTTGCCAGATTTTTTGGATAAAAATTATTTTTCATTAAATGTTACAGGAAAAATATTATTGGAGACGGTATATTTATTTGTGGATTAACTATGCGCTTTTTGAGGAGCTTAAAGCAATGGATTATGAAAAAACGCGAGATGTTTATTCTATGTGCACTAAATTGGTACCTCACAAAAAATTTACCTTTGCCAAAATTTGGTTGATGTATGCTAAATTTGAGATTAGACAAAAAAATTTGACCAATGCTAGAAAAATTTTGGTAAGTTGTTTTTTATTTTATACACAAATAAAAACAATTTTCTCTAGTAATATCTTAAGGTAAAAATATTTAGAATAGCCAAGGCAAAATTTTTATGTGAGAAAAGAAGATTGTGAAATAAAAAAAATGTGATTATAAAAAATAGTTAAATATATGATCGGAAAAAAGGATCATTTATATTTATGATCTTTTTGAGAGTAAACTTTTTTACTTAGTAACACTAGTGCAATTTTCTTTCTTTTTTTGATTTAACTCGAATTTAATTATTATTATTATTATTTATTTCAGTGAACGCCTTTAAGGCGATGTTAAAAAAATATTAAAAGAGAATAAATGAGATAAACAGTTTTAAAGAGATTAAAGACAAATATTTGAAATCATACTAAATTAAATTTTTATTTTTAAATCAATAATCTATTCAAATCTAATTAATTCTTTATTTTATTTTTCTATTTTTACATGAAAAAAAAATATTTTAGATAAATTAGATGCAACAAAGTATATTGCAATATTTTGCAGTTTTTTTTTCGAACATTTTTCATTAACTTTAATTTTAATTAATCAAGAAATGAAGAATTTTTGTTCAATTTGTATTTGAAATTCACAATACCCTATTGCAAAAAATGTTAATTAAACTAGTTTGGTTAAATATTAACTTGAATTTAATGTAATTTTTTGTATTTTTGCCAATGGGCCTTTGAACTTTTAAATAATAATATATGTGATCACACAATTTAAATTAAAAAAATCAAAAGTAATTTATTCAAGTTTTATGACTCCTACTTTTATGCACTTTTAATACCCCACTCATCTTTTAAATATTTTTCAATGTCCTTTCATTCAATCAACTCTAATTCTTCTTAATAAATATATGATATCCATTATCTGTTATTATTTATTTCAATTTATTTAAGCTACAGTACTACTGCGACAAATGTCTTTTTGCTAAATTACGTAAGATTACAAAAGTGATTTTACGTAAAATAACGTTAATTGACGTAAAATTGCTGCTTTTACCGTAAAATAAGTAAGGGCCAAATTTTCTTAATACATGAGTTAATTTTGGTAAAATAACAATGAAAAATAAATTTTTTGTAATTTATGAGAAAATGTAATTTAAAAAGTAATTTTACGTTAATTAACGTAAAATACTTTTTTTCATTATTTTTACTCATAAATTAAAAAAAAATAATTTATATGTTATCTTACCAAGATTGACTAGTAAATTCAAGAAATGTTGGCCTTTTATAGTTTTACTGCAAAATTAGAAAATTTACCAAAAAGAAACTTATCGTAGCAGTGCTGTATTAATCTGTGTAAAGCTATAAAGCTCATTCAAATTTTAAAAAAATATAAAGAAAATATCAAGAAAAATAACAAAAACCAAGTAGAATACATAATCGAATATTAAAAAAAAAATTTCGTTAAATTTATTATAGAATATTTTAGGAATATATAAAAAATATTTTACACATTTTTCCGAAAAAAAATTAAAAAAAAATAGGAAAAATTTAGCACAAATTAATTTTTTCTTAAATTTTAGTTTAGCCTTCCGAATGGTTATCTCAGATTTTTATATATTTAACATATACCATTCAATGTCTAAATTAATAAATAAATTTTTAAGCAAGAAATTATTTTTGCATTCAAAAACCTTTAAAAATTCTTTTTTTTAGTAATAATTGTAAAAATAAAAAATACAATCGCAAAAAAAAAATAGAGCATATTGAGTTCGTCTTCGACATTTTTTTTTAAATTCTGTGAAGTTGTTTATTTTAATTTAACCGAATCAATCGTTTATTTTTTGATAGGTCTTTTTGAGATTTGGAGTTTTTCATTCGAATAGTTTAAGAAAATAATTTAAATGGGCTCATTACATTACTGAAACGGGCTAATAATTATTTTTGACTCAATAATTAATTAATTATCGGATAAATTATTACTACTTTGGACTCATCTATTAATTTTAAAGGCCTGACTTGTACTTTTATTTTAGTGACTTTGACTTTAACTATGCAGCTTCATTAACAACCTGGAACGGCAAAAAATTCATGTTGTTCGAACTTTTTTAAAAAATTTTTAAAAATAAATTGAAAAGTCCTGCCTTAAACTTTTCCTTCAATTTCCTTCTTTTTTTAAAGCATTTTTCAAAAAAAAAATTAAATTCACTCTATTTCACTAAAGAGTTTGATTTGTTTACTTTTTTTGTATTTATAGACAAAAATTGACGTAAGATTAAAACTAGCAAGAAGTTTATAAAAATGTTATTTTTTTCAAATAAAAAAGGAAGTTATAATTTTTATTTAAAAAAAATAATTCTTTTATATATGTTATCGGAAAATTGTAAAACAAAAAATCTATAGAATTACGCTCTTCTACTTAAGTTTGCAAAAATGAATTAAAAAAGAAATTTCAAAAGTTGCTGATTTTTTTATTTATTCTCGTAATTTACAAGAATTTTTCCAGTAAATTACGATTTAGAGCCTCCTCCAATTTAGAGCTAATTTACTCTCGCTCTTATGTCTTTACCTACATTTCAGTAAAAACGCCCGCTTCAAAGCCTAGTTTATACAAGTAAATTTACAAAAAAACTTTGAAAAAAATTTTGAAAATCTATTATTTTTTATATTTTTTTTAACAATTTTACGCATTGACACGTAATTCTTTAAATTACGTTATCTCAAAATTTACTTTATTAAATTAACAACAATCAAAATTAAGATATCTTTTAAAATGTTTAATTTAAAAAAATAATTTTTTAAAAAAATTAAAGTTTCAATCAAAAAAAAGATATATTTTAAAATGTTTAAAATATAAAAATAAAATTAAAAAAAATAAAATTTTTAAAAAATTAAGGGTCAATCAAAAATAAGATATCTTTTAAAATGTTTAATTAAAAAAAATAATTTTTTAAAAAAATTAAAGTTTCAATCAAAAAAAAGATATATTTTAAAATGTTTAATATATAAAAATAAAATTAAAAATAATAAAATTTTTTAAAAATTAAGGGTCAATCAAAAATAAGATATCTTTTAAAATGTTTAATTAAAAAAAATAATTTTTTAAAAAAATTAAAGTTTCAATCAAAAAAAAGATATATTTTAAAATGTTTAATATATAAAAATAAAATTAAAAATAATAAAATTTTTTAAAAATTAAGGGTCAATAAAAAATAAGATATCTTTTAAAATGTTTAATTTAAAAAAATAATTTTTTAAAAAAATTAAAGTTTCAATCAAAAAAAAGATATATTTTAAAATGTTTAATTTAAAAAAATAATTTTTTAAAAAAATTAAAGTTTCAATCAAAAAAAAGATATATTTTAAAATGTTTAATATATAAAAATAAAATTAAAAATAATAAAATTTTTTAAAAATTAAGGGTCAATAAAAAATAAGATATCTTTTAAAATGTTTTATTTAAAAAAATAAAATTTAAAAAAAATTAAGGGCCAATCAATAGGAATGTGTCCTAAAGACAAACTTTTCAAAGGTTATATTGAGCTTGAAATAGAGCTTAGAGAATTTGATCGATGTCGCACACTTTATGAAAAATATCTGGAGTTCAATCCACAAAATTGTACAACATGGATTAAGTATGCAGAGTTGGAGTCCATTTTGGGTGATACTGAAAGGGCTAGAGCTATCTATGAACTGGCAGTCGAGCAGCCAATTCTAGACATGCCTGAAATAGTTTGGAAAGCTTATATTGACTTCGAAATCGACCAGGAAGAATATGATAAATGTCGCGAATTGTATAATAAACTTCTTTCAAAGACTCAGCATGTTAAAGTCTGGCTCAGCTATGCCCAATTCGAAACAAACAACCCTCAAAATGGTGAGCTGAACATAGAGAAAACAAGAAAGATTTATCGAAAAGCGTTTGATTCACTAAAAAATACACAGAATAGCAATGAGTCTCGTTTGATGATTTTGGAAACATGGAAAGAGTTTGAAATAAGTAATGAAAGTGATGAAGAAAAAATTAAACAAGTTGACAAACTGATGCCCAAACAGATTAAGAAACGAAGGAAAATTCAAGCTGAGGATGGAGTAATTATCTTGAGATTCTATCTAAATTGATTTAATTAAAAATTTTTAAACTAGACTGATGCTGGTTGGGAAGAATACATCGATTACATATTTCCAGATGACCAAGCTCAAAGTTCAAGTCTTAAGCTGTTGGAATTGGCCAAAAAATGGAAACAAACAAATCAAGAAAGCTAAAAAAATTTTGGGTTTTAGCTTTTTAAATGATATCAAAAGAAATTCAAGGAAAAATAAAATTTTTCAGCATAAATTGTATCAAATTTTTTTTGTAAATAAAATTTTTGCTCGACTACTGAATTTTTTAGTTAAAAGTCAAATTAAATCAACTAGAAAGTTTATAAGAGTGATTACCATCCATATATAAATAATTTAAAATTTTAAAATTAAAATGAAATTTTAGTAATTTTTCCCAATAAAATATTTTTTTTTATTTTTTTATGGAAATTTTGAGGAAAATACAATATTTAAGATTCTTATGTAATTTTTTAGAATCTAAAAAATTATTTTACGAATTTTTTAGTTATCTTTAACTAAAAGACAAAATGATATTTTGTCAATTAATATATATAAATGTCAATTAAAAAAGAAATATTTGTCAATTAAAACTAGATTATTCGTCAGTTATACAAGAGTCAATTTGAAAAATAAACGTCATTTAAATAAAAGTTTTGTCAATTATTTTTTATTTTTGTCAATTAAAAAAAAATTTTTGTCAAGTTAATTTAAATTTTTTTCGCACATTGTCACAGAAATTCTAACACAACTTTTTTCCTCTATCGCATGAGCCAACCTTATAGCCATTCTAAACAAATTTGTAAATAAAATTGGTTGCTACATTTCAACTTAAATTTGAAATTAAATTCCATGTAAGAGAAATTTAAAATAAATTTAAAATTGGATTTCGGATATGAGCTAAACTAGATGGTTGTGTTTGATCCAATTCAAGATTTGCAATATCCTTTTTTACGTATATTAGCTTATTTTTTTCTTCGATTAATAAAGATATTTATTTATTTTATTTATTTGTTTTCTGTACCGAGCTAGAGCTCCTTCAGAATAAGTTAAAAATTAAAAAAATGAAATAAAAATGAAATAAAATGAAATAAAAATAAAATTAAAGTTAATAAAATAAGATAAAAAAAAAAAAAAAGAATTAAAAAAGAAAGTAAATAAGCTAAATAAATGAAAATTAATAATATATAAAATTGGAAAAGATTGTTACATGTGGCTCATGTTTAAATAGTTCAAGTTTCAGGAAAAAAAGAAGAAATAGTAAGGTAGCAATTACACAATGGAGTTGGGTAGTCAATATATCTTGATTCGAAACCTTCTTTGTATTCCTTCACCAGTCTTACAACCAATGGAATAGAATGACTCAGTCCTGTCCCAACATATCTCTCACTCAATTCAAAAAGCCGATTCGAGACTGTTAGTAATTTTAGTTTATTAAAAGCCTCATGATGTACGATGTTGGAGGGAGTATCATATTTTAACTTAAGAATAGATCTGACTGCTGTATTCTGAATTGCTTGTAGTTTTTTGATATTATTTTCTGAAAATGAATTTAAGCAAGGAAAAGAATAGTCTAAAATTGATCCGACTAAAAATTTATATAAATTTCCGAGTGTGTTTTGATTAAGACCCCATTTTTTGTTTGACAATATCTTAATAAAATTTAGCCTTTTATTGCAGCGCTCTTTAATTTCATCTACCAGTATATTAAAGTTTAATTTAGAATCAAATTTAATACCAAGAAACTTGATTTCTTTTTGTCTCTCTATTCTGTTTCCATAAATTTTTAAGTTAAGATTATCACTCTCTTTTTTGTACCTAGAAAAGACTACTGAACACGACTTTTCAACTGATATCTTCATTTTCCACTTAATAAGCCATTGTTCTAGTTCGTTGAGGTATTTATTGATCTTATTTTCTAGGTTCCCCTTTTTGTTATAAATGAAGAATGTAACTAGATCATCTGCGAAAAGCAGAGAGTATTCATTATTTGTTTTGTTTCTTTTAGGGATGTCATTAATGTAAATACTAAATAAAAGAGGACTAATTACTGAGCCTTGAGGAACACCTGCAGTTATTTGATATTCTTCGCTCAAATGGTCATTCACATTTACCTTAAATGTCCTAGAGTCTAAAAAGGATTTTATCCAGTTAGTCAAGTAATGAGGTGGATTTATTTTAATCAATTTAAAAAGTAAACCTTCATGCCAAACCCTATCAAAGGCTTTAGAAATATCAAAAAAAAGGCCGCAAACTCTTTTTTTTCTATTAAATGATTCCACAATTTTTTGAATTAAGAAGAAAAGATTATCTGCTGTTCGCCGGTGTTTCCTAAATCCAGATTGCTCCTGGATAAGGAGTGAATTTTGCTCTAAAAAATTGTAAAATCTTGAATAAACTATGCGTTCCAGTAGCTTTCCTAAACAACTCGTTATACTAATTGGTCTATAATTTAAAGGATCTTGTAAAGTAGAGGCCTTTTTTTGAATCATAGTAATGTAAGATGTTTTCCACGCTTTCGGGACTCTACCTTCTCGAAGAGATAAATTAAAAAGTTCTATGATTTCTATTAATGAATTTCTAGGTAAGTTTTTTAAAAATAAATTATGAATTTGGTCAGGTCCTGATGCCGCTTCATTTTTTAATCTCTTTAAAGCCATAATTAATTCATTTAAGCAAATTGGATCATTAAAATTAGACTGGTTATAATTCCTAAAGAAAACAGAGTTAGAATTTAGTATTTCGATATCTTTCTCAGTATCAATTAAATCAGAATTAGGACTAAATATTGAAGTTAAGAGTTCTCCAAAGCATTTTCCCTTTTCTTCACTAGTTTTGAATTCCCTTTCATTTAAAATCAATTTAGGAATTAAATTTGATCCTTTTTTTGTTCTAAATTTATTTATTTTTTTCCAAAAAGGTCTACTTGTCAGTGGGTTTTTTCCCATCTTCTCAATAAAATCAAACCAATTTTGATTCCAGAATTTTTTTAAAGAGGCCTTTAACTCAGATGTAAGTTGATTAAATTTTTGCTTGAGCTTTTGACAGCGAGTTTTCTGGTAATTTCTTCTTACTTTCCTACGTTCTTTTATCAAATTAACAATGTTTGGCGGAAGACTCGTTTTGTAGATTTTCTGAGAAAGATATGGAATGCTTTTATGTGAAGCAGAAATAATTTTTTCTGTTATTTTATCATTTAGTTGATCTATTGTGAGGGAACTTTCAGTGACATTCACTATTTGAGAATTTAAAATCTCGCTGAATAATTGCCAGTTTGCTTTCTTATAGTTAAACTTTTTAGCTGCAGATTTATTTTCTAATTGATAGCCAATAGAAATCGATGCTTCGATTGGGAAATGGTCACTAGTCATGTCTTGACTATTTAAGACACTGAAGTCGATAATTTTGTCAATTAATGAAGATGAAACTAAAAAAAGGTCAAGAATTTCAAAGTAATTCTTATTAAAAATATTGAAAGTAGGATGCTTATCATTGATTACTGAAAAGTCTAACTCGTTGATTATTCTTTCTAATATTATCCCGTTTTCATTTTCCCCTACGCAGCCTATTTGCTTTGTTCTAGCGTTTAGATCACCACCTAAAATGTAGTTTCTACATGTTTTATTAACTGTTTTAAAAAACTCAAAGTTCAGAAGCACATTGGGTGGATTATAAAGACTAAATACAAACAATTCATTATTCTTTCCTAAGTTCATTTTTATACAAAGGAGTTCGGAATTGAATTCCTCGTAAGAAAAATCTTGTATAAATTCGATTCCTTCTTTAATTAAAATAGCTACTCCTCCTCCGTACTTGTTGCGTGGTTTTGTTAAGAACTGATAGCAATGAGACATATACTTATAGTACATATATTATTGACAATTATTAAATAGTTAATTGTCATTTATTTTTTTTTATTGACAAATATTTTTTTTTAAATGACAAAATCCTTACTTACAGCTTTAATATACAATAAATTAATTTAATTGACAATAATTTAATTTAATTGACAAATATTTATTTTAAGTTACAAATATTTAATATTATTGACAAGTTAGTATTGACGAAAATATAATTTACAAAAAAATTATTGACATTTCTCTAAATTAATTGACGGTTTCTCTCCCTGCCTAAATAAAATTGAAAATAAGTTTAAGAAATTAAGTAATCTCTACAAATCATTAATAGGCTCGATATTAGACTATTCATTTCCCTGTCTAAACTTATTTTCAGAATCAAACATAAAAAGAATTCAGGCTATTCAAAACTCAGCAGTTCGATTCATTCTTAAACTAAAATATGATACACCCTCCGCCATATTATATAATGAGGCCTTTGATAAACTAAAACTGTTAAAAGTCTCTAATCGACTTTTTGAGTTGGCTGAGAGATATGTTGGAGTAGGACTGAGCCATTCTGTTCCATTAGTAACCAGACTGGTCGAGGAGTACACGAAGGGTTTCGAATCAAGATTCATCGAATACCCGACTCCACTGTGTAATTGCTACCTAACTATTTCTTCTCATTTTTCTGAAACTTCAACTCTGTAAACATGTATCATATCTATCATACTCGATTTTACTTTATTTTTTAATCTATAAGATCTTTTTTCCTGATTTATAATATATAAAAATATCCTATTTACCTATATGTATTTTCAACTTTCATTTTTTTAGCTTATTTACTTTTTTTTTAATTCTTTTTTTTTTTTATCTCATTTTATTTACTTTAATTTTATTTTTATTTTATTTTTTTTTTTTTTTTTTTTTTTAACTTATTCTGAAGGAGCTCTAGCTCGGTACAGAAAACAAATAAATAAATAAATAAAATAATAGTTTCAAATTAATTTTCACCACATCTTATTAATAATAATTAGAAAATGTTTTAAAAAAAGCAAAAAATCCTAAAAAATGACAATAAAAAGTACAATTTTTAGATGACTTAATATTACCTGTATTTCCAAAATTATTAATTTAGTGTCAGACAAAATGTTTTGTTTATTTATTTTATCGTTCAAAATTTTATTTCAAATTAATAATGTCTATTTTTTTTATTTTTGTGTTCAAAATTATTAACAAAAAGTTTAAAATAAAAAAATTGATAAAAATAATCCAAAAAAAATTATAACAAAAACTATTTCTATTGTTTTTCAAGTGCCTTCTTTGCTTTTGATACTTTACCAGCTTTCTTTTTCGGTTCAATAGCTACTTTTACAATAGCTACCACTTAATTAATTGTGCTTTATTGCCTTGGTACGATAATTTGTACTCACGGCATTTTTCTTTTAAGTCGTTAACATAAAAGGTTGAGTTGTACATTTTGACAATAAAAAAGATTTTTTGCTAGTAATTAAGAACAATATTTGCAAAAGAAAAAAAATTGAAGCTGAATAAATTTATTTGATTAAAAAAAAATTTGGAGGAAAAATTAATAGTTTTAAGCATGTGATTAAATTAACAAAATTTGCAAAAAAAATATTTTTTTGCTTAATTGACAAGTTTATTTTTCTGACATTAAAATAAAAAAAATAAGCAATAAAAAAAGTTTTTGGAAACACAGGTAATGAACAGCCTTTTTAAATTGGCATAACTTTTTTAAATTTTTGATTCTATTCAAGATTAATTTCATTTGACTTTTGTGGAAAGAATGAACAATTTTATTAATATCTTATTTAAAAAAATCTTTTAGGGAATATTTCTGATCTTAAATAATTATAGAAAATTTTTGTTCGATTTAAAGTTAATAAAAAAAATAAAGCAAGTTGAAAAAAAAATATAACAAAAAATAAAAAATATTGCACATTTATTAGAATTGAACAATTCAAAAATTAATAAGAATTAAATAGATTATTGATTTGATTTACAAATAAAGAGAATAAAAACATTATTTCAGACAAAAAAGGAACAGCAAAATATGTTAACTTTAATTTTAATTTATCAAAAAATGAATAATTTTTGTTCAATTTGTGTTTAAAATTCACATTACCTCAAAAGTATACTTATTCTAATGCAAAAACTTTGCAAACTTTTTTGCAGACATATTTTTCCGGATTAAGCAAATTTGCTTAATTTTCAAGCATTTAAAGAACCAAAATATTTCTTAAAGTAAAAAATCTATTTAAGCTTTGAAAAAAAAATTATTCAAAAGTGAACTAGATTTCATTATCTATGCAAGGTAAGGTTCCGCTTATTCAAAAAGTCCACACTATCTCCAGTATCGAAAATCTACAAAACGGTATGGTGTGTTGAGAAAAAAAATGGGGTTAATGGTATTTTGGAGGACTGATTTCGTGAAAAAAAGTGAAAAAAGTGTCAATTTTTATTAAAAATTGACACTTTTTTATTTTTAATATTATAATCAATATTTAGTTATTTCAGACAAATATTTTAGATATCAAATATTGTAAAAAATAATAAACACAATTAGTGTATATACATTGATAAAAAAAATATAAAAAAATTAAATAAAAATTAAGCATTAAATTTTTTTTATAATTCAGAATTAACTTCACAAATCAATAGCTGATTTTCAATATACAGTAAATATTCGGTAAAAGAAGTATCTGTTTAAGCATCTGTTTAAAAAATTGATAAAAAATTTGACATAAAAATTATCAAATCATTTCATCTTATTTGTTTGTAATTTAACTTTACCTCCTAAACAACATCCTACCCTTTTAATCAAAGGAACCAAAAATCCTTAACTAGTTTAATTTCAATTGTTCCAAGACGACTTGATTTTAATTAAATTTTTTTTTACTTTTTTATAATTTGAATGATAAATTTGCCTTTTTTTAATAAAATATTATCACAAAATATCCTATCTTTTAATTTCCCAGATAAGACACTTTTTCGGTCAACAGACATTATCTATTTAGGAGAATTATCGGTATAAGAGACAACAAAAATTTTTTTTGTTCTCTTAAACCGAATTTTTACTGTATTTTAAAATCATTATTATATTTAATAATTTTTATTTTTTAAAATTTCGCTAAGTTTTGATATTTTAATCGGATCTTATACAATTTTTAATAAATTTCTTTTCTTCAGAAAAAAATTTCTCACAACTTCACTCTTCCTACAAAAAATTAATTTTAAAGTGTTTTTTAAAAAAATTATTAGTTATAAAAAATTTAAATAAATCTTGAAGCATCTATAACAGATCCAAACAAAATAATTTCAGAAAATGGAATTACAGTAAAAAATTAAAATTTTTGTAAAAAAAAAATTGTTATCTTTATTTAATCGATTAATTTAGTTATTATTTTGAAAATAAAATGGTGTATTTTTTCGTCTTTTAATGAAAATTTACATTTTAAAATAATAAATGGGAGTTACTTTTGTAATCTTATTATATTGAAATTAAAACGATTTTAGCAAATATAGGATATTTAGTTTGTTGTTGTTTAAAAAAAAATCTTTAATTTTTTTATACAAATAAGAAAATAACTTATTTTAAAAAGATAAACATCTTATATAATTTACTTATTTCCTTAATTGATTTTTATTATAATAATTCGAAAAAAAATTATCAAAACACATTATTATTTTAACATCTAAGATATTAAAAGTCTTTAAAAGGAAATTTCCATTTTTTTTTAATTTTGACTTAATTCTATCATTTTCTTAGGCATTTTAAAAAGTATTCTTTAAATTCATTCACATTTTAGATAAAGAATTTTATTATTTTTAAAAATTTTAAAAAAGAAATGGTTTATTAACAAAAAAATACTTATTCTAAAATAGAACTTATTTTCAGCATTATAAAAGCCAATTATCACCTACTTAAAAAATTTAAAGCCTTTTGTTTTTTAATTGATTTTAAATATTTTTTAAAAGACTGTTAAATATTTTTAGGTAAAAAAAAATTAATTTACTATATTCTTAAATATATTTTGTTTTATAAAAAATTTATCTTCTTTTAAGAAAGTCATTTTTTTATTTTTAATAAAAAATAAATAAATTTAAAGATTTTTATTTTAAATAATTAAAAAAACGAAAAAATACACCAAATTAATTTTAAAAAAAATTTAACTTAATGATCATTTGATTATTAATTTTTCTTTGTCTAAATAGAGATAAATTTAAATCTAGATATTCAGTGTAAAAGAGTTGATAAATTTAGAAAAAAAAAAGAAAATGTTAATTTACCAAAAGAATTAAACCTTAGATTTCCTGGAGTATAAAATTTATTGCTGTTTCTTCAATTATATGGTTTGTTTAGAGATTCGTTCATAATAAGTTGAGTTTTAAGTGGAAGAGGCGATTCTGGGTTCTTTAAAATCTTATAAGAAAAACAGCAAAGCTTAGTGATCAGCCTGTGTTGAAATCCGTATAGACCTAGAATTTCAAGATTATTATTAATTGTATTGAAATCATTAGAATAATTAACTTGGGCCTTTGAAGTGAATCAATTTGAAAAGTGAAATAAAATATGAGTTGGATAGAGATTGAATAGCTGGTTTGGAGAAATAGATGGCAAGTGATAAACAATAATCAAAGTGGGGCAAGATAAACGTTTTAAAAAAATTGCATTTTGACTGGTTTTGAAAGAAAGAATAATTGCTTTATTGAGTTTAGCTTTTTATTAATAGTAACTTTTAGATTGCTAACGCGACTATTAAAATTTAATTTATTACAGACTTGGGATACTGACAGTATTATACTGATCAGTATCAGTATATTTCAGTATTCAGTATTACTGATACTGTTACTGATACTGATCGTTAAAATATTGCTACTGACTGGAGCTGATAATCAGTATTTCAGTATAACTGGAAAATACTGAAAATTAGAAAAAAAATTTAAAAATGTCAAATTAATTTTGAAACATAATTTTTTTTTTTTGTTTCATCAATTTACATGTTTATGTAAAATGGATATAATTTTTTTAAAAACAAACAAAAATAAAAGGGGCGGTTAATAGAAAATTTGAACTTATTTTTTTTCATTAAGAAAAATGGCGACAAGTAGTCAGTTGAGAACAAAAGAAATTGCTTTTTATTTTTTTAAAGATTTGCATTTTGAAATAAGTAGTAATAAAAATGAAGGGACATGTTTACTTTGTGTTAATGTTAAAAACCCTGTGCATACTGATTCTAAAGGCAACTACGGTAACTTCAAAAAACACCTTGAACAGAAGCATGGGAAAATATATTTAAAAAAGTTGGCTGATATGACCACACATAGTACTAACCTAATAAATCAAAAATTAAGTTTTCAGAATTCGCCACGTAAAATGTACGATCACGGGAGTCAAACGCAAAAAGAATTTAAAAACGCTGTTATTAAAAACTTAATCATTGGCTGTGGCCTTCCCGTTTCAATTGTTGAAAGAGAAGATCGAAGTCGATTCACATACAATAACCTTTCAAATTTAATGTTCTTAAAATGTAATAAGGATTACCTATAAAAATAAAAATTCTATTTTTCTTTGTTAAATTTAAAAAAAATTTTAAAATAAGTCCGATATAAACTTTATTTGTTTGTTTTTGTATTTTTATCTGAATGGTCACAAAATTGACAAAAAGACCGAAATATATTTTGTTATATAAAATATATAAATATATAAAATTAAAATTTTTTTTTAAAAACATGATTTTATACTGATAGCCTTAATACTGGTACTGGCTGATTTCGATACTGAATTTCATCCTCAATACTGAATACTGACTGATACTGAAGGCCTCAATACTGATGCTGACTGATACTGATTGGGCTTAATACTGTTACTGACTGATACTGATTTTTCTTATACTGTTCCCAAGTCTGATTTATTATCTATTATAAATTAATTTAAACAAAAATTTAGCTTGATGATCATTTGATGATTCTGTAATGTAATGTTTGAATAGTGAGTTCACGACTCAATCTAAACACATTTTCTCTGATCATATAGTTGTTGTCAGCATACCATATTTGCTGTTTCATATCGGTTTATTATCTTAAAAAATTGAATTAAGTCTCCTCTGTAATTCACCCCACAGGATCTATTATGTAAAATATTTAAGGATCTTTTGACTCAAATAAAAATTTCAAAAATATTTTGTTTTTATTTAATATTTTTAAGGCATCTTTTTCATAAATGGAAACGCTTCCAATCTATGATTACAATGACTATAAGCATTAATTAAGTAGCATAAAATTGACCTAAGTACCATAGCAATCATAAAATAAAAGACTTTTTCAAAACTCGGGTACTTCAGCGTTTTAATTTCTTTAAAATCCTAAAACTATTTGATACTTAATTAAAAGAAAAAAAAAATATATAATAAATGTAGTTGTAATCGATTCGATACCGCGAAAAAATATTCAACAAAATTTATTTTTATTTCAAAACTTGGTTACATTATTAACCGACTATGAAAATCTATTAATCGTTGTCTTTTTTTGTTGCCTAGCAACACGCAACTAATTCTAGCAAATATTTTTTGCATTCAAAAAAAAATGCAATTTTTGTTCTGAATTAAAATAAAAGTCTAACTAATTTCTTATGTTTTTACTTAATATTCAATCTTAAAAGAACAATGACTGCACCCAAAGCTTTTTTATGCAGCCTTGACGGAACTCACAATTTTCCGATCACACAACGGATCACTACCATAGGAAGAGAAAACTGTGATATCATTATAGTAACTTTAATTTTTACAAATAAATAAATAAAAAAAAATTCCAATTTTTTTAATTCAAACAGAATACTGGAAACATTGACATCCAGCATGCACTAATTGAGTTTATCGAGGACGAAAACTGCTATCTTCTCCAAGATTTAAATTCATCCAGCGGAACTTTTGTCAATGACTGCAGGATCCAGAACGCCACTGTCAGATTGGTAGAACAAGATACCATAAAGTTTGGATTAAATGGCAACCCATTCCAATTTATAGTCCAGTCTCAATTTATTGTACATTTTTTAAAAAATTTAAAAATTAAAAAAAAATTTTCTCCAAAATTTTAGGCTGTTCCGAACATTTCTCTAGCAGGGGTTAACCGTTCATCCAACCAGTCTCTTCAAGTGATCACCCAAACACTTCCATCCCGAGGCAATCGAAATTCTGTCAATCAGCAAACTAGTGGAGTTCTACTCAGCAATCAATATCCCAATGGTTCTTTAATAACTATCAACAATCAGACCCAACCTTATACCATTTGTCCAGTTGCAAGCGGAACGAAGCCACCAGCTTCGCTCCGATCCCGGCCCATCACAGCTAACATAGACACTAGACCAAGAGCAAGTTCCTGGGTCAAGGGACACACAAATAGTTTTAATGCTGGTTCTGGTGATAATTTCGACTCAGAGACCTATAGAGTGGTATATATAATTGATATCAATTGATGTTGTTCGGATTTTGAAATTTTTTTAAAGGATGATAACGAAGTGAGTTCCAGGGTGGTTCAATTGGAACGGGAACTCAAAATAAAATCAATAGAAATCAGGGATTTGAGAGAAAAAGTTGCTTTCTACAAAAACCAGAGTGGTCAGGGTTCAACAAATGAGCTGGATCAGATCAAACGTGATAAATCAATTGCCGTGGGACTTGTGAATACAATGCAAAAAGATTTGTCTAATAAAGTAGTTTTTTTTGCTTAATATTTTTTTTTCACCAAAAAGTTGGCGATTTAGTATTTTTTAACTAAAATTACTGAAACTTTAACTAAAATTACTAAAAAAAAATTTTTTCCTAAATTTGCATAACTGATATTATTCCTATTAATTTTTCTAAATCGCATTAAAATTATAAATTAAACATATTTATACTTTAAAAAAACTAAAAATTTGCAGATAGACGTTAAAGTCGACTTTGAGCATTTTGTTAAGCCAGTGAAGTATGTTTTGTACAATTAGAATTTATTTTTGAATTATAACAATATTTGGACAATTAAGAATATTATGATGTGAATTTTGATTAAAAATGTGAGTTCTGTAATCTGGTTTCTAATTAAGATCTCAATAATTATTTGCTTACTACAATTCGGTTCCAATTCGGCACTTAATTTTTATAACGGATAAACAAAAAATTTTAAATAAGTTAAATAAAAAATTAATTTTTTTTTTAAATTTAATTAAATATTGAAAAAATTAGAATCAAACTTGATTTTTAAAATTAATTCACATTATTAAATAAATTAATTAATTTTATGAAATGTTAGTCATTTTTATATTGATCTAGAAAAATCGGTGAAAAATCAGTAATTTTAGTTAATGAATTAGCACACGCCCAAAAAATTTACCATTAAACAACAAAAGTTTATCTTTTATAAAAAATCATCTTTAAATAAAGTTCAATTTATCAGTCTAATAAACATTGGTGCTACAATAACTGAATTTTACTATATTTTAAAATACTTTACGTAAAATATCGTAAAATTACGAAAGAAAAATTAAGTAAATTTACGGTATTTTTCGTAAAATATTTTAAAATACAGTTATCATAGCACCACTGTATATGTTTATTTACAAAATGTTGTTTTTTAAATTTTAATTTCTATTCTTTTCGTACCAGTCTTTTGCCTTTGGTTTTCTACCACGCTTTTTTTCAAAACCAATATTTTTAAAACAGATTTTTATTAGTTTTGTTTTTGGAAAAAAGTCTGAACAAGTCAAAGTGTGACTTGGACTTGAAAAGTTTTTTCTTAAATTTCGAGTCTTGACTTGTTTCAAAAATTTCAAAATTACAAGTCAAAATTTTGACTTATTTAAATAATAGAATTAGAATATATAAAAAAATTTTAAGTCTTGAATTTTTTTATTCAGGAAAAAATAAAATTATTTATCTAAATTTTTATTCAATGTAAAAAATGAAACATGATTTTTTACACAATTCACATAATCGTTATATTCTTTCTAAGTGAATTAATGAATAAAAAATATATTTATGCTTAAACAAAAATTTTAGAAATAAATTAAATACAATGATCTTCAAGATATAAAAAAATTTATTACTTGTAATTTTAAAATTTTTGAAACAAGTCAAAATCTTGACTTATGACTTTAGACTTTTATACAAGCCTGGTCTTAAACAATATATTTGAAAAATTTTCCAAATAATTTCTACTTTTATCAAATTTTTCAAATATTATTAAATAATTTTTGCATGTACAGGTGCTAAATTGACATTTATTTAGCTTTATTAAACTCTACCCTCTTTTTACATCTTTTTAGAACATTAAATTGATCAAAATCAAAGTTTAATTTTTTATAACTTTCGAATTTAATAATTTTATAAACGTTTTTTGGAGCAATAGTGACTTTTTATATTTAAAAGAAATGTTTTAATATTGAAAAATTTTTCCTTTGTTAAATTTTTTTTTTTTTCATGCATATAAATATATTTTTTTTGGTGAAAAAAAATACAATGAAAAAGAAATTAATTAAGTTTAAAAGGACTCTACAATAAGTAAATTGGCTCGGGAAATTGAAGGCTATAAGAGAGAAGCAAAAGATAAGGATACAACAATTAGAGAGCTTGGCGAGCAATTAAAACTAGCCACGGATAATAGATTGGTCGAAGAAGAAGCTGAAAAAAAAGAGAAAGAATTGGTTTTGTTGAGGAAAAAAATCAAAGCAACAGAGGAGAAAATTGTTGATTTGACTAATCAAGTTGTTAGAATTAAGAAAGAATTGGAAGAGTCAGAGAGAAAATCAGGAGATTTTGCCAAAACTGAAAAGAGTTTAAAAGACGAATTGGAGTTGGTGAGAGGACAATATTTAGACATGCAGCGTTCGGAGAGAACTGTACGAATGGACTTGGAACAACTTAAAAGAGCTGTAAGTTATCAATTTTCATCCAATTCAAAACTTATATTCTATCTGAATTTTTAATTACTAAAAAAGAGAGTAAATATTATTTATACACGAATTTTATTTTTTTCATACATAATTTTTTTTTACTCACACACGCATAGTAATTTTTTTATATACAGTAAAATTCCTCAAAATGAACATCCTCAAATGTGAACACCCCCGTAAGTGAACGCAAATTCTTTGCGACCGACCAAAATGAACCTTTTAACATGGGCCAAAATCCCTCTAATGTGAACATCCTCAAATGTGAACATTCGGTATGTGAACACTAAAAAATGGGAAAAAGTGAACAAAAAAAATGAAAACCAAAATTTATTTACTGTCATTTTCAATAATTTTTTTAATAATATTTACATAAAAGTATACAAAATACATATAAAATTAATTTTTTTACATTTCAGATTTATACATTTCAGTAATCTCATTTTTTTGTTTGAGAATTTTATTTACTGCACCAAGCGATAAGTCGAATTCTTTTGCTAAACTACGCTGTGAACTTTTCGTGGATTCGGCTTTTAATAAAAGTTTATACTTATCTTCCAAAGTTAATTTTTGGTATTGAATTAGCTTTGAAGTAGACATTTTTGAAATTTATTTTTGAAATGATTTTTGTTTTATTATTCAATACAATTTTTATTTACATGCATTATCTGTGTGTTTTAATTATTATTATAATTTAAAAATAAACTTAACATTTTTTTGGTTGAATGAAAATCTCGTAAATGTGAACTGTTCACTTTTACGAGATCGTCCTCGAATGTGAACACCCCCGTAAGTGAACAAAATTTGACCGCGACGGCCGGTGTTCACATTTGAGGGATTTTACTGTATATATTTATAATATTTAATTTATACACCCAAAAATAATGTTTCATGCATCATTTTTCATTAGATTGTATTCAAGAAATGCTCGAGGAAAAGTGTCAATATATTTGTCATCTAAATTTAAAATTAGTTAACGAGCCTAAAGTAACTACAGAGATCAAAAAGGAGGCAACTGAGATTAGTGATAAAAATTTGAAAAAGCTAAAAGAAAATTTATATATTTTGACTATAAATCGATCAAAATTTCAAGTTAACACAGATACTGTTTCATGCCAATGTGCCGAATATTTAGATAAGGCTGTGTGTTGCCATTTAGTATTTTTGGCTCACAAACTGGGTTTTAATATAGGCGATTATAAACCGGATGGACAATTTTTAACTTTAAAGAAACGCGGCCGTCCCCGCTTAGCTCCAAAAGCATTAAAAAAAGACTAATTTTGAACTAATTTTTTTATTTTTTTTAAAACTAAAATTAAATATTTTGTGTATTTTTTATCTTTTTTGTGTGTACATTTCATTAAAAAATTGTGTATAAATAAAATTATTTTTTGATGTGTATGAAAAAATTATTATGCGTGTATATCTTGTAAAAATGGTGTATAAAAATATTTTTATCGTGTATAAATAATTATGACCCTAAAAAAGAAATCTTAAAATTATATAATAATTTAATTTTTTTAGAAAAATTACGCCAGTCTTGGCAATGAAAACAGTAATTAGGAAAACATAAAAGAAATTGTTACGATATAAAAAAATTTATTTAATACTTTTGGTATTTTTCTAATTGATTTGGTGTCAATGTGAAAAAAAAAGTGTCATTTTATTTTTTATTTTTTTTTCTTATTAAATGGTGTAATTCTTAAAAAATTGGGGTAAAAAATTAAATTTTGGTTTATTTTATTCAATTTTTGTGGTATATAAAATAAATAAATCTTTAAAACTTCTCATGGAAATGAAAGAAAATAAAACAGCTGTTGTTTGACTCAAAGTTAAAGCTTTAAAAAACTCAAAATCTATTTATTTTAAATACTTTTAAAATGCATAAAATTTCACAGATATCTGCAAAGATTTAGCAGACTTCTTCAATGGCCAAGTTAAAAAAAATTTAAAGAATTTTTAAATGATTCTTTAAAAGTCTTTGTAATTTGAGGATTCATTCTTTAAAGAGAATAATTAAAAAAGTATTAAATTTCTCTAAATTATTGTTTTATTATTTTTTTTTCTAATTGGTGAGCTCTTAATCAATTTCAAACAAATTTTTTGCATTGTAAAATTATCAGATATCAATTTTTAATTAAATAAATTGAATTTTAGTTAGATTCGACAATAAAATATAATAAATAATAAATTTGAACCATTCTTTATTAGATTAAACATGGTACATTTTTATGCTTGTTTTATATTATTTAAAAAGAGCTGAACAATAAATTAGTTTTTTTTTTTTTATATCCGAGACGCAAAAAAGTTAATAACTTATGCAAAATAAAGCAAAATTATATTTATGATGAAAATATTTTTCTATGAATATTTTTCAGGTTGTCAACGAATCTTTTAATTGTTGTTATTTTAAAATTATTTACTATTTAGAAACTTTAAATTATTTTTGTTATTTTTTTGTCTTCGTTCTACGATACCTTAAAAGACTATAGCTGAATAAATTATTTGAAAACACTCAAAAACATTTTTAAAAAGGTGAATAAAAATGATAAGCTTTTAAAGTCCATTTGCCAGAATTTATTTGGAATGAATTTTTTAATTTAATGAAATATCTTCGCAAAGGAAATATCACTTTGGTAACCAGCATTGGCCATTATTTGGTCAACAAGGATATATGTGAGTAATATTTTAACAAATTTTTAGATTGAATTCATTACGTGGCCAATAAATTTATTTTGTGACTGAATTTTATATTAGGTTACAAGTATTAATAATTGGGTCCACATTCTCAACATACATTAAAATCTTTTTAACATACTTAAAAATATTCATAGCATACAAAATTTTAGTATCAACATACAAGCATTAATAACATACATAAATGCTTAACAACATATAAAATTTTTAACATACATGCACTAAGCAATAAATTTGAAAAGTCTTTTGAAATATGTCAGAAATGTGTGAACTCTCTATTTGAGGTTTTTATAAAATCTGGCGATTTTAAGTGCCCCCCAGCAGAATGTGTCCCCTTCCTAATCCTCTCCCCCATTTTTTAATTTTTTTTTAATGATTTTCATTCATTTTGGTAGGTCCTAATACCCCCTTATATTCTTTTGGAAAATTAAAAAAATTAAAACCAAAATTTATTTTGGATTTTTATAAAGTTTTTTAAATATATATTAAATCATTTAAATTAAGCAGATTTTAATTTTTGAATTTTAAATTTTTTAAATTTTAAATTTTTGAATTTTAAATTTTTGAATTTTAAATTTTTGAATTTTTTAAATTTTTTAAATTGAAATATGTATTTAAATTGTAAATGACTTAATTTTTTTTAAATTAATTAAAATTTGATTAAAATAATGAATAAAATTTTGATTTCGAGCTTTTCAATCTTTAATTGAGCCATTGAAATGGAAAGTGTATTTCTCAGCTTTCTGTATGTTTTTAAGTTATCTTGTATGTTGATCAGTTTTTTGTATGTTTATTAGGTAAAGTATGTTGTGATTAAACGAATGTATGCTAAAAAGATTTAAAGTATGCTAAGAAGATTTTTAAGTATGTTGAAACAACAATCCCTTAATAATTGGGTGATCATCAGACATGTCCGTAAGTCATAAAGTCGAAGTCAAGTCCCGAACTTAGCTTAAATTTTTTTTTAAAATTAAGTCGTTTGAGTTGACTTTTAAATTTTGACATGTGAAGAGAAATTTTAGTTTAAACTATAAACACTAAAAACTTAATTTTGAATTTATAACGATCTAAATCTTTAAGGCTGTATTTTTTTTTGCTAATATTTTAAAGCAATGTTCATAAATAAAACAAAATTCATAAGTCAAGTCAATTGACTTAACTTCAAAAAAGCAATTTTAAGTCATTGACTTCACTAAAAAGTGACTTAAGAATGACTTAAATTTCTGACTTACGCACAAGCCTAGTGACCACTATTACTAATTTGGTGACAAATAAAATTTTACTAAAATAAAATAATAAATTGATTTTATTAATTTTTATTTATATAATTTTTTAAAATTCAAAGTCAAATTTAAGTTAAATATAAAGCCAAATGGCGAATTAATCTTTAAAATTCATAAAATTGCTTTTGATTATCACCTACATATAAAAATACTACATCCATTTAAAATATTTTTTTATGAATAAAAAACTTTTTTGATTAAAATAAAACCCTCTGTTAATATAAAACTAAACACGCTTAGAATATTTAACTTTGAGAAACTTTATTTATTCTCCAAACTTTCATTCATTAATTCTGCAAAATATAACTATTTATCTTCTTACATTCTTGAACTTTTATGCCTTAATATTAAAACTACCACCACTTCAAGAACTAAGAGTTTTCTAGTAGACCTCAAAGACCTAACTCAATCTTTCCAAACCGACATAAACTCAATTAAGACTGACCCAATCAAATTTAGACCCTTGATAAAACAACAACAATACTCAAATGATGGAATATCTGATTCAATCAAAACTTGCTTAGATAATTTTAAATCTAAGCATTACAAAAAAATTTTACTCATTCTGACAAAAAGCTTTTGATTTAAAATGAACTCATTCACATTTGTCCAAATTTTCAATCTATCTTTTTTCAAAAAACTTTTTATTTCTCTTTTTGTACTTTTCACAAATTTTTCTATGTACTTTCATATAATTATTTAATTAACTATTTTTCTTTATATATATTTTTTTTTTTCTAATTTTACTTCTCCTTGACTGGAGGTTAATTTCAAATAAATAAATAAATAAATAAAACCTCTGTTAATTCAGTAAAACTCTTTGCATATAAAAAAATCTTTTTTGTCATAAGAATTATCTCTTAATAATGTTTATTTCTTAATAATAGAATTTATTCAGCGAATTCTATAAGGCTTGAAAGTGAATCTGATAGTAGTTTTGTTGAAAGACTGGACCTTCCCAGAGAAACTTAAGAGCGTGAAAAATTAGTGAAAAAAACGTCAGATTTGGTTAAAAAGTTGTATACCAAGGGTAATAAATAAAAAAAAGCTTTTTATGAAAGTTTACCGAATACTACCAGGACATCTGTTTTCAACTATATTGAAGGATTGAAAATTAATTCTCTTTAAATAACCGATTTCTTAATTAAACAGTAAAAGTTAAAAGTTACCGAACATTTTCACATCCTGCACTTAGAATATGCAATTTTTTCTACGTTAATTAATTAAGCACTCTGTCTTTATTTTATCTATATACCTTTGTTCATATATAATTCTTCTTCTTCTTCTTCTATCTTCTACTCCCAGTGGAGCATAAGGCGTCCACACGTCCCCTCCATTCTACCCTATCTTTAGCGACAATTTCTGCTTGTCCCCATGTGAGTTTCATCTCTCTCAGATCTCTTTCAACTGTTCTCCTCCAGGTTAACTTTGGTCTTCCAGCATTTCTCTTTCCTTGAGGTGTCCAAAATAGTGCAACTCTAGGAATTCTGTCTGTTGACATTCTAAGAACATGACCAAGCCACTTAAGTCGTCTTCTGCGTATAATGCTTCGGATTGACTCGGACCTTGATCTGTTGTACAGCTCCTCATTTGTGATAACTTTCGGATAGAAGATTCTTAAAATTTTTCGTAGACAATTGTTATGGAATACTTCGATCTTTTGAAGATCACTGTCAGTCATTCTCCAGCATTCAGATCCATATAACAATACAGATTTGACCAGACTACTTTAAAGATGCAATTTAGTCCTAAGTCGAAGGAATGAAGATTTCCAGTTCATATATAATTAATTCCTAAAAAAATTTTTTTAGAAAGCAATTATATAAATAAAAATTTATTTATTTGAAAAGTTGTTACTTTAATTTTTTTATTTTATTATTTTTATTCAAACTTTTTAATTTTGTAATAAAAAATCCTAAGCTCGGTAAAAATAATATATTGAAATATTTTATTTTGATTTAAATCCTATTAACTAAACAAGCAGATCATTTTCTAATAAAAACTTCACTTTAAAAAAAAATAAATTATGTATTAAATTCATATAAAATTTTCGAAAATTTCACGTAAAAATCAATATCAACGTTTATTAACGTTTTTTTCACGTTAGACATTATCACTGGGTTCAACCAATTGCTCTAGAGCTAGATAAAGAGTTGGATAAAGATAAAGACGTTGAGTGGATTGGGATTTAGAAGCCATTTTCAAGAATTAAAACTCTAATATTTTTTTTAAGACAAGATATTTTAATTATTTTTTCGAGCTCAAAAATTATTTTTACATAGAATAGTTTCTCTAAATAAAGTCGTTTGACACAATTAAATTTATTTTAAATAGGTAAGAGTAAATTTTTACATGTAATGTCTAGTCAATGATAAAAAAAGTAATGGCAAATATTTTTTACTTTAATTAATTTTTTAGTTAATTCTCTATTCATGTATTTACCACATAGATCACATAAAATAGTATACTTTTATCACTTAAACTTTTTTTGATCAAATCTGTTTTTAAATTCGGAGTACTTTTTTTGCTAATTTTCCATTTTATAATAAATTTTTTGGCTTTTAAAAAAATCTAAATAAATAAAAAGAAAAAGTTAAAAAAAAAACTTGAGAAAACCAAGTTCAAAAAGCAAATTTCTGATCAGGGTTCTCTTTTTATTCCATCTCTTTTTATTTTTGGTATATTGGCTGGATTCTATTTAAAAAATATAAATTAGGTAATTATATAATATAATTAGTAGCAACTTCAGATATTGGAAACTTTGACTATTTTTCACAAAGTTGTATAATTTTTTTGTTAAATCGGTCCGTAAAAATGTTTTAATTATTTTTTTGAAACTTCTGTTCACCTATTAAAGGGTACTTTAATTGTATTTAACTCTCAATAGAATACGACTAAAAGATAAAAATAAATTTCCATACTTTCCTGTCAAGATGTGAAAATGATTAAAAGTAAAAGGTGGAAATTTAATTAACAAATTATTTAGATCATTTAATTTAAGTCAGGATACAGGGTCCAAAAATAATAATTCAGATATCAGAGACAAGTTTTGATTAATTTTTAATTTATAAAAAAATTTGAATTTTTTTAAGTTCGACAAGTTCCGCAATTTTATCATTCAAACCATTTATTCTACCCCTGGCATAACTCAGCCCACAGATTCTGAAGTCACTGATGAGTTTATTTCTAGTGAATGGAAAAAAATAGTTGATGAAAGGACAAATCTTATTAACGAAATTGATTCATTGAAAACTCAGCTTTCCAATAGTGAAGAATCAAGTTCTCATTTAATCAAAAATCTTAGCGACTTGGACACTATTTTAAAGCAGATTGAATCGAATTTGGTTACAAATGGAAGAAGAGGAGCTTCGTTGGAGGCAGAAGTCAAAAAATTAGATGAACTTGAGCTCCATCCGTCATTATTGGAGCTCAAACATTCAATTTTAAGTCTTTATAATAACGAAAAAGGCTGGCAAAGTGATTTGGAAGAAACTTTCAAATCATCATTTGAACTTGATATGGAAAATTCTGACAGTAATTTTGGGGGGAGCATATCAAAATATAGACTTCTTTTTTTATATAGACATAGACTTAAAAAAATATAGACAAATTTATAAAGACTCATTAATAATGCAGAATAAAAGGACCTAGAACAGAGACTAATAAAATGTAGAACACATTCTATATAGATTATTGTTATATTCATTTTAAAAAATTAATAATAATAACGTGGTCAATGTGAAGAAAAGACTGTCATACTGGAAGAATTAGAAGGTTTTCTAGCAAAAATTACAGAAATTTTGATAAAAAACTGAGTCAGAGGGAATGGCGCTTATATTAATTATATTATTTTTAAATATAAAATCAAAAATTTTATTTTTATTCATATTTTTATATTATTTTATGAATTAAAAACTTTTTTAAATCGAATTAAAACTTTAAAAAAATGTCATCATGCTTCTATATAGAAAAGATAGTCTACATAATTAATTCGACATTAAAGTCTACGTCTATATTATTTATTTATTTAATTAAAGTTTAAATCCCATCAACAAATTGAAATAAAAATTAATAGAAAATTAAATTAAATATTATATGTATCTATAAAGACAGTCTATGTTATTTTTATTTATTTTATTTATTAAGTAAATTCTGGTCGAGCCAAGCTCCTTCAGAAAAAAAAAATAATAAAAAGTTACTGTTAGTTTTACATATTTTGAATACATGGTCAGTTAACAAATGTTAATAATTAGTTGTTGAGTAGTGAAGGAGATAGAAGTTTTCAAGTATTAAGCAAGGTAAGGAAAAAATTCATCAATTAAGAGGTTTAAACCACACAATGGTGTTGCAAGATTGCATATTTCTTTAGGGCTAATTACAGCTATATATTCTGTTACTAGTCTAGTTACCAGAGGTACTGAGTTTTTTAGACCACACCTGATATAATTCTCACTGAGATCAAAAAGACGATTGTCTATCCTATGAGTTTTTAGTTTATTTAAGGCTAGATGAAAGAGTTGTTCTAGGGGAGTGTCCATTTTCACTTTCAATATTGAACGAATAGCTGTATTTTGAATAACTTGAAGTTTCCTATTAGACTCATTTGAAAGTAGATTTAAGCATGGAAATGAGTAGTCAATGATTGATCCGATTACGGTTTTATAAAGTGTACCTAGAGTGTACTGACTAAGTCCCCAGCTTTTGTTTGATAATATTTTAATTAAGTTTAATCTTGAGTTACATTTCTCCTTTATTTCATCAATGTAGTTCTTAAAGGAAAGTTTATTGTCCAAAATTATACCCAAGAATTTAATTGTATTGGTACACGGGAGATTATGGTTAAATAAATTCAGTTTTAGGCTAAGTTTTTTTTTGCTTTTAGAGAAAATTGTGTACGAGGATTTGGTCACTGAAACATTCATTTTCCATTTTATTAGCCATGGTGCTAATTCCTTTATTGAGGCTTGAATATTACCAGGTTTTTTGTATATGAAGAAAGTTACAAGATCGTCTGCAAAGAGCAAAGAGTAACTGTGGTAAGATTTGTCCCTCTTCGGAATATCGTTAATATATAACGTATTTGCTCACTCATAGTGACATGTCACTATAGGCGAAAGCCTGGCAATAGTGACATGTCATAAATTATCGAACACTGGTTTTCATTTTCGATTTGTGACATGTCATAAAACCCGAATATAGACAAAAAATAGCTTTTTTTTTAATTTTTAGTACCTATATTTATGACATGTCATAAATTTTTTCAAATTTCAGAAATTAAAAGGGGGGACCCTTATCGAAAAAAATGAAAAAAAAAAATTTTCTTAAATTAAAATTCCAATATATAGATTTTTATGTGCTGATTCAGAATAATATAGGTTTTGTATTTTTGGATCAACAATACTAAAGTTATAACAAAAAAGATAATTTTTGAAAATTTAGGAAAATTCTTAAAAATGACATTTTTCCCATTTTTCAGGGTATATGAATAATAAAAATAAAATAAATAAATAAATAAATAAGCTAAATTTGAAAAATTTTTGAAAAAATTTTTTTTTTCATTTTTTAATGATAGTCCCCCTTTGGAGCGTTTTTTGGTAATTTTTGAAGGGCTGTATCTCTGGATTCTGAAGAGATATATTTAAATCCGAGGTCTATTTTTCTTAATTAGCTCAAGATCTACAAAATTCACTGTCGATCTTGTAATCGGATAATTTCAATTTTCGAGGTATGATACCCTGAAAAATGGGAAAAATGTCATTTTTAAGAATTTTCCTAAATTTTCAAAAATTATCTTTTTTGTTATAACTTTAGTATTGTTGATCCAAAAAATACAAAACCTATATTATTCTGAATAAGCACATAAAAATCTATATATTGGAATTTTAATTTAAGAAAAATTTTTTTTTTCATTTTTTTCGATAAGGGTCCCCCCTTTTAATTTCTGAAATTTGAAAAAATTTATGACATGTCATAAATATAGGTACTAAAAATTAAAAAAAAAGCTATTTTTTGTCTATATTCGGGTTTTATGACATGTCACAAATCGAAAATGAAAACCAGTGTTCGATAATTTATGACATGTCACTATTGCCAGGCTTTCGCCTATAGTGACATGTCACTATGAGTGAGCAAATACGTTATACTGAAAAGTAAGGGGCTAATTACTGAACCCTGAGGAACACCAGCCTTGATATAAAACAATTTACTTAAGAAGCCATTCAGATTAACTTGAAATTGCATAAGACGAAGAAATTAGATGACCCACTGTATTATATATTTAGGAATATTTAACTTTAATAATTAGATAAGCCCATCGTGCCATACACGATCAAAAGCTTTGGAAATAACAGGGAAGACACTACAAACACTTTTTTTGAGCATAAAGCATTCACTGACTTTTTGAATTAAAAAGAACAAGTTATCGGCTGTTCTTCTGTTTCTACTTTTCTACTGAATGCTCCTTGAATATGATGGAATTCTCCTCTAAGAACTTTTCTTGCCTTTTGGTGACTATTCTTTCTAAAATTTTTCCAAGGCAGCTCGTAATGCTTATAGGCCTGTAATTGTTAGGGTCGGTAGAGAAGCCTTCCTTTTTTGGGATCATCATAATACAGGCTGTTTTCCATTTTTTAGGGACTTTACCGAGAGTTAAACTTTGGTTAAATAGGGTTAGTAAATCATTTAACATTTTATATTGTTAGAGATTTTATCAAGGATATTTCGTTTGTCTTTTGGATGGCCCTTTTTAGCTCCGATAAAGATGGTCAAAGTTTGGTGGCTCATTGGACTTTAGAAATTCGGAGATTCTTTCTGCGACTTCACTATCAAAGCAATTATTCTTAAGATTATTTAGGACAAAAGTCGTATTATGATTTTCTATATTATGATATAGTGCCATTTGGGCTTTTGAATTGTGTTAAGTTTAAATTTTGTTTTGTTTTTTAGCTAATCGCGTATTACTTTTGGTGGTGCAACAAAAATTTGATGCTTTAAAAAGAGAAAAAGAAGAACTTCAGTCGAAAATAGAAGAGATTCAAGCCGAAAAAGAAAAGAGCTTGCAAGAGCAAATTGATTTAAAAAATCAGGAATTGGCACTAAAACAATCCGAATTTGAGAATGAATTGAATTCAAAAATTGAACTAGAAATTGAAAAATTAAATAAAGAACATCAAGAGATTTTAGAGTCAATTAAAAATGAATCAGCTTCTCAAATTGACCAAGTTAATCAGGTAAATTTAAGTTCTGTCTCACATTTTTCTATTTATTTGGTTTTTAACTTTTGGAAAAAAAAATTTTTTTTTCAAAAGTTAAAAATTGAGATAATTGGCTCCACACAATTAAAAAACTGTTCCCCACAAACTAAAAGCTTTTCACCACAAACCAAAAACTTTTTAACACAAATCACTACAAAACACAATTTTTTTGTGCTGAATACAAAAAAAAATAAATATTTCATATTTAACAAAATAACTGGTTAACACAAAATTTTAATGGTGATAAAATATTTGATGAATTTTTTATATAATTTATCCAAATAGTGTTTATAAAATTATATTTAAAAAAATTAAATATCAAATTAATAAAAAAAAATTTAAATCTATTTTAAGTAAAACCAGCTTATTTTGGAGGACCTTTTTTAGGTTTATTAACAAATTCGTCGTTTTCAAGTAGCTTATTTAGGGCTAACTGGTAACAAATTTGTTATTTTATACAATTTTATTAATATTTAGTGGCAGTTTTTAATAGATATTAAAAAAATTTTTGCTAAGAATTTTGTTTTTTTATATTTGTGAAGAGCAGTTTTTGTCTTAGTCAAGTTATTTTTGTGCTGAAAATTTTTTCTTTGTGGGGAAAAGTTTTTGATTTGTGGTTGACAGTTTTTTGTTTGTGGGGACTAGGTAGACCCTTAAAAATTTATGTTATTTTGTATCGAATTCACGAAGTTAGAAATATTTATTTTAAAAATTTTTATTTAATGATTTCATTTTTAAGGAAAAATCCTCTCTTTTGAGCCAAATAGAAAATTTAACAGCCGAAATGGAAAAATTGAAGAATGATTTAGAAATTGCACAAGCTCAAGATGAATTGGTAAACTTTCTTTTTTTTTAAAAAAATGATTTTTTTTTGATAATTATCTTGAAAAAAATTGCATGATCACTCTTAAATCCAAAAATATGGAATTATTAATATGGCAAAAATATAACAAACAAATAATTAAAAATGCCAAAGCTTAAGTTCTGAAGGACTAAAACATGTTCTGTAAATAGCAACTGATAATACTACCAATATACTGATTTTGCAAAACTCTGCAATAAATCTGCAAAATTAAGAAAATTGTGAATTCGGGATAAAATATTATTTCATAAATCCAACTCAGCTATAGTAGAGAGTGTATCAGTTGCTGCAAGTTACAGAAAATGTTTTGGTCCATCAGAACTTAAGCTTTGGCATTTTTAATATTTTTTTTTGTTTTTTGAACCAAAATTTACAATGCCAAAGACATTTATAAAAATTATTAGTTTTTAATTTAATTTAATTTATATATATAAGTAAATTAAAAAAATGTATTTTAAAAAATAAATAGTTAGGTAAAAAAAACATTGCTAAGTAAATTAGAAATAACTTAAAAATGTCTTTAGTCTTATCAGAGCTTGCATTGCTTTGGCTGGACGACCACGTTTAATTTTTCTCTGTTTGGAACATCTCTTATACAAAGGTTTATCGTCATCATTTTGACTCATGCAATTATTTTTGCACCAAAATACAAGTTCTCCAAGGCTTAATATTTTTGCAACTTTTTTATGTTTGATTTTTTCTAAAAGAGAAAAATAATATCGAATTTTTTGGAAATTTCATGTTTTGTTCTCTTGGTAGCTCTAGAATAGCATTAGATATGATGGTTGAAAAATTCAACTTTTTTGGCTATTACTTTGGATGTCATTTTTTTGTCACTATTGTCTAAATGTGTATCCTTATTCACTGATTCATAAACATTAATTGTCGCTCAAACAATGCAAGTATAATTTGTTTTTCCCCGAATTTTGGTAGTTTACATCGATAATAACCTTTCTGACCATAAGCACAGAAAGTGCTGTAACCACTACCCCAAACTGTTTAATCTATTGATCTTCTTTTGTTTCAAGACCATTTTTAAATATTTTCTAGATACTTAGATCGAATAGATTTTTGTTTTTTTTAATATTTTTAGACATCATTTTCACCATTTCTTGCATCACTCTAAATGATATAATCAGATAAAACCCAATTAGCTTTATAACTTTTGCTAACTAAAACATTTTTTTTTGATTTAATAATAATTTAATTTTTATTAATAAATTAAATTAGTAATATATTCACTCTTATTTATTTGATCGATGACTCAATGAATTAAATAACTATAAGAGACCCTCAATTACTTCCTTCCTGCTTTAATATATCATTTTTATCAAATAGCTTAGCACTTTTATTTTTTTACATAGCGTTATGAATTTTAACACTTAGCATTTAAAATGATTTATCTGCCATTTTTATTTTTTAACTTATTTTTCTTTATTTATTTTTATCTAAAATTTTTTTATTTTTTACCTAGAATTTAAATGCATGCCTTTTACTTTCAGACCCCTAAATCAAATGATTATTGTAGCTCTTTAATAAAAAAATGCAAAAAAGATTGTTTTTGAAAATGATTCAAATCTTGTATTAAATTAAAATTAAATTTTTTTTTTTAAACTTTTTTTTATTTTTTATTTTAATGCACAAATAATTTTTCTTATTCGTCTTATAAATTGTAAAACAACATATTATTTACGGTGGACTGAAAAGAAGGACTTTCTGAGCTCCATTCTGAGCTGACCCGAATCTGTTTTACATTTTTAAACAATAAATAATTTAATTTAATTTGTATTACCGTAACCGCTTGATTAAAACTCCAGGAATAAAACTGTAGTTCCTTCTTTATACTATTGGAGTTAAGACAATACCCGACATGTTATAATATATTTTAATTAAAATTCTGGAGTAAAGGAGAATTTAATATTTTAAGCCATTTACAAAGGCTAAAATTCAGCTTTATTCCAGGAGTAAAGGCTGAAAAATAACGGACATTTTTAAAAAATTGTGGAGTTAATTTTGAAAATCATTAAAGTCAAATTTAGCTTTTTTTCTAATTTCAAAAAAAAAAGTTCGGTTATATTCCAATATGAAAAACTGAGTGTTTTAAAAATTATTTAAAAAATCGCTTAAGCTAAAAATTGAAAAATGATAAATGAAGAAGACATAGGTGTTACTGATGCTCTAGAAGACGATAAAAAAAGAAAAAACAAATAAACAACAATCAAAATATTAGAAATCAAAATAAATCAACTGCACCTGCTGCAGCGTGGAATTCGATTGTAAATGGTTTGGTAATTGCAAAAAAAAGAGCGCGAAAACCTTTGCCAAGAGACGAAAATGGCAAAATTATTCGAAAAATAAATTAAAAATTTTTTGATATACTTTGACAAAACTTTAATTAAATATGGAATCAAACCGAACTTTTTTTTTTGAAATTAGAAAAAAAGCTAAATTTGACTTTAATGATTTTCAAAATTAACTCCACAATTTTTCAAAAATGTCCGTTATTTTTCAGCCTTTACTCCTGGAATAAAGCTTAATTTTAGCCTTTGTAAATGGCTTAAAATATTAAATTCTCCTTTACTCCAGAATTTTAATTAAAATATATTATAACATGTCGGGTATTGTCTTAACTCCAATAGTATAAAGAAGGAACTACAGTTTTATTCCTGGAGTTTTAATCAAGCGGTTACGGTAAATGATTAATTAATTTATCAATATTTTTACTTGAAGCATGACATAAAACAAAAGTTGTCTAGCAGTGAATCTGAGCTAAAAGAAAAGGAAGAAAACTTTAAAACCAAAATTGACGAATTGACTCTTAAGTTGGTTCAAACCGAGGAAAATTACAAGTAAATTTTTGTCAAAATTTTTTATTACAAAGCCAACTAAATATTTTAAAATAGTAAAGAATTAGCTGGCTACAGGGAGCAAATAAAACAGTATTCATTGACCATTGTAAATTTTGAGAAGGAAGTAAAGCGTCTGCATGAAAAGGAAGTTGAATATTTGACCAAAATAGAAAATCTAGACAAAAAATTGAAAGACTCTTTGTTTAACAAAAAACCACCTACACCAAAACCATCGTCACCTGTAAATACATCATCGTCACTTACCATTGAAATTACATCTCTGAATCGTCAATTAGACTTGATCAAAAATGAAAACCAAGTTTACAAAATCCGTCTGGCTGAACAAGACGAACTGATAAAAACGCTCAGAAGAGACTTGACCGGTGCATCGGCCAAATTGTCTGACATTCACGGTGAAATGACCGAAAAGCAAAAAAGAGAACTAGAACGCAATAAACTTTTGGTTGTGGAACAGCAGCGCGAGTTGAGCGACAATCGCGCCCAAATGGCAAAGTTAAGTGAAATTGTAGACAAGCAAACAAGACAACTAGATGCCTTGAGAGTCGAGCTAAACAAATCCAAATCTTTGGTGGAAAAGTACAAGCACATGTCTGATGAGAATGGAACATTGGCTGTGGAGCTTAAGTCTAAGTTGGACAAAGTGGAAAATCAATTGGAGCAGTTCGAGGATATTAAAAAACACGAGGGAAAGATTACTAATGAGTTGACAGCAGTGGGCGCTCAGTGTAAGGGTGAGCGACATGACCAAGTGATTCAAAGACAGCGAGAGGCATTGAATGAGTTGAGACAAAGAGTTAAAATTTTGGAACAGTCTCGACCATCTGTACCAAATAGTGAAGTTCAAATGCAGCAGCACATTATGCTTTTGAAAAAACAATTGGCTGAGGTTCGTGCCAGTCAAGCATTGACTGAAGATATTGTAAAACAGGCCAATATGGCCAGAGGAAATGATCCTTCATTTTTGGTCCTTGAGGAAAAAACTGCTCATTTTGAAACTCAGACAGCGCTGGATGTCAGCGAAGAATCGGTTAGTGGAAAAAATAAGAATTTTTTTAATTAATTTTGAATTTTTTAAATTAATTTTTAATTTTTTTTTATTAATTTTGAATTTTTCAAATTAACTTTGAATTTTTTAAAATTAATTATTAATTTTTTTAATTAATTTTTAATTTTTTAAAATTAATTATTAATTTTTTTAATTAATTTTTAATTTTTTTTAATTAATTATTATTTTTTTTAATTAATTATTAATTTTTTTAAATTAATTATTAATTTTTTTAATTAATTATTAATTTTTTTAATTAATTATTAATTTTTTAAATTAATATTGAATTTTTCTAATTAATTTTGAAATTTTTTAAATTAATATTGAATTTTTCTAATTAATTTTGAAATTTTTTAAATTAATATTGAATTTTTCTAATTAATTTTGAAATTTTTTAAATTAATTTTGAATTTTTTAAATTAATTATTAATTTTTTAATTAATTATTAATTTTTTAAATTAATTTTGAATTTTTTTTTATTAATTTTTAATTTTTCTAATTAATTTTGAATTTTTCTAATTAATTTTGAATTTTTTAAATTAATTTTGAATTTTTTAAATTAATTTTGAATTTTTTAAATTAATTTTGAATTTTTTAAATTAATTTTGAATTTTTTTTTATTAATTTTGAATTTTTCTAATTAATTTTGAATTTTCTAATTAATTTTGAATTTTTTTTAATTAATTTTGAATTTTTTAAATTAATTTTGAATTTTTTTAAATTAATTTTGAATTTTTTAAATTAATTTTGAATTTTTTAAATTAATATTGAATTTTTCTAATTAATTTTGAAATTTTTTAAATTAATTTTGAATTTTTTAAATTAATTTTGAATTTTTTGTTAGTACCTGACTTTATTGAGAACCATATCTGCCATTTTGGATTTTACTGAATTGGACGGGCTAAGATCAATGGCCAACTTGTCTCCAGATGAAAGACAAAAATTACTTTCCGAAAGAACCAAATCAACAGAGGCGATTTGCGTCAAAGTTAAAGTAATTTTAATTTTATAGTTTAAAAAAATTTTTGTCCAAAAATAATTGATAATTGATTTTTTTAATTCTTATCTTTTTTTTAAATCGAAAGAAATCCTATCTAAATTTAATTAGTCAATTTAATTGGTTTTGTATAATTCCATTCAAAGAAATAAAAAAAATTAAATTAAATTAAAGGTTAAATTTAAATTTGTATTCGATTTAGTATTTAAAAATTTTTTTGATTTAATTCTAATAACATTTGTAAAAAAAATTTGTATATTTAAGATAATTGAGAAGTTAATCAAATTTCGATTTTTAACAAAAAATTTTACTGATTTTAAATATTAAATTAAAAAAATTATTTCGATTTAGATGATAAAAAATAAACCGAAAATTGAATATTGAGCTTATTTTAAATTTTTTAATTAAAAAAAAATAGATAGTGTTCTTTTTTTGCCTTCCAGAAATCAGAAAGATTTTTATTGTAGAAGGTTTTCTAATTAAATAGAAAATCTTCAATTACTTTTTTAATTTTTATATTTGCTCTTCTGATCAATCCCAGTCAAAAAAATAAAAAAAGTATTAGATTTTTTATTTAATTAAATTTTTAAAATAAATCAAATCTGTTTTTAAATTTAGCCACTTTGAAATTCAAATACGTAAATTAAATATATCATTATATCTTATTATATTTATTTTGTTTAAATTCTTTTTTTTAAATCCCTAAATATTGTTCAAAAACATGTTCAATTTCAACTCTAATTTACTAGTTTTTATTAAAGATACATTTAATCGACTTCATTAATTATTAAAATAATCTCCAAAAAATTTTGATAACTAAATTTTAATAATTTTTGAGTCCTCAAATTGTTTAACTGATCTCCTAATTAAATAATAATGATAGCAGAAATTAATGTTTTGATCTCCAAGTTTTATTTTTTATTTTTTGAAAAGTAAATATGATTTAAAAAAATAAAAAAATGAAAATTTGATTTATTTTATTTTAGGTGATCTCGTCAACCATCGATAATTTTTAAATTTTTAATTTAGGAAATAATAGAAAGACTGGAACGAAAAGACTCAATCATTAAAGATTATGAGCTGGATTTGGCCAAGCTTAGACAAATTGAGTTTTTGCTAAAGAAAAAATCCGAACAATTGGACGAAATACAGGTAATTTGAAGTTAAAAATCGAAGCATTGTGAATTTTAGTATAAAAATTTGAAATTTTTTTTATTGTAAAAAGTGAAAAAAGTTCTGTTTAAATGAAAAATGAATCACTCAAAATTATTTTCTTTAGAAACTAAAAATATGGCTGCATGCTTAAAAAAGAATTATTTGAAATTTTTAAAAATCATTATCAAAAAAATCAAAAAAGCAAATTAATTGTACAGTATTGGTAAAAAATGAGAGAACCGCGAGATTTTTTTAAACACTTCATTAAAAAGAACAAAAGAGACGAAAAAGAAAAAAATATTCCACAAACAAATTATATATTCGAAAAATGCGGGTTTTAATTGATATAATATATCTCTTTAATGTGTAAATCCCCCTTTATTTTTAAGCATTTATTAATTCTCCGTGGCATTGAGCCAACCAGATTCTCGGTTACACTTTTCGGTACGTTTTCTAAGAATTCTGGCACGATTCTTTTTATTCATCCAAGGATCGAGGTCCTACTTTTGCAAGCTCTTTGTCTAACCAATTCACAAATTTTCAATGCAGTTTAAATCTGGACTGTTAGCTGGCCACTTGAGACACTCTATTTTTTGATCGGCTTACCATTCAACTACTTTTTTGGCTCTATGGAATGGTGCATTGTCTTGCTGAAAAATGAATGGCTGGTTTTGGCGCAACTTCCGCATCGATTCAATCAAGTTATTATTTAAAATTTCGATGTATCTGGTTGTATTTAATCTCCCGTCAAATACGCAATGAATCCCAAGTCCATAATAACTCATACAGCACCATATTTCTATTGAACCACTTCCTTGTTTAGTTTGCATAATGATACAATCTTGATTGTATTTCTCTGCCGTGGTCCTACGAATACAAATTCGATTTTTGCGGTTGTCGACTTCAATGTTCATCTCATCACTGAAAAGAACTTGTCTCCATTTTGACCATGGCCATGATTTAACCATCTTACAAAACGTTTTTCTATCCTTAATATGCTTTGTTGAAAGTCGAGGTTTATTGACAGCGATTTTCCATTCGAGTTTATTTGCCAATAATCTTTTCCTGACTAAAGATGATGATGCTGTCTTTCCATTCGACAGTTTCCATTGATTTGCTAAGACATGGGACGGTTCGGTCCAATTTCTTTAACCAAACGGACCAGATTTCTATCATCCTCCGCAGTAGATATTCGTGGCCTGCCTGGTCTAGGACGATCTTTGTATGAGTTTGTTTCATTGTAACGGTCAATAATTCTTTTAATGCACGATTTTGACCTATTCAACTCTCTTCCGATAGCTGCAAATGATTTTCCTTGTTGGCACATGGTAACAGCCTTGATTCTGTCATCAAGGGTAACTGATGTACGATTTCTGTTTTCGGAAGGCATTTTTTCAGAAATTTTTTTTTCAAACCGACTAATTTTTTTTTTGGTTGTAAAATAATGTCATCTCTGCTTATATACAAAATTTCATCAGGATTGGATGAGAAATACAAAAAAGGAATAGTAGAATTCACATCGTTCTCATAATTTTTACCACAAAATTTTAAGTAAAAAAAAGGAAAAGTTTTTTTCAATCTCATGTAAAAGGGATTTTTATTAACCAGCCAGGGAATGTTGACTTATTCAAAAGCTGGAATGAAGTTTTTTTTAGTAAAAAAAAATTATTTCAAATTGTTGATCCATCTGAAAAGGAAGGTTTTTTAAATTTAAAATATAAAAAATTTTCATGCGGTTTTCATATTTTTTACCAATACTGTATTACAAATAAATTTGCATGTCAAAATTAGTGTCAAATTTAAAAAAAAATTATAAAATAATCAAGTTATTTAGTCAATTGATAAACTTGCAATTTTCTACAATTAATTTTTTCAATTTTTAGAAATTTAATTTTAATTAAAGCTTTGTAAGGTCTAAAAACTCAAAATTTTGTTAACCCTTATACCCCAAATTTTGGACTCACCCATTAAGTGCGATAGGTTAATAGGGTAAGATCTAAAGGAACTAGTATGGTTAACTCCATTTACCCAGAAATAACCCGATTAACCTTTTTGCAAAATGTGTTGGCCTTTTACCCTGATTTTATGTTTTTTTTGTTAAATATTTTTAAAAATTCTTAAAGAATATTAATTTAAAAAAATCATTTCTTTTTATAGTTTCTTAGTTGAGATATTTAAAGGGGTTATTCAAAGAATGAAATGGGATCATACGGGTTAATTTTTTGGTAAAATTCTGTGAGTTTATGACATAACCAAACCTCTTATCTTTTAGAATTTATCGTTTAGCCCCTTAGAGTAACCCTTATAGATTTTTTGACTAAGAAACATTATTGATTATAAATATTATTTAATTTTTTTTAAAATTTCAAATAAATAATTAATTTGAATTTCAACCATTAAGCCAAATTAATTTTTTTACAAAAATAATATCAAATAGACAATTTGAAGTCTACGATCATAAATAAAAGGGTAAACTCAGAAATATCAAAATGCATATTGCAGAGTGAACACCATCGAAACGATGCTATTTTTAGTGGATAATTTTTGCAGACTTTTGCAAATTTTACCTTAAGATTTAACAAAATATGTTAAAACAAAAAATTTAACTTTGCACTGGTTCTATTAATTACAATTTATTTAATAAATTAAGCTTGATTTGATCATATTGTGCATCAAAATTGATGATAAACTTCTGTAGAATTGCTATTTTGATTTTTTTTAAATAATTTTTAAACAATTTGGGCCGATCAAAGATTACCCCTTCAACACAGTGGTTGAGAAAAAAATTCAATAAATAAAAAAGAGAGCTTTTAAAAAAAAATATTGGGATTTTACAGGAAATGAATTTTTGTGGTAAATTGTTTACATAACTTTCTGATCCAGTTTAAATTTTTATAATTAAAAACTTGTATTAAATTTCACAATGTCGATATGACAGAAGCTGAAAAAGTAAATTAACTATTTAGATGTATTCGAGAAACAAAGAAGATGAAATAGAATTCTTAAAAGAGTCACTCAAAAATACCAAGTCAGATTTAGAACGCGAAAAATTGCTTAATTCCGCAATCAAACAAAAAAAAGTATTCTTCTTAAAATTTCTAATTTAATTTTGATTTATTTTTTTAATATTTGAATTGTTAATTTAGCCGGTTGATTCGGTTCAGCATCTTACAGAAAGAGTGAGAAGAGAATCAACAGATCGATTACATCACCATTGTGTTCCAAATGACCACAAGTCAGGTCCAATTAAAAAAGCTGCAACTGAGAGGATAAAACGAAAAGAATATGAACTAAAAACTCTCAAAGATGAACTAAAAGTCAAGAATGAGGAATTGACTAATTTAACTAATAGATTGACTATAGTCGAAAAAGGCGCAAATTATAATTAGGAAAATGTTCAAGAAGAAAATGTGGGAACAAACTCATTCCATGAATTCAATAATTTCGATTTTTTAATTTTTTGATAATTGTGGCCATTTTGAATTTTTTTAAAAAATTTGATCGAATTTATAAATAAAATTTAAAAATTTATTTTCAATCTTTAGTTTTATGCTTTTTTATTTTTCACATTCTACTTACATTGAGACAATTATAAATGCTGAATAATCGTCGTAGAAGAATAAAATTAAAAAAAAAAACTCCAGAAAAATAATTTTTTTTATTTCAGATTTTAAATCAAAATAATTTTTATTTTTTCATTTTAATTGTGTAAATTTATTTTTTTTAAAAACATCCATGAATAATTAATTAGTAAGGAACTCGAGATTGGGAAGTTGATCGTTTTAAAGAGCTTAAATACACTTATTGATTTTAAAGTACTTTCAAAAATAATGGCCAAAATTTGAAAAAAAAAAATATATTTGATTAAAAAATCGCGATTTAACCTGACGATTTTTTTGGTTTGTTTAAAAAATAATTTAATCAATAGATTATTTTTAAAATGTTTTTTATTGCTTTTATTCTCAGGCTGTTATTCTTATCATTAGATATATTAATTGGTATTGTGAATTTCAAATATAAATTGAACATTTTTTCATTTTTTATTAAAGTTGATAAAAAATATTAAAAAAAATACTGAAAAATACTTTGTCGCACTCTTTTTACCTAAAATAATTTTTCTCATGTAAAAGATGGCAAAAAATAAAGAATCAATAAGATGTAAAAAAATTATTGATTTTATTTACTAAAAAAAAAATAAAATTAAAATTTTATTTTAAGTAAAAAAGGTATTTTGCAGTATTTTTTATCAAATTTAATTTTAAAAAATTAAAAAATTAAAAATTTTTGTTCAATTTGTATTTGAAATTCATAAAACCATATTTATTCTTGATATTAATCTCAGAGCTCAATGAAATAGAAGTATTTATTTCCAATCTACATACCATCCATCAATTAAAAAAGACAAATGAAAATTATTTGAACTTCAATCTATTAGTCTATTAAAAGCCTAATAAAGAAAACTTATGGCGGAGACAATCTTATTAACTCTGAAAAATATTTCGTCTTGATATATTGATTTCTCTCTTTATGCTAGAGCTATATTTCAAATTTATAAGCCAAAATGAAAAAAAGGTTTTACATCAAATTCGGATTTCAAACCCAGAATCACTAACAAACATTGAAATTTTTCTGTTCGAGCATAGGCTCCTTCAGATAAAAAAAAAAAAAAAAAAAATAAATAAAATAAAATAAAATAAAATAAAATTAAATAAAATAATTAAAACAGTTTAAAAACTTTTAAATTTTAAATAAGTTATTTTTTCATTTATGAATTAAAGGATGAGATACAAAAATAATAATTAAAGAGCTGGGAGAAAAAAGAAAAAAAAAAAAAAAAACAAAAAAAAATAAAAAAAAACAAAAAATATAGATAAGATCTTAAGAGTCAGAAAATTTTTGTATAATTAGGTAGCAGCTACATAGAGGAGTAGGATTCGTAATAAATCTAGAATCGAAGCCTCTTTGATACTCCGAAACAAGTCTTTTAGTCAATGGAACTGAATAATCAAGAGCATTACGGAGGTAATTTTCTAAGAGATTGCTTAATCTGTGGTCAATTTTACTGATATTCAATTTATTTTCTGCTTCATAGAATAATGATTCAGAGGAGGTTCTGAGAGGAAGTTTTAGAATGCATCTAACAGCAGTATTTTGAATAACTTGTAACTTTTGTAAACCTGATTCGGCGAATGAGTTAAGACATGGAAAATTATAATCCAGAATTGAGCCAATAAGTGCCTTGTAAAGACTAGATAGTGTATTGTGGTTGAGCTTCCAATTTTTTGAAGACAAAATTTTTATTATATTGAGTCTATTCATGCATTTAGTCTTTACTTCTTTAATTTGTTTATCAAAGCAAAGACTTTCATCAAAGTACAGACCAAGAAATTTATTAGTTTTAGAATAGGGAATTGTTTTGTTGAATAACTGAAGTCTAAAGGTATTATTAAATTTCTTATTTTTTGTGAAAATTGTGTAGCTACATTTATTTGGGCACATTTTCATCTTCCATTTGCATAACCATGGCTCTATTTCTTTTAAATAGTTATTTATTTCTCTTTCAATTCTTCCTGTCTTTTTAAATATGAAGAAAGTAATCAGATCATCAGCAAACAGGAGTGAGTATTTTTTGTTCAAAATATCGGCTTTGGGAACATCATTAATAAATATGCTAAAGAGTAAGGGGCTTATTACTGAGCCTTGTGGAACGCCTGCCCTAATTGGAAATGAATTTGATGTAAAGTCATTAATTTTTACCTTGAAAGATCTGTGATACAAGAATGATCGTATCCAGAGGATAAGATAGTCAGGTATTTGAGCTTTAATTAGTTTATAGAAGAGACCTTCATGCCAAACCTTATCAAATGCCTTAGAAATATCAAAAAAGAGACCGCACACCTTTTTAGATCTGCAAAAAGACTCAGATATTTTTTGAATCAAAAAGATAAGGTTGTCTGCAGTCTTCCTTAATCGTCTAAAGCCAGATTGTTCATTTGCTAGTATTTTATTATTTTCAACATATGAATAAAGTCTATTGTAAACTATCCTTTCCAGTAATTTTCCAAACAACTTGTAACACTTATTGGACGATAGTTATTAGGGTCGGAAGGAAACTCTTTTTTTTTTTAAATCATAGAAATTTTGGCGATCTTCCAAGCTTCAGGAAAAAAATCATTTTTTAAGCAAAGGTTAAAGAACTCTAGGACTCTTATTAGGAAAGGATACGGAAGATTTTTAAGCATTTTATTATGGATTCCATCAAAACCCATTGCCGATTGATCTTTAGCTTTGTTGATAGCTTCTTTTAGCTCGGATAGTGTAATTTCAACAAATTTAATACTCTGTTTCTTGTTAAAATAATCATTGACAAATTTATGTACTTCTCTATCAGAACTAACATTGATAAAGTCATTATTCAAACTAAATGTATCTTTAAGAATTCCACCAAAGCAGTTACCTATATCATATATATACCTATATATATATAATTAACGTTTATTAACTTAAATTAACGTAATTTGACGTAAATTAACGTAATTTGACGTAAATTAACGTAATTTGACGTAAATTTACGTAAAATCCACGTGGCGTAACGCTACTGTATATTAATTCCAAATTAAAAATGTTTTCGAATTTTGGTTGAATTGAAATAAAAATAAATTGCGCAGCTAGATCAAGTGACTTTGAATATGACTGAATCTTGAATAAAAATTGAGTTGAAATAAATTTTAAATTCTATTAAAAATATCCAATTAAAAATTTCAGTAGATGTAAGAAGAATGCCCGGAAACATTGTGTAATGCTTCGCGTGAGTTTCTGATCCGTCACGGTTGAGTGGTTTTTGATCGGTCTTCGATTAATGATTTGCTTAACTGATATACGATCGAAAGAGGGGTCCCTATGGCACTTCTCAATGCCTTTTATGTATACTTTTCAATATACGGAAAACTAGACTACTCTGTGCTTGAGTTGGTCAGCTTATGACCAAGTCTTTCGCCTAGTCCCTAGGGCCTCAAAGAACGAAGCAATAGGATTTTTTTATGATAGGATACTTTTCATTAACCTGATAGATGACTTTTCAATCACCTATAAAATTGAACTAAAAGATAATTTTCAATATCGTATTCCGAAAAGTAAATTAAGATATAATTTTTTTTCTAAGATTTTATTTAAATTTTTAGTTATTTTATTTTTCAAAAAAACAATATATATATATACGAAAATTACAAAGTTATAAGAGTATTTCTCATTAACTTTTCTAAAAATAACTTCAAGGTAAAATTTATTAAAATTTTATTTTTTCCTTTTTTAATCTTGAAATTGCATCTTTACAGTTGTTTTGATTTAATATATTATAATGAAGTTAAAGATATTATTTTCTCTGAAAATGGCGATAAATTTTTCTGGAAAAAATTTGAAAAAAAACATACTAATTAAAATTTGCTCTTTTATTTTTAAAAATGTACTAATTAATAAATCTAAAAATGTCACATCTAAAAATTTAATCGATTTCCAAGGAAAATAAATTATCTAATATTATTAATAAACTACAATATATTATCATTAGTTCAACTATTACTTGGTAAAACAATTTGAAATTAATGAAATAAAAAATTTCAATTTTAATTAAAGCTGGTCTATAATTATTTCATATAAAGATTTAATTCAGTTCAAGTCATTAATAAACTAGATCAGTCATTTGGGATTCAATCTCTCAAATTTAATATACCTTTTTTTTAAAAACTAATTTGATCAATAGCTTTGATGGTTTTAGCAATGATTTCCTCATTTTGGTCATTTTATCAAACTCAGTCAAAATTTTTCTTAGCCTAGAACCCAACTTAATTGCCTCAAACGCATCCTTTCAAAAGTTTTATATCCGACCATTTGCATGAAATTAATGTTTATTTTAAAAAAATTTAATTTTCAAAATTTAAATATTCAAATAAAGAAAAATTCATAACATTTAGACAATTCGTTTATTTTAAAAATTAAAATTTCATTTTTAGTTTTTTCACGCAAATCCAATTTTTCTTCACTACTGTAAATTAAAAAATAATTGTTTTTATTTTTAAATTTGAATGTACTTTTAAGTCATTTTTTAATTTTTAAAAAATCTGAAAAATAATTGAAAAATTTCGTTTTAAGCTGCTTCCTCATAAAATTTAGCTTTTATAAACTAACTCCAGTAAAATCTTTTAGAAAAATAAACAAAAAAACATTTTCGAAAATTTGATTTTGCAATTAAATCAATGAAACTTAAAAAAAAGCTTCCATGAAAAATAATCGACGAAATAAAATATTCTAGGCTTAAACATATTTATTTCTGAAATATAAAACAAAAAAAGTTATAAGTACAAAACAACTAGAGAAATTAAACTATAAAATTGCATATTTTGACTTTATAAAAACCATGTATCTTAATCTGAATGGAAGTATATATTAAGTGGAGTTTATCAAGACTGACTATTAAGTCCTAAACTTTTTATTATACACATTACCGGTCAGAAGATTGATTCAAATTAGATATTCAAGTAACAGTTTAAAAATATTTTTCAAACGAAAACTGAAGAGGTTAAAATTAATTTTTACATAATTTTTTAGACCTTTATTATAGTATGGATCAGTGGCTTGGAATTCACAATAAGCAACCAGAAAAAATCCTACGTTGAGCAACCAAAATTGTATGATTATTTAGAAACAATATTTATGATTTTTAATGGGACTGACTAGTCTTAAAAGCTTCTAAATAAGATGTGGCCTAGATATTACTTTAATCTTTGATTAAACCAATTGTAGAATTAAAAATTTTTTTTTTTATTTACATTTGAGCTAAGGCCGCTCTCCGGCCACGTCGCAGTACGCTGTAAAATAAAGCGTATTGCAATTTTACTAATAAAATACAAAATATTTCGTATAAAAAACTTTAAAAAAAGAAAATAAAAGATGTTAATTTATGGGTTCATTTATTTTATTTTTGAAAAGAAAATAAATGAGATTTACTTTTGCAAATTTTTTACATTAAAATTTTATTACAATCTTTTTACATTTTTACTTTAAATTTTTTTAAAATAGGTGAATGGCTTTAAGAATGCGGAAAAATAAGTTCTATTTTTGAAATAAAGTATTATTTACAAAATAAAACATGAAAAGATTTAAGATAATAAAAGTCTTTATCCTAAAAATTTATAGAGCCCTAGAATATTTAAATAAATCATTATCTACTGGAAAAAGTATTTTATAAAAACAAAATCCATCAAGAAAGCGAAAAAAAAACTGGTTTTAAATAAATGATGGATTTTTTTTTACAGGAAAAGGAATGTTTAAAAAAATCAATTGGCATAAGATGAATGTATCAAAAAAAATTCTACCTTTTATGATACATTTGGTGCTTCACACCAGGGTTTTGTTTTTTACCTCTTTGATATGGTGTTTTTTCAAAGTATACCATTTGAAATGTCAAAATAAATGATATTATAATGAATATTAATTAAAAGAAACATTAAAATATCTGGAATATTAAAATGTTAGAATATTATGGTTAATAAGTAAATTAGATAAATTATTTATCTTTTTTAAAGAAATTTATTTTCTTATTTGAATTGAAAAATAAATATCCCATGTTTGCTTTAATCTATTTAATTTCAATGTAAAAAGGTTACAAAAATTTTTCTTGAACATGGACATTTATTTATAAAATTGTTCTTTTACAGCTTTTTCTATCTGTAATCTTAACTCTTATTTTGACCTAAAAATTTAAACGGTATTTCTTTTTTCAGAACTTTTCTATGTGTTATGTGCAAGGAACTACCATAGGTGACCTCCTAGTAGGCCACCTCTGCAAGATAGTCTTGCTGTAAATTATACATATTATTATTGTAATGCCGATGGATGGGTTTTTTCCTGACAATGAGACGGATAAGTGAATAATACTTAAATGATATTATGCGGGTGCTTTTTCTTAAATACCTTAATGAATCCCTATGAGACTTATGCAGCCCCGTATGGATGACTTATTCAGCCAGAGCCTAGAACCAATCAGTATTATTAAAAGTATCTCCCATTTATTTTTTTAAAAAATAAATTTGAAACATTGCACTTTTTTCATGCTTTCTAAAAATTGTATGAAAATTTTCAATAAACGACGAAAAAATACACCAATTATAAATAAACATACAATTTTAATAAAAATAATCAATTATTGGCAAATATTTCTTTAATTTTTTTTGGACTGTTAAATTAAGCATAGTTTGTTTCACCTTTTAAAGCTTAGAGAAAAATCTGCAGTTTAAAATCCATATTTTTATTAAGAATTTAAATTTTGTATTCGAATTTATGCATGGAAATTCATAATGCCTAAAATTGTTCTCTTCTTGGATAAAATCACAATTATCTGCTAAGCACAATCCATCTCCGTTTCAAGATCATAAAACAGAGTCAGTTATTTAATTCTTTAAAAAAAAGTGTGATTGATCATTTTGAATTTAAATATTTTAAAATATATGGAATTTTGAATATGAATTTTTGCTAGATAGCTTTTATGACAAAATAAATCTTTAGTAAAATTTAGGTTTTATTTTATTTAAAGATTTTATTAAAAATAGAATATTTTTTTTCAAAAAAATTATTTATCATCAAAAAAATTGAAATTTAATTTTTATTCAAATGATTGATTGAATATTTTCGAATCCATTTGTTTGCCTTAATATGATTTTACAGATCACAAAAGAAAATTTTCTTATAAATTTTCTTCGCCTATTAATTTGCTTTGCATAATTAAAAAAAATCATTTCAAGACAATATTAAAAAATTAAAAATGTTTGGTAAATAATTGTTTAGTAAATTTTATCAAAAAAACTCAAATATCAACAAGAGGTATGTCATTAGTTTTTGGCACCAAAAGTGTAGAGTTTGCTTCTCTTGTTGTAAAAAACTTTGAATTGTTGACATCTCTAGAATCACCTCTTCTTGCCGACAAACGAGCTTCAAATTTTTCTCTCTGCATTTTTTTCTCTCTCTCAAAACTAAAAAAAAATTCAAATTTTTTCAAAAAAAAACAACTATCATTACGCTATCGTCGTGTCCTGATATTTTTCCATTATTTCAGTGGCAATTTCTTGATCATCCTTTTGCTTGGGCTTATTCATCAGCTTGGACTGCAGTTTTTCCATTTGTCTCTGTCTTTCTTTCTCTTTGTTCAAATCGATTCCATTAAGTTTGGTCAATATTTTTTGAGTCTCAGCTTCTATTGATTGTTCATTGATTTCCCTATTTACACGATTGGCTTCAGCTTGCTTTTGGCGCTCTTTTTTGCGTATATACCTTTCAACTGCTTCTTTTTCGCCCTCAGTGATTGTGGCGCCATTTGGAGCTAAAAATATTATTAACATATTTTGAATATTAAATAAACTCCGAATTTTACTTCCTGAATCGGTGTTTCGCGAAGTTCCTCTTTTGCGTCTCAAATATTCTGCCAAAGGAATAGCATTTTCCTTTTTTCGCTTAAAATCATACTTTCCCTCCGAAGCCTTGACCAATTCCTCTTTAAATTTTTGCTGTTCGTAGAATAGATCTAGCATGGAGTTTTTGATCTCTTCGCGACTCTCTTCTAAAACTGTTATCATTGCTTCACTTTCTTGGTCATAAAAATTTTCAAATGTTTTCATTAGGACCATTTGGGTGTCCACGTCAATTCCGGAAGCATTCGAACTGGTTCTGCCTCCGCTGATGTTCGATTTAGACCGAATTTGATTAGCTTCAATGTCAAACTCTTCATCCAAGTTTTCGGATTTTATGTTTTGAGCACTTTTGCTTTTGCTTTGGAACTTTTTAAAAAGCTTCATTAAAACTGGCAAAAATTTGAATCTAATGTTAAATCAAAATAACAAAAAATAAAACTTAAAATCTACTTTAAATGTTAACCATGGTGAAATGAAAATGAAAATGTCGAGTTAACGTCATTAAAATTAATATTTTAAGTGATTTTAAAAAAATTCCTTTTTTGAGCTTAAATCAACAAATTTTCTTAGGAAAAATATCGATTTTTAGTGAAGGAAAAAATTGAGCAAAATTCCAAATTTTGACATGATTTTTTTTATACATTTTTTTTTAAAGAAAATAATTTTTTATTTTTTAAAACTTTAATTATTTGAGTTAATAAATCAATAAAAATTACTTTTTCTAGAAGCTTTTTACCAATGTTAACATAATTTTTAAAAATTTACTATTAGGTTGTCTAATAAGTTTTTTCGTTGATTTTTAAATTAAAAAATCTCATCAAAGATTAAACTTTTTTATGCAGTGTTGTACATCATTTGAAAAGGCAACTCTTGTTCTTTCAAATGATATATAAGATTATATGTTTGCTTTTTAAATTTCTAAATAATTAACTAAATAAAAATGTATGACAAAAAAATGCATATCCGCCATTGCATGTTATTCAAGTTTAATGAAGGAAAAAATGCGACAGAGGCTACCAAATCGATTTGTTTGGTATATGGCGACGACGCTCTGACTGTTCGCACTTGTCAAAATTAGTTTGCTCGATTCAAAGCTGGAGATTTCGACCTCAATTACAAAGAACGCGTTGGGCGAACCGTCGAAGCTGATGACGCGTATTTGCAAGAGCTGCTTGAGGAAGAACCGAGGCGGTCGACTAGACAGCTCGCTAGAGAGATGTCTGTAACAAATGGAACCGTTTGGAATAGATTAAAAGCATTAGGAAAGATCCAAAAGGCCGGTAAATGGGTCCCGCACAAACTCTCAGAAATCTATATTGCGCAACGATTGAGCATTTGCGTTTCTCTCTTGTCTAGGCAGAAAAAAAAAGAGTTTTTGTGGAAAATCGTAACTGGAGATGAAAAGTGGATCTACTTCGATAACCAAGTCAACAAAAAACAATGGGTCGACCCTGATCAAGAGCCATTACCTACTCCGAAACGCGAAATTCATGGAAAAAAGGTCATGCTTTGTGTTTGGTGGGATCAGAAGGGTATAATCTATTATGAGCTACTGCAACCCAAGCAAACGATAACCGCAGACCTTTATTCACAACAATTGATACGTTTGAGTCACGCTTTGGAAACAAAACGGCCACACAGAGCTAAAGGAGAGCGAAAAGTGATTCTTTTACATGACAACGCTAGGCCACATGTTGCAAAAACGACTCGGAACACGATAGAGAATCTAGGCTGGGAAGTCTTATCTCACCCAGCTTATTCACCAGACTTAGCTCCTTCAGATTACCATTTGTTCCGATCCATGCAAAACTTCCTCAGTGAAAAAAGTTACTCAGACTTGGAGGAAATCAAAAAAGACATCAGTCAATATTTCACCTCAAAACCAGCCAGCTTCTACGAGCGAGGGATCAAAATGCTGCCAGAAAGATGGGAGATGTGTATTTCTAGCGAAGATAATTATTTTAGTGACTAATTATCTTTATTTTAGTTTTTATAAATAAATAAAGTCTAGAAAAAAACGAAAAAACTTATTAAACAACCTAATAAATTAACCTTCGATTTAATGAAATGATTGAATGGTTAAAATTTTTTTTTCAAAATTTATCAAAAATTCAAATTTTTTTTTTAAATATAAATTAAGTTCGATTTTCTATTTAAATAAATGATAGTTTTCGAATTTAATTTCAAGAATTAAAAAAAATCGAATATAAATTCAAATTTTTCTTATATTCAAGATTTTATTCGAATAAACTTCTTTTTCAAAAGTCTTTTCAAATTTTGTATTTATTCAAGTTTCAATTTATGTCCAAAAAGCCGATTCGATTTCATCACTGTAAATTATAAGAGTAAAATTGAAAAAATAAAAATTCTCTTAATTTTTGGACTTGAATTAAAGAAAAATTACTTTAAAATCTTTCAAAACATCTCAAAAATAACTAAAAAATTATTTGATCAATAAAGCTTATACTTGTCAACTAGCTGAATTGCTTATCCAATTTGTATTTGTTGAATGCCGTTTCTCATGGTTTAATTTAAAATCGTAATCTTTATTGACATAAAATATTGAAAAATTTATTAAAAGGGCTTTTCATTAACTTTTATTTGAAAAAAATTCGTATTAAATTATTTAAAAAATCTAAAAAAATAAATTATAAAATTTAGGATTTTTCTTCTGAAGTTTTGTGTACGAATAAAAAAAATACCTAAAGCCGAATTTGAATGAATTTGAAAAATCTTTTATTTCCTGGTAACGATCTAATATAATTTTTTGATACTTGATATTTGAGCATTAAAAATGTCTATGCTTAATTGTATTTTAATATGAAATTTTAGTCGTTCATATTCAATTTTTTAATTATGATTTATTTAAATAAAATAAGATATAAAAAAAGGAACGAAATGAAATAGTTTTTATCAGATAAATCAAAGTTTTGACATCTTATTTCGGCTATGATGTGAATTTTTGTATCAAAATATAATTTTTTATCATATGCAATAAAAGATAATTTTTATTTTCCTGATATTTTTTGCTTGAATCTATTCCGTCAATAAAGAGCCAAACTTAAACTTCAATTTTATTGTAAAACTCATTAAATATGTATTTTTTAATTTTATCGTATTTTATGGATTAAAAAAAATTCCGGAATAATTTTTGCACATGTTTGATCTATTTTGGTAATAAAATTTAAATTTAATAAATTAATAGCACCGTCGCCAGTTAAAATATCAGCATGTAGAAATTTGATATTTTTTTATTTAATAGCTAAAGAAATAAGCAGATGAAAATTGAAAGAAAAGATAACCATTTTTTTATTCTAAAATAAAAAAGGCTTTATATTTAATTAATTGTTCTAAAGGATTTTAAAAAAATTTCCAAGATGCTTTGGGCACACAATGATTGTGCAGAACTAGCGTCCAAGCTTCAAAAATTGAATAATAACTATACAATTTCCAAGTCACTGTCATTTATGTAAATAAAGACACTGATCAAATTTAATTAGAATTGAAAATTAAAAATTTTTATGACTAAAATTTTTTTTTTTAATTAATTTTGATTTGAAAAAGCTTGTAAATTCCAAGTTGATGTTTAAAGATTTTAATAAATTATAACGAATCAAGATTTGTTACTTAATTTTAATTAATTTTGAAATTGGAAGCCAAAATTATTGGGACTTTTCATTAATTAAGTACTATCTTGCAAAAAAAAAAATTAGAAGCTATATAGAAGTTTTTTAACTACGTTTTGTTGGTTTGAAAAGAACCAATTTTTTCCTTTTAAATATTCACCTAAAGTCATTGTCTATAAATCTTAAAACTAAACCGGAAATATCTTTTGAGCAACTGTCTTTTTTACTTTTTTTCCTAAAAACCTAAAGTAACGTAACCATCTAATTAAATGAGCATTTAGTGTATGAAAAAAACTACGAAAAAAATAGCTTTGTATTTTGAATCAGGCATTTCTAGAAGGAAATTTAGCTAATAAAATCAAGATTGAAGCAAATAAAATTCTTCATTTAAATAATAGATTTTAATTTTTAAGTTAAAAAAAAATCCACTTAAATTTTGTCACGATTTAGCCAGAAAAATTTACTAACTAAAAAGCTTTTATGAATACAATTTTTTTCTCAATCAGTGCCGATTTTTTAATGTTAAAATCACTCAAGGAAGCATTTCAAAACTTTAAAGTTCTCCTTGATTTTAAGTATTTTATGTCTCCTTTGTAAAATATTTCAGTCATCTCATTCAGAGATTCGAGTAACAGGAAGTCACATTAAAAGAAAAAATACCTCAATCAAATTATTTTTTAGGCAATAAATTCCATTAAAAATTTCATACAAAAATTTAATGGTTTCCTTCTCTCTTCTAAAATCAAAATTTTTAGCATATCATGAAGCTCAAGAGTTTCTAATCTTTTTGTGTGCTAATCTTTAATGCATGTCAGAACAAAACACACAACAATTTGGATAAGAAGTTAAAATCTTAACTGTGAGAATAAAACACTGTCAAAGCAAATATTTTTATCAAGAGATTTTAGAAAAGTAAACAAAATTATTTTTATTTTAGATAAAAGGCAATAAATTTTATTTTAGTGAGCCAGATCAGACACAACCATTTTATATTCTTTTTTATTTTTAAACTTTCAATCATGCAGTACCAAAATTTTTCACCAATTTAAAAACATTATTTTAATTGAATCCAGACAAGATTGTATTTTATATTTATAAAATAATTAAATTTTTCTAACCAGCATATTTCGTATGTTTGTAACAAAAATAAATTGAAATATATCTTAAAATTTGTCATCAACAGATAATTAAAAAATTATGGAATTTTTTTCAAATTTTTTAAATTAAATTATTAGCTTAATTAAAAATTTATTAATAGATTAATTTTTACTAAATTGAAATTGTAATTTACAAACAAAAATTGATAATTATGTATTTGTTTTTAATTTTGTTTAAAACCCGATTTTAAAAAAAGTGTACACCTTTAATTAAGAAAATTTTTATTTCACTTATCAAAAAAAATTTAATTAATCAAACGTTTTGATTGATGAAATCGTAGCGAAAATTTAGTATTTAGTAAAACAACAGAAATGCATCAGCAAATTTTTTAAGCTGTCACAATAATATTTTATTTGCTCCTGAATTTTATTTTCTCTAGTTAAATAAAGTAATTCCGAATTAGAGAATGAGACAATCTCTCCTGAATATGGAACATATAGTGTTTATAAATCGATTGAGAATTGTTTTTTCTTGTTGTCAAATTTGGAATTATTTTCTTATAAAAATTTTAAATCCTATTTGTCACTTTATATTATTGGCTTTAAGTCAGAAATTTTCCGTAAGCTTGTGTGCTTCTGTAACATGCTAGTGATTTTTATTATTTTTCCTCAATTAAGATTTCAAAACTAACAAATCCAATTTAAAATTATCAAACACAATATTATCGGGATTTGACAAATAAAGAAAAAAACATGTAAGCTTGTCTATTTTATTTTGTTGCCTAATAACTTTGATCTGAAGTCTAAATAGAAATTTTCACGGTTTTATATCGAAAAAATTATGCAATTATTTTTTCAAATTTTTTTGTTCAGTCTTTTTTTTTAATTTTAGAGTAAATTTTAGTCGAAAAAAAAATATGCAAGTTTAATTGATTTTAACTTTAGCGAAATTTTTATACTAAAATTAAAAAATTTTTAAAAAATTGACAAAATTATGTAAGTTTAGATTCTTTTTTGTAAATTTAAATTTTTTTTCAAATTTTTAAATTATTTGTAGTCAAATTCAAGAACAAAATTGACTCTGAAATTAAGAAAAAAATTAAAAAAATTTATTTTAAAATTCTTTTTTAATTTTAAAGTAATTTTTTGACTTTAAAAAAATTAATACAAGAGATTAAATTAAAAAAATGTGTTTGATAAACAGATTCTTTCACGCAAAAATTTTAATTCTAAATTAAAAATAAGTTTATTTGTGTTATTGAACAATGTAAATAGAATATAATGAAATTTTGCGTGGAAGACAAAAAAATTTTATTTTTCAATATAATTCAATTGTTTGCATTAGGCCTTTTTTAAAAGTTAAATTTTGCATCTTTTTTAGTAAATTTAAAATATTTCCTTCCCAATAAATGGAACGCCGGTAAACACAAGACAAGAACATAAAATTGTGTTATTTTAGCTAAATCAAACCCAATAAGGAAACTATTTTAAGCAGATAAATAGTAATATCCGCTTTATTTTCATGTTATTGACTGATGCCATTTTTTTTTATTTCAAACTTTTATATAAAATTAAAAATTTGATCAAAAATATATTTTCAATAAAAAGAACAAAGACTCCTGAAATTTTTTCATTTTCTTATCATGTAGCGTTGTGGTGCCCGAGCATTCGACACATCCTGTGTGACGTTTAAGGAAATAGTTAGCGGAAATTGAACAAAGTTCGATTTGAAATTTCGTAATATCTGATTAGATTAAATTGCATGATTTTTAGTTTAAAGCCACTGAATCATTTTAAATCGAGCTTTTTAAAATGAAATAGCATACACGCTATTGTATGCTATTTTATGAAATTTATCTCCCCAAGATCGACTTAAAATCGATTTTTGGAAAAAAATTTTTATTAAATTTTCTCTAATGCTCAACTTCATTAATTCGATTTTAATCTTGAATTTATTCATACCATTTTAAAATATTTTTTTTTACTTATCGTCAAAAAGTTATCTAATTATCACATTAATTTGGCCAAATTTCACATACAAGAATTGCAGACCGGAAATTTTCATCAAATTCAAAATTGAAATATTTCCGTACTTAAATTAAAAACTCTCGGAAGTGTTTATTTTGTAAATTTAAAAATTTTTTTTATCATAAGTGATCATTGAGAGTCATTCCCAACAGTTTTGTTGGCAATGTAAAAAACCAAAGCATTTTCAGAACAAAAATCAAAATTACTACTCATGATACCAAATTAATACCCAAAAGTATTTTTCTTTGTAATTAGGGTGCTTATAAAGTATTAGAGCTGCTATTTACAATCACTTCGATCACAAATTTTAAATTACAGGAGATATAAATACATTAGATAATAACTAATTTGTTTATCATGCTCAAATATTTGAGAATATATGACGCCTTATGTTTAGCTAAAAATCCAATCTGCACTCCAATCTTTCCGATTTTTAATTAAGAATATCAAAATACCGACTGGTTTTGAAACCTGTTTTCAATTTCATTCATTTTTTAGGGAATATTTAAAGGAAATTGTTCAATGATTTACGCCAGAATAATTCTTAAGTTTTAGATTAATAGAAATAGTTGATGAAACAATTGTTGTTTGAGAATTTTAAAATAGAATTTAAATGGAGAACTTACCAGAGAATTTGAGAGTGAAAAATTTGGTCAATTCTTTTGCCGATACCAAGCAAAAAGTTGGAGGAAAAGTGAAAAAGTGAGCATGATGAATGCAAAAAAATATTAAAAAATAAATTTTTAAATTTTTATTTAAAGAATATTTGACAATAAACATGACATTGATCAAGAAAACTTGGTGAACAACATTGAATATGGTGAGTTAGTTGACGAGGCCGAGTATCCAAATGGCTTCGATGATGAAAATAATAAACATCGAAATTCCAAAAGCCCAAATTCGTACATACCATCTCGCTTCGAATGTCTTTACTCTCTATTTCCCTGCTTGAATATGTCCAAACGGTATCAGATCGCTTTTTTGAGCAGTCTTGGCTTTCTGATATCGTTTGGCATTCGGTGTAACATGGGTGTTGCTGTTGTTGTTATGGTTCATAATCAAACAAAAAAAGACAAATACGGAAACATAACTGTGATTGTAGGAAAATTTTTTTTTTAATTATTTATTAATGGTCAGAGTTGTTTAAAAGTCCCAAAAAAAAGTCCAAGTTTAGGCTTTAAATTTTTTTTTTTTCTTCAAAGTCCAAGTCCAGACTTTTTTTAAAATTTGATAGATCAGGCTTCATATCAAAAAATTTATATACTCTTGGGTTGTCTCTAATGCAATAGATTTGCCTTATATCATAATTTTCTTGCAATTTTAGCATAAAAGTCTTCACAATTCTTCTTCAGTTTTCAAAATTTTAAAGCCCGGACTAGGACTTTTAAAAAAAAAAAAAAATTTTAAGTCTTTGCTCGGTCTTTTGAAAAAAAATCCGGACTAGGACTTTAAAATAAAAAAAAATTTTAAGTCTTTGCTCGGACTATTGAAAATAAAATCCGGACTAGGACTTTATAAAAAAAAAAAAAAAAATTAAGTTTATGCTCGGAATTTAAAAAAAAAAATCCGGATTAGGACTTAAAAAAAAAAAAATTTAATTCTTTGCTCGGACTATTGAAAATAAAATCCGGACTAGGACTTTAAAATAAAAAAAAATTTTAAGTCTTTGCTCGGATTTTTGAAAAAAAAAATCCGGATTAGGACTTTAAAAAAAAAAAATTTAATTCTTTGCTCGGACTATTGAAAATAAAATCCGGACTAGGACTTTTTTTTTTTAAAATTTAAAGTCTTTGCTCGGACTATTGAAAAAAAATCCGGACTAGGACTTTAAAATAAAAAAAAATTTTAAGTCTTTGCTCGGATTTTTGAAAAAAAAAATCCGGATTAGGACTTTAAAAAAAAAAAATTTAATTCTTTGCTCGGACTATTGAAAATAAAATCCGGACTAGGACTTTATAAAAAAAAAATAAAAAAATTAAGTTTATGCTCGGAATTAAAAAAAAAAAATCCGGACTAGGACTTTTTTTTTTTTTAAATTTAAAGTCTTTGCTCGGACTATTGAAAATAAAATCCGGACTAGGACTTTTTTTTTTTAAAATTTTAAGTCTTTGCTCGGATTTTTGAAAAAAAAAATCCGGATTAGGACTTTAAAAAAAAAAAATTTAATTCTTTGCTCGGACTATTGAAAATAAAATCCGGACTAGGACTTTATAAAAAAAAAATAAAAAATTAAGTTTATGCTCGGAATTAAAAAAAAAAAATCCGGACTAGGACTTTTTTTTTTAAAATTTAAAGTCTTTGCTCGGACTATTGAAAAAAAATCCGGACTAGGACTTTAAAATAAAAAAAAATTTTAAGTCTTTGCTCGGATTTTTGAAAAAAAAAATCCGGATTAGGACTTTAAAAAAAAAAAATTTAATTCTTTGCTCGGACTATTGAAAATAAAATCCGGACTAGGACTTTAAAATAAAAAAAAATTTTAAGTCTTTGCTCGGATTTTTGAAAAAAAAAATCCGGATTAGGACTTTAAAAAAAAAAAATTTAATTCTTTGCTCGGACTATTGAAAATAAAATCCGGACTAGGACTTTATAAAAAAAAAATAAAAAAATTAAGTTTATGCTCGGAATTAAAAAAAAAAAATCCGGACTAGGACTTTTTTTTTTTTTAAATTTAAAGTCTTTGCTCGGATTTTTGAAAAAAAAAAATCCGGATTAGGACTTTGAAAAAAAAAAAATTTAAGTCTTTGCTCGGACTTTTGAAAAAAAAAATCCGGACTAGGACTTTTTGACTTTTGAACAAATTTGTTAATGGTTTAATTTAATAATTAATTTTAGCCACCGGCTTTTGACTGGGGACCCGCAACCATAGCTGCACTGGATAGCTCATTTTTTTGGGGTTATCTTGTCACCCAAATACCTGGTGGATATTTGGCCGCCAAATTTCCAGCAAATAAAGTCTTCGGTTTTGCACTGGTCACTTCAGCATTTTTAAATTTTTTGCTACCATCTGCTGCCAAGCTAAATGTTGGAATAGCCATGTTGGTGCGTGTTCTCCAAGGATTAGTTGAAGTTAGAATTTAGTAAAAATTTTTAACAAAATTTTTTATTATCTCAAAAAACCTAGGGAGTTACTTATCCAGCTTGCCATGGTATTTGGCGTCATTGGGCGCCTCCATTGGAAAGAAGTCGATTGGCAACCATTTCCTTTACTGGCTCTTATGCCGGAGCTGTCCTTGGAATGCCTATATCTGGAATAATGACTGAAAGAATTAGCTGGGAGTCTTCTTTTTATTTTTATGGAATCGTGGGTGTAATCTGGTTCAGTTTCTGGTTTTTCAACTCCTACGAAAGACCAGCTACTTGTCCCTCTATATCTGAAAAAGAAAGAATTTATATTGAAGAGAGCATTGGAGAGTCGAGTTCACTGGCGACCAAAATGTGGATCAGACCTCCATGGAAGGCTTTTTTTACTTCCAAAGCAGTCTGGGCGATTATTGTGGCCAATTTTTGTCGCAGCTGGTCCTTTTATTTGTTAATCATCGATCAAGCAGAATACTTCAAGGAAGCTCTGGGCTACAATTTAGGAAGCGTAAACTCAGCAGATAAAAAAATATCTCATTTAAATTTAACTTTTTCTAATCAAGGTTGGTTTTGCTGCGGCTTTGCCTCATTTGACTATGTCAATAATTGTGCCCATAGGCGGACAAATCGCTGACTACTTGCGCAAGAACCATTTCAGCACAACAACAGTTAGAAAACTCATGAATTGTGGCGGATTTGGACTGGAAGCTGTTTTTCTGCTAGTTGTAGCATATGCTCAAAATCCAGTTGTAGCTATTGCTTTTTTGACCATTGCAGTCGGATTTAGTGGTTTTGCCATCAGTGGCTTTAATGTTAATCATTTGGACATTGCGCCAAGATATGCAAGTATACTTATGGGAATTTCTAATGGCTGTGGCACATTGGCTGGGATGCTGTGTCCAATTGTGGTCGAAACATTGACAACAAAAGGAGTAAAATAAAATAAATTTAATTCTTTTTTGGTAATCAAAAATTTTTTTCAAGACTAAAGAAGAATGGTCGACAGTGTTTTTGATTGCAAGCTTGATACATTTTGCTGGAGTTATATTTTACGCAATTTTTGCTTCTGGTGAAAAGCAAGCGTGGGCAGATCCAAAAGAGGATGAAGAGAACGAATGGAACTCGGCTGAAGACAAGTCTAAAAGCTATGGAGCCATTTCAGAGACAAACTTTGTCGAAAATCCACTTTTTAATGATTAAGATTTAGCAATTGGTTCGACACATTGGCATTGGAAATTCAGAAAACATTTGCTTTGAAAAATTCTGTTGAAAAAAGATTTGGAATATTTTGATTGTTATTGAGTCATAGATCTAACCTGTGTTTGTTTTTACCCAAAATTTATTTATTTTAAACCAATTTTTTTTATTCAAGTTGTAAATAAAAGAAAAATAACTTTAAACAAAAAAAACTCTGACATAAAATATAATAAATAAATGCATTTTGATTGATTTGTTAATTTTTTAGCTGAGTTTAGCACTCAAAGGTCAGTTTTTTTGTTACCAAATTAAATAACATTTGTTTTTTGGGTAATGTAAATTAGATTATTTTTTTTCAGAATATGCTAAAAAAAGATACAGATTGCAAAAAAATACCAATCATCATTTTTTATATTTTTTAAAAAAAAAAATTTGACCAGAGTTAAGTTGTTACATAAAATTTGATAAAGAAAAAATTGTATTGTGAAGTTCAGTACAAAATAACAGAACAAAGTGCTAATAAAAATATTTTTTTTAAATTTGACATTTCTTTGAAAAATTTGACAAAAAAACATTTACCCATAAAATAAAGGGAACAATTTCCTTACCTTCACTAATATATTTCCATATCTTCACTAATATATTTACATCGTCACTAATAAAATAAAGCTCCACCAATAATATATAGCTCCACTAATATAATTTGGGGATCATCTAATCAATTTTAAATATAAATCGATAGTTTATAGTAATAATCAATTATTTATTTTTTTAAGCAAACGTCAAACAAACAAGAAATAAGAAACAAATAATAATAATAATAAAAAGCTGAAACAAGTTTAACTTGTATTAGTATGAGTTCAATGAACCATACTTTATCAGCTATCTTTATTTTTCGATCGTATCTAAACAGATTTTGAAACAATTAATTGACTTGGCTTTTATAGTTCGATCTGACAATCTATTCCATTTTGAAACAATCCTGTTCGAAAAAAAATTGTGTATTTGTTCACAATTTCTTATCAACTGTCTCTCAAGTCGATGCTTATGTCCCCTTAAATTTGATGCTGGACCATCAGTGTGAATAGAAATAGCCGACTTGACCGGTTGAAACCAATTTATATTGTTTTTTCCATTGTATACTTTAAAGAATTGTATTAAATCACCTCTCTCTCTTCTTTTCTCGAGTGTTGTAAGTCCAATTTTTTCCAGTCTTCTTTGATAGTCGAGGTTTCGCAGACTAGGCACTAATTTTGTCGCTCTACGTTGCACTTTTTCAAGTAATTTTGAATCTTTTTTTCTGTAAGGATTCCAAACTGGTGCAGCATATTCTAAATGTGGTCTAACATAAGTTGTAAACAGAATTTTGAAATTTTCAATATTCCAGAATGTAAATGTTCTTCTAAGCATACCAAGTACCGAATTTGCTTTCAAAACAGCTTGACTTACATGATCGTTCCATTTTAAGTCGTCTGACAGTATAACACCTAAGTCACGCTCGCTTTTAGTTCTAGTAATATTATGTGCTGAGCCATCATCTTTTGTCATTACTAGATTAATAGGATTTGAACTGAATTCACGTTTCGATATAAACATTGTTTTACACTTCTCATAATTGAAAGCCATTTTCCACTCTCTAGCCCAACTTACAAGTGAGTCAATGTCATTTTGTACGCATTTGATGTCTAGCCAATTCTTTATTTGTACAATTAATTTACTGAGATTTAATAATGAGAAATTATACGAAATAATAAGAAAAATAAGCGACCAACAAACTTTTACATCCTAACAAGAGATTTGGTAGCTTTTTTAGGAGCACCACGCTTTCGTTTTTCTCCCATAGACAAGTTCTTGATCTCGAGTGGAATGGTGTATAGCTTGAAATAACTAGCAACGCCGATGATGTGCTTGCAAATGTTCTTTTTGTCATAGCTGGGACAACCACACTTGCTGCGGCGGAAGTCTTGATTGTTGAGTGTGACGACTCGGCACATTCGTCGTATTGGCGGTTTCATCCATGTCAACTGGTATGGCTATACTATTCTATTTTAGAAATGATGAGATTAGAAAGGATAAAAATGATAAGATTGATAAAAAATACGAAAAAAAATCTCAAAAATCGTTACATATCGAAAGTATTCACCTCTTTTATTTATAGCCATATCAGTTGACACTTGAGCTCATCTTGCCAAGAGTCCTCTATTAACTCTGTTTTCTTACGGTTGATCTTTCCGTTAAATATCATGTAAACTGTTTTTGTTGGGTTATATTTAATACCGTTTCGATTACCGTATTCTTGGACAATATATAGTTGCTGCTGCAGAGCAAATTTGGTCGTACTAATCAAAAGTACATCATCTGCATATGCCACAATGTCCAGTTTAATCCCACCTGCTCTAAGCCCAGCACTACTTTCTTCAATCAGCCAAATTAATTCTTCAAGATAAATAGCAAATAGTTTGGGTGAAAGTGCACCACCTTGTCTTACCCCATCAGTTGTTTTGAAAATGTCCGAACATTTAACACCGTTCATTACAAACATACGAATTGGAAATATATTAGTGAAGGTAGGAAATGATAGCCATAAAATAAATAGCTTTTTTCCTAAAAGTTTAAAATTAATTCTGGGAATGCAGCATGGTACAACATTCAAAGTTGCGTCATCTGTAAAAGTCTGCTAATGATGTACAAAATATCTGCAAAATACACTATGCTCGATTATTTTGAATTTTAATTTGGCTTAGAATTTTTCTATCACCAAAAATCATCATTTTTCTTGAAATTCTCTTTGCATTCTAAAAATGCTCTTGTGATATTAAAGTACTTTTGTTGTCTAAAAATACTCTTGTGAAATAAAAAATACCTTATTTGTCTAAAAATACTTAAGTAAAATTAAAATTATTTTTTATAAAAAAAAGTAAAAAAAAAATAAATAAATTAAAATTTAAAAAAGTAAATAATAAAAAAAAAGTAAAAAATAAAATAAATTAAAAAGAAAAAAAGTAAAAAAATAAAAAATTTAAAAGAATTGGAGTTGTTGGTCTGTTTGTCTGTTTGTCAATTTCAATGCCTATTTCATTAGCAGATCTTCGTCTCTTCGAGATCAATCATTTTTTTAAAAATAATTTTAAATTAAAGAAATAATTTTATATTCAAGAAATTATTTTGTTTGCAAGTAGTTATTTTGTTTAGTGCAAGTAATTTTGTTTCATAAATGTATTTTTAGAAAAGTGAGATTTTTTGGTGATAAAAAAAGTAAAATTAGTGCTTAAAAGAATTTAAAGCATTTTAATTTCTGCTAAACTCTGCAAATTTAGCAGACTTTGATAATTGATGCAACTTTGAATGTTGCACTATGCTGCATTCACATAATAAATTTTTAACCTTTAGGAAAAAAGTTATTCAATTTTTTTACATTTTTTTCTGTTCTTTTTACTATTTTGTACTGAGTTTCACAAAACTGGAATTTTTTTTTTTTTTTTAAATTATGGTTTATCAAAATTCCTAGTTCTTCGTCGTAACAATTTTGAAAAAGAGATCTGAAAGTCTTCTCCCCAATACAAGGGCCAAATTTAATTTGTTTGTATTTGTCACAAATAAAGTTCGATTTTTATCTATTTGAAGGTCTTATTTCACCCTTTAATTCTTGACCAAAATTGGCCATAAAACACCTCTTGCATAAAGTAAGCTGATAAAAGCTAGTATGACATCTTTTATTATAGTTTCAGTTTCTTCATTATCAGAGTCTTTATCTGAATCACATTCAACATTTGGTTGATTAGTTGTTTTTATTAAATCTTCAAAATTATTATTAAAGTCTTAATTTTCCTCATAATCACGATCATCATCAACAAAGACTACTATGGAAGGCGTCTTTTCGTCGAATTATAGTACAAAGAAGTGTAATTTATAAAAAAAAATATTTAATTCAATTGAAATTTAATGATTAATAAGCCTGGTCTTTAATTTTTTTTATTAAAAAAAGACAATATTTCTGGTGGATCCAAAAAAAACCCTATTGAACATTGTTGTATAAATTTTTTTTTACAGAAAAATTAAAAAATTTTCAAACAAAAATGAATTAATTACAGCATTTTTAAAAGTTTAGATTTGATGGAAAAAAATTGTCAAAAATTATTTAATATATTAAGCAAAGAGCACAAGAAGCATCAACAAGGGTCGAAAAACCCATTGGGCCTTTAAGTGTTAATAAAATCACTGCCTTCTATCTATCCATTAAAGTGTATTTTTAATTTCCCTCATTTTATTTAATCTGAATGAATTAATGTAAATAATGCAAATTTTTTTAATAAATTATATTAAAATTTGTTTAAGGTTAGAAAAAAAAATTTGTTAGATCTAAAATTGAATTCAAAAAAGCATTTAATCCCTCAAGAGTTTATTATATCCATTTGTGTAAAAAGTTATAACATAATTGACTTAATGTATTTTCAAAAATTCATCTGTACAAAAATTTAATTAAAACCATTGAATGAAATTAATTCAAACACTGATCAAACCGATCAAAATATTATGCTCTGAAGGAACTTTTGTTATATTTATTTTATAAATTTTATTATATAATTCTATCAGGATATGATTTTAGAGAATGGATCAATTTGAAAATACATGAAATTAATCTTTTGTATTATATTGCTTTTAATTAATTACTTAGATAGTGTTTAAATATAGAATTTAAAAGTCTAGAATAAAAATTAAGCTCTAGATAAATTTCCATTTTTAAAATATCAATATAAATTAATTTAATTCACCAAGAAGTGAATAAATATCATTAATATTCCTAAACTATTATTAATGATTTAAATCCTCTAATTAAAAAATATATTGCAAAAAAAATATCTTTTATTTATACTTTTATTTATTTGATAATTAAAATTTTGGAGAGATAATTAATAATAATTCATTAATAATTAATAATTAATAATCCCACAATAATTCAAAATTTAGTTGACCAAGAAGGAATAAAATCTAGTTTGATGGACCATTTTTTATAAGAAACTAAGTCATTTTATTTCAATCCATAAATTTTTTGCTCAAATTGTCAATGAATTCGATTCAGGTGAAAAATCCTCTACTGAAGATCCTGATAAATTTTATCTAAAATTAAAATAAATTATTTTCATACTACTCTAGTCTGTGATAAAATTTAATAATTAATTAACTAACCACAATTCAAAAACCAAAAGAAAATTCTTAAATTTAAAATAAAATGGCAATTTATTAATTTTTAACTAAAATTACTTAAAACTTAAACAAAAATAAATTAAATAGAACAAAATTGATAAATTTCCATTACTTGTATCATTCATAATGATTTTTCTAAATTCTATTAAGACTGTAAATTAAGCATTTAAAAAACTAAAAATTTATTGAATCAACTTATTGAACCTAATTGAGACTCACCTTTCTTGGTCAACTAAACTTTACTAAACTTAAACTGTAAATTCTTTTTTCTTTCTTTTTCTATTTTTTTTTCTTAACTACTTATTTTATCTATTTGTATATTTGTATCGAGCATGAGCTCTTTCATAAGTATCAGAACTTAATTGATTAGTTCAATTTAATAATAAACAAAATTAAAAATATTAATTAAAATTCCGGAAAAGTATTTAGATTTGGTTCAAAAATTCAGTTACCTTAATTTATCTAAAAGTAAGAAACTTGATTTTAAAATCAATTAAGTAATTTTATGAAAAAAGGTATTTTTTTATTCAACAATTGTTGAAAAATTATTTATTTATTTCAAAAATTACGCCAGATTTGGCGATGATAAAAAAAATTAAATTTAAAAGAAAAATTCTTACAGAAATAAAGAATATTTTTTTCGCCTTTTTTTAGACTTCAAGATTACATGGTAATATATAATTTTTTTTCATTTTTATACTTCAGAGCATTCTATCATTAAAAGTGAACTCTAACAAATAAATTTAACTAATAAATTAATAATTAAAAAAATTTATAATTTCAGTTAATCAATCATCATATGCCGAAAAAAATAAACAGCATTTTAGAACCTTTTAAATTTTTCAGTAATTTTGTAATTTTTTGTTTAATAATCAAGCATCAAAACAAACTAAGTTTGTAAAATAACCTTAGCAAAAATGTTCATCTTTAAAATAAAACTAGAATCACAATCAATTGCTTTTTGATTATTTGATTTGACTAAAAAAAATAACCACATTTCTTTAGAATAGCTGAAAAATATTAAAAATTTTATCAGAATTTTGTTGAATAAATATTTTCAGTAATGTCAAAGATCTTTTATCAAATTTTTTTAATAATTGAAAAATTTGCAAATCAGAGAATAAACAAAAAAATCAAATTAGCAATTTTTATATTAAAAAAATAATTTATTTATTAAAAAGTTCCGCTTTATCAATTTGTATTTAATTCTAGCTTTAAACCTTTTTGATATTTTTTAGAAATATAACTTTCTACGAAACCTTTTATTGTTTTTTTGGTCGTTTATAAATAATAATAAGGCTTGGTAAAATTGGTAATTACGAATTCAACAAAAATTTCAAATATTGAGAAAATAAAGTCAGAACAAAAAAATAAAAAAAAAAATCTGCAGCATTTTTAGCTAAAATTTAATTCTTTTTTTTTGAACCAAATTAAATCTTATTGATGCTTTAATAAATATTTATCTTTTCTGGATCATGAAAAAATTTATTTTTGGTTAAAATTTTGCAAAATTTTTTTATTTTTAATTTTATTTTTTCCAAATACGAAATATTTTTGTTCAATTTACACTGAATTTAACTACGCCACTATATGTATATGGCCTATGATACATGCCTTATGGTACCTCATTTAGCACTTGCTTAAATTCACACGAAGCGTTCACCGATTTTTATAGGGTTTTTTCAAAAAGATTCATGCCCAAACCAAAGACACCAGTCTGTCTACTGTGGGCTGAATTTTGGTAAGTATTAGGTTGTTTAATAAGTTTTTTCGTTTTTTTCTAGACTTTATTTATTTATAAAAACTAAAATAAAATATAATTAGTCACTAAAATAATTTCCTTCGCTAGAAATACACATCTCCCATCTTTCTGGCAGCATTTTGATCCCTCGCTCGTAGAAGCTGGCTGGTTTTGAGGTGAAATATTGACTGATGTATTTTTTGATTTACTCCAAGTCTGAGTAACTTTTTTCACTGAGGAAGTTTTGCATGGATCGGAACAAATGGTAATCTGAAGGAGCTAAGTCTGGTGAATAAGCTGGGTGAGATAAGACTTCCCAGCCTAGATTCTCTATCGTGTTCCGAGTCGTTTTTGCAACATGTGGCCTAGCGTTGTCATGTAAAAGAATCACTTTTCGCTCTCCTTTAGCTCTGTGTGGCCGTTTTGTTTCCAAAGCGTGACTCAAACGTATCAATTGTTGTGAATAAAGGTCTGCGGTTATCGTTTGCTTGGGTTGCAGTAGCTCATAATAGATTATACCCTTCTGATCCCACCAAACACAAAGCATGATCTTTTTTCAATGAATTTCGCATTTCGGAGTAGGTAATGGCTCTTGATCAGGGTCGACCCATTGTTTTTTGTTGACCTGGTTATCGAAGTAGATCCACTTTTCCTCTCCAGTTACGATTTTCCACAAAAAACTCATTTTTTTCTGCCTAGACAAGAGAGAAACGCAAATGCTCAATCGTTGCGCAATATTGATTTCTGAGAGTTTGTGCGGGACCCATTTACCGGCCTTTTGTATCTTTCCTAATGCTTTTAATCTATTCCAAACGGTGCCATTTGTTACAGACATCTCTTTAGCGAGCTGTCTAGTCGACTGCATCGGGTCTTGCTCAAGCAGCTCTTGCAAATACGCGTCATCAGCTTCGACGGTTCTCCCAACGCGTTCTTTGTAATTGAGGTCGATATCTCCAGCTTTGAATCGAGCAAACTAATTTTGACAAGTGCGAACAGTCAGTGCGTCGTCGCCATATACCAAACAAATTGATTTGGTAGCCTCTGTCGCATTTTTTCCTTCGTTAAACTTGAATAACATGCAATGGCGGATATGCATTTTTTTGTCATGCATTTTTATATAGTTAATTATTTAGAAATTTAAAAAGCAAACATATGATCTTATATATCATTTTAAAGAACAAGAGTTGCTCTTTCAAATGATGTTCAACATTGCATAAAAAAGTTTAATCTTTGATGAGATTTTTTAATTTAAAAATCTACGAAAAAACTTATTAAACAACCTAATATTTAGTTGAAAGAAATGTATCTGATACGTGGCAAGAGAAAACCTTATGGATAAGTTTGGATGCCAAATGCAAGAATAATTAATTTGACTCATTTAAAAAAATATTCAACAAATGTTTTTATTTTTAAAAATAACATAAAAAAAACAAAATATTCTAAATAAAAACTATATTTTTTTGCCAAATTTAAGTAATTCATCAAATTTAAATGATCATAATCAAAAATGCTTTAATTAATTTTTAATTAAAATATTTATTTTCCCTTCCACCGGTAGCGATTATCCATAGTTATAAATAATTCTGTTTATTTGTGCACATTTTTTCACTTCAAAAATAAAAAATTAAGCTAATCATTAAATTTTAAAATAAAAAAAAAAACTCAAAAAAATTATTCTTAAACAATTTTTGATCAGAATCATTTATTTTTTGATTTCAAAAAAAAATTCTATTTCACCATATGTTTCTGTTTCGGAGAACTCATTCACTACTTTTATTTGTCGCATACTTATTCTACAGGTAATCTGACTGCATTGATGTTATCTTGAAGCTGAAAATTTGCTGTGCCTGCCTCCTCCATAGTAGTTTTGCGGGATGACACATTCGATGGATACTTTTTGCCAAACTTTCCAAAGCAACAACACCGTGGCCCATTGAATTTAAGCAATTTTTTAAAAGCTCGCTGAAAATCTTTATTGGTATAATTGTACAAAAATGGATTTACCATTGAATTAAAGTAGCCGATCCAGAACAGCAGGTCTTCCACTATCACACTGTTAGCTACAAAGTCTGAGCAAATGTTAAATGTCGGCCCACAAAAAGTATAGCGCATGAAAAAAAACAACCAGCACAGAATAAAAACAGCCATGACAAATCCAAGAGTTCGAATCATGCTGAATTCAGAGCGCCAAATTCCTAGCTGAGAGTCCCGTTTGAAGACGCTGCTATTGCGGGCCGTCAAGTTTTGGGACTCGCCAAGTTTTACATCAAAACTGCTGCTTTTTTTATGCACACTTTTATTTCTAAATGACTTTATTAAATTTTGACCTTCGGTGAGCAAAATTTCGGAAAATTTTCTGCCTTCAGACTTGCTTTTTCTATGCTCAGACTTGGAAGTGTATTCCCGCTGATGCTTTTTCTCAATCTTATAAGCCTTGATGCACACTAGAGAATAGAAAACAATCAAGCCAAAACATGGCAGCCAGAATGATATCACACTGGAAATAAACCTGTATGGCAAATTGACTTTAAAGGCACAGAAGCCAGTCTCATAATCAAGTTGGTGGATTGCGTCCCATTGTTCTTGTGTTGTGTAGATTCCCGTAAATATGGGAATGAAGGACAAAAGAGCGCTTGTGATCCAGCACCCGCCAATCATTAGCTTGACCCTGGTGCCGGTCGGATCCTCTCTCACATATGAGTAGACATATTTGTCTGACACGCTCAGGTAGCGGTCTATAGCGATGCAGCATAGGTGAAGTATGGATGCAGTCGAGAACAGGACATCACAAGAAAACCAAAATTTACAAAACTGCGACTTGAAGTACCACTTTCCGCTGAGAAGTTGGATCGCATTGGGCGGCATTGCCAAAATTCCCACTGAACAGTCCGCTATGGCCAATGATGCCAAAAATGTGTTGCTTATTTTGTGCAAGGATTCATTTTTTACTATGGCAATTATCACCAATATATTGCCTACTATGGAAAAAAACATGATTGGAAACATAAAGCATGAGAAGAGGATTTTTTGCCACAAGTTGTACTCGAAATGGCTTGGATCTGGTGGAATAAAATTTGTTAGGTTGGTTGAATAATTAATGTTTGTCGTGTAGTTAACGTTGAGGAATTGATGCTCCATTTTTGATGCCAGTTGTTTTGAAGACTTCTGCATGGGAATTGAAACAGTTTAATTTATCATTTTGGATCAAAAGTTTATCTTTAATATACAAATGTAATTAATAGTTTTGTTTAAGTTTTTGAAATTTTTTGATTTCAAAACTTAGTATAAATCAAAAGAAGCAACCTTAAGGTTAATATACTTGCTTTATTTATTATTGATTAGTTCAAAAAGATTATTTCATTTTTTTTGTATCAACAAATAACTTATTCTTCAATCAGCTTTTTTATTGAATTTAAAATGTTTCTTAACAAAAAAAAATTGAGCTCTGATAATTTTAATCATCAATTAAGAATAGAATTTTGAGTTTATTTTTTAGGCTATTTTTATCTAAGCTTAATTAATTTTTAAATGAAGACAACTTTATTTCTGAGTTGGAATATATTGCTAAAAAATTTAGTTTTAGAAAAATGATGGCATCAATAAATTGGATGCAATAGTTTTTAATTGTATACTTTTGTCATCGTGAATCAAACACACTTTAGTTCTTTAAAACTTTATTTTCGCAAAATTTAAATAATAGAATGGAAGTTTAAAAAGTAAGGTTCGCACAGGTCAAAACTACACCACTATCTGAATTTGACTTTTTAGACCAGAAATTTTTATTCTGAATATAAAGAAACCTATTAAAGTCAATTCTTTAGTGGGTGTAAAAAAAATTATTTTTCTGGATACCCCTTCTCAAATATTAGCACAAAAATAATTAGTTGTATCCTTTTAGCAGAGTTGTTTAAAAGTCACAAGTCCTGACTTTTTTTTAAAATTATTTTTCAAAAGTCCAAGTCCGGGCTTTAAAATTTTGAATACTGAAGAAGAAATTTATGCTAAAATTGCAAGAAAATTCTGAAATATGGCAAATCTATTGCATTAGACAACACAAGAGTATATAAATTTTTTGATATGAAGCCTGATCTAGCAAATTTAAAAAAATAAGTCCGAACTTGGACTTTTTTTTAATGACTTGGAAATTTTTTTTTGGGACTTTTAAACAACTCTGCCTTTTTTTTTTATAAAAATCGAAAGATTTTGTAAGAATATTTAATTATTATTATACAGGTTCTTAAAGCTCATTTTCTAATCTACAAAATAATTTATTCATTAGTTTTTAAAAAAATGGGTTTTGACCATAAAAATTTAATATTTTGGTCAAAATTTATGGACTTAAAAGTAAAAAATTAAATAGAATGAGCTCAAGAATTTGTTTAGTCCAGTTTCTGATCGGAAAAAAATTGAAAAGGGGTAAACCAAGGAAAAGATACAAAAATAGTGAAAAAATTCAAAAATTTTCGTCTGCGGTTAATTTTAATAGTCAAAACTTTTAAAACAAATGAATACACCATTTAATAATAATTAAATATTTTTACAAAATCTTTAGATTTATATAAATAAAAGCATACAATTAATAATTTTGGTGCTAATCTCTGAGTGAGGGTATCCAAAAGAACTGTTTTTTTTTTACACCCCCGAAAAATTGGTTTTTCTAGGTTTCCATATATGCAGAATAAGAATTTCTGGTCTAAAAAGTCAAATTCAGATAATGCTGTAGTTTTGACCTGTGCGAACCTTAATATTTTCTAATGTTTCACAATTGAAAGAGAGAGAGAATATAACTCAGTGCTTTTTTTTTTATAAATCATCTTCTTTTAAACAGTGTATCAACTTTCTTTAATGAAACAACTTTTGTTATGACTTATCTGGAACCCTGGGTTCGGCATGTTAACTTATTTTAAAACTAAAACTAAACAAAAAAACGCATTTGGGTGAAATGTGGCGAAGAAATTAAGTAGTTTACCTTTTATGCTCACAAAAAGACTTAATGAGGAAATGGACAGGAAAAGAAAAAACAAATATTGAAAAAAAAATTTGAAACATTTATAATTTTCTGTTCACAGTCAGCTGAGTCCTTGCATCAAGATTTTTTGGATCGGATGGGATGCTTACATAATAATTTAATAATTTTTCACTTTTCTATCTTGGCTGTTAAGAAGGGATGCGCTCATCTCATTTCCAGTCCGACACAGAGGTTCCTGCATCTGGTTTGTTCTCCTTTACTGCAATTATTCCCCATTCTAATCCTCCATTTTTATGGTAAAAGCGGTCTAATCATTCAGTATTACAGAGACATTTTAAAGATTCTTTCTCCCTCAGTTGGTTCTGATCCTTTTATATTTTTTTGCTTTTAAATACACTTTATAAATCTCAGAGAATGTATTTTAAAAAATTAAACATTATTAAACCAATTAAGCTCATTATTTTTGCTGAACCAAATTCCCTAACCGGATCCCATATTATGGTAGCAAAAATTTGATAGCAAAAAAAATAAAATTCATCTTTAATTTTGGAGGGTATATTCAAAACAATTTAAAAAAAAATGGATAATATTTTATAATTAAGTAGCTTATCAAAAAAAAGTTTCATTATCACCAATATTATTATAAAATATTTTAAAACTAATCGAATTAAAAATAATTGAAAATTTACTTAATAAAAAAGTCGATATGATTTAACTTTCTTATGATTCACTGCCCAAACAAGTTACTTGGCTTATTTTTGAAAGTAAATTTTATGACTTAAAAAAAATAACCTAATACATCTTTCTATTAAAATTAAATTTAAATTGGAGATTAATTTGATCATAAAAATTTTCCTGATACATAATACCAAATTATTCGGCTTGAATTGTGGCTAAATTTAATAATAGTAAAAATGTAGAATATATTTCCAAATGTATGATTAAGAATTTTTTTTATTCGGACCAGTGTAAATAATTACCCTTTTATTGATTTCAATTAGAAAAAAATTAAATTTTTGTTGTTTTAGTTAGCAAAAACTTGAAAATTTATTCAAAAATAAAAACACTATTTTAAAACATTGCCAAAGATAATGGAATAAAAAAGCAATAAAATAAAATGACTTTTTAAATAAAATTGATAAATAAAATATGTAAAAAGCAACATTGTTTAACCAGAATGTTACATCTATTACCTTTACCCATGCCTTTCTTCTGGAGATTGCATCCCAAACTTTAAAAAAATCAGGCAATTTGTAGACTAATTTTATTTAAAAAATTATTCTTATTTTCTCAATTAAAATCGACTTCAAAGAGACGATTTTTCTATATTTATAAAATTAACAACAAATTCTGATTAATAAAATTAGTAAATAATTTTATCAGACTATTAGAGCAATCTTTTTAGTTGGAACATTTTTTTAAATCATCTCTTAATTTTTCATTCAAAATGAAAGCACAAAACAATTAGTTTTCTTTGATAAAACAATAAAAAAAGTTATTTTTAGTTTGAGAAAAACTAGTTGAGCCAGCTTAAAGCAACAAGTTGGATAAGATTATGAAATATTTAAACTCATATTTGCTTTGTCAGTTAAAACAACTAAAAAAATCATAATTAATTTTAAAAAAATTTATAATCCAATTTAAGTGCTTAATTATTACTGATAAATGTCTTTGGATATTTTTTACAACTCTTATCAAGTTGAAGAAAATATTCGTTGAAATCATTGCCTTTTCCAGTGACTTTTACATAAAAGCAATAAAACAAAGTTTATCTGAGCTTAATAAATCGACGGTAAGAAAATTTTTTATTAATCTGATTTGAAATTTTTTAAACAGACTAAAGTTATAATTAATCAAATTTATTCTGACTTTTTTATTTAAATAAAACAAAAAATATATTAATCAAACCTATTCAATTGAAAGGTCTTTTTAGAAAGTGTTAACAAACTTTCGGTAATCCACTAAATAAAAGCTGAAACAAAAAATCATCAATCTGAATTAGTCTTATAAAATACATTAGTCAAAAACACCCTAAAAAATAAAATAAAAAAATCAATTAACATCTATTAATACATTAAAATGTTGAAATTTGTAATTTTTACGGAATTTATAAAACTTAAAAAAAAATTTAAAATTTCTCTTAGAATTCCGAATTTAATTTTTATTCTTAACAGCATAAAAAAGTCATATATTACAAATAAAAAATACTAAAAATAAAAAATATAATCATAAATCTGAAATTTGGATAACCCATGATAAGAATTTGAGTTTATATAAGCTTCAGTTGCAAACTAATAAATTTTCCTACAGGGTCTATTAGAGCATCAACTTATTGGTTTTAATTTAATCTTAGCAAAAAAAAATTGAAAGATAAAAACCCTTTGGTTTCAATTTTTCTCAATGGATTTTATTGCTAATTATTATATTTCATGTAATTTTTTTACTAGCTTTTTCCTCAAGGTGCATTCTCTCTACTAATAAAGATTTAAACAACTCTTTCAATTTCTTTTAACCAAATTTTTTTTTGTTTAAAAATGTTTATTATCTGCTGAAAAATTGTTCAAGGAACTTAAACGATAATCAAGTTAGCTAATTTAAGATACATTTTGATATTTAAAACTCAAATGCTAAATGAAAATTTCCATAAATTGATTTTTGATTAATTAATTTATGTTTTCAAAAGGCAATTTATTTTATTAATACAAATAGTAATCTACATTTTATTTTAAAAATTAAAAAAATGAAACTTTGTATATTATAATAAAATAAGTTATCTAAATCGAATCTGTCTTAATGAAAATTTGCCTGTTAACTCAAAAATGATTAAACATTGGTTAAATACTATCTTAAATTCAAAATATCAATCAAAGCTTTAAAATAAAATATGTTATGAATAAAATAATTCTTCTATCTAAATTTTACGACATTTTATTTATCTTGGCTGATTATCTCAGAGGACCCAAAAATGATATCTTTTTACTAATTTCTAAAAATATTTGGTCTGATCAGCATCTTACTGCAAATGATGTGAATTACCAAGAGAATTATGTGAATAAAACTGATTCTGTTTTATGATTGAAAATTAATTATAATCTCTGAAAATCTTGAATTCAATTCATTGAATCTGACAGGATACATTATCAGTGAGATTTTATTACTTTTTTTTCCTTGAAAAAGTAAATAACAAAACCTGTATACAAAAAAATATTTAATTTAATAAAAGTCTTATTTCAATTATTAAGATACGATAATTTAAAGAAGTTTTTAAATCAAAAATTTATAATTTTAAAACGGCAGACATAAAATTTTATAAAGTCAAAAAGTGTCATCAGATTTAAAATTGAATCCGGAAAATGGTTCTTTTTTTGTTGTCTAAAGTGAGCCAAAATATGATTTAGTTTTTTCGGTGTGTGAGTTTTTTTTTTAAAGCTTTTGAGCCTAAGTTATTAATTTATTGATTCGCAACAAAAAATAAATCTGAAAGTTAAGTAAAGATAAGTAAAACAAACTTAATTCAACCTTCTTTTTTTTTAATTTATCGCTATAATTTATTTTATTATCGTAAAATAAAAATTTAATTTTTATTAATAAAAGCTTTCTAATTATACAACATAATTTATATTTAAGGAAAAATTCATTTTTTTTGCTTGTTTCTATGAACAAGCGTCAAAAACTAGAATAATATTTTTTTTAAGCTTTTTTTTCGATTAAACCTGATGAGCAGTAGCCAAATCTGGTTGAATTAAAAAAAAATTAAATACTCTTCTAAAGCTTTTTTGGTGCATCAATAAAATTAGATTTTGAATATAAGAATCAAAGATCAACATTTTAAATTAGATATTCAAACTTTTATAGGTAATTTTTTATGAAATGTCTAAAATTTGATTAGGTTACTATTTATATTTAATAATAACTATAAAATCACATTTGGCTTTTAATTATTTTTATCACTAAAATAAATTGCTTGATATGGAAATTGAATTCGATTGAAGTTTTGGTGAAAGAATGGACAATCAAGACACTCAAGCAATTACTCTAAGATTGATACAGATAAAGACCAAAATAAATGAAAAAGATGCAGAGAATGTTTGGGTTTAGAAGCCATTTTTAACAATTGTTGAGAGCGTAAATAAAAAATTTTTCAAATAGATTTTTTTAAGACAAGATATCTAAATTTTATTATAAAATTATTGTTATCTTAATAAAGTCGTTTTATGCGAATAAATTTTTTTAAATAGGTATTGGTAAATCTATACATGTAAAGTTTAATTAGTGATAAAAAGTAAAGGCCATTTAAATTTTCTAATCAAAATATTCCATTAAAACGGTTTTGTGAATTTCAAATACAAATTGAACAAAAATTCTTCATTTTTTGATCTATTAAAATTAAATTTAATAAAAAATATTAGAAAAAAAAACTGCAACAAAGTGCAACATCCTTTATTGCATCTCTTTACCTAAAATGAAATTCTTATTTTTTTTGTTTAGTAAATCAAATCAATAATCTATTTAAATCTTTTTGATTCCTTATTTTATGTCATTTTTAACATGAGAAAAATTATTTTAATGCAACAAAGTATGCTTCACTTTTTTGCAGCTTTACTTCTAATATTTTTTATTTACTTTTATTTTAATTTATTAAAAAATGAAGAATTTTTGTTCAATTTGTATTTTAAATTCACAATACCCATTAAAACATAAAATTTTACTTTTTTTAAAGCCATGAAATTATAAAATTATTGCTAAAAAGTTTAAAAAGATTAATTGAAATAGTTGTATTTTTAATAGATAAATTTTAAAATCAGAATTCAATTATTAGGTTGTTTAATAAGTTTTTTCTTCGATTTTTAAATGAAAAAATCTCATCAAAGATTAAACTTTTTTATGCAATGTTGAACATCATTTGAAAGAGCAACTCTTGTTCTTTAAAATGATATATAAGATTATATGTTTGCTTTTTAAATTTCTAAATAATTAACTATATAAAAATGCATGACAAAAAAATGCATATCCGCCATTGCATGTTATTCAAGTTTAACGAAGGAAAAAATGCGACAGAGGCTACCAAATCAATTTGTTTGGTATATGGCGACGACGCACTGACTGTTCGCACTTGTCAAAATTAGTTTGCTCGATTCAAAGCTGGAGATATCGACCTCAATTACAAAGAACGCGTTGGGAGAACCGTCGAAGCTGATGACGCGTATTTGCAAGAGCTGCTTGAGCAAGACCCGATGCAGTCGACTAGACAGCTCGCTAAAGAGATGTCTGTAACAAATGGCACCGTTTGGAATAGATTAAAAGAAAAAAATAGAAAAAAATAGAAAAAAACGAAAAAACTTATTAAACAACCTAATAAATCTCTTAAGAGGAAATTCAAAAAATTTTTCTTAATTATTGCTTTAATTTGGGTTTTGTTCAAGGAAACTAAATCAAGCTTTTTAATTGATGAAATTTGTTTTAAAAAATATTTTTTTACATTTTCTTTCTAGCAATAAAATTAAAAATTGAACTTTTTAAATGCTTATTTGTGTTTATTAAATTAAATTAAATGCTTATTTATGATAATTTTCAAATTTTAAATTATTTTAAAATTGGCTTCATTTTTTGTGTTTGAATTACAAAATGTATCCATTGTTCAAATAACATTGAAAAAGTGCAATGTTTCAAATATTTTTTTCAATTTAAAATAAAAAAATAATTTTAAGTTAATAATGCAAGCATCAAAAACATTGTTTCTATTTTTATAAATTTTGACTTTGGGTTTTTTGATGGCAATAAGCAAATTTATCCCGAAATTATTTTATCTCGTTTTTTTTTTCCCGATTTTTTGATCTTGAAAATTTTGTATCCCGAAAAAATTTTTAATAAAAAAGTACTTAAGATTTAAGCCATAATTGAAACAATAAAAAAAGTAAATTATTTAAAATTTTTTATTGGTTTCCCGCGAGTTTTTGCGAAAACATTATCTTTAACGGTGTTACTCGCAAAACAAGTTTGGTCGGTGTAAACGTAACGCGTCGAATTTTTATTGTTTTCCTTCCAACGGTAGCGATAACCGTTGAATAATGCGATGGGATATCCACTTTTTTCGTTGTTTATTCATTGGTTACTTGGAATAAAACAAACAGTGTTTTGAATTTGGTCAGAAGACATTTTTAAAAGATTTAAAGTTTTAATTAATTTTAATTTTATTATTTTAAGTAAATATTTTTTATCAATTTATATTTTATTTTATTGAGTTTTTGTCAAATTATTTGTCAAATTAATTAATTAGTTCTCATTCCCATATTTTATTTAACGGAAGCGGTTTATCATTTACATGTTAAACTTTTAATCTTAATTTTCGACATAAATTTTTTTGGAATATATTTCTTAAAAACAAAATGGTGATATTCTTCTTATTTAACAATTGAGCATAATTTTCTTTTTTTTAAATCGGGATATATTTCTTATTTAAGAAAACAGGATAAAGTAAATTGGGATAAAAAAGAAACGGGATAAAATATTTTCGGGATAAATTTGCAGGAAATCGTTTTTGATATGATGATCCTTAAGAGAATATTTGTAGTTTAAAAAAAACATCTACGCTGTGTTTTCCATTTTTTATAGATTGAGTTTTTGTTGAAATGCATCAAACGAACGCCAATTATCACTAAAGTCAAAATTTATAAAAAAATGGTTTTAGGGTCTAGTCGGTTAGGTGAATACTTCTAAACAATTACAATTACGCGAACAATACTTAAAACTTTGGTTATTTTAGAAGCTATAATTACAAATTTTTTGATTTAAAAATTTAATTATTAATAAAGAAAAAACTCAGAGTTATCTTAAATTTTTTCTTAGTTTTGTTGTTGTTCCTTGAGTAAGCGTAAGCTGCTAAGATATCATTTTTATTCAAAGCAATTTTTATAATTTCAACTGATCTTAAAGGAAGGTTGGGGCTAGACGATCAACTTGGTCAATTTTGACAATCTCACGATAAGAATTGTTTAGTTTTTCTGAAACTGCAGTATCAAAAGAGACATTTCTGCAAAGTAAATAATTAAAAAAAGGAGATGGTCAAAATACAATCACGTGATTTTCTGAAATTTTCAAAAAGTAACAATTACGAAAAATCCCTGAATGCATCTGGTGAAAAAACAAACTTTTAAACAAGTTTTTATTATTACATATCATTATTTAATTAAATATAAAATCCATAACTTATGAAGTTTACCAAATTAAACAATGTGATCTTATACCATCTCAAATCAGGAATGAAAATGCAGATTATGTATGCGAATTTTATTGTGAAAATGACTTTTCCGAGTCAAAATAAAGTCAAGATTTTCTTCTCAATTAATTCATTATACTTGGATAAAATATTCAACAGTTTCAACAATGGATCCAATTCAAGAATGATACTGCATTTGCAAAGCTGGTTATAGGGTATTTAAGAAATGCTCCCATTTAACAAGTCTCATCTGGTATTTAGGTAAAAGCCAAAATAATAGAGAAAAGTTAGTTTCAAAATGAAGAAAAAATTTCTGATGCTGAATTAGCTGAAAATTAGAAGAATATAATTTTAATCAAAAAATTATTCATAGTGATGATTTTTTAAATTTCGTTAATTTTCTCGATTCTTATGAAAAATTACCCGATTCTTATGAATAATTAAAGTTTTTACCCCAATTTTATTAGAATAACCCCAAAAATTAAAAAAATACATAAAAATAAAAAAAAACTTTTTTTTTTTGTGACACTAAATTTTTTAATTTTTTCCACATTTGTTTGGACAAGCCCATTAGCGTTTTTTCTTCCTTTTCCCACCACATTGATCACACAATTTTGCTTGTTTGTCAATTACTTCTATATTTTGTTTTTTGTCAGTTGTTTGCCTCCAATCTTGCTCTTTTTGAAATTGGTTTCTCTTCTTCAACATCAGACCCACTAGACTCGATGACTTTTGGAACAAACTCGGAACAGGAAAAAGCTTGTGTTTCATTCAGTTGTTTTTTCAGTGCGTTAGCAGTCTTTAACGATTTGACTTTTTTACGGTTAGATTGAATTGGAACGTCCATTCCTACTGTGTCGAAATTGCACTTTTTTTTCTAGCTGCAATTGCTATTTTATGATGACACTTGTAATTTTTTAGCCAGTACCAGCAATTACAACTACTCAGTGTCCAATTATTTTCGTCGTTTTTGACTTTATGAACGCTGAAAACTCATTTGATCATTTCGTAGAAATTTGTACAATTTTTCTCACGCAATTTTTGGTTGAAAACTTTACATGCTTCTTTTGCAATGTTTATTCTTTCATCAGCGTTAATATAGTAGCAATTGTCTTCTTTCAGGTGAACAATCATCTTATTAAGACAATTCCATTTGTAAGCTTCAATTAAATCCGAATTGCTAAAAATTGGAAAATCGTAGAAAACCTTTCGATTCAAATTTTGAACTGAATTGAATTCGTTCGTAAGTGGATCAGTCAACTTTAATGTTAAACGCTCGAATGTCTACTCTTTAACAATATTCTCGCAACACTCGTTCAAAAAAGGGATCAATCCAAACAGCTTTTTATCCAGTTCCATCTTGATTTTGTAATGGATCGATTCAAGAGCATTGCTTGTACTCGGTAGATCAGATGCATAGCCTTTAAATCACACGTTATGACCATCTTGACAGCAGTGATCCTGAAAGTAGTCTAAAAATGTCTTACTCGCTGTACCATCCCACTTTCTTTGAAAAATTGTACCGCTGTTTCAAACAGATTTTTTTTTTCCTTATTCACTCCTTGTGGAGCATAGAGTCATTACTTTTGATTTCCACTCAAGTCGATCTTTTGTCTTTGCCCTTGCTTTTCCCCATGTCATTCCCATTTCGATGAGCTCTATCGTGATTGTTGACCTCCATGTTACTCTTTCAAACAGATTGGTATCGAAAATTTTTTGAATTTGCTTAATACTGTCGATAATTCTTTCCCTCTTAACTTTGCTGATCGATTTCATGTGAGTTTTGAATATTACGATAAACATGAGCCCAACAATTCACACGTAATTTGAGGTCAAAAACTTGCTTGAGACCGTTCGTAATTGCTGATGCATTATCTGCGATCAAATTTGTGAATTCGATTGGCTTTTCGTAGACTTTTTCGTACGTTTCTTTAGATAGAAGAAGAAAAGAAAAATGCAGAATCGTCCTCTGTTTCGTGTCTAGTGACCGCGATTACAACTGGATGGAGTTGCTTGCTTCTATCGGTTGTACCGCCAGTAATAATCGGGAAATTTTCGTACATTAATCTGTATGTGGAATCGCTTAGTAAATGTTGACTTTTTTCGGCGAATTTAATCAATCGCTTTGTTGTTAAAAAAATTCGGAATTCTTGTGTAGGGAGAGTTGTATATTCGAACTTATATAAGACCGATTCTCCTATACGGTATTGAAGCATTTTACCTAAATCGGACTTAAATAAATGATCTTAAGCGCTTCGAAGGAAACATAGTCAAGAACTTGATGGAAATATCAAACAGATGCAGGACAACAAAATTATTCCACGCTATGAATATTGAACCAATGGAACACAAGTTAAATCTCGTCAAAATAGATTTCTTCTTAAGATTGAATTCGAATGGACTAACCAGCGAACTATTACGATACATGGAAGGTATAAACATCACAGATGATACCGTAAGTGAAGTATACGAGATAACAAATATATTGGACTTTGACTCAAGCACAACTATTGAAGAGGCATGTGCCACAAGAAAATATATGATCAAAGACAAAATAAGGTATTACAGAGAAGACGAGCAGATTTTAGAACTAAAGAAAATATTTAATACGAAGGATCGAAGATCCATAGCAAAGAAAGTTTTTGAAATACTAAAATTCTAACAAAACTATTTTTATTGACTTTATCTTTTTTTTACTTTTGTATCAATTTTCTCATTTACTTTTATATTAATTTACTGTTTTATTCTTAATTTTGCCGTGTTGCACGCTTTATTTAACAGTGTGCTGGCATTGGCCGATCAACGGCCTTAAAATAATCTTTAAATAAATAAAAAAAATATTCGAATTTTCCAACAAAAACTTGATCTTCAGCTTCTGGGATACTTGAACATTCCTCGCACCATTTCTTCAACTCGTCATTGAACAATTTTTGCTGCTGTCAACCGAAACAGTGTTGATAATATATTGAATTTGATTATCGGCCGGTGGTTGAATACCTTATTTTATCAAGTTTTTCTTGATATTTCGCCTTTTTTGACCTAAGATAAATAATTTTTTCTTTAACCTCTAAAGGCAAAGTTGTTGACTCTTGTTCGACTGGATGACTTGAATGTTCGTAATCAGATACGTTTGCCACTTGTCTCACCGTTTTTTACTTTAAAAAAAAGTGTTTTTTTGCATCCTATTTTTCTATGTTAAAACTGTCATTTAATTCAATTCAAATAAAAAGTTCAAATATTGCTTGAATTTTTTTCTAAAGACCTAGCGTTGCGTTTTTAAGAATTAGAATTATTAAAATGCTGAAGTATAGAAAAGAAAAATAAATAATTAAATTTTTAATTGATAGATTTATTTTTGAATAAAATTAATTAATTATTTTTTTTGCGCTGAAATTTAGTAATTTATTCTCATCATATGATTAACCTTTTGGCTGAATCGAACACTTTTGAATTGATTAAATGCTTTTCCAAATAAATTTTATTTAGGAAAAAATATGTTTAAAATTTCTCATTTATCAAATATTTTGTTTGACAAATAAAATTATGTGAAATTTTTTTTTTGTCAAATCACTCTGAAAGATTGAATTTTGCTAGAAATTCTGAAAAATTTGTTGTTGTATCAGTAAAAAACATTAGAATTATTTTCTTAATTAGTAATTATTTTTGTTCATAATTCATAAACTAATAAATGAATTTGACTTGGAAATTTTCAAATCGGAAAATAATCAATCATTTAGCTATTATAATAAAAATTATCATTAAATAAAAATTTATGAATATAGATTTGAATTGATGCTAGTGTTAATAAAAATATTTATTGATCAAAGCAATCATCAATAAAAAATCATTTAATTTATTAAAGGAGGAGAATGTTATTTGAAAAAAAAATTTTAACTGACATTTTAAATTATTCATCTTGAATCGTAATGAACTAAAAAATTACAAATAATTATAGAATATGTTTTTCTTTTCATCTGTACAACACTTTTAATACCCTTAAGGTAGTAATGAATAATTGATTTTAAAAAAATTAAAAAAAAGGCTACAAACGTTTCGGTGAATTCTTTTTTTTTATTACTATTTAAGTTATTTTAATTTTTGGATTTATTTTAGAAAAAAAATATTTTAATTTTAATTTTTTTATTTTGATTTGTTTTGCACATTGAATAATTTTGAATTAAAAAAAAACTCTAACAATTTGTTTAATAGATTGTAACATGAATTATTTTTAAATAAAGAAAAGTTTTCAATGAACAAACAGGATCTGTTTTATTTATTTTATTAATTTCTCTGTTTTTATTTGTTTGATTATAAAATATTGCTAAATATCTTGAATTTAAATTTAAATTTATTCAACAACAAATATGGCATTAAAGCAGCCGAATCTTTGGTTATTTTCAGCCGACTTCAAAACAATTTCTAATTTAATTACAGACTAAAAATAAATCATCAATTTATGAATGAATAAAATTTTAATTATTCTTACTCCTTTACTATTTGAATATTTATTTATCATTTGGGCTCTAGCCGCATTTTTCACGTTAGACAAAGCAAGTGGTATTTCAAGCTTGGGCAACTGATGAGCTCCTCGTTCCAAGTCGCAGTTGCAAGTTAAAGTGGAATCAGGATTTTTTTTCAAAAATTCTTTACACTTGGCTAGAATCTTATCATTACAGACATTATTAAATGTGCTTAATAAAAATTTTCAATTTATTAAAATTTAAAAAATTTGAAAAATTTGAAAAATTTAAAAAATTTAAAAAATTTAAAAAATTTGAAAAATTTAAAATTAACTTTACCACTCATCACAAGGTACTTTGACTAATCCTAGAACAGGCATATCAACCGTAATTTCTGTTTCAATATTCCAGTCTTTTGGCAACTGTTTTCTTACAATTCCACTTGCGTTCAGTTCCATTGTGCCAGGAATTTGAATATATTTTGGGTAAGATATTTTTCTTAACAACAAGCTGTCTCTTCTGTTTCCTTGAAATAAAAAAATAATAAAAATTTGTTAAACATGGATTATTTTAACAATACTGCAGTCTCTAATAAAAGCGATTCTGAGTTTAATTGGATTTACCTCAATCGAGGCATTTTTACTCGATTGAATTTCATTTACTATTTCTTCATTTTGTGCGTCTGCAATAAAGGCGACTACCAGAATCAAAAATGAAAATGCTACTTTGTTTACCATTTTTTGATTAGCTTTAATTAATATTTGCTAAAAAAGATTCTCTTATAGCCAAAAAAATTTGAGTAAAAGTTACATAAGATTGATTGACAAGTAGATAAGACAAGTGTATCAAATTAAAATTAGCTCTTGAAATTGAAATAACTTTCAAAATTTAATTATTCATCAGTTTTAAATTATAAACTGTAAATGAAAACTATTTAAAAAATGTTTTGTAGCCTAGAGGGAGATAAAAATGTGGCCAAAATAATTGAAGCACTCATTTAATAATCACGTTTTTTTAAATGTGTCTTGAAATTTGTCTATTCCTCTTTTAGAAAATTAATTAATTAATTTTTGTGGTTATCTGCTTTTCAAAAATTGATAAGATAAAATTTGAAATGTTTTTTTCTTGGAAAATTTATTAAAAAAACTCGACTTTATTTTTGGTTTTTATCTCTAAAATTTTCAAACATTTTGACATGTAAAATTGGTTTCTTTTCCGATTGATGGATGAAAAAAAATATTTAAAATTCAATAAAATATAAAAATAAAATTATAAGTTTAAAATGAAGATAGTTAATATTTTTGATCGGCCATTTTTTTAAATGTTCAAATGAATCTTATAAAAAACTCTCTGCTAATTTGAAAATATAAATTTATTTTAATAAATATAAGAAAAGTTAAAAAATATTTGGTTTAATTTTAAATTAGATATTTTGACGCTAATTACATTAATTCATCATTACAAATTGACAAAGAAAGATGAGTCTTATTTAGGTTCAATAAGTTGAAAAAATTCCTTATTTTTTTATTAGACCTAATTCAATATTGATGAAAAATTTTTTTAAGATTTGTTTCGAAGAACTCGAAGAACATTGGAGATAATTTTTTAAAAGTGATTCAAAAATTCATGAAGTAAGAGCATTGAACTTGATAAAATTAAAAGATTAAATAATTGTTTTTTATATTTATTTAATTTTTTTAATAAAAAGTTTTTATTAAAAAAATTCAAATTTGACTTAGAAAATGCCAGATCTTCGCAAAATTTTTTTTTATTTTGAGTCAAGACTTATATTCTTGTCATTATTAATTTAAAATTTTGAAAAGTCCATTTTCTATTGATAAGATACTTTAAAAAAAAATAAAAAGATTATTAAATATTAATTTTATTTATTGAATTTATGCCTCATAGACAAAAAAATATTATTTAATTTAAAATAAGATATTTAAAAATTCTATTTCTAAAAGATCATTAAAATTTTAAATCATCCAACATTTTGCTTCTATTTAAAAAAAAAATTTAAAATTTAAATTTATTAACAAAGGTAAAAAAAAATTTTCGATTGGAACACATTTGAAATTTTGCTGATTCATAATTACAGATGATGATCTAAATTTTAACAAACACACTTGAAACTTTGCTCACCTGAAAATAGCTATCTATTTTAGCATTCTAACTAAGGTTTGAACAATGTTTCAAGTGCAATAGTCAAATTTACTTTTATTCGAAAAATGAAAAGGCCAATTGAACTCCATAGCTTTTATATCGTTTGGCAGCTAATTCTAAATTAAAATGACACGATTTATTTGCTAATTGTTTTTTTTATTGCCAACAAAATGAAATTTATAAATTTTTTAATGTTTTTCTAAAAACTACGACAACACAACTGTGAAGCCATTTTCGAGTAATGACTAATGCTCACTCTGCTTCTCTTTTCTGAAAAATAAAAATAAAGAAAATAAAAATTGCTTTTATTTTGTCCAATATTAATTTTCAACATAAGTCAGAAGCACAAATTCTGAACAAATATTTGTCTAAGAAAAAAAAATAATAATAATAGTAATTTCAGCAATCCACACAGGTGCTATAGTTTCAGCGCTGACTCAGTCAATAGGATTCGATCCGACTGCAAACAAGCTCTCATTTCTACTACTTCATTGTCTCCTTGCTGATTCTCGGTTATTAAATTACAAAAAAAAAGAGAAAAATAACTACAAATTCCACTCAAACTCGACTTGCGTGAGAGATTGCTATTTGTTAGTTTTGCCTATTTCAACATTTAACTCAAATATTTGATTTTAATTATTGTTTTACAACAAAAACAAGAGAGAGAATATTTAAAAAAAAAAAAGAAAAAAAAAAAGAAAACAGAATAGAAATATCAAAATTCTGAGCAAAAATTTTAATTAAAAGCAGAAAATTTATTGGAATGGGGCAAGAAAATTAATCTAAAGTAAATTTCCGAGAGCTCATTGTTCAAATACTTTTACTTCTACTTCCTGACTGCAATTAAACGCTTAGAGCTAAATGAGTCAAAACAAACTTGTGCAAATAAAATTCCATTTCTCATAGTTGTTGATCTTGTTTATTTGCTGCTTCATCAGTCGGAAATCTTGGCATTTTTTTTTGTTCAGGAAAAAAGTGATCACTCTGCACCCCACACGCAATTGTAAAATATTGTGTTTGAATACTCTGGCCCAACAAAGCCTAGTTTATAAAGATTTTGGGTACAATTCCGGATTAATGAAAAGACCAAATGAAAACATTTTAATGTCTTAACTTGGCATTTTGGCAAAATGCTACCAATGTTTTTTTTGCCTCTTAGGCTAAAGAATGAAAAAATTAGAATGCTTGTTCTTTAATGTTTGTCGAAGCTGCAACTATTTGCTCAAAGATTAAGAAAATAAACTTTGAAAAGAAATTAAATTAGGAATTTTGTTTGGAAAATTGAAAATCTTGGTTGCGAAGCATTTAAACTGAGCTCTGAATGAAAGACCTTTTTTTTTACTATATCACGGGATCGCTACTATTTGCTTTATCTGTACACAGTCTAAATTCTTTTTTATTTTGTTCAAAGGGTAATAAAATTAAAGCTAAACAAATAAAATTTTACCTGACTCATTTAAAATTTTAATCATCGCATAGCTCTAAAGGCCCCATCAAACTAACTAATGATAATTTTCCAGCTAGACTTCAAATCTAGGTCGTAAACTCTCTTGCTGAGTATCACCATATTCAGAAGAATTCATTTATACAACTTACGGCCCTGAATTAAAAAAAAAAAAAGATGAAATTTTGGTCGTAAAAAATGCTTCACCTTTGAGTACATCTAATTTAAATAGCTAGAAAAAAATTTAATCCAGCTATTTTGATTTTGGGTTTATTTATTTTTTGGCATTGTTTAAAAAATTAAAATTTACCTTTGTATTTATATGAGGTTTTGGAAGAAGAAAGTGAAAAATGAAAAATTGTATGGGCCGAATACCTATAGGATTTTTCTTCTTTCTACTAAGCAACAAATTTTGTTAAAAAGGACTTATAAACGGTTTCTCTAATTTCAAAGATTTTTGTTCGTTTTCTTTGCCAAACAAAAATTAGTCAGATTAATTTAAAAAAAAAGTTTTCAAAAAGATTAACCAAATTAAGTTTTCGTTTCTCTGAGACTAATCCGCAAAACAAAATTTTTGAAATTCAACACCATTAAAAACACAAATTTTCTATTAATCTTGTCACCAAATGGACTGGCTCAATTGTTGATTAAATTAAAAAATTTTTCAAAAACACACTTGTCAACCACAACAAGCTTATGCTCACAATTTTATTCCTTTCTATTTTCTAAATTTTGTAATTTTTAATTCGAGAACATGATAGCAATTTTGGCTTTTTTAAAAAACTAAATTTATCAAATATTCTTTTTTCCATAACGAATTTTTTTTTAAGATGTAATTTCAAGCAAGTGGTTGAAAGGGAGGACTAAGTTCCATTCCAAACAACCTGGGTTTCCATCCCAAACTATATTTTAAATAAATAAATAAACCACAACAAGCATAAAATTGCTCTATCTTTTATTTATAGTTTCCAAGTAACCCCTTAGTGATATTTAATATTTGTCCTTTCTAATTAGTCTTGTCCATTCGAAAGGTTTCGAAATTTAAAATTTTGAACGAATCTTTGAAAAAAGAAGTATTTATTTAATTCCTTAAAAATGTCATTGAATTTTTTATTTTTGAAATATGATTTATACACAAAAAAAGAATATAATTATTTAATAGACTATTAGTTGTATTTTTTTAAATTTTTTAAAATAAGGACTCACACTGTAACCTATTTTCTTAAAATCTCAGTTGATAAACAAAAGGTTGTCGAGATCAACGAACTTTGAGTGATTCTTTGTCAGATTGAGTAATAGAAATTATATTTTTTAATTAATCTCAAATAGCAACGTCAACTCTAAAATTAAAAAAGTGACTTTCAATCAAAGTCTAATTTGTTCACAAACAAGCTAGCATAAATATTGATAGGTTCAGTCAATAGTCAACAACAAAAAAGACACTTGACTCATCTAAATTAACTATTCAAAAAAAAAAATTGAATAAAAATCCAATTATTGATATGAAATTTTTTCAAATTTTTTTCAAAAGCATACTTTAAGAAATCGATTTGATTCAATTTCTGGCCACAAATTTGATACTTTAGCCAAGGATGTTCAGGAATGAGCTCATTAATAACCAATTTGGTTCCTTTCAATTCATCAATTCTGGTCCTGATTGTGGATAGAAAATTTTCTTTAGTCTAAAACAAAACGGAATGAATGGCGTGATTTCTCAGATAATTGAATTAAACTCTTTTTTCGAACAATATTAATGATTGCCTGAATAAAAAACCTTTAAGCCTTCTCTCTTTTTTGGCTCCAAAACTAGAATTTTTAAAATCAAAACAAAATTAATTTAATCATTTTCAGTGGTATTGATTTCACAGCTGAACGAGCTTACACTAGATAATTTATTGTTGTTATAAACCTTAAAAAAGAAATAATTCTTTCCGGATCTGTTAGGATCTAGTTGTTCGCGGTTGTAACACAAAAAATAAAAGAAAATTAAATAATAATAATAACTTTATTAATAAATGGCCACTTCTAGCCTAAACTGATAATAAAGAAAAATGGAGAAAAGAAAAGAAAAAAATAATAATTTCAAAGTTTTTCTTCTAATCGCACATGTCTAGTATTTTACACAGTGTTAAATACTATCAACTTGCTAAGCGCAAGAGATCATAGTATTGCACTGTGAAACTATAGACATTTAAGTTGAAAAGAGTCGGTGTTGTAGTTATTGAGAAAACTGCAACATTGTATTCTAAAGTAAAGCCACAGTTCCAAAAACAAATCGATATTTAGATTATACTGAATTTTAAGCTTAATTTATTTTTTTAGATATTTAAAAAAAATTATGAACACTGTTAAATTTGATATACGATTTTCTCAATTTCTTCTCAGAAAGATAAATATATTAAAATAAAAATCATCGTGAATTTTTGAATAACAAAAAAATTCAATAAAAATTGTGCCATATAAACTGAATAAATATTACTTGAAAAAAATGTTTATTTTTCAGTATAAAGTGATAGGTAATTAATACCCCTTAGCTAAAATATTTGACCATAAATTGATCTTCTTTATTTTTGGATTGGTCACGTATTTTTTTCATTAGTCACTTCATTTATTTAACATTTGAAATATTTTTAATCTCTTGTTAAATAACTTTTAAATATTCAAATTTGTAAAAAATGTTCTAGACCAATTTCCAAATGATTTGGCAAATTGAACCTTTGTTAGACCAAAGTATAAAAATGATATTTTTAATAAAAAAAATCATTTTTTTTTCTCTGATTGCAATAAAAAATTTCTTACAAAAAATTTAATTTTTTTATTATTATTTTCTCCTGATTGATAAATCTCAAAATCATCTACAGATAAAACAACTATTAATACTATTGATTTTTTTTATATACAGTTCTTTCAATTTCTTCTCAAAAAGAAAAAAAGTATTAAAATAAAAATTATCCTGATTCTTTGAATAAAAGAAATTAAACACTATTAATGATTTTTATGAATTTTTTATACATTTACTTAATAAATAAATAAAAATAGCTAAAGAAGAATCCGATAGAAGCTTCATCTTTATTGAGTAAAATTTTTTTTTGTGGCTTTTAAAAGTCAAGCTACAAAAATAAAAATTTAAATTCCTAATTTAAGCTTTTATTTTATTTAATATGGGACCGGGTTGATTTTGGTCGTAAATCATTTGAATTTTGACTAGGACTAATCTAAAATTTAGCAAAACAAATTATCTCTAATGGGACTTAAAAGCTCTACAAATATCCGAATTTATAAATATTTCTATAGTTTGGAAAATTTTCATCAAATCGCATGAATTCCCAACTGATTTATACGTATTTTCCATTTTGGTTGCTAGTTTGACAACAGCATACTCAAAGCAGAATAAAACCAATTAAAACAAAGTAAATATTTGCCAAAACTTTATCAATAATTTATTTTTTAGTTTGCCTAAACAAAAATCTTATTACTTTCATTGACAATATTTGATAAATATCTTGATAAAATTTAATTAGCTAAATCAAATAAAACATGAGCAAATTTTCCGATAGTTCTCACGAGCCAAAAAAAGCTCGGACACTAAACAACCACGTATTTACAAAGTCTAAATCAACAGAAAAACTCAATTAAAACATCCATTGTTAGTTCAGCTAGGCTGCCTTAAATTCTCTAAAATTTTTCTACAGACCCATTAGTGTTTTAAACTCAAATATTTGCTCAGTGTTTGTTGCCGGTCTTTAACAAAAAATCAAAATTCTCAAGTATCAATAACTGAAATTTAGACTTATTAAGCAATTTTTTGCTACAAGTGATTTGTATATTTCATTTCCGCTTTTTAATAAACATTTTTCTCCCCAAAATTTCTCTTAGAAAAAAAAATAAAACACTTAAATATTTAAACAGTTGAAGTGGCTTTTAATTTTTGATAGAATCAATTTTGGTCTCAATTAAACTCCTTGAAAACACTAAATTTATTTTTTCCTGGAAAAATATTCTAAAAATTGATCCATAAAAAGAAATAAAACTTGAATATATTCTTTAAAAATTAAAAGCAACTTGAACACTACTATTTGTTTTTATGACAATTGTTTAATTCGAAAAATCAAAAAAAAAATTTTCAACATTTAATAAATATTAACCAAAAACAATTAAAATTTTATTTTTAATTTTCTTCATTTTCAAACGAGAATGCGAGCAGAAAAAAGTATTTACTACCGCTCTGAAATGCCTGAGGTTGATGCTTAAATTTTTTAAATGAAAATAAAAATTGAGTCTATAATTATTTTTTTTTAAAGTACGATATTTGAGCGGTGTAAATAATTTTTTTATTTGCAGAATGAAAAAAAAAGATACAGTGGTGATTTGCTTTTTGTATTTTACAAAAATTCACGTAAAATCCTAAAAGTCCGAAAAAATTCGAATAATTACAAAAAAATTCGATTTTTTACGTAAATTTACGTAAATTGATAGTAAAAAAAAGTAAATTCTGGTAAAAAGAAGTAAAAAATGGTAAATAAAAGTAAAATAAACCGGTTTTTGATATTTTAAAATAAGATTTATTGATTAACCTTAAATTTTTTTTGATAACTAAATTAATTAAGTCTTTTGAAATTTATTAATGAAGTTTTGTTCTTTTTAAATTCAATTTTTTCATTCACATTAACTAAATTAAACATAAAAAAAAAGTAAACAATTATGGTTTTTTGGAAGCCTTGTCCATTTTCAGGCTACCAGAAGCCTTCTTCCAACAACTAGCAAAAGTACTATTTTTTGGCACAAATTTTAGTAGCTCTCTTAAAATTAGCCATAAATAGATTTTTTTTAGAAAACCAAGTATTTTTTAAATTACTTTTAATGTCCAACATAACATGGCTTTATTTTTTCTGATAGTAACCAAGAGTTTTATCTGGGTCTTCTTTAAAACGTTCTTTCAATTGATCCCTCAATGAATTAGTAAATTCTTTGTTGTTTACTTAATTCCAAAAAGAAAATGAACTTTGAAGAAAATTTCTTTATTTTTCTTCGATATTTATAGTTTCAACAAATATATGAAAGAGTTATCTAAAATAGGAATAGACATATAACTTGAAGAGTGTCAAGAGTATAATAATGGGTCTACCTAGTCCCCACAAGCAAAAAACTTTTAACCACATAGAAAAAAATTTCAGCACAAAAATAACTAAACTAAGAAAAAAACTTCTAAGCAAAAATTGTTTTAAACTTTAAAACAATTTTTGCTTAGAAGTTTTTAGAATATTTAGTGGCAGTTTTTAATAGATATGATATCTATTAAAAACTGCCACTAAATATTTTAGATTATAAATGCCTATGATCTTACAAAATGTAAAAGAAATTCCGATTCGAATGATTCTGAGTCCCCAGTTAGCCCTAATTAACCTACTGGAAAACGACGAATTTGTTAATAAACAAAAAAAAGGTCGTCCAAAATTAACTGGAAATTAGTTTTTCTTAAAATGGATTTTAATTTTATTTTTTTATTAATTTAATATTTTATTTTTTTGTTTATATAATTTTATTAACACTATTTGAATAAGTTATATAACAAATTTATTAAATTTTTTATCACCTCAAAAAATTTGTGCTAACCAGCTATGTAAAAAAAAATTTTTTTTGGAATTCGGCACAAAATTATGTTTTGTAGTGATTTGTGTTAAAAAGTTTTTTGTTTGTAGTCAAAAGTTTTTAGTTTAAATGGGGAACCATTTATCTCTATACTAATGCACTTGGGCTTAAATAATAAACGCAAAAAATACTGGGTGGGGGAGTAGGAGCTGAGCTCTACGGAAGAAGAGAGGGACCTGGGAATTATGATTACCGCAGATGGAAAGAACAAGGCGCAGATTGAGACAGCCTTAAACAATGCTAGCTGGATACTAGGTAGAATAAAGAGGACTTTCAAGTACTTTAACATACAACTATTCAAAAAACTATTCCCAACATTCATAAGGCCACATCTAGAATTTGCATCAGCAGCATGGAACAACAAGTCTGCAGGCGAGGCTGCTAAGTTAGAAAGTGTACAACATAAAGCTACGAAGATGGTAGAAGAATTAAAAGGAAAAAATTATTATGAACGATTAAAGATCCTGGGAATTACAGACCTGGAAAGCAGACGTAAAAAAGGGGATTTAATACAAATAAAGGGTGTAGAAAAAATGGCACAAAAGTTTAGTTTAATTTGCTATAAGAGTGGACAAGACTTTTACCAATTTTTTTCAAAATTTAAAATCAGGCTGATCCTAGCTTTAAAATAAATAAAAAATTATATCACAAAGTTGAATTTTCGATTAGTTGATAGTAAAAAATGTACGAAACCATCAAAAAAGATTTGTCAAACTTTGTTAAAAGTTGTACAAAATTTGCCAAAAGCTGAAGTAGTAAGGCGATTCACTGTCCTGTTTATTATTGGCTAGATGTTATAGAAAAAGATAAAGCTTTCAAGAGAAAAAAAGGAAGTGGAAGACCTGCTAAAATTGCGACGAAACTAATGGTTGCTAAACTTAGAGCCTATTTCAATCATAAATCGAGTCAACATGCCTCCTCGGAGAGTGTATTAAGAAACGACTTGAACTAATGATTAAAGAATATTATCAGGATGGCCACTATGTATTTAGGTCCAACTTAGCATCATCTCATTATGAGAATATGGTACAGAATTATTTGTTAGATAAAAATATAAGATATGTTGCCAAAGAAGTGAATCCAGCAAACGTACCAAGAGCACGACCAATCGAAGATTTTTGGGGAGATTTGAAAGCTAAAGTTTATGAGGGTGATTGGAAGGGTTTCAAAATATAGAAAAAAAAATATAGAAGACAAAAAATATAGAAATATATAAAATGTAGAAAAAGTAAATGTCGAAAAAATATAGAAAATATAAAACATTTATTTGAAAGGAATAAATATATAAAAAACATCTTTCTTTTTTTTAATGAAATTTAAAATGAATGCTAATTCTCCGATCGCTAATAGACTCCGGTCTAATAAAGATTTTGAGCTAACAAGTCTTAAAAAGCAAAAAAAAAATAAAAAATAGCCATTGCAGCTGAGCAGCTTGAACAAATTGTGAATAATATGTGCAGTGACTCTATTACTATAATATTTCAACATATTTATTCATTTGACATATTTTTTTATTCTACGTTTAATAAAATTCTACATTTTTTTTTCTATGTTATTTTTTCTTTTTTTTTTCTATATTTTTTTTTCTACATTTTGATTATCCCTCGATTGGAAGGCCAAAAATCTTCAGCAACTCGAAAACAAAATTCGCACTTGCCTGAGTAATATGGATCCAAAGGTTTTACAAGACCATGCCAAGACTACTCGCTCTTGGCTCAGTATCATACGTCGTCATGGAGTTCAATACCTTAACTAATATTATTTTTTCAAAATAAGAGGGTTAAGTTAAAATTAAAAAAAAATTAAAGCCTTTGTTTAATAAAAAAATTTTCATGATAAAATTAATTTTGTGCCATTTTTTATTCTAGACTTGTTATATTAATAAGTCATCGCATTAGAGGTGGTGGATGTGGAGTTTAAGAGGGAAAATAGTGGAAATAAGTCATACATTCCAGTTAGTCAGAGAAATCTGTAAGGAAAGCATGGACAGAAGCATCAGAATTGCCGCCAGCCATGGTAATGAACGCCAAGTGGGTGAACAATTTTAAGTCTGGTTTTGACAAGCAAATGACAGCTGGTCAATTGAGAAGATCTAAATTAAATAAAGTCAGATAAGACACCATCTGATAAAGTGCAGCCTTATGAACTGCACTCCGCACATGCATGCGCATGTGTCACAGATTTCACTGCTACTATTACTAAATTAAAAGTTTTTAAAAAAAATTTACTTTAAATTTAAAATCAAAAATTTTTTGCTTCGACCAAAAATAGACAACTGAAATTTTCTATATTAAATCTCTAAATATTAATAAACTAGACTTTTATGTTAGATAATCTTAGTCATTTTTATGTATAGTAATTCAGGGTTGAACCGTTAATGGGGTAAAACCGTGAATTCTTCTTTGAATGACTATAACTTTTCTTTGAAAAAAAATTTTTCTATTAAATAAAAAAAAGAATATAAAGAACGTCTTTGTTAATAAAAATGACCAATAAAAAAGAATTTTTTATTTTTTTTTTATTTCATTTAAACGACTAATCTTCGCTACTTAAAAGAAAATGCCGATCCTCAAAAAAAAACTTACTTGATAATTGGTAAAAATTCGAACAAAGAATACTATTACAGTAAATATTCGGTATAAGAGATATCTGTTTAAGAGAATATCGATATAAGAGAATTTTGAAAAATAATAATGACACGATTTTTGTCTTTTTTCTATTTTTTTTGTCGGCATAATAAAAAATATAAAAGTATAATAAAAATATCCGGTATAATAAAAAAGTGATAAAAAATTTGACATAAAAATTATCAAATCATTTCATCTTATTTGTTTGTAATTTAACTTTACCTTCTAAACAACATCCTGCCCCTTTAATTAAAGGAACCAAAAATCCTTGATCACTATCCTATAAAATGAAATTGATTGAGCTTTTGAAACAAATAAAATTTCAAAAAAATAATAGAAAAAATGTATCGTGTCAAACGCCTTAGAAAAAACGCTAAACCAGTTGCTGAAACAGCATCTGATTCTCCAAAACGCAACAGGTTAGACTTTCTTCAGAAAGAAGAAATAATAAAAAAAATTCGACTCGGCTTTAGTCACGAAAAAGTAGCTGGTGATTTTAATATTGGCATATCAACGGTGTACGTACAACTTGATTTTAATTAAATTTTTTTTTACTTTTTGATAATTTGAATGATAAATTTGCCTTTTTTAAATCAAATATTATCACAAAAAATCCTATCTTTTAATTTCCCAGATAAGACACTTTTTCGGTCAACAGACATTATCTATTTAGGGGAATTATCGGTATAAGAGACAACAAAAATTTTTTTTGTTCTCTTAAACCGAATTTTTACTGTATAAGTATTTTTTGATGCTGATTACGAATTTCTTATTGAAAAATTCAAAAACTTAACCGATTTTCTGTTATTTCAAAATAAAATAAGTTTTAGAAAAAAATGGGATTGGGGTTAAACCGTAATTTCATTTATTGCAATAAAAAGAGTGAATTTTCTATTTGATTGATTTTAAAAAAAAAACTTTTTAAAATCTGTTCAATCTGTTCTTCAGCATCTACAATCAGCAAATAAAGAGAAAACGTCAACAAAAAAAAAGAGGATTAAAAGAAAGTACGGTGAAGTTTTGACTGAGAATCAAGTTTTGAAACAATTAGAAGATGAAGAGGCAAAAAAGTTGAACAAAAAGAGGAAAAAAGTGACAATAATCAGTGATGAAGAAGATGAAGAAGAGTCTGAAATTGAAATATCTCCACTGAACGACCAAAAAAGTTGTTTCAAATGTAAAACAGTATTTGGAAAAGTCAAAACAAATCAAAACAAATGGATTTCTTGTGAGAAATGTAACAATTGGTCTTGTGGGAAATGCCATCTAAGAGGCTTTGATTTAACTATGGATTTTTTTTGTTCGAAAAAGTGTTCTAAATAGATAAATTTTGTTTTAAAATAGGAAATTTTGTTTACATATATTTTCTTATACTTTTTTTTGTATTTTAATTGCTTGAATTTATGTAATTCACGGATATACCCCAATGTAAGCGTTGAAACGTTAATGAAAGATCTTATTTTATTTTAACTATAACTTTTGAACCGTTCTTTTATTTTAAATAAAGTTTTTTTTTAAATTAAAGACAATATTCTCTTTTATTATTTTATATTTTTTTCGAAAAAAAAAATAAATCTCACAACTAATTAGCGATCAAATAAAACAATTCACGGTTTTACCCCGTTTGACTATATATAACAAACTTAATTGTAAAATTGACATTTGATTATCTGTTAAATTTTTCTAGCCTATTTTATATTTAAAAATCTTTGTTAACTCTGTTTATGGGACTTTAACTTTAATTAAATAAATAAAAAATTCGAAAAGATGTGAATAAAGAAAAATAAGCCTTAAGAATAATAATCTTTGAAAAATCTCAGATTATTATTTAGAGAACATTTGTCCAAAGCCTTTTAAAAAAATTCTTTAAATCATTGTTAACTGGGTAAAAGACCCGGCTTATATTCAGGCCTGAGATCTATTTAAAATATAAAATTCAAAGAATTAATTGGAAATAAATCTAAAATCTAATAAAACTGCCGAAAATAAAAGAAAAATTGGCCCAAAGATTGATGAACAATCTAATTTAGATAAGGAAAAAAAATGAAAAATATACTGTTGATATGAAATTTTGTAACAATCGAAATATTCCAACATTAATCAAATAAATTTCCTCATTCATTAGTAATTCTGATTTGAATTTAATTCATTTTTAATCTAATTCTATTCTTTATACTCGATGCCAAAACAAGTGCATAGAAATAAGCAAAATTTGATTTAAAAAGACAACCTTTGGTTTTTTTTGAATCAAAAAAAGATCAGTTGAGTTCAAAATTTTTCTTAGGATTATGATGATCTTGGCTGGTATTATTTATATCTATTGTAGATTTTGAAATACATCAAATCAGTTCTATCTAAATTTCTGTCTATTCCATCAATCAATCACTGGGTTAATAAAAAAAATATGCTCTAAACTGCTTGGTTTATTTGTTCAAAAGCCCTCCTCTTGCACTTTGATAAATAAACAAGTTTTTATAACATTTATTCTATGATACTAATAAGCAAAAACACAAACAGCCTGAGTTGTTATTTTCTAGACCAAATAAACAAATATTCGCAAACTAGCTATGATATGAGCTGAGCTCACAAACTTAAAGACTCAACTATTTTGTGTAAATTTGTAATTAAGATACCAAAAATTCCTTATCTAAACCAATTAATCAGCATTCGAGCCAGCATTAAAATATGTGCGCACTGCGCTCATGATTTGTGCTAATGGCAGCAAAGCCGTACAATTTAATGAGCAAAAGGCTAGAGTGATTCAAATTAAGATAAATTCAACCCGAAGCTATATTTTCTGCATGTTGGCTCGGAAAATTTTTGATATTTATCTTAATCTCAAACCAGACGCTTTTGCTTACACAAAAATTTTCAAAAATATAAAAATTTTACATTCAAAAAGTATTCCTAAAAAAAAAAAATTTCATTTTTTTCAAATCTCTAAAGATGTAAATTAGTTTTAAAAAAATTAAGACTTTTTTATCTAGCTCAGTTATTAACAAGCGTGAGGGTTCTAGATTGAACTTAGCTGCTTTTTTTCAGGCGGCGGTGAAGTTTGGAGCAAAAAAACGAAAAGAAAAGCAAGATTTTTTTTCTAAATTTTAAAATCAAATGATAATTTTGAAAAATTTGAAAATTTTTTGCATAAAAATCAAAAAAATTCAAATTATTCAAAAAAAAAAGTTAAAAAAAAAATAACATTTAGTTCTGTTTCTATCAATATTCGATCTTTCCTTCTAAATATAAAGATTTTTTTAATATTTTGCTTTTTTTACGTTCAACAAATTATGTTTAAAAATATTTATTTTTAAAATAATTGCCTAATGAATGAAATAAAACTGGTATTCAATTTAATAAAACATTTTTTGCTCCAGATTTCACTACCGCTTTTTTCAGTTCCCTTTTGAGCTTGGTTCTTAATTGAAAAAAAAATACAATATAGATTTTATAGTTTATATTTTTTTGGTTTTGGAGTTAAGTTTCTTCTAAAAAAAATAATTACAAAACAAGTTTCTAGCGCAGTTATCTGCATTATAATAGCTATTTACATTGTCTTTTAATTTAAAAAAAAGGTGTCAATATGATTCTTAAAATAATTTTTTGCCTTTTATTTTTTTCTTTACACCGTCTTAAAGGCGTTCATTGAAATAAACAATAATAATAATTTGTGGACTTGGATGATTCCAATTACTGACCGCTGGATTTGTGGCAAAGTCTGATTTCTCTGCATATTTTTTCACTACCTGTTTGTTTTTTGTTAACAAAAAAAAACTTGATTGATTCCGTATTTTTATTAGCAGCATTTTATTTTTAGAGAAATTATTTCTTGGTTTGAAGTGTTGTTTATTATAAACAATGAACTAAAATATCTTCAGGGTGCTTTTATCTATTTTTATATGGCCTTTCTGGATCTAACAATTACAACCGTAGGGCATGAGCCGATCAATTGCTTTTTCAAATGAGAAAAATTAATGATGATGAGAAATTTTATTTTTTTTTATTTAAATAAAGAAAATATTGGAACATTTAAGCTGTTCGATTAGCTCCGGGTTGTTTGCTCTTTTCATTTGCCTTAGCACTAAAAATAAAGAAAAACTAAGACATGTGAAGCAAAAAGATTCATTAGATTTTTCGGGTATCAAAGAACTTTTTTTGACCTGTTTATTTTGATCATTAGGCTTTAGTAGTTGCCATTTGAAAGAAATAGGTTAATGGTGTTGTTTTTTCTTTTCGCTATTCTAATTTTTTTTTTTAATAACTCAATTATCTTACTTAATTTGAATCTTATTTAAGTTTGCTCAAAGTTATCTTGATTGTGGTAGATATACTTGTAAACCTTTCAGAATTGAATTTGATTGTTTTGTTGCGTAATTTTCCATTTAGAGTATAAATAAAGACTTGAATACAGAATTTTTTAATTTATTTATTTTTTTTTATTTTAAATTGTGTCGAAAATGTGATATTTTGAATATTATCTTTACTAAAAGCAAATCTACCCTAAATTCGAATCTGTAAATAAAAATATTTTTGTTGAACCAAAAATGCCTCTTGGAAAAATTTAAAAAAAAATTAGAATGATCCTGCTAAGATGGTCATGGAATCATTTATATTTTTAATATTTAAATTTAAAGGGGATAATTTCTATATTGCACAAATTTCTTTTTTTTTCACCAAAAAAAATTCATTTTTATAAAAAATCACTTCATGTTTAAAATTTATTAATTTACGTAGAATATTTTTTTAACTCTAAAAACTCTCTTTGATTATTAAAAACCAAATTTGAAAAATGAAACAATCGATGAATCTTTTGAAATGTTTTACGAAATGATTTAATGCGAATTAACAAATTGCCAATGTTACTGAACTCAATTTGATTTCAACCAGTATTTCACTTTGAATAATAGTATCAAAAAAGTTAAGCTAAATAAGGCTGAATGGTAATTTAGTAAGTGTACTTGTAAAGCTTATTTTAAGGATTATTTATGTAAGCATATTGCTGCTTCAGCGGTTAAAACCAAGTAAGTCGAACCAAGTTTCATGACTATTGGTATGAAGAAAAAACGTGGTAGAAAAGAAAAAGCAAAAGATTGGTTTTTCAAAGATACTATTTAGATTAAAAACAATTTTGTATGCGTTTAGTGAATTTTTATATTAAAAAAAACAATTTATACAATAAAGATTTTTTATAACACAAGAATATTTTTTAAATAATAGAATATTTTTTGGAGAAAAAAAAAAGCTTGTCAAATTTAAAACCCATAGTTGTCAAGAAATATTGCTTTTGTTTTCTCGGATTCTTCCCCTTATATAGTATGTATAGGATAGAAAAAAAAATCGAAGAAAAAAAATGCAAAAAAAAATGAGTGAAATTTTTTAACAAAAAAAAAATGTCTACAAAATTTAGAACATTTATTTTTTAACATTTATAATGCCCACCCTTAGCTTTAATACACTCAGCGACATGTTTTGGCATAGATTCAATCATGTTTTTTACTACTTCACTAAGAATTTTCAACGATTCATCAAAAAGAACGCTTTTTAAATGCTCTACTGACGTAATTTTTGTATTGACCATTTTGTGGTCAATATATGACCATAATTTCTCTTTTGGATTGAGATCAGGTGATCTTGGGCACCAGGGGAGAACAGTTATTTGTTTTTCTTGAAACCAATCTCGAACGGAATGAGCAGTATGTGCACTAGAGCCATCCTGCTGAAAAATCCAGTCTTGACTCTGATCAAAAAATATCTCGGCTGATGATAATAATTTGATTGTTGTAATCACACATTTTCTCGAAACTCCTACTAGATCAACTATTTCTTGTTGAGATTTGGTCTTATCCTTCAATAGACCAATTATTTGCCACCTTTGAGCCTCAGATACTTTTTTTTTGCCCATTTTTTATGGAAAAAACGCCAAAATGGCACAACTCAATAAAATGACCGATTTTAAAATCCAAAAATAATAAATCAAACGTAAAAAGTGCAAGTAAACAGTATGAAAAGACATTCCAAGCATTGTGTGAAAAAAAATGGCCAAGGATTGTCACGGTGTGGTAAAATTTTAGGATAAAATAATTGTTCTAATTTTTATAGACTATTTTTTTTTGTTCGATTTTATCTGTTTTTTTTTAAATGGGTTATGGAGTGTTCAGAATTTTTTTTTGTACAATCTATATATCAAAAGAAAGCTAATAAAATTATCTTTAAGGTGGTATAATTAACATTATATGTAAAAATATTTTAATTTTAGATTTTTACTCCTTAAAATTTTATTTATTAATTTTTTAGTAATTCCAAACTTTCTAGACAAACTGTATTGCATTTGGTTTTAATTTTTACTCATTCTGATTGTTTAAGTCAAAATATTTTTAAAGAATTAAGTTTTTTACGATTCTTTTAAAATGCATAAATGATCTCGTATAAGGCTTTACTCAAAGATTTAGTTGTTTGAATGAAAATGTAGTGAATTGAATTTTCTAAAAAAATTTTTGAATTAATTCTTTTTTTAATTCACAATCGAAATGTTTTTTTTTTGATCAATGAAAAATTAATTATTTTAAGGCAAATTGAAGATTGAGATCAGGATCTAAAGATTGTAATATTAATTGAAACATTGTTTTTAATAATAAAGAAAAAATAAATTTTTTCCAAAGCAATTACTTGACATGTCATGTCAAGTTTATTTTCATATTTTAAAATTTTAAAATTCTCTTTTTTATTGAACTTTAATAGGTTTGAATTTTTTAATTGATTTTAATGAAAACTTACTTTTAAAGACAAAAAAAATTAATGTTGTAAAATTTATAATTTATTTAAGTGGAAAAATGAAATTAATTTTGTTTGAATGAATGGATTTAAAATTCATAAATTTGAATTTGCGAATTAACTTAACTTGAATTATTTAAATTATTGATTGTTTTTGTTAAATAAATTAGTTATCAATCGTTTTAATGTTAATTTGATAATGAACCATTTTTAGACAAAACATGTCTAGTAATGTTAAGTATTAATTTCTTAAAAATTATCAAAATCATTAGATTAAGTTTTAAAATTTTAAATGATCGTTTTGATCTAAAAATTTGATCTGAAACTTCCATTTGCAAATTTTAAGGGTTCTCATCAGTTTGAGAGGCATATTGGTAACAATTTACATATTTTTTATGATTATAATATTATTTTAAGGCTAAAACAAATATAATTGATTAACAATAAAAATCAAATGAACAAATTTAAAAGCTTTTTTTAATTATGTAAATTATTTGTAAAGATTGACAACCATATGTAATTTTAAAGAGATGAATACTAAATAGCAAAAAAAATATATTTCTTGACAACAACATATTTAAATATTAAAAATTGCTGAAGTGCACAATTTTAAAAACGTTTTTTGACAGATTCGAATTTAAAGTACATTGGTCTTTGCCAAATTTTTTAAAAACCATTCATATTTTTTCTTTGCCTACGTGAAACTTTTAAAGAGAAGAAAAAAATATGGCTAAATGAAATGTTATATTTGATATTTAAAATGGTTTAATAAGATAGTGTTTCAAAATACATTCAACAGTTTATTATTATTTTTGCATTTTTTTTCTGTATTTTTGTACTGAAATTCACAAAACTCAAATCGTTTAAACCAAAAATTTTTTTTAAGCAATCAAAGAATTGTTTCTTCTAAAATTCTAAACAAAATAAAATATGGCAATCAATCGATCATTTAAAATAAAAAAGGTGATTTATAAAATTAAATGATACATTGTATGCTCTGGTCCCTAATAAAAAATACAACCAAATGAGCGGTTTCACTGGGAGTTACTTTCTATTTAATTTTTTTTACACGAAAAATAATAAATTAATTTTGTTTTTTAATTTGAGAAAAAATACAAATTTTTCAAAATGGTTTAATTTTTTGTGTTTGAATTACAAAATGTATCTAATGTTGAAATAACATTGAAAAAGTGCGATGTTTTAAATATTTTTTTCAGGTTCAATTAAAAAAATATTTTTAAGTTAATATTGCAAGCGTTTTCTTATTTGAAATTAAACTCTTTAGTGAAATTGAATGGGATTAATTTTATTTGAAAATTTAAAAAAATTACTGAAAATTCTTTTTTAACTTTTAAATAATTTATTTGTTTATTTGTTTATCTGTACAGAGCTAATGCTTTTTCAGAATAAAAATATATGTAAATAAAAAAAATAAAAATAAAGTTAAATAGGATAAAACAAAAGAAAAAATAAAAAAAAACGAATGATTCACTTAGATTTAAATTAATATTAAATCGTTGAAAAAATGGATCGAGTCGGTTAGGTAAACCATAGTTCACGAACAATTCTTGTTCTCTTGTTTTGTGAACAATTTACTACATAATTTTTTTGTTCACGTAAGGCTGAATCAAAATAGAATTAAGTGAACAAATCTCAAATTGAATAATTTTTAGTTTATGTGAACAAATTGAATAAAGCTATTTAATAGAATGCCTAATTCTCGAAACTGATATTAAAATTAAGAATTGAATAAATACTTTTTTTGTTTTTTTTAAATTTAAATGAGCTATAGAAATAGCATTTAATCTGATCTAGTTTGCCTGGTATTTTCTTTTCAACAATCCCAAATACCCAAATGCACTCTATACTTAAATATTTGCCTATAAAAATAGTAATAATAATTAACAAAAAATTAAAATTAATTTTTCATCCTTCAATTATTTGATTTCGGGAACATAGATTCATTTATTTCCAAATTTCGTCCCCAACTTTAAATTTTATATCTAATTATAATTTTTACTACCTAATTTTTAATATTACATTTAGTTTTTTTCTAAATAGATGAAAAAATATCAAAATAGGTGAAAAATTTTTAGATAAGGTGAACAAATAGTTCACAATACCTGAGAACAAGAATTGTTCCAGTAACCATATTTCATCTAATCGACTAGACCCGAAAAAAAATTTTTTTTCTTTATAAATTTTTACTTGTGTGATAATTTATGTTCGTTTGATGCATTATAACAAAAATTCAATTTATAAAAAAATGGAAAACAGAACGTAGATAGATTTTTAAACTACAAATATTATCTTAAGCATCATCTTATCACAAACCCAAAGTCAAAATTTATAAAAAAAAAAACAAAGATTTTAATGCTTGCAATATTAACTTAAAATTATTTTTTTATTTGAAACTGAAAAAAATATTTGGAACATCGCACTTTTTCAATGTTATTTCAACATTGGATACATTTTGTAATTCAAACGCAAAACATTTAACCAAATGCAACTACAATTAAAATTAATAAAATGTTATTAAAATTTGATCTGTTCATTAAATCTTATTTAAAAATTATTATAAAAAGGGATCTTGCTGCCAAGTTACATTCGTATTTATAGCCGTCCGTTTAGGATAACCATAATTTTTTCTAATAAAATGTTGGTCCACCAGCAAAAGTGTATCAAAACTATCGGAGGCTGTTAATTCACATTTTTAGAGGGAAATAAATACGAGTTCCTTTTTAAAGAAGAATTAGACATTTTTAAATCTTTTTTTATTTTAAAACTATTTTTAGCAAGCAAAATTTCTGATTTTGGAACTTAAAAGTATGGAAATTTTATCTTGTTTGTAAGAAATTAATTGTATAATAATTTTACAGTAAGTTTCAAGTTTTACTTATTTTTTTTAATAAAGATAATTGAATTTCAAGTTGATTAGTTAAAAAATTATAAATGATTTAATATTTATTTGAGACTCAATAAAATCTCATAAAAGCTAAAATAATCTGTTAAATGAAAAAAAAAAACGATCAAAATAATCAAAAAATTATTAAAAAATTAAATAATCAACTTAAATCAAGTTGGAAGTTTATTTCGATTTCAATTTGTTTTTATGACACTTTTTGACAATTGAATCAAAATTAAACAACAATCCTAGCGCAATAATCCTTGCTAAAGGCATCATTATAATCTATTTTAAAAAAAAATTAATAATTAAAAATTAATTTTTTAAATAAAATTAAACCTCTAATAAAGCGTCTTTTAGACTAGTAATAGGACCTGCTCCAGCAGTCAATATGCACAATAAAAATCCATTTAATCCAAAAAAGTTGACAAATTTTCCTTTCTTTATACTTCTGATGATTCCTTGGGCCACATCTTTGGAACTTGATAATCCAGAGCTTTCCGATATAAGCCGATTTTCTTCGCACTTGAATATTTATTATTTTAAAAAATAAATTATTAAAAATTTTTTTATCAACCTTTGTTATGTTTTCTTCTTTGAAGCCTGGTGTGTCTGTATCAGGAGGAAAGCTCAGAGTAGCAAAAATATTATACGGCTTTAGTTCCATTTGAAGAGCTTCGACTAGACCTCTCAATGCAAATTTAGATGCTGAATAGGCACTGTAGCCAAAAATACCAATCTGACCAGCTTGACTTGACACAAATAAAATTCTACCAAATCTGCGATTTTTCATTGATTCGACCACAGATTTCGTGCAATAAACACTTCCAAGATAATTAACTCTCATCAAGTCCTTATTATTTTACAAATAAAATTTAGAAGATCAAAATAAAATTTTTAGACTTATTTATTTTTTATTTTTATTTATTTATTTTATTTCACTGAACGCCTTGAAGGCGATGTAAAGTTATAAGATTAAAAAAAAGAAAAAATATAAGACAAAAAATTAGATAGTTTCGAAATAAATATGTAAGAAAAATGTTAATTTTTTTTTTTTTTTTTTTTATATATGAACACTAATTTAATTGATTTGAGCATTAATTTAATTGATTTGAACAATAATAATATTTAGCATTAATTTCTTTGAAACAACATTAATTATATTGGACAAGCATTAATTATTTTAAGCTTGTATTTATTATGTCAATAATGCATTAATTAAATTTTTTGAACATTATAAATTTGCAGTTAATATTGATTTTAAAAAATTTACATTAATTTAAAAAAAACAACATTAATTGCTTAACAGTGCTACCATTAAGTACTTTTTACTATGTATTGGTACGTTTTGTATAATATAAATACGATGAAAAAACTTACGTCTTACATAAAATGGCAAGTCAACGAGTAGCACAATATGAAAGAATGAATAATATGATGATATGAAAAATGAAACAAGTTTTATTCAATACTTTCAAAGTGAATGGTTGATGACAAAAGATGGTTGGTACGAAGGATTGCAACTATTTACTCCAAGCAAAAATAATTCTCTTGAAGCAACAAATCGTGTAATTAAAGTTTATCGTTTAGTGCTTTCTTGATTCACTGTTGTTGCATTTTCGATTGTAAAAAAATGGTCAATTGTACGAAACCCAACCACAGTTAATGCAAAAGTTTTTCAGCAAGATACGACAATAAAACTTTCTGATTGGACAAATGGTTAAAATTGGGCAAAGTTAAATAAACAAGTGATTGCAAAAGAAAATGACAATGAAATAATGTATTATTAACCAGCTAAAGATGCAATTAAGATCTCTGATAAAGAAATACATCGATATGACAATGCGAGATTCAATTCATTTGACACATTCAAAAATGTTCAATTTGGTGTATGGTGTGTTTGTATTCCAAGAAAAGACGATTGGAAAAAAAGTACTTGCAGCTTTCCGGAGTTTCTGAAAAATTATATGTGCAAACATATCATCGGGATGTCAATAAGATTGAAATATTGCAAACCACCTCCGGATGCTAAAAATGTCGAAATTGGTAGCAAACGTAAAAGAGAAGGACCTGCAAAAGCTACAGGTGCTTTATTAGTGCAATAATGGTTTTATTAATGTTACTTTGTTAAAGATTTTATGTTCATTTACTGGTTTTATAATGCTAAAAAAAATTTTCTCATTGTTATTGTTTAAATTAATTAATGCTTGTTTATATATAATTCAATGCTAAATAAATGATAAATTAATGCTCAATTAGAGATTTTTTTAATGATCAGATCTAATTAAATACAACCAAATTTTTATTTTTTTTTTAAATAAAATTCTTAAATTAAAATTTTTTTTATACCTCAAAATCTTGGATGGTTAATTCAGAAAATTGGCCACATCTTGAAATGCCAGCATTATTGATCAAAATGTCAACTGGTCCAGCTGTTTTAGACAGCTAAAATTATTTAAATAAATTTTTTTGTTAAACAAAATTTAATTAATATATTTACAACTAACCCTTTCAAAAGTAGCTTTGGTCTCTTCAAAACTTTTTAACTTTTTAACCACATAGAAAAAAATTTCAGCACAAAAATAACTAAACTAAGAAAAAAACTTCTAAGCAAAAATTGTTTTAAACTTTAAAACAATTTTTGCTTAGAAGTTTTTAGAATATTTAGTGGCAGTTTTTAATAGATATGATATCTATTAAAAACTGCCACTAAATATTTTAGATTATAAATGCCTATGATCTTACAAAATGTAAAAGAAATTCCGATTCGAATGATTCTGAGTCCCCAGTTAGCCCTAATTAACCTACTGGAAAACGACGAATTTGTTAATAAACAAAAAAAAGGTCGTCCAAAATTAACTGGAAATTAGTTTTTCTTAAAATGGATTTTAATTTTATTTTTTTATTAATTTAATATTTTATTTTTTTGTTTATATAATTTTATTAACACTATTTGAATAAGTTATATAACAAATTTATTAAATTTTTTATCACCTCAAAAAATTTGTGCTAACCAGCTATGTAAAAAAAAATTTTTTTTGGAATTCGGCACAAAATTATGTTTTGTAGTGATTTGTGTTAAAAAGTTTTTTGTTTGTAGTCAAAAGTTTTTAGTTTAAATGGGGAACCATTTATCTCTATACTAATGCACTTGGGCTTAAATAATAAACGCAAAAAATACTGGGTGGGGGAGTAGGAGCTGAGCTCTACGGAAGAAGAGAGGGACCTGGGAATTATGATTACCGCAGATGGAAAGAACAAGGCGCAGATTGAGACAGCCTTAAACAATGCTAGCTGGATACTAGGTAGAATAAAGAGGACTTTCAAGTACTTTAACATACAACTATTCAAAAAACTATTCCCAACATTCATAAGGCCACATCTAGAATTTGCATCAGCAGCATGGAACAACAAGTCTGCAGGCGAGGCTGCTAAGTTAGAAAGTGTACAACATAAAGCTACGAAGATGGTAGAAGAATTAAAAGGAAAAAATTATTATGAACGATTAAAGATCCTGGGAATTACAGACCTGGAAAGCAGACGTAAAAAAGGGGATTTAATACAAATAAAGGGTGTAGAAAAAATGGCACAAAAGTTTAGTTTAATTTGCTATAAGAGTGGACAAGACTTTTACCAATTTTTTTCAAAATTTAAAATCAGGCTGATCCTAGCTTTAAAATAAATAAAAAATTATATCACAAAGTTGAATTTTCGATTAGTTGATAGTAAAAAATGTACGAAACCATCAAAAAAGATTTGTCAAACTTTGTTAAAAGTTGTACAAAATTTGCCAAAAGCTGAAGTAGTAAGGCGATTCACTGTCCTGTTTATTATTGGCTAGATGTTATAGAAAAAGATAAAGCTTTCAAGAGAAAAAAAGGAAGTGGAAGACCTGCTAAAATTGCGACGAAACTAATGGTTGCTAAACTTAGAGCCTATTTCAATCATAAATCGAGTCAACATGCCTCCTCGGAGAGTGTATTAAGAAACGACTTGAACTAATGATTAAAGAATATTATCAGGATGGCCACTATGTATTTAGGTCCAACTTAGCATCATCTCATTATGAGAATATGGTACAGAATTATTTGTTAGATAAAAATATAAGATATGTTGCCAAAGAAGTGAATCCAGCAAACGTACCAAGAGCACGACCAATCGAAGATTTTTGGGGAGATTTGAAAGCTAAAGTTTATGAGGGTGATTGGAAGGGTTTCAAAATATAGAAAAAAAAATATAGAAGACAAAAAATATAGAAATATATAAAATGTAGAAAAAGTAAATGTCGAAAAAATATAGAAAATATAAAACATTTATTTGAAAGGAATAAATATATAAAAAACATCTTTCTTTTTTTTAATGAAATTTAAAATGAATGCTAATTCTCCGATCGCTAATAGACTCCGGTCTAATAAAGATTTTGAGCTAACAAGTCTTAAAAAGCAAAAAAAAAATAAAAAATAGCCATTGCAGCTGAGCAGCTTGAACAAATTGTGAATAATATGTGCAGTGACTCTATTACTATAATATTTCAACATATTTATTCATTTGACATATTTTTTTATTCTACGTTTAATAAAATTCTACATTTTTTTTTCTATGTTATTTTTTCTTTTTTTTTTCTATATTTTTTTTTCTACATTTTGATTATCCCTCGATTGGAAGGCCAAAAATCTTCAGCAACTCGAAAACAAAATTCGCACTTGCCTGAGTAATATGGATCCAAAGGTTTTACAAGACCATGCCAAGACTACTCGCTCTTGGCTCAGTATCATACGTCGTCATGGAGTTCAATACCTTAACTAATATTATTTTTTCAAAATAAGAGGGTTAAGTTAAAATTAAAAAAAAATTAAAGCCTTTGTTTAATAAAAAAATTTTCATGATAAAATTAATTTTGTGCCATTTTTTATTCTAGACTTGTTATATTAATAAGTCATCGCATTAGAGGTGGTGGATGTGGAGTTTAAGAGGGAAAATAGTGGAAATAAGTCATACATTCCAGTTAGTCAGAGAAATCTGTAAGGAAAGCATGGACAGAAGCATCAGAATTGCCGCCAGCCATGGTAATGAACGCCAAGTGGGTGAACAATTTTAAGTCTGGTTTTGACAAGCAAATGACAGCTGGTCAATTGAGAAGATCTAAATTAAATAAAGTCAGATAAGACACCATCTGATAAAGTGCAGCCTTATGAACTGCACTCCGCACATGCATGCGCATGTGTCACAGATTTCACTGCTACTATTACTAAATTAAAAGTTTTTAAAAAAAATTTACTTTAAATTTAAAATCAAAAATTTTTTGCTTCGACCAAAAATAGACAACTGAAATTTTCTATATTAAATCTCTAAATATTAATAAACTAGACTTTTATGTTAGATAATCTTAGTCATTTTTATGTATAGTAATTCAGGGTTGAACCGTTAATGGGGTAAAACCGTGAATTCTTCTTTGAATGACTATAACTTTTCTTTGAAAAAAAATTTTTCTATTAAATAAAAAAAAGAATATAAAGAACGTCTTTGTTAATAAAAATGACCAATAAAAAAGAATTTTTTATTTTTTTTTTATTTCATTTAAACGACTAATCTTCGCTACTTAAAAGAAAATGCCGATCCTCAAAAAAAAACTTACTTGATAATTGGTAAAAATTCGAACAAAGAATACTATTACAGTAAATATTCGGTATAAGAGATATCTGTTTAAGAGAATATCGATATAAGAGAATTTTGAAAAATAATAATGACACGATTTTTGTCTTTTTTCTATTTTTTTTGTCGGCATAATAAAAAATATAAAAGTATAATAAAAATATCCGGTATAATAAAAAAGTGATAAAAAATTTGACATAAAAATTATCAAATCATTTCATCTTATTTGTTTGTAATTTAACTTTACCTTCTAAACAACATCCTGCCCCTTTAATTAAAGGAACCAAAAATCCTTGATCACTATCCTATAAAATGAAATTGATTGAGCTTTTGAAACAAATAAAATTTCAAAAAAATAATAGAAAAAATGTATCGTGTCAAACGCCTTAGAAAAAACGCTAAACCAGTTGCTGAAACAGCATCTGATTCTCCAAAACGCAACAGGTTAGACTTTCTTCAGAAAGAAGAAATAATAAAAAAAATTCGACTCGGCTTTAGTCACGAAAAAGTAGCTGGTGATTTTAATATTGGCATATCAACGGTGTACGTACAACTTGATTTTAATTAAATTTTTTTTTACTTTTTGATAATTTGAATGATAAATTTGCCTTTTTTAAATCAAATATTATCACAAAAAATCCTATCTTTTAATTTCCCAGATAAGACACTTTTTCGGTCAACAGACATTATCTATTTAGGGGAATTATCGGTATAAGAGACAACAAAAATTTTTTTTGTTCTCTTAAACCGAATTTTTACTGTATAAGTATTTTTTGATGCTGATTACGAATTTCTTATTGAAAAATTCAAAAACTTAACCGATTTTCTGTTATTTCAAAATAAAATAAGTTTTAGAAAAAAATGGGATTGGGGTTAAACCGTAATTTCATTTATTGCAATAAAAAGAGTGAATTTTCTATTTGATTGATTTTAAAAAAAAAACTTTTTAAAATCTGTTCAATCTGTTCTTCAGCATCTACAATCAGCAAATAAAGAGAAAACGTCAACAAAAAAAAAGAGGATTAAAAGAAAGTACGGTGAAGTTTTGACTGAGAATCAAGTTTTGAAACAATTAGAAGATGAAGAGGCAAAAAAGTTGAACAAAAAGAGGAAAAAAGTGACAATAATCAGTGATGAAGAAGATGAAGAAGAGTCTGAAATTGAAATATCTCCACTGAACGACCAAAAAAGTTGTTTCAAATGTAAAACAGTATTTGGAAAAGTCAAAACAAATCAAAACAAATGGATTTCTTGTGAGAAATGTAACAATTGGTCTTGTGGGAAATGCCATCTAAGAGGCTTTGATTTAACTATGGATTTTTTTTGTTCGAAAAAGTGTTCTAAATAGATAAATTTTGTTTTAAAATAGGAAATTTTGTTTACATATATTTTCTTATACTTTTTTTTGTATTTTAATTGCTTGAATTTATGTAATTCACGGATATACCCCAATGTAAGCGTTGAAACGTTAATGAAAGATCTTATTTTATTTTAACTATAACTTTTGAACCGTTCTTTTATTTTAAATAAAGTTTTTTTTTAAATTAAAGACAATATTCTCTTTTATTATTTTATATTTTTTTCGAAAAAAAAAATAAATCTCACAACTAATTAGCGATCAAATAAAACAATTCACGGTTTTACCCCGTTTGACTATATATAACAAACTTAATTGTAAAATTGACATTTGATTATCTGTTAAATTTTTCTAGCCTATTTTATATTTAAAAATCTTTGTTAACTCTGTTTATGGGACTTTAACTTTAATTAAATAAATAAAAAATTCGAAAAGATGTGAATAAAGAAAAATAAGCCTTAAGAATAATAATCTTTGAAAAATCTCAGATTATTATTTAGAGAACATTTGTCCAAAGCCTTTTAAAAAAATTCTTTAAATCATTGTTAACTGGGTAAAAGACCCGGCTTATATTCAGGCCTGAGATCTATTTAAAATATAAAATTCAAAGAATTAATTGGAAATAAATCTAAAATCTAATAAAACTGCCGAAAATAAAAGAAAAATTGGCCCAAAGATTGATGAACAATCTAATTTAGATAAGGAAAAAAAATGAAAAATATACTGTTGATATGAAATTTTGTAACAATCGAAATATTCCAACATTAATCAAATAAATTTCCTCATTCATTAGTAATTCTGATTTGAATTTAATTCATTTTTAATCTAATTCTATTCTTTATACTCGATGCCAAAACAAGTGCATAGAAATAAGCAAAATTTGATTTAAAAAGACAACCTTTGGTTTTTTTTGAATCAAAAAAAGATCAGTTGAGTTCAAAATTTTTCTTAGGATTATGATGATCTTGGCTGGTATTATTTATATCTATTGTAGATTTTGAAATACATCAAATCAGTTCTATCTAAATTTCTGTCTATTCCATCAATCAATCACTGGGTTAATAAAAAAAATATGCTCTAAACTGCTTGGTTTATTTGTTCAAAAGCCCTCCTCTTGCACTTTGATAAATAAACAAGTTTTTATAACATTTATTCTATGATACTAATAAGCAAAAACACAAACAGCCTGAGTTGTTATTTTCTAGACCAAATAAACAAATATTCGCAAACTAGCTATGATATGAGCTGAGCTCACAAACTTAAAGACTCAACTATTTTGTGTAAATTTGTAATTAAGATACCAAAAATTCCTTATCTAAACCAATTAATCAGCATTCGAGCCAGCATTAAAATATGTGCGCACTGCGCTCATGATTTGTGCTAATGGCAGCAAAGCCGTACAATTTAATGAGCAAAAGGCTAGAGTGATTCAAATTAAGATAAATTCAACCCGAAGCTATATTTTCTGCATGTTGGCTCGGAAAATTTTTGATATTTATCTTAATCTCAAACCAGACGCTTTTGCTTACACAAAAATTTTCAAAAATATAAAAATTTTACATTCAAAAAGTATTCCTAAAAAAAAAAAATTTCATTTTTTTCAAATCTCTAAAGATGTAAATTAGTTTTAAAAAAATTAAGACTTTTTTATCTAGCTCAGTTATTAACAAGCGTGAGGGTTCTAGATTGAACTTAGCTGCTTTTTTTCAGGCGGCGGTGAAGTTTGGAGCAAAAAAACGAAAAGAAAAGCAAGATTTTTTTTCTAAATTTTAAAATCAAATGATAATTTTGAAAAATTTGAAAATTTTTTGCATAAAAATCAAAAAAATTCAAATTATTCAAAAAAAAAAGTTAAAAAAAAATAACATTTAGTTCTGTTTCTATCAATATTCGATCTTTCCTTCTAAATATAAAGATTTTTTTAATATTTTGCTTTTTTTTACGTTCAACAAATTATGTTTAAAAATATTTATTTTTAAAATAATTGCCTAATGAATGAAATAAAACTGGTATTCAATTTAATAAAACATTTTTTGCTCCAGATTTCACTACCGCTTTTTTCAGTTCCCTTTTGAGCTTGGTTCTTAATTGAAAAAAAAATACAATATAGATTTTATAGTTTATATTTTTTTGGTTTTGGAGTTAAGTTTCTTCTAAAAAAAATAATTACAAAACAAGTTTCTAGCGCAGTTATCTGCATTATAATAGCTATTTACATTGTCTTTTAATTTAAAAAAAAGGTGTCAATATGATTCTTAAAATAATTTTTTGCCTTTTATTTTTTTCTTTACACCGTCTTAAAGGCGTTCATTGAAATAAACAATAATAATAATTTGTGGACTTGGATGATTCCAATTACTGACCGCTGGATTTGTGGCAAAGTCTGATTTCTCTGCATATTTTTTCACTACCTGTTTGTTTTTTGTTAACAAAAAAAAACTTGATTGATTCCGTATTTTTATTAGCAGCATTTTATTTTTAGAGAAATTATTTCTTGGTTTGAAGTGTTGTTTATTATAAACAATGAACTAAAATATCTTCAGGGTGCTTTTATCTATTTTTATATGGCCTTTCTGGATCTAACAATTACAACCGTAGGGCATGAGCCGATCAATTGCTTTTTCAAATGAGAAAAATTAATGATGATGAGAAATTTTATTTTTTTTTATTTAAATAAAGAAAATATTGGAACATTTAAGCTGTTCGATTAGCTCCGGGTTGTTTGCTCTTTTCATTTGCCTTAGCACTAAAAATAAAGAAAAACTAAGACATGTGAAGCAAAAAGATTCATTAGATTTTTCGGGTATCAAAGAACTTTTTTTGACCTGTTTATTTTGATCATTAGGCTTTAGTAGTTGCCATTTGAAAGAAATAGGTTAATGGTGTTGTTTTTTCTTTTCGCTATTCTAATTTTTTTTTTTAATAACTCAATTATCTTACTTAATTTGAATCTTATTTAAGTTTGCTCAAAGTTATCTTGATTGTGGTAGATATACTTGTAAACCTTTCAGAATTGAATTTGATTGTTTTGTTGCGTAATTTTCCATTTAGAGTATAAATAAAGACTTGAATACAGAATTTTTTAATTTATTTATTTTTTTTTATTTTAAATTGTGTCGAAAATGTGATATTTTGAATATTATCTTTACTAAAAGCAAATCTACCCTAAATTCGAATCTGTAAATAAAAATATTTTTGTTGAACCAAAAATGCCTCTTGGAAAAATTTAAAAAAAAATTAGAATGATCCTGCTAAGATGGTCATGGAATCATTTATATTTTTAATATTTAAATTTAAAGGGGATAATTTCTATATTGCACAAATTTCTTTTTTTTTCACCAAAAAAAATTCATTTTTATAAAAAATCACTTCATGTTTAAAATTTATTAATTTACGTAGAATATTTTTTTAACTCTAAAAACTCTCTTTGATTATTAAAAACCAAATTTGAAAAATGAAACAATCGATGAATCTTTTGAAATGTTTTACGAAATGATTTAATGCGAATTAACAAATTGCCAATGTTACTGAACTCAATTTGATTTCAACCAGTATTTCACTTTGAATAATAGTATCAAAAAAGTTAAGCTAAATAAGGCTGAATGGTAATTTAGTAAGTGTACTTGTAAAGCTTATTTTAAGGATTATTTATGTAAGCATATTGCTGCTTCAGCGGTTAAAACCAAGTAAGTCGAACCAAGTTTCATGACTATTGGTATGAAGAAAAAACGTGGTAGAAAAGAAAAAGCAAAAGATTGGTTTTTCAAAGATACTATTTAGATTAAAAACAATTTTGTATGCGTTTAGTGAATTTTTATATTAAAAAAAACAATTTATACAATAAAGATTTTTTATAACACAAGAATATTTTTTAAATAATAGAATATTTTTTGGAGAAAAAAAAAAGCTTGTCAAATTTAAAACCCATAGTTGTCAAGAAATATTGCTTTTGTTTTCTCGGATTCTTCCCCTTATATAGTATGTATAGGATAGAAAAAAAAATCGAAGAAAAAAAATGCAAAAAAAAATGAGTGAAATTTTTTAACAAAAAAAAAATGTCTACAAAATTTAGAACATTTATTTTTTAACATTTATAATGCCCACCCTTAGCTTTAATACACTCAGCGACATGTTTTGGCATAGATTCAATCATGTTTTTTACTACTTCACTAAGAATTTTCAACGATTCATCAAAAAGAACGCTTTTTAAATGCTCTACTGACGTAATTTTTGTATTGACCATTTTGTGGTCAATATATGACCATAATTTCTCTTTTGGATTGAGATCAGGTGATCTTGGGCACCAGGGGAGAACAGTTATTTGTTTTTCTTGAAACCAATCTCGAACGGAATGAGCAGTATGTGCACTAGAGCCATCCTGCTGAAAAATCCAGTCTTGACTCTGATCAAAAAATATCTCGGCTGATGATAATAATTTGATTGTTGTAATCACACATTTTCTCGAAACTCCTACTAGATCAACTATTTCTTGTTGAGATTTGGTCTTATCCTTCAATAGACCAATTATTTGCCACCTTTGAGCCTCAGATACTTTTTTTTTGCCCATTTTTTATGGAAAAAAACGCCAAAATGGCACAACTCAATAAAATGACCGATTTTAAAATCCAAAAATAATAAATCAAACGTAAAAAGTGCAAGTAAACAGTATGAAAAGACATTCCAAGCATTGTGTGAAAAAAAATGGCCAAGGATTGTCACGGTGTGGTAAAATTTTAGGATAAAATAATTGTTCTAATTTTTATAGACTATTTTTTTTTGTTCGATTTTATCTGTTTTTTTTTAAATGGGTTATGGAGTGTTCAGAATTTTTTTTTGTACAATCTATATATCAAAAGAAAGCTAATAAAATTATCTTTAAGGTGGTATAATTAACATTATATGTAAAAATATTTTAATTTTAGATTTTTACTCCTTAAAATTTTATTTATTAATTTTTTAGTAATTCAAAACTTTCTAGACAAACTGTATTGCATTTGGTTTTAATTTTTACTCATTCTGATTGTTTAAGTCAAAATATTTTTAAAGAATTAAGTTTTTTACGATTCTTTTAAAATGCATAAATGATCTCGTATAAGGCTTTACTCAAAGATTTAGTTGTTTGAATGAAAATGTAGTGAATTGAATTTTCTAAAAAAATTTTTGAATTAATTCTTTTTTTAATTCACAATCGAAATGTTTTTTTTTTGATCAATGAAAAATTAATTATTTTAAGGCAAATTGAAGATTGAGATCAGGATCTAAAGATTGTAATATTAATTGAAACATTGTTTTTAATAATAAAGAAAAAATAAATTTTTTCCAAAGCAATTACTTGACATGTCATGTCAAGTTTATTTTCATATTTTAAAATTTTAAAATTCTCTTTTTTATTGAACTTTAATAGGTTTGAATTTTTTAATTGATTTTAATGAAAACTTACTTTTAAAGACAAAAAAAATTAATGTTGTAAAATTTATAATTTATTTAAGTGGAAAAATGAAATTAATTTTGTTTGAATGAATGGATTTAAAATTCATAAATTTGAATTTGCGAATTAACTTAACTTGAATTATTTAAATTATTGATTGTTTTTGTTAAATAAATTAGTTATCAATCGTTTTAATGTTAATTTGATAATGAACCATTTTTAGACAAAACATGTCTAGTAATGTTAAGTATTAATTTCTTAAAAATTATCAAAATCATTAGATTAAGTTTTAAAATTTTAAATGATCGTTTTGATCTAAAAATTTGATCTGAAACTTCCATTTGCAAATTTTAAGGGTTCTCATCAGTTTGAGAGGCATATTGGTAACAATTTACATATTTTTTATGATTATAATATTATTTTAAGGCTAAAACAAATATAATTGATTAACAATAAAAATCAAATGAACAAATTTAAAAGCTTTTTTTAATTATGTAAATTATTTGTAAAGATTGACAACCATATGTAATTTTAAAGAGATGAATACTAAATAGCAAAAAAAATATATTTCTTGACAACAACATATTTAAATATTAAAAATTGCTGAAGTGCACAATTTTAAAAACGTTTTTTGACAGATTCGAATTTAAAGTACATTGGTCTTTGCCAAATTTTTTAAAAACCATTCATATTTTTTCTTTGCCTACGTGAAACTTTTAAAGAGAAGAAAAAAATATGGCTAAATGAAATGTTATATTTGATATTTAAAATGGTTTAATAAGATAGTGTTTCAAAATACATTCAACAGTTTATTATTATTTTTGCATTTTTTTTCTGTATTTTTGTACTGAAATTCACAAAACTCAAATCGTTTAAACCAAAAATTTTTTTTAAGCAATCAAAGAATTGTTTCTTCTAAAATTCTAAACAAAATAAAATATGGCAATCAATCGATCATTTAAAATAAAAAAGGTGATTTATAAAATTAAATGATACATTGTATGCTCTGGTCCCTAATAAAAAATACAACCAAATGAGCGGTTTCACTGGGAGTTACTTTCTATTTAATTTTTTTTACACGAAAAATAATAAATTAATTTTGTTTTTTAATTTGAGAAAAAATACAAATTTTTCAAAATGGTTTAATTTTTTGTGTTTGAATTACAAAATGTATCTAATGTTGAAATAACATTGAAAAAGTGCGATGTTTTAAATATTTTTTTCAGGTTCAATTAAAAAAATATTTTTAAGTTAATATTGCAAGCGTTTTCTTATTTGAAATTAAACTCTTTAGTGAAATTGAATGGGATTAATTTTATTTGAAAATTTAAAAAAATTACTGAAAATTCTTTTTTAACTTTTAAATAATTTATTTGTTTATTTGTTTATCTGTACAGAGCTAATGCTTTTTCAGAATAAAAATATATGTAAATAAAAAAAATAAAAATAAAGTTAAATAGGATAAAACAAAAGAAAAAATAAAAAAAAACGAATGATTCACTTAGATTTAAATTAATATTAAATCGTTGAAAAAATGGATCGAGTCGGTTAGGTAAACCATAGTTCACGAACAATTCTTGTTCTCTTGTTTTGTGAACAATTTACTACATAATTTTTTTGTTCACGTAAGGCTGAATCAAAATAGAATTAAGTGAACAAATCTCAAATTGAATAATTTTTAGTTTATGTGAACAAATTGAATAAAGCTATTTAATAGAATGCCTAATTCTCGAAACTGATATTAAAATTAAGAATTGAATAAATACTTTTTTTGTTTTTTTTAAATTTAAATGAGCTATAGAAATAGCATTTAATCTGATCTAGTTTGCCTGGTATTTTCTTTTCAACAATCCCAAATACCCAAATGCACTCTATACTTAAATATTTGCCTATAAAAATAGTAATAATAATTAACAAAAAATTAAAATTAATTTTTCATCCTTCAATTATTTGATTTCGGGAACATAGATTCATTTATTTCCAAATTTCGTCCCCAACTTTAAATTTTATATCTAATTATAATTTTTACTACCTAATTTTTAATATTACATTTAGTTTTTTTCTAAATAGATGAAAAAATATCAAAATAGGTGAAAAATTTTTAGATAAGGTGAACAAATAGTTCACAATACCTGAGAACAAGAATTGTTCCAGTAACCATATTTCATCTAATCGACTAGACCCGAAAAAAAATTTTTTTTCTTTATAAATTTTTACTTGTGTGATAATTTATGTTCGTTTGATGCATTATAACAAAAATTCAATTTATAAAAAAATGGAAAACAGAACGTAGATAGATTTTTAAACTACAAATATTATCTTAAGCATCATCTTATCACAAACCCAAAGTCAAAATTTATAAAAAAAAAAACAAAGATTTTAATGCTTGCAATATTAACTTAAAATTATTTTTTTATTTGAAACTGAAAAAAATATTTGGAACATCGCACTTTTTCAATGTTATTTCAACATTGGATACATTTTGTAATTCAAACGCAAAACATTTAACCAAATGCAACTACAATTAAAATTAATAAAATGTTATTAAAATTTGATCTGTTCATTAAATCTTATTTAAAAATTATTATAAAAAGGGATCTTGCTGCCAAGTTACATTCGTATTTATAGCCGTCCGTTTAGGATAACCATAATTTTTTCTAATAAAATGTTGGTCCACCAGCAAAAGTGTATCAAAACTATCGGAGGCTGTTAATTCACATTTTTAGAGGGAAATAAATACGAGTTCCTTTTTAAAGAAGAATTAGACATTTTTAAATCTTTTTTTATTTTAAAACTATTTTTAGCAAGCAAAATTTCTGATTTTGGAACTTAAAAGTATGGAAATTTTATCTTGTTTGTAAGAAATTAATTGTATAATAATTTTACAGTAAGTTTCAAGTTTTACTTATTTTTTTTAATAAAGATAATTGAATTTCAAGTTGATTAGTTAAAAAATTATAAATGATTTAATATTTATTTGAGACTCAATAAAATCTCATAAAAGCTAAAATAATCTGTTAAATGAAAAAAAAAAACGATCAAAATAATCAAAAAATTATTAAAAAATTAAATAATCAACTTAAATCAAGTTGGAAGTTTATTTCGATTTCAATTTGTTTTTATGACACTTTTTGACAATTGAATCAAAATTAAACAACAATCCTAGCGCAATAATCCTTGCTAAAGGCATCATTATAATCTATTTTAAAAAAAAATTAATAATTAAAAATTAATTTTTTAAATAAAATTAAACCTCTAATAAAGCGTCTTTTAGACTAGTAATAGGACCTGCTCCAGCAGTCAATATGCACAATAAAAATCCATTTAATCCAAAAAAGTTGACAAATTTTCCTTTCTTTATACTTCTGATGATTCCTTGGGCCACATCTTTGGAACTTGATAATCCAGAGCTTTCCGATATAAGCCGATTTTCTTCGCACTTGAATATTTATTATTTTAAAAAATAAATTATTAAAAATTTTTTTATCAACCTTTGTTATGTTTTCTTCTTTGAAGCCTGGTGTGTCTGTATCAGGAGGAAAGCTCAGAGTAGCAAAAATATTATACGGCTTTAGTTCCATTTGAAGAGCTTCGACTAGACCTCTCAATGCAAATTTAGATGCTGAATAGGCACTGTAGCCAAAAATACCAATCTGACCAGCTTGACTTGACACAAATAAAATTCTACCAAATCTGCGATTTTTCATTGATTCGACCACAGATTTCGTGCAATAAACACTTCCAAGATAATTAACTCTCATCAAGTCCTTATTATTTTACAAATAAAATTTAGAAGATCAAAATAAAATTTTTAGACTTATTTATTTTTTATTTTTATTTATTTATTTTATTTCACTGAACGCCTTGAAGGCGATGTAAAGTTATAAGATTAAAAAAAAGAAAAAATATAAGACAAAAAATTAGATAGTTTCGAAATAAATATGTAAGAAAAATGTTAATTTTTTTTTTTTTTTTTTTTATATATGAACACTAATTTAATTGATTTGAGCATTAATTTAATTGATTTGAACAATAATAATATTTAGCATTAATTTCTTTGAAACAACATTAATTATATTGGACAAGCATTAATTATTTTAAGCTTGTATTTATTATGTCAATAATGCATTAATTAAATTTTTTGAACATTATAAATTTGCAGTTAATATTGATTTTAAAAAATTTACATTAATTTAAAAAAAACAACATTAATTGCTTAACAGTGCTACCATTAAGTACTTTTTACTATGTATTGGTACGTTTTGTATAATATAAATACGATGAAAAAACTTACGTCTTACATAAAATGGCAAGTCAACGAGTAGCACAATATGAAAGAATGAATAATATGATGATATGAAAAATGAAACAAGTTTTATTCAATACTTTCAAAGTGAATGGTTGATGACAAAAGATGGTTGGTACGAAGGATTGCAACTATTTACTCCAAGCAAAAATAATTCTCTTGAAGCAACAAATCGTGTAATTAAAGTTTATCGTTTAGTGCTTTCTTGATTCACTGTTGTTGCATTTTCGATTGTAAAAAAATGGTCAATTGTACGAAACCCAACCACAGTTAATGCAAAAGTTTTTCAGCAAGATACGACAATAAAACTTTCTGATTGGACAAATGGTTAAAATTGGGCAAAGTTAAATAAACAAGTGATTGCAAAAGAAAATGACAATGAAATAATGTATTATTAACCAGCTAAAGATGCAATTAAGATCTCTGATAAAGAAATACATCGATATGACAATGCGAGATTCAATTCATTTGACACATTCAAAAATGTTCAATTTGGTGTATGGTGTGTTTGTATTCCAAGAAAAGACGATTGGAAAAAAAGTACTTGCAGCTTTCCGGAGTTTCTGAAAAATTATATGTGCAAACATATCATCGGGATGTCAATAAGATTGAAATATTGCAAACCACCTCCGGATGCTAAAAATGTCGAAATTGGTAGCAAACGTAAAAGAGAAGGACCTGCAAAAGCTACAGGTGCTTTATTAGTGCAATAATGGTTTTATTAATGTTACTTTGTTAAAGATTTTATGTTCATTTACTGGTTTTATAATGCTAAAAAAAATTTTCTCATTGTTATTGTTTAAATTAATTAATGCTTGTTTATATATAATTCAATGCTAAATAAATGATAAATTAATGCTCAATTAGAGATTTTTTTAATGATCAGATCTAATTAAATACAACCAAATTTTTATTTTTTTTTTAAATAAAATTCTTAAATTAAAATTTTTTTTATACCTCAAAATCTTGGATGGTTAATTCAGAAAATTGGCCACATCTTGAAATGCCAGCATTATTGATCAAAATGTCAACTGGTCCAGCTGTTTTAGACAGCTAAAATTATTTAAATAAATTTTTTTGTTAAACAAAATTTAATTAATATATTTACAACTAACCCTTTCAAAAGTAGCTTTGGTCTCTTCAAAACTTTTTGATATATCTAGTGATTCGACCTGAATAATTTGGGAATTAGCAGTACCAGCTTTTTGCCTTATTTCCTCTAGAGCAGTTTTGATCTTGTTCAATTTATCTTTGTTGCGAGCGATTACAGTAACGTGGGCACCTTGCTTGACCGCTTCTAGACTAAGGTCATATCCAATGCCAGATGAACCTCCAGTTATGACCACGTGTTTGCCAAGCAAATCAATGCGTTCTCGCTTGTTGTTTTTTGCCAAAAAATACAAAAAGCCTAGGAATGCCACAGATAATATGAGTACTATTTCAAAAAACATTCTGGGTCATTTAATTCTAAAAAATGAGTATAATTATTTTTCACTTTGGTTTCAGATTTGCTCAATCACTATTTGAGCTTTTTTTTATACAATTAAATTTAAATTAGAAATTTAAATTTTATTAAAATTAAAAATAGAAAAAAAATCAAAATTAACAAAAATTACAGGTGAGATAAAATTAGACTCTATTTTTAATCTTGGTTTAGCTTCGAAATATCCTCGTATTGAACATTTTTGACGAGTTTGCCCTTTAAAGGACCCTTAAAAAAATTATTTTTATCTTTCAAAAATAATAGATAGCTCAACAAATTTGGGCTGCCAAAAATAAACAAAAAAATGACCTCATTTTAGAAAAATTAAAGCAACTTACTGATGCAATGGTTACACTTGCACAAAATTTATCCTGATTTATATCCTCCATGGTGGCTACTTCGCCGCGATACGCTCCATTAAGAATGAGAACTTTTTTTCCTAATGCTGGCAAAACTGTTTCCAAATGAGCTTGGTCTAATTTGATCACCGTACCTGATTCAATTAGTTTAACAACTCCAGTGTACTGTTCCAACACGTCTGTAACAATGCCTTTTTTGTTTAAATACTTTTCACCTAGCTTTTTAGTTATCACTTTTACAACAATGTTTTTGTGCAGCCAGTAATCTTTTCGATTTATTTTTTCTCTTTTTTTTTCTTCTGTCTAAAATAAAAGCGAAATTATTTTTTTTAAATTAAAAATTCAAAAATTTGAAAATTTAAATTTTTTTTAATTTAAGAATTTGAAAATTTAAATTTTTTTTTAGTTTAAAAATTTAAAAATTTTAAATTTATTAATTTAAAAATTTAAAAATTTTAAATTTTTTTTTTATTTAAAAATTTAAAAGAAGCTTACGACTAAGATTTCTTCCAAAGTGCTCAGTTTGCGTTTTTCAGCCGGTCCATCAGATTTTTTGTCTTTTTCTGGTTTTGATTCATCAAACACTCTTGAAGTATCCTTGATCTTTTCTTCTGGATTATGTGGCTCTTTTTTTATGCAACTAGCTTCATTTTCTTCAGATCTGCTAGTTTTTGGCACATTGCTATCTGTGGCAGGTTTAAAAACCGGAGCTGTTTTTTTAAAGCTGATTCTAATTACTTCATCTTCCGGTTTGACCATCTCTGTCGCTTCATGAGCTTCTTCGTTTTGTTTTTCTTTAGCTCTTTCGATCTACCAGACCAAAGGTGTTTAAGTTATTCAACAATAAAAAAGCCATACTTGTTTTTAAGTCAAGTCATTAATTTTTTTATCAAATTTAAATCTTGTCAATGTGACTTTGAATCAATAAATATTTAAAAATAATTTGAAAAAAAATTTAACTCAATGACTTGACTAAAGACTTAAAAAAAATTCTGAAATTATCCATTTCTTACCTGTTTTTGCAAGTAGAGTTCTTGTCTTTGCCGGTCGTCAAGATCCAGCTTTTTCTTTTTCTCAGCTTCTTCTTGACGCCGCAAAGTTTCCGGATCCCGGTCAATATAAGTAACAAACCAACCCTTTTCTGTCTCTTCCACATGGCATATTGCATTCCTGCCCAAAAATTTGACATATTGAGTGAGAGAAAACCATCTGGTGGCGTTCATGTGAATATGGTCTCGATCAGAAATGTACTCTTGATAAACAATGTTGGCATTCACTCGTTTGGTACCAAACCGTCTTTTTAGTATGTTTAAGTACTCGCGGTGAAATTGGGACGAAAAATCGTCCATAAATTTGCCAGCATTATCTGCAAAAAGCAATAGTTGACGCTGATGGGACTCTGACATGGCGTGACATTTAAAACCATTCTTTAAAGATGAATCAGTTAAATTCTAGATTTAGTATAGTTATTTAATTTACCTCATCTCTGCACTGTTTTTGACACATTTGGCAATACCATCTCAATTTTTGCAAACCCTTTGCCTTGATGCGATTAGCAATCGCTTTTGGTGTTAAAAATCCTGGTTTTTCTTTACCCATTTTTACTCGCCAAATTGGCTCTTTCTAAAAGTACTCGACGAAAAGAATTAATTTAAAATTTTTTTCCTAAGTATTTATACATGTTGAAATATTTTTTTTTCTTGAAATAATTTGATAACCTGCATTTCTGCATAACTGATTAGACAAATACATGAATAAATTTACCAAATTTTAATTTTAGCAATAAATAGCTACCAAATAAAGTAAAAAAACATTTTTTTCCAAAATCTTTTATGGATTTTGCTTTCATAATTATTGAAATTTCAAACTTTAACAAAGAATTAAGATTGAAGATTTTTTTCTTTTTTTTTACCATACATTTCAGGGTTATGTGAAATTCAAATTTAATAATTAATTGATCCAATTAAAATGGTAAATTAATGACTTATTAAAAAATAGTTAGTCGTGCATTTTGAGCTGGACATTGTCTGGAAAATATGTTAAATGCTATGGTTAAATTTTGCAGAAAATGTCGGAGGGTGCCAAAATCTTTGCTGAACATATAGTACCAATTTGTTATTTCTTGAAAATACAAAATTTTATGCATTTAGGTCTAAATTTTTGTACTAAATTTAACTAAATTAAAAAAAATTTAAGCAAAATTAGATGCAATCAATGAATTTAAATTTTCATAATAAAATTATATTATACTTAAAAGGAATAACGAAATTTTAGCTTCTATTGTATACTTTTTGTTAAAAAAAAGGTAAGAAAATTTTATTATTTGAATTAAAGTATCAATTATTAGAAAATTTAGATTGTAAATTTTTCAAAAGTTATCAAAAATATTAATAAAATTAAATATATTATGCAACCCAGTTTTAAATAAGAAATTTTTAAAGAAAAGTTAATTAATTTTTTTCATCAGATCGTTGTACAACTATTAAATATTATTTATCATTTAGTTTTATATATTATTTATTTGATTCGCGATTATTATATAGATTAAATTTTTTTAGCCAACTATTAAATTAACTAATTCTTTTTAGTCAACTATTAAATCGACTTTTTTTTTTAGTCGATTATTAAATCAATTAAATTTTTTTAGCCTATAATTAAATTGATTAATTTTTTTAGTAGATTATTAAATCAATTAATTTTTTTAGTCGATTATTAAATCGATTTATTCTTTTTTAGCCTATTATTAAATCGATTAATTTTTTTAAGTCAACTATTAAATCGACTAATTTTTTTTAGTCGATTATTAAATCGATTTATTTTTTTTGCCTATTATTAAATTGATTAATTTTTTTAGTAGATTATTAAATCAATTAATTTTTTTAAGTCAACTATTAAATCGACTAATTTTTTTTAGTCGATTATTAAATCGATTTATTTTTTTTGCCTACTATTAAATTGATTAATTTTTTTAGTAGATTATTAAATCGATTAATTTTTGCTAGATGACTTTTTAATTAATTTATTTTATTTTAGAAAAAATTAGTTGATTTTTGAATTTTGTCAATCGATTAGAGTCGATTGCCAACACCAAATATTTATTTTTTAAATGTTCAATTTTTCAAATAAATTAATTCAAAATATATTATGAAGTACAATAAACTTAACTGAGACTTATAAATTTCGAAAATTGAATAAAAAATTTTGAAAAAATCACTGTTTTTGGCCTGTTTTTTTAGATGTATAACTCTAAAAATAAAAAAAGTAAAACCGACAATTTGTTCAGTATTTTTGATTCAGAATATATATAATTTATTTGGGGTTGTGGGGTAATTCTAGGTAATTCTAATAACTAGATACAAAAAAACTAAAAATAAGGCTTAATTTTTAGCTTTTTTCCGAAATTCCAGTCGAACAAAAAATGTTTGTTTCAAAAATACATCTGATTGTGGCGAAAAATTTTGTGATCTTTCAGAATATATGCCGGTTGATGGGAGTTTATGGAGTAATTAGTAAGATATACCTCTCAGAAGACATACTACCTTGCTTAAGTTATGGTGACTTTAGACCCCTAGCACCGAATTTTTTTTTTTAAAGCTTTAGTTTAAATTAAATTTGTTTTTTTTTATTCTTCGATGTGGCCAGCTGACTTGTGTCATCAAGGGCCAGCATCCGTTTATTGATAGTAAAGTTTAAAATAATTAGTTTATAATGTTTCTTTTTCTTTTGTAATAATAAGATAAAAATAAAACTGTTGATTTAATTATGAGTTAGTTTAAGACACAATTTAAAAATAAACACAAACTTAAAATACAAAAATAGAACTAGTATAAAGTAAGAATAGAAGGTTTGTAATTCAATTTAATTTTAAGATGAGAAAGCGAGCTTAGTTAAAAATTAAATAAATATTTTGCCTTGCTGATGAGTTCGAAGAACGAAACCATTATCATATTGGTCCAAGGTTTTGCATTCATTTGTGGTAATAGCAGTAATAACTCAGATCAAATTTGGGAAACAACTCTACAAATTTGTCAAGGATCAGGTTGATGTTGTTATTTATTCTTTTTTTATAAAAATTAAATTCTAATTTGATGTCTTTTATACAGAAACTGTTAATGAATTTGCTAAAATAGAACTCAAATGTGTTCATTCCATAGTTATTGAGATCACTGATTCTTGGAATTTGAAGCTGTGCAATGTTTTTAAGATGGTACTTTTTTTCTAGTTGATTGTTGTTGATTAGACTCTTAGCTAGGGCTGCTGTAGCATTTGGATCATTTAAAACTTTAGAATTTAGAATTTAAAAAAAAAATTATATTTGTTGAAAGAATTTTAATAATCTGATTTTTTAAATTATTATTTTGAAAAAACTTATATCACATGATCAAATTATATGGTTATCAAAAATATTTCGAATAAAAACATATTAAAAAAAATTAACTAAATTTTTCTATTAGTCAAACAAATTCTGTTCAAGGAGATTTAAAAAATGTCAACTATCTTTTTTTAAAGAAATTTAACATCTAAGATCTGATTTAGAAAAAATTTATTTTTGAAAAGTAAAAAATAAACGCTGACGAAGAACGGCGTTCTTTGTTTTTCGGGTATCAACATTAGAAGCACCGACTTATTAGATGTTTTAAATCATCATAATTTAAGATTTAGTAATTGTATTTGCATTAAGAATTGAAATTTAGAATATTTTTTAATGCAAATTTTAATAAAAAATAAAAATTTTATTTTCTTTCTATGAAAGTTTCTTTGTATAGATTTCAATACTTTTATTATTTAAACGGAATTTTACTTGAAATTACAAAAATTTTTATATTTCAAAAAGCGGATCAATAATTTTTTAATTTAATTCTTTGGATGGATTTCAACACTTACATCGAGAAGCACCAACGATGCCAATAAGACATCTGATATTTTTAATGGTTTTTCTAATAAAAAAATAATTTTTAGACTTAAAAAATATGTCAGACCGACGAATTTCAATTTTTAAGTATCTCAAGATGTTTTTAACTTGATTTAATAAATTTAAAATCTAACTATTCAATAAAATTTTAAATAATAAAAAAAACGTCTAAATTACATTTCTGGTGCTTCTAAGTAGCAAAAAATATGGTGCTTCTAGTTTTAAACAGAAAGAAAGTTAGCTGCCCCTTTTTTCGGGTCCTACTAAAATACTGATCCCCAATTTTTTGAAATTTTCAGACCCCCATTTATTTTGCAAAGCAAAAATATTTTTAAAAGTTTTAATATATAATTTTAATATTTAAAAAAAGATTATAGCTTTTTCGCTAAAAATAATATTGAAATTAGGAAAACAAACATAACAGTCAAAAAGCTTAGAAATTCTTGATCGAATGGTTTATCGTTTAAAAAGTTTTAAAATCCGATTTCAAAATAACTAAGGTCTTTTATTATAATCAAAATATTTCAAAAAATATACTTCCTGGAGAAAAACTAGGCACATTTTTAGGAAGCTCGTTAAATTCTCTTCAAGAAAAATGGGGGTCAGTAGGGGGTCAGGTTTTTAAAAATATTAAAATATTGAATTTTAACAAAAAAAAATTTTGGAGAAAAACTGGTTTAATTTTCAAAAAAAAAGAGAAAAATTCAAACTAAATGATATATTAAAACTTTTTAAAATATTTTTGCTTTGCAAAATAAATGGGGGTCAGTATTTTAGTAGGACCCCTTTTTTCACACTGAAATTTTTTCAAATATCAAGATTCAAATTGGGTTCATTTAAAATGAGTAAATAAGCCATTAAAATTGTCTAGGCACAATAAATTTTAAAAAACTCTCTTTTAATTCAAACACATGTTTAACTATAAATTATTTAAGTGAATTAAAAAAAAAATTCAAAAATTAAAATGAGATTGTATTGTTTGAGTGGAGATCCGAACTATCCATGCTTTGTACTAGCTGCCAAGGGATGCAATATAATGCTCGATTGTGCACTCAATTTGCAGTCTTTACAGCATTTTATTCCTCAAATGCTGGTACAAAATCAACGCTTTGAATCAATTCCTAGCCACAGATCCCCAAACGGCACTGTTTATGACAACATAAAAGAACTAAACAACCGCTTTTATCTCAACTCACCTCTTGAATTCAGTATTCCGCAATTTAACTTGATTAACATTGAAGACCTTGATGCAGTGCTAATAAGCAATTCAAATTTCATGCTGGCACTGCCCTATCTAACTCGTCTCAAAGGCTTCCGCGCCAACATCTACTGCACCGAGCCTTTGATGCACTTTGGTCGCATGCTCATGCAAGAGCTCACTCATTTGGTCAAAAACAACCAAATTGTCCACGACAAGGCCAGTGAGGAAAAATCAGACTTGAACAAATTTCCATTGTTCCATGGACTTTCGCATCTGTCACTGGATTTGAACCAGCAAAAGAAAACCATTGACCACAGCGACGACTCGGAAGAGTCGTGTTCAAATGCAAAAGTGATCAAGCTAGACCATACGGAACCTGTGGATCAAGTGGCATCTCAGACAAGTCAAAAATCCAACTACAGCATTTTTTCTCAATTGTTGAATATTCAGGACGCTCATTTTAAGCCTTTGAATTGGAAATTTTTGTATTCCAAAAAAGATGTTGAAGATTGTGTGTCTAGGATAAAATTGATCGATTTCAGTGAGGTTGTAGACATTTTTGGCAGCGTCAAGGTTCAAGCTAAGAGTTCGGGCTACTCTATCGGCTCTTGTTATTGGATCATAGAGTCCGATTGTGACACCATTTGTTACTTGTCCAAATCCAGCCTGCTTAACTCTCACTCAAAGCTGTTCGATCAGTATCTAAAAAATCAGATCATCGACTGCCTCATTCTCACTGGTCTCAATCAAACACAGCTCAACGAACCAGAACAAATGATACAAGATTTCTGTAAAGCTTGTGTTCTGACTCTCAAAAACCAAGGAAACGTGCTTATACCTGTTCAGCCAAGCGGCAAAATATACGATTTAATCGAGTTTTTGTACGGCTTTCTGTGCGACTCATCTCTTGGCAATACTCCCATCTATTTCATGTCCCATGTTGCCGAACAATCACTGGCTTATTCCAACATATTTGCCGAATGGCTGTGTGATTCAAAGCAAGCGTTGGTCTATGCAGCAGAGTGTCCGTTTCAGCACGGCGAACTGTTCAAAAATGCCATCCTAAAAACCTACCCAGGCATCACGTCCAAGTTCAATGATGAGTTTGTGCAGCCATGCATTCTTTTTGCCAGCCATCCATCGCTCAGGTTCGGTGAAGTGTGCCACTTCATCGAGCTGTGGAAAAACTCACCAAACAACTCGTTCATATTCACAGACTCAGAGTTTAATTATCTGGACGCTTTGGCGCCTTTTCAGCCCATCTACGCCAATTACTACTACTTTCCCATCGACACCAGTCTCACAAGCGGCCAAATTTACAAGCTTCTAAAAGAGCCCAAGTATTTTCCGCAAATAATTGCCAGCAATCACTACCGGTACTTACCGGGCGAGTCCCAGCCAGGTCTCAACGACCACGTGTCCAAAATAGACGCGTTCAAATTTTTTGGCAAAGTAGATCTTAACTTTTACCACCAGAATGATGTGATCAAGCTAGCTTTGAAGAGAAAGTATGAAAATTGTGAAATAGAGAGCGATTTGGCTCAGATTTTGTTTCCCAAAAAGTCAATGGGTGACACGGTGCCCTTTGTGACATTCAATGCTCAGCTAATGAGCAAAAATAGCAGCCATGTGCTCAGAGCAGCGCCTAAGACTATACCTGTCAATAGACGTGACCGGATCAGGGAAAGCAATTTTAAGAAGTATCCATATGGAAAATTTAATCTGGATAAGTTTTTAAATGTGCTCAGACAATTTGGTTTGAGTGAGGCCAAATTGCTGGACCGGGACGTGGCCCAGGACGGCTTTTTGACAAGTCTAATGGAAAAAGATGCTGCAAATGACAGTGGTCTCAGGTATTTAGTAGAAATAGACGCGGCAAATAGAATAGATATTGACATGGGCTCGAATAGGATAAATGTTTTATGTGAAAATGATGATTATAGAGTGAAAATTAAGGACGCTTTGTTGCGATGCTTTAAAACTCTTTGAACCATGTGTAATGTTCGATGTGCAAATTGATTTCAATTAAATTATGAATTATATTTTAATAAAAATTATTTAAAAAAAAGGATTATTGTTTTGAAAAAAATTGAGACCGGCATTAAAAATTCGGTTAAATTTTGGCTAATTTTTAACTATTGATTAATATCTTTTGGCTCTCTGAACTCTGTAGAATAATTTTTGACCCAATACAAAAATTTTCTTTAAAAGTTGACTGGCATTTTTTATGAATCCTTATGATAAAAAAATAAAAGGGAATCAAAGTAAGTTTAACACAAATTTTCTTTTTGAAAACCTTTTTTGGTGCCTTTAAGTTAAACTTTTATTTGATAATTTTAACACTAGAAGCACCTAATGGAATTTTATGGATAAAAATTTATTGCTTGGATGAATCTATTCAATACTTAATTTTAATTGAGTGAAAATACAAATTTGGCTAATAAAAGTATCTGGAAAAAATTTTATCTTCTAATGAATTCATTTCTTTTTGAGTCAATTCTTCGTCTTTCAAGTAAAATACGCAAACTATAATTTTTGCATTTTTTAAATTTGCTTATCTTCATTCAAATATTAGGATTTGAGTCCGTTTTTTAAAGATTTGTATACTTTTTATTAATATTTTATTATTGTAGATAAAGTCAAAATTTTAATTAAAATAAATTTGTGCTTCTAGTAGTATATACTTGATTTTGTACAAAGGAAATTTTGTTTTTATTTGAAGTTAGTTAATTCAGAAAGTTATTCATATTTTTATGCTGAAAAAAAAATTTTGCTCAAATAGCAAAAATTGACTTTGATTTTAGCAGCCAAAAATCGAAAAAGAGTCATTTTGACTCGTTGGTGCTTCTGGTGTTAAATGCATCATAAACTAATAAATAAGATCCAGATTCAACTAATAAATTTTTTTAATTGATTCTATATGATTTTGATTTTGACTTTATATTGATGGAGTTTGTGGTGGTAAATGAGACCCAAAAAAAAATAGATATAAAAGAAATGGCTTTAATTTATTGGGGGATGACAATTTTTTTTTGTTGAGATGACAAAATAAGGCAAAATGAAAATTATTGTACATTTTTATATTTTTACATTTTTACATTTTTGAGCGAAAAAATAATAGTCTCAAAATAGAAAAAACTTAAAAGAATTTTCATTAAATAAAAGTAATAATAAATTCGCCATTACTTAAAAATGAGCTTTAGAAAAATTTAAATGCAAAAACCAAGGATAATTTTTTGAAAATCCCTTTTAATTAATTGCGAATTTATAATTAATTTTTTAAATGAAAATTCTTCTAAGTTTTTTTAATTTGAGATTTTTATTTTTTCGCTCAAAAATGTAAAAATGTAAAAATATAAAAATGTACAATAAATTACATTTTGCCCAAAAAAAATTAATCCAATTACTCAGACAAAAAGGCTAACTTACTAAAAATTTTATTTGTTGAATTGACTTTTTAATAATTTTGGAATGAAAATTTAAACACTTTTTTCCCGGATAAATAAACTAATTCGGGTGACAAAAATATTTATTTAAATGACAAAAATTAAAATTAATTAAAATAAAAAGTAAAAATGACATATTTATACTTAAGTTTTTTTTTTCAAAAGTTATTTCCTTGGTCTTCCTCGTTTTATCAGTCAATCTGCATCAGTTTACTAATCGATGACTGTTGCTTCATGAGATCACCTTTCTTGTTAAAAATTTAAAATCTAACCAGGTCGTCATCAAAAGAAATAGAGTTTTTTTTATTTTATTTGTATTTCATTAATAAATATATTAAATAAAGGACTTAGTACTGAACCTTTACAGACATTCGCAGAAACATGTAATTAATCACTTATACGGCTATTTACATTTTCCTTAAATGGTCAAAAGATGATTTAACCCATATAATAATAAATCAGGTAATCTATTTTAGGGTATTTTTGGACGAACTTGATTAATTGAATTTTTCCCTAATTATTGGAATCTCTCAAAATAATAATTAAGCCACTTTTTGATGTGAATTAAGAATGACTGTGAAGTTAAAGGAAATGATAAATTAAAGATAAATAATTATCAGAATATCTATATCTTGCCCAGTGCCCAATAATGCCATTCCCTGCCTTAACAATCCCTGCATTAACAAATTTTTGTCTACTTATTTTATTTAAAAATTTTAATTTTCAAATTTTTATTACTTAAGTCACCTTAAATTTAATTAAATTTGTCATCATTTAAGTCTAAATTTAATAATTATTTTGTAAATAAATTAGTTTATTAGTCAGTTGAAAAGTTTATTTACCAGTTTATTTTTTTTGTCAGTCCATTAAATGATGGCTAATAATAATATCCTAATATTTCTATCAAAATTTAAGTAAAAATTCAAATTCTAAGAGATGGGGAATTTCATAGAGCAGAGCAATTTAAAAAATTTTATTTTTGAATTTTTAAAAATTCTTTTAATTTCAAGATTAATTAAATAATTTTTTTAAATCTAAATCTTTATTTTTCTCTGTATAATTAAGATATCTAAACATTTAATTTTAAATAAATGTTTTCAAAGTCAATAAAATTATACGGTTCCAAGCTTTCATGATCTCGACCTCATTGATTTTTGACCGGTAAGAAGGGTAAATTAAATAAAATTGAGAGTTAACAAAAATAAATTACGACACTGTGCAATTTTATACAGAATTACAATACAAGAAAATTATCTTTACAACTTTTGTTCTAATGGTCAAAAACTTGTTATCCAAATGAAACAAAACTTCGGATATCTGCAAAATCTGTGCCATTTAATTGCGTTTTATTTTTATAATTTTAAATAGCATTGACTTCGCACAGATTTTGCGGACGAAATTTTTAACCATTAGAACAAAAGTTAAAATTTTTTTTTCTTTTTGTATTAGAATTTTTGTATGAAATTTAAGATTTAAGTCATTAACTTGACTTAAGATTTGTGACTTAAAAAAATCTATGTAAAAATATTTATGAAGTTGGTCTTTGGTCTTTAATATGGATCCTACTAAAACACTGACTCCTAATTTTTAAAAAATTTCTGACTCCCTTTTTTTACAAAGCAAAAATATTTTTAAAAGTTTTAAAATGTTTTTTAGCTTGAAATTAAATTAGTTTTTCTTTACAAAACTTTTTTTATCGCGAAGATTGAATTTTTTAAATTTTTAAAAAACTAACCCTCTACTGGCCACCGTTACTCTTGTAAAGAATTTCACGAGCTTTCTAATGCTGTGTTTAGTTTTTGTTCAGGAAGTATAGTTTTTAAGTTTTTTATATTAAAAAATAAGATATTTTAAAAATTCTGACACACACAATTCTGACACACACAATTTTCCATACGATTCAGAATTTTTTCAGATGTTAGTTTTCTTAATTTAGTATAATAATAATATAATAATAAATAAATAGCTATAATGTGGCTGGCCACATGAAATGGAGTTTTAGTATCCATTGTAATAGCTTTCTAAATTCAGGCTGTCAAGTTTATTTTTAAATTCGTTTTTGTCATTTGATAGGACTACTTCTTTTGGTAGATTGTTCCAAACGCTTGATATTCTGTTTGTGAAGAAATTGTGACGTGGATCACAGTTTTTGACTAGTTGTCTTTCTATCTGGAATTCGTGTGACCTTAATTGATATGTCGATTGAAATGACTGTTCATTTTTAAACACAATTTTATTAAACCAGTCAATTTCATCAAATCCCTTAACTATTTTAAACATTTGTATTAAATCACCTCTAAGTCTTCTGATTTCAAGTGTTGTCAAATTTAATTCTTGCAATCTTTTTTCATAAGATATTCTCCTGATTTCAGGCACAAGCTTAGTTGCTCGTCTTTGAACAGTTTCGATGGCGTTTATGTCTTTCTTCAAGTAAGGTCTCCAAACTGTAACTCCATACTCAAGAAGAGGTCTGACAAACACTTTGTAAAGTCTTGATACTGAATCCTTTTTGTGGAATTTAAATGTTCTTTTTATCATTCCAACAACATTATTTGCTTTTTTGATTGACGAGTTTATGTGAGTTGTCCACTTTAAATCTTCAGATATTGTGATGCTTAAGTCTTTCTCTTGTTTTGTTTTTGAAATTAGCTTATTATCTATGAAATATTCGTTGTACGGATTGTTGTTTCCAATGTGTAGAACCTTGCACTTATCTTCATTTAGACAAATAAGCCATTTTTTGGTCCAGTTATGAATTTCGTTTAGGTCGTTTCTGAGTACGTCAGTCAGTATTTAAATATAATTTTGTGCAAAAAAAAAAATTGTTTTTTTTAGAAGCCTAATTCATTACAAAAATTTCTTAACATTGTCTATTCTTTTAATTTTAGATGTCAAATTCCAAAAATTTAAAACTATTATCACATAATGTAGTCTATTTAAAAAACGTGTATTGGTACAGATCACAATTTACCCTAAAAAATCTGCAAAAATGCCTAACAGCCGAAAGTTTACAGGTTTTATACAAGTCGAAGCATTTTTTAATTTTAAACAAGCCATACGATCTGGTTCTATATGACTACCATAAAACATTTCGCACTCAAATAACTCTTTTTGAGCTAATCAAAGAAAAATTTCCTTATTATTTCGATCCACGTTTGACCGGAGGCTTCCATGTGTTGCACAGGCTGGATTCTGTCACAAGTGGATGTATATGCATACCTTTGAATTATTTTTCCCAAAGAATTGGCTTTGAGGCTTTCCGCAATGGAAATGCAGACAAGTATTATATTGCTTTGGTCCACGGACACTTAAAGCTTGAAAAAGCAGACTCAGATGGTATGTTTGAGCTTGATGTTCCAATAGGGGAAGATTCAACTCGACTCAAGTATGCAAGGTGTACTTCCTTTGATATTAATGGAAAAAAAATAGAGAGCTGTGTGCAGCCTGAAAAAGCGATTAGTAGGATCAAAATATTAGAGTATGGCACATACAAATCAAAAGACTGCTCCAAAGTATTAATTAAGCCCATAACAGGAAGAAGGCACCAATTGAGGGTGCATCTAAAATATCTTGGACATCCAATAATTGGCGACACATGTTATGGAATCGATGATTTTGACTCATACAGAACTATGCTTCATTCATATAGACTAAATATAAAAATAAATACTAAGAATAGAATGTTTATCAAGGCCAAGGCTCCTGATCCATTTGTTCCAGAAGTTGATCCCGACTGGAAACCTATCTATTTTGTCAACAAACTAAATATTTAATTTGAAAAAAATTCTTAAGCTTTTTTCTATTTTCTATGAACGTTTGACAGCGTTCATAAATTTGTATTTTTTCGATGATGTATCGATTCATTGAAAAATAAATTCATAGAAAATTAATAAAATAAAACAAAACTCATAGAATTAATTTTAATAGAATTGCAATTCATAGAAATATACTATTCGAATTATTTACACAGATATTATCTTAAACAATCTTAAATAGAAAAATGTTCAGAAAAAAACAATACAAATAAAAAATTATTTTTATTATTAAAATTCTTAAATTTTTTTTTTAAGAACATAATTTTAAAATTAATTTTTTGAAAAATTACGGGAGACTTTTATTCTGAAAAAATATTCTATAGTTAATTTTTTTTATGAATTATTTTTCTATATTTTATTCCTATAAAAAAATTCTATGAATTGAACGTTCACCATTTATACACCGAATTTTAATGTTTTTTAAAATTTTAGATTTTAATAATAATAAGAAAATGAAGACAAAAATGAAATTATCCTCTAATGTGCTTCAAATGAAAGTAACGAGAATGTTTTTAGTATTTTAATAATTGTTGAATAAAAAAAGATTATTTAAGTTTATGAAAAGAACTGCCATCGAAAGACAAGAAGAATTGGCTTTTGAGGAAAAGCAGAGACAAATTGATGATGAACATTGGTATTTGGATATTGATAAAGAGAAAAAAATTGCATCAAATGTGTACTGTCTTTTTTTTTTATTTAGTGAATTAAATTTGATATTTTCAAATTTAGAGGTTCTGTTATTGTTGAATCAAGTTATTCGATTTTTGATGGAATTGGTTTTGGGCGAATGTCATTTAATGGTTTTAACCCACAAATAGAAGTTTGTTCGCATATTTAATTTGATTCTTTTAATTTGATTTTTTTTTTTTTTTTCCTTAGAAATTAATGAAATCAACCGATGGAGAAGAAAAACAAAAATCAGATTTGGATGAAAAAGAAATTGACGATGAGGAAATGGCAGAACAGTAAGTTTAATAAGACGATTAAAAATAATTTATTTTAAATATTTCTAGCTTTTCAAATTCTCTTGAAAAAACAATAAACAAAAAATTTGCTGCCAAAAGATTTTTTAAGCAAGCTAAAGGTCCAAAAGCAAAACGCCTGGCGACTTGATTTGTTATCAAACGAAAAATTTTATCCCATCGGATATTTTGAGTGTAATATAATATAATTTTAATAAAAAGATTAAAAGAAATTCTAAATTTTAATCTAGATTTTATTGATACAAACTTCTAGCCAAAAAAAAATTAAATAAATCTTGAAAATTGTTTATTAATAAAAAAATTTGAAATGGCGTGTACATTAACGTTAAAGCTTGATCTGAAACTGCTTGGTAATTTTGCATAAAAATAAATCTTTGTATTCTGTTTTCGTAATTTTGTGACTAATTCCGTCAATTTTCCATTTTTTTAAACAAAGTTAATTTTTTCTTAACAGTACAAGGATTTTTTAAAAAAATTTAATAAAATCTTGATGGGAGTAATATATCAAAAATTTCGTTGCATCATTAGAAACTTAAATTAAAATTTAGTATAATCTTTCAAATTTAAAAATTGCTGAAATTTAGAGCCCAAAAAAATTATATCTTAAAGTCCAAGTAGTTTGCTGTACTTTTTTGTTACCAAATATCACTCAAAAAATGATATAAATTTTTCCTTGACAATTTTTTAGATATTTAGTGTTTTCCAGCAAAATTCAAATGTTTTCAAATAAGCTCTACTGATTATTTAAAATTCTATAAACCTGCATTTTTTAATATGAAAAAGCTATTTGATAATGATAAATTTAACTGTGACTTATTAAGATTGCGTGAAAAAGATAGAAAAAAAAAATATTATTAAAAAAAATTTATAAAAATATTATAAAAATATATTTCATACTGTTAAAAAACAACAGGAGTTTCCTCTTTTTACTTTATAGGAATTTTAATTATTTTTACTCAGTTATTTTTTTGGTACTTTTCTTTATTTTAATTATCAAAAAGTACATTATTAAATAAATGATTATAATTAATTAAGACTTAATTATTTATTTTAATGACTCGGACCTCGTTTTATTTATGATAATATAATGATTAAAATAACCAAAAAGCAGTCTTGTTTATAAGTCACAGTTTTAAGTCAAATTTAGGTTTTGTGAAATTCAGTAAAAAATGATAAAAAGAACAGAAAAAATTTAAAAATACTGAATAACTTTTTTTCTAAAGGTTTAAACTTTATTCTGTAAATGCAGCATGGTGCAACATTCAAAGTTACATCAAATATCAAGGTTTGCTAAATTTGCAGAGTTTATTTTAATTAGCAATTAAAATTTAATTAAACATTTCAAAAAATAATTCGTTTTAACCGTAAAAATATGTATTATTATTTATTTCATTAAATTACGCCTGTTTTGGCAATTTAAAAAAAAAAAATTATGATATAAAGTTTGAATGACATCTGTTAACTAATATTTGTTTCAATTTACAAAAAAGATGAAAAATATATATACAAAGTAGTTATAAAATAAATTATTAAAATAAACTTTAGTTTTTTAACAAAATATACAGAATTTTTTCAAAACTTAAATTATTTATTCAAAAATTTCGTTATTTCAGTTGTTTGTTCTGTTTTTTTATTTTTTATTACGTAGCATTTTAAATCGTGTTAAAAATCTGTATTATTTCCGTTTAATTTGTGATCCTACACCAAATGCATAATTCAAAAAAATAAATTTTATTTTTATGACAGAATCTCAATTGTTAATGCTGCATTATATTAAAAAACTTTACTTTTAACCTGGTCCAAGACTCGAAATGCAACTTTGACGCATGCCGTGTAATTTAAGAATATTTTAACATGGGCGAGATGATATTTATTGCCTGCGCCAAAGTGTGTTTAGGGTTCTGAGGCTGCAATATCGAACGAGGGAATGCAGAAGAATTATTTGAATTGGCTTTAAATTCTTTTGAGCACTAATTTTACTTTTTTTATCACCAAAAAATCTCACTTTTCTAAAAATACTATTGAAACAAAATTACTTGCACTAGACAAAATAGCTTCTTGCAAACAAAATAACTTGAATTGAAATTTTTTTTTTTAATATACCGTATTTCCTCAAATAAAAGAAAGTTCGGTCATAAAAGGGTTTCTTTTATTTGAAAATTTTTCACTTCAAAAAAGTGACTCAAATAAAAGAAATTTATCCATTTTTTTTTCTTCTAATAGAAACAAAAAATGCATGTTTTACATGACAAATGACTGGTGAATTTTATTTTAATCGGGACACATTTTTTGAGAAAAACAACTCAAATAAAGGCAAATTTTTGCCTCAAATATGAGCAACTTTCTTCTTTTTGTGGTTACTTCTATTTGAGGTAATACGGTAAAATTATTTTAAAAAAAAATCATTAATCTCGAAGAGAAATTCAGTGATCGAAGAAAAGAGTTTATCTGTAACGAAATAGGCATTGAAATTGACAACAAGACCAACAACTCCAATTCTTTTAAATTTTTAATTTTTTTTTAATATTTACTTTTTTTTTAAATTTTTACTTTTATAATTTATATTTTTTTTTTATTTTTAAAATTTTAATATTAATTATATTAATTTTATTTTTAATTTTTTGATTTTCGTAATTGTAGTTGTAGTTTTGACTGTAGCTGGCTAGCCAGCGAGTGTGCTGATAAGGCGCACTAAGACAGCTGATGTGATTGATTGCTGCTCATCCAGCAATCAATGCCTGCTTTAGAGCTGTTAAAATTGGGGGATTCAACTAATTCATTTGGCAGCGAGTTCCATACCGTAAAACCTCGCGTAATATCCCTCTGAAATTAAAGAAAACACGCTTTAATATCCCATGGTATTTTATCTAAAATTTATCATATTTTAAAAGTGTTAATTTCCCTGGGATATTAAGTAGAACATGTTCAGAAAAATTAATAAAAATTGTCCACTATAATTTTTAAATATTTTATTAGAGACATTTTTTAATTACAAATTTTTTAATTTTATTAATTATTATAAAAAAATAAACTATTTTAATTAAGCATATAAATAACGGACCAGTATTTTAACAAAAAAAATTATTCTGACTCTGATTCATTTTCGGAAATTTCATCAAAATTTAAATCACTATAAAATTCTTCACAGTTAAACGCATCAAAGTCATCAGATTGATCATAATCATCAATCATGTCAACTTTGTTTTTCTCGATGAACGATTGAAGCTGAACATGAAACTCATAAGCTTGCTTTGAAGTGACTCCGCATCGATCAAAAGATTCACTGATTATTTTTGGCTCCAATTGTTCCCATATTTCGCTAATCCAAATGATAACTTGGGAATATCCAGGGGATTTCAAATTGCCTGCTGCAGTAAAGCTCTTTTCTTCATTAATAAGCCAATTTTGCCATCTGTCAAAATACGCTTTTTTAAGCGGACGCATCCAGCTAACATCAGCTGGCTGAAGAAGGTTAGTAAACCGTTTTGGAACATAAATTGTTTTAATATTATTCTGAGCTAAAGTCTCTTTGACTTTTACTGTAGCATGGCAAGGTGCTTGATCTAAAATTAACACAGGATTTTTTAAATCCTTGCTTGCGATCTTAGGGACAAGGCATCGCTTTATGACTCCATCACAAATCATGTCTTCATTGAAAGTTCCAGATTTGTTATAAATTACTACCACATTGTTGGGCGGTTCAAAATCTTTCAATGGATTAACTCTAGGCACAATTATTAAAGGCTTGAATTTGTATCCGCTTGCAGAAGCAGCAAAACAAACAGAGATTCTAGTTTTTTCATTACCTGAATTTGTCGATGGAACTCTCTTGGCACCAACTTGGTCATAGGTATAATTGCATTTTGCATCAAGGTAGATACTGGTTTCATCTAGATTTATTACCGATGATCGTTGAGTATTAACCAACTCATATCTACACTTATTTATAAAATCTAAAACAATCTCTCTTGAATTATTTGGAAGGTCTCGGCCACTAGTTGTTATTCGCCTTAAGACAAAATTAGATCTCCTCAAAAATCTTGAAAACCATCCATTAGATGCTTTGAAATCTAAACATTCCCGCTTAGCTATTTGAGCTGCTTGTTGTTTAATGGATTTCCCGTCGACCACAAACCCCAACAACCTTTGTTCTAGAATCCACGCTTTAAGTTCTATTTCCAAATTCGGAAACTGTGGCGTTCCGTTTTTTTTTATCCTAGCCCTGTTTACTTTGTTCGGAGATTCCATAATTTTTTGTTTGTTGCTTATCCACCACCTAATTTGCTTATGACTCACCTTGTGAATTTTATGCGCTTTATTTATAGAATATGCTTCAGCGTATTTTATTACTTTAAGCTTAAAAGCCAAATTATATCTTAAATTTTTGTTTCTTGCCATTTTTTAATTTTTAAATTAATAAAAAAAGAGGATTTTTTGTTTTAGAAGAAAAAAATCAAGTTCAAGTTCAAAAAAGCTTTATACAAGTTCAAGATTATTAAGAAAATTCCAAAAAATTTTTTTGAGCTTACTAAAAAATTTAAAATTAATCTACAGTATTAAAATGGTTGAAGGATAAATTGCATACGAAAATAAATAAATTTTTGAAAAATTTCATTATTAATTTACCATGTTTCACTTAGTTTCCCATGTTGATTCACTTAATGTCCCTGGGATATTATTTATGCAAAAATACTTAAGTTTCACATAATTTCCTAGAGACATTAAACCGTGTCCTGTATAAAAGCCCATGGGATATTGCGCAAGGAAATACGGTATATTAGCGGTTCGGTAAAAAAAAAGTTATCTCTATGTTGGAGCCTCGAAATTTCTTTGTGATATTTGAAGCAGTGACCTCTTCCTTGGTTTTTATGTGAAATTAAAATTGTTGCTTTTTTCAACCAATTCTATTCCATGCATGAACTTGTTTAATTGAATTAGATCACCTCTTTTTCTTTTTTCACCAGATTTGGAATGTTCAAAGCCTTCAATCTGCTTTCAAAAGGTTTGTTTCTAATTGAAGAAACAAATTTCGTAGCTCTGCGTTGAATCTTTTCAACATTCTCACAGTCAGATTTAAGAATTGGAGACCATCGCAAATTCCAAAAGAGGACGAACAAAACTTATATACAAAGATCTAAATTCCTTGCAATCAAAACGAGCGAATGATTTCCTGATGCGACTTAACATTTGATTTGCTTTGTTTGTAGCCTCTTGTATTGAAAGATTTGTATTGAAAATAACTCCAAGATCTCTTTCGGTTTCTGACGTTGATAACTGCTTACCATTTATAAAATAAGGAAATTTTTTGTTTTTATGACCATAATGCATAACCACACATTTTAATGTGTGGTAATTGATGTGTGAAATTAAATCTAAATCTAATTGTAGTTTTGCTGCGCTTTATTTCTAATACCGTTTGCGAAAACATTTTAGTATCATCTGCATACATTTTGACAACATTCTCTATTTCTTTTGGTAGATTATTGATATACAAAACGAACAATAGTGGACCAATCACTGACCCTTGTGGTACACCGATAAAAATCTCAACACAATCCGACAAAATTTTCACCTTGAATTTTTTCTGAATTTTTTAAATTTTTTTTTTTTTTACTTTTTTTTTATAAAAAATCATTTTAATTTTACTTAAATATTTCTAGACAAAAAAAGTATTTTTATTTCACAAGATATTCGTTATTTGACAGAAAATTACGTTTAATGACGTAAAATTACTTAAAAGACACTTCCCGTAACTAACAATTACGTTGAAAAATAAATAACTCTATTTAAAATATTTTTTTAAAGGTCTACAAAGCTTAATTGAATTTAATTCAGAATTAAAAAGAATGCACCATGCAAAATACATATTTGTAAAAAAAATTGACAAGTGCTTGGTTTTCAAAAATAGATTAAATGGTTAAATGAACTTAAGGTAAAGAATAATTAAAAAAATAAACAATTTTATTTGAAAAAAAAGATTTGTTTTCTTTAGATTTTCTATTTCTTTTTTCAAATCTACATTTGCTTTTTTAAATTTTTTAATGGAAATGTGTATGCTTTTTATTTCTTGATTTTAATCGTCGTTTATAATAAGATAAAAGCTGTTTTTACATACAAACACATTGTTTAATATAATAAAGGGTAATTTAATAATTATTAACTTTATTTTGAATAAAACTATTTTTTCTCGCATGTTTCAATTTTTTTATTCAAAACTTCATTATAAATTTGATATTTCTTTTAATTTTCTTGATTTTATTTAGTAACTTTATTTAAATCATTAATTTAATAAAATAAAATTTTTTCTTCAGAATGTTTCGAGTTCTTCTCTTCAACTTCAGCAACTTTGGATTTTATTTTGAAATAATTTATTTTGAAATATTTTATTTTCTTTAAAAATATTGTTTTAATAAATGAAATTATTTTTAAATCAAAAAGAGCTTTTATTTTATTAAAATATAAGACGATCTAAAAAAAATTTTAACTTTTTTTACGATCATCTAAATTCATGATTATAAAAAATCGTCGTTTCACAATTGGCTTAAAAGTACAAGATCAATTGTTTTGTTTGTCTTATTTTAACTTTTGAATAATTCTATTGTCTTCTTAAAAACGAAATAATCAATTGACTAAATGATAAATAAGCAAACATATCGAGATTTTTGCATGGTTTTTTGAATCAAATGAAAAATTTTTTGATGGAGTCGATAGAAATCATAATTTTAACAAAAAAAGATTTAAAATTAGAAATGTAAAAAAATATCAAATCATTTCAACAAATCTAAAGCCGAGTGCTGCCGACGATTCTATGCTTTGCTCGTCTAATTTATTGTCTAAAAATTTTACGATCTTCCTTTTTGAAATGTTCATTTCGAAAGACTCTAAATAAGTTGTTTCAATAAATTAAAAACAACAAAAATGGGCAAATTTAAGTTTGAGATCAAGATCAAAAGATCAAAATATAAATTGTAATATTGTTTTTAATAATAGAGAAAAATAAATTTTTTCCAAAGCAATTAATTAACATGTCATGTCAAGTTAATTTTCATATTTAAAATTTTAAAATGTCCTTTTTAATTGAACTTTAATAGGTTTAAATTTTTTAATTGATTATAATGAAAACTTACTTTAAAAGACAAAAAAATTGAATGTAATAAAATTTATAATTTATTTGATTGGAAAAATGAAATTGTTTTTGTTTGAATGTATATAGTAATGTTTAGTATTTATTTCTTAAAAATGTTCAAACTCATTAGATTAATTAAGTTTTAAAATTTTAAATGATCGTTTTGATCTTAGAATTTGATCTGAAACTTACATTTCCTCAAAAATGATATACAGTAAAATCTCACATATATCACCCCAAATGTCTCTGGTATCAAGTGGGGATAAAACTAAAAGGTGACAAAACTGTTTATATAAAATTTTTTATTTACAATTACAACTTACAAAATAAATTGAACGGTTAATCATTAAGTTTAATTAAATCAAATAAAGTAACTTGTTTTAAGTTTTTTAATTGCTCTACTTCTACTTTACTATATACACTCTTTATATAACGCAAATCTTCATTAGTAACTTCAAAATTGTCATTTGGCTAAGTTTGAAAAATCAAATTTAATTAATAGCGTCATCACGTGTTAAAAAACCGTTGAAAGTTGTGTGTTGGCAATGTCGCTCAACAAAACAAACCAAAACCAACGGTGGATATTTAAAAATTCGGTCAAGCTAAATCTGAAGAGGTTAGACAAACCGATTAGCCATAAGGTCTTATTTGGTGCACTGGATATCGTACTAAACCAGGTGGAAAATGATGCGATCACATCTGTCTACAATTTTTCTTCAAACAAAGTATGGATAATCGAGTTTAATGCTGCTTTAAATGTTCCCCAAATCTTCGATCGTGAAATCAATATTAATGGAACCAATTTCAGGCTTGAAGATGCAAATAAAGTCCCGGATCTCAGAAGGTATTGTACTTTTCGATTTCACTTTTTGCCCTCTGATTTCGAGAATCATAGACTTGAAACTTTTTTTAACGCTGTTCGGATTGATGGTCTTAAGATTGAAAGCATCACTGAAGAAAAATATAAAGATAGACCGGAGAGGAAAAATGGTGTCAGAAGAGTAAGAATATCATTTCCAAAAGAAGTTGAGAACATTATTGGAAGCTTGTCAGGCCCTACAATAATGTATGGTTTAAAGTGTCTTGTGTCAATTGTTGGACAAAAGCAGAAATGCTATTTTTGTGATGAAGAAGGGCACAACATAGCGAAATGCCCTGTCAAAGAAAAACTATGCGAAAAGTGTCATCAGAAAGGACACTTAACACAAAAATGCTCCATTGCTGAAAAGCTAAAGTCGCTTGAGAGGAAAAAGATTGACTACAATGATCTTTACATTGACCAAGAAGAAACCCAATCAATAATTGAAGCTGACCAAAAAGACAATGATGAAAATATGATGCCAAAAACGCCTGGATATCAGCCATCAAATCTCAATGACGTAATGTCACAAATTAGTCCTCAAGACCTCAAAACTTCAGTGTTAGAAGACAGTTTGGTAAGCCGTTTAAACGATCTTCTACCAATAAGTCAGAGACCTGTCAATGTCCTCTCAAATGATCAGAATGAGACTGAAGCTTTTTTCCAAACAAAAAATCAAATCAAGAGATTTTCCGAATCTGATCCAAATGAAAAAGAATTCACCGAAAACGAATCAAAGAAGCCATTAGTTGTCTTAGAAAATGAAAATGACAACACCTTCGAGTCTGATTCAAACAGTTCAACAACTGAATGTACAAGTCAAGTAGATCAATCATCCAGTGAAGTTGTTCAGCAAACTTCCAGTCAAAACAGCTTTGAAGAAGATTTAGAATGAACAAGAAGACAAATAAATCAATTTTTAGAACAAAACCTCTTATTAAAACAAGGTTAGTAATTACACACTGGAATTGTCTTCATTTACCTAGTAGGGTTCACCTCTTAGACAATTTTTTAGCTCAAAAATGTCCCGACATTGTTTTGCTCAATGAATTAAAGATAGATTTGAGTGAGGCAAATATTTATCTTGATTTTCAAAATTATCAGTTCTTAACAAAACCACGCAACAAGTACGGAGGAGGAGTAGCCATTTTAATTAAAGAAGGAATCGAATTTATACAAGATTTTTCTTACGAGGAATTCAATTCCGAACTCCTTTGTATAAAAATGAACTTAGGAAAGAATAATGAATTGTTTGTTTTTAGTCTTTATAATCCACCCAATGTGCTTCTGAACTTTGAGTTTTTTAAAACAGTTAATGTAGATACTACATTAAACATGTAGAAACTACATTTTAGGTGGTGATCTAAACGCTAGAACAAAGCAAATAGGCTGCGTAGGGGAAAATGAAAACGGGATAATATTAGAAAGAATAATCAACGAGTTAGACTTTTCAGTAATCAATGATAAGCATCCTACTTTCAATATTTTTAATAAGAATTACTTTGAAATTCTTGACCTTTTTTTAGTTTCATCTTCATTAATTGACAAAATTACCGACTTCAGTGTCTTAAATAGTCAAGACATGACTAGTGACCATTTCCCAATCGAAGCATCGATTTCTATTGGCTATCAATTAGAAAATAAATCTGCAGCTAAAAAGTTTAACAATAAGAAAGCAAACTGGCAATTATTCAGCGAGATTTTAAATTCTCAAATAGTGAATGTCACTGAAAGTTACCTCACAATAGATCAACTAAATGATAAAATAACAGAAAAAATTATTTCTGCTTCACATAAAAGCATTCCATGTCTTTCTCAGAAAATCTACAAAACGAGTCTTCCGCCAAACATTGTTAATTTGATAAAAGAACGTAGGAAAGTAAGAAGAAATTACCAGAAAACTCGCTGTCAAAAGCTCAAGCAAAAATTTAATCAACTTACATCTGAGTTAAAGGCCTCTTTAAAAAAATTCTGGAATCAAAATTGGTTTGATTTTATTGAGAAGATGGGAAAAAACCCACTGACAAGTAGACCTTTTTGGAAAAAAATAAATAAATTTAGAACAAAAAAAGGATCAAATTAAATTCCTAAATTGATTTTAAATGAAAGGGAATTCAAAACTAATGAAGAAAAGGGAAAATGCTTTGGAGAACTCTTATCTTCAATATTTAGTCCTAATTCTGATTTAATTGATACCGAGAAAGATATCGAAATACTAAATTCTAACTCTGTTTTCTTTAGGAATTATAACCAGTCTAATTTTAATGATCCAATTTGCTTAAATGAATTAATTATGGCTTTAAAGAGATTAAAAAATGAAGCGGCATCAGGACCTGACCAAATTCATAATTTATTTTTAAAAAACTTACCTAGAAATTCATTAATAGAAATCATAGAACTTTTTAATTTATCTCTTCGAGAAGGTAGAGTCCCGAAAGCGTGGAAAACATCTTACATTACTATGATTCAAAAAAAGGCCTCTACTTTACAAGATCCTTTAAATTATAGACCAATTAGTATAACGAGTTGTTTAGGAAAGCTACTGGAACGCATAGTTTATTCAAGATTTTACAATTTTTTAGAGCAAAATTCACTCCTTATCCAGGAGCAATCTGGATTTAGGAAACACCGTCGAACAGCAGATAATCTTTTCTTCTTAATTCAAAAAAATGTGGAATCATTTAATAGAAAAAAAAGAGTTTGCGGCCTTTTTTTTGATATTTCTAAAGCCTTTGATAGGGTTTGGCATGAAGGTTTACTTTTTAAATTGATTAAAATAAATCCACCTCATTACTTGACTAACTGGATAAAATCCTTTTTAGACTCTAGGACATTTAAGGTAAATGTGAATGACCATTTGAGCGAAGAATATCAAATAACTGCAGGTGTTCCTCAAGGCTCAGTAATTAGTCCTCTTTTATTTAGTATATACATTAATGACATCCCTAAAAGAAACAAAACAAATAATGAATACTCTCTGCTTTTCGCAGATGATCTAGTTACATTCTTCATTTATAACAAAAAGGGGAACCTAGAAAATAAGATCAATAAATACCTCAACGAACTAGAACAATGGCTTATTAAGTGGAAAATGAAGATATCAGTTAAAAAGTCGTGTTCAGTAGTCTTTTCTAGGTACAAAAAAGAGAGTGATAATCTAAACTTAAAAATTTATGGAAACAGAATAGAGAGACAAAAAGAAATCAAGTTTCTTGGTATTAAATTTGATTCTAAATTAAACTTTAATATACTGGTAGATGAAATTAAAGAGCGCTGCAATAAAAGGCTAAATATTATTAAGATATTGTCAAACAAAAAATGGGGTCTTAATCAAAACACACTAGGAAATTTATATAAATCTTTAGTCGGATCAATTTTAGACTATTCTTTTCCTTGCTTAAATTCATTTTCAGAAAATAATATCAAAAAACTACAAGCAATTCAGAATACAGCAGTCAGATCTATTCTTAAGTTAAAATATGATACTCCCTCCAACATCGTACATCATGAGGCTTTTAATAAACTAAAATTACTAACAGTCTCGAATCGGCTTTTTGAATTGAGTGAGAGATATGTTGGGACAGGACTGAGTCATTCTATTCCATTGGTTGTAAGACTGGTGAAGGAATACAAAGAAGGTTTCGAATCAAGATATATTGACTACCCAACTCCATTGTGTAATTGCTACCTTACTATTTCTTCTTTTTTTCCTGAAACTTGAACTATTTAAACATGAGCCACATGTAACAATCTTTTCCAATTTTATATATTCTTAATTTTCATTTATTTAGCTTATTTACTTTTTTTTTAATTCTTTTTTTTTTTTTTTTTTTTATCTTATTTTATTAACTTTAATTTTATTTTTATTTTATTTTATTTCATTACTTTATTTTTTAATTTTTAACTTATTCTGAAGGAGCTCTAGCTCGGTACAGAAAACAAATAAATAAATAAAATAAGTAACTGTACTATATTGACTTAAAAATCTATTAAAAGTAACAAACGCATCGTACCCCATCTGGGCAGTCAATTTTTTAGCAGTGGGGATAAAAGCGCAGGCTATTTTCATGGCGTAATATTTATTTGTTCTCTATACAAGTAGTGAAATAATTGAATTTGGGAATATGTATTGGTAACATAAGTCACCTAACTTTACATTGGTTTGAGTACAAAGCCATCGGTTCTTAGCTATTTTGGTGATACAAGTTTATTGGGGACAAAAATATGTTGGGATAAAAGTGTGAGATTACTTTATCTCGTTATATGAAGAAATAAAACAATGAATTTATCTTGTAGATTAATAAAATTGATGTCCACTAAATTTATTTGAAATTGATATAAATGTGAACAGAAAGTATGGACATTAAGTATGATGTTTCTTTTCAAATATATTTCTTTGAATAAACAAATCCATTGTTAAGTTTTTGTCTCTATTGCTTATCTTGTCAACTAATTTGCCTGATTTTATTATAAATATTCAAAAAACCGTTCCCTTAATCTCCCACTTTTTTGCTATTATAAATGTCTTTAAAATTATTTAAATACATTTGTTATTGCTCTTTTTTTATTAAATAATTTTTAATTTTCTGTCAGCAATTAATTCTAATTTTATTCAATTAAAATTTAATTTTATAAAAAAAAGAATAATAAAATTAAAATTCGATTCAATTTAACACTAATGTATTGTATCATGTATTTTTTTTTTATTCAGCTAAATTGCCATAGTCTTTTTTTAATTCTTTTAGAATTCTTTTTTTGTATTCCGCATAAGATTTTGAATAACCAAGTTTATTTGCCTGATCTTCAAACTCATCATTATCGTATTCATCATCGAAGCTGTCATTGTCTTCATTGTAAGATCTGTCTAAATTCATAGACTTTTTCATATAAGCAGCTAGTTTTTTATCAAAAGGATCATCATCTCCTTCAAAATCGTTGTAACCATTTTCATAATCATCATAGTCATCATCGTCATTACAAAAAACACCACGATTGCAGTGTGGCTCTTCATCATCTTCATCATCAATGTCATCCTCTTCATCCGGATAGTCATTCCTCCAGTTATCTTCATCGTTGGAGTCTTCATCTTCATCGAAGAAATTGTCTGGTCCCTCTTCTTTTTTAACACTGTCATCAATTAAATCAATGTCCTGGTAAATATTGTAGCTTCTTATTTCGTAATTGTTCGGGTACAGAAGGTCCAAGTGAACGTCGGAATTTTTGGTGTAGTATATGTCGTAGACATAAGCGTTATTTGGCACTTCACATTTTTCTCTTATCAAATCGATGCCATTACAGGTGATTTTTTCATGCTGGTTTTCATTTGTTTGCTTATCTGGCGAAAAATTTTCATTCAAAACAACATCTATAATATTTATATTTTCATCAGAATTGACTTTAGCTTTCTTGTTGTCTTCGCTTGGTTGTTCTTGGTCATCGGTCAAACTCCGCTTTTTATTCTGAATTGTAAAGTTGTACTTTTTATCTGTAGTATTTTTACCCAAGTTTATTTTGGCCTTTTGGGTTTCCTTCTGTAAACTTAGCTGTTTTATTTTGTCAGGAATTTCGGCTTCGCTATTTGCGCTACCGCCGTATTTTAGAATTTGCTTGAAAATTTTCTTCTTTTCAGTTCTAGTATCATATATTTTTTTCTTCTTACACTCCAATATCAAACATTCCAAAGGATCTTCGGTGATTTTCCGCTTCACTTTTATTATTGTGCACATTTCTTTGTTGATTTTCAAATTTTTAAATTGTATTTATTGATAGAATTAAAATTTAATAATTTCAAATAAAACGAAAATAAATAGAGAATTTATTATAGATGTATAATGTATAATAATATTTAAATACATATTCAACTTAACTTTATTTTTAATTGAGAAATTTAAAAAATTTTTTAAATACAACCAAATAAGCTTGTAAAAAAATTCAATTTTTTGTGACCAAAATCTCTGATAATTTTTCTTTTGCAGGACCGAATTCCTCGTTCGATTATGCTGCACCACAAGTCAAGACACGCTTTTGGACAATGCACCAAACTACATCTCGCCCATGCTAAAACATTTCTAATTATTAAACTCTGAAATTCTAAATTTAATGCGTTATCAAGACTTGATTTTAAGACAAAAAATAAAAAAAAATTTTTTAAAATTATTCATTTGGTGGATAATCAAAAATCAAGAAAAAAAACAACTAAAAAAATTGAATTTTTAATAAGATAATTTTTTATATTTTCTAAAATTCGAGTTCTGTTGTGGCATCATTGTTGTAAAAATTAAAAAAAAAAGTTTATAAGTAATTTTTGCACTAAAATTTCACATTGCCACTAACCATATTGTTATGACCCAAGTCTTGGCATGTCTCTACTTATTATTTAATCTTGAATTAACTGCAGCTGAAGCACATGTTTTAGCTACTATTTAAACCACTACCTCTTTTGTTATAACTTTGGATTCCATTTAATAAACTATTAACTAAATTTAATTGTTTTGTTTATTACTTGGCTTAAATCCCTAAAGTCCAAAACCAAGACTTTACATTTGGTGCCAAGTGGGAGGATTCTGCTATATATTTTAGTAGTATCCATTGAAGAGAACAAAAACACGTGTTGCGATACGAGGAAAACAAATAATCCAATAAGAGTGGAAAATTCGAAAATATGCTGAGGCAAAGAATATCGAATTTAATCGGATATATTTTCCGGCCAGAATCAACTCAAAACCCAATTAATCCGATACCACACCCGAACTATTTAACAAATCAAAGTATTTTGTCCATTTTGGCTGAGAAAGTAGAGTACCAATTCTTACAGTACTGGCAATTAAACCAATCGGTTTTACTCGTTATTTCGATTGTGGTTTTAGTCTTCATACTAATAGGGAACAAGTGGTTTAATGGTTCTGGATTAAGAAACACTTGGACTCTTATCAATTCGCCAAATAGCTGGTTTAACATATCAAAAACACAACATCCATTGTCAGTACTAAATGAACCTACATACATGGAGAGTAATTTCTCTCAACAGGATGAGATGTTGAAAAAAGATTTCCCTAAACAGACACAACAAAATACTCAGAAATCAAAAACGGAGTATAACTCCGGCAAAAAACCACTGGATGAGTACATACAAATGAAAGGAATGACTGCGGTCATCGGTATCAAATTAGTAGTGCCATTAATGGTTTGCTTTTTTTGCAAATGGTCGCAATACGCTTGGTCAATGAAAAACGTCCTGTCTTACATATTGCCTAAAGGAATACAAGCCAAGTACCCGTCGTTAAATAAAAACAGACCAACATACACACCAACAAGATCTACCCAGCAGAAGCTTTTTAAGAGAAACGCAATCAGACACCATGATAAAATGCAATTTGTCCTCAGACAATCAAAACAGAAAAAAAAAAGTTTAAGGAGAGTTTACTCAGAAGAACCTTAAACCAAAGGAGGATATAATTATCCAGAAAAGCCTTTGAAATGTTGATACATTAGTTATCTTTTTTTATTTCATGGTTAAATAGTAGTTCAATCTTTGCTTCAGAGGCTAATTGCCTCTCAATTATTAAGGGGAAGGTATGTTAAGACCCAAGTCTTGACATGTCTCTACTTATTATTTAATCTTGAATTAACTGCAGCTGAAGCACATGTTCCAGCTACTATATAAATCACTACCTCTTTTGTTATAACTTATTAATTAATTTAATAAACTATTAACTAAATTTAATTGTTTTGTTTATTTCTTGGCTTAAATCCCTAAAGTCAAAAACCAAGACTTTACACTATTACTGGATGATAATGATGAGCCATTAGTGGTCGATGATGATGATGAATTTGTTCTTCTGGTGTTTCAATTCCATTTCTTTTTGGTGTTGGAAGTGCAATGTAATCATCAAAAAGGTATCAAACATCTTCAATTAAAACTTCTGCATCGATCAGTAATAGATCCAGTAAAAGGAATGGAAGTGTCGATTAGAAAACTTTTTGAAACTCACAGTAAAATTAATGGAATTTTTAGTTATCTCCAAGCCATAAGTTAAATATTGTGAAAACTTGTAAAATTTTTAAAGAAACAAATAATTTTAATGACTAACGATTTGACTAAGAATAATTTGAATAATTTTTGGATAAACAAGTGATCTTATTTTTCGTCTTATTTTTGTTTATAATATTTTTTTTTTAAATTAAGAAAATAAATAGATGTTTCTTAAAATTTTGAAATATCTTACTGATATTTTTATTTTTAAATATTTCTAAAATTTTTGTGGTTAATTCAAAGAGTGATTTTCTTAAATTTAAACTAAAGTGTTTTTTATTTTATATTTTCTATTGAATTATAGAATTACACTTAAAAATTGTATACAAAATTTTTATCAAGGATTTGGATAAAGTGAGTACGCGAGTTACGGACAATCGATACTCTTATCAGAAATTGAAAAATGAAAAAATTCTATAATTATAATTATTTAGATTCTGAAGCAAGGAAAAATTCTGAAAAAAATATTTGGATAAGTTTTTAATATTTTTCTTTATATAACAAAGTCAACAATAATGTTTATTAGACTCCATAATCTTATCAGTTTCTTTTATTTCTGTAATTTTCCTTTTAAATCGTAATGTGCTACCATAGGCGATCTCCTAGTAGACCGCCTATGCAAGCTTGCTTGCCGTAGCTTATTATTATTATTATTATTATTATTATTATTTTAAACAATTTTTGGTAATAACGAGACAGGCTTTGCTAAATAAACAAAAGTGTAATTAAGCTTGTGAAAACTCTATTTGCTAGAAATATTAACTTTTTATGCTGTACACGAATAATTTAAATAATTACATAATGATTATCAAGTTTATTAATATTTTAATTATCACTTTATTTTAATAAAAATCATGCAAATTTAATTTAATGTAGATTTTTTATCTACAGTTCTCGATATTTATTTTACTATTTAAAAAAAAACGGAATTTTTATCAGAATTTAAAAGAATAAATGCTCAAAAAAAACACAAAAAAGCTAGATAATTTTGGGAAAAATTTTTGAAAAGGTGTAACTTGAGAAGTTTTTTATTTGGATTGATTTAATATTGATTTTACAATTAACTTTGAAATTTAAATACAATTAAAACAAAAAATACGAAAGATAAAAAAAATGTGTGATTTTATTTTATTTAAAATTTATTTATTGCATGAATACAATAATTTAAAAAAATCAATAAAAAATTTATTTCTAAAACTAAATATTCTTTTACTTTATATGAAAATTGTGCTTGAACAATTCTAAAACCTTCCAATATTTGATTGCTGCTTAATCTACAGAATTGATTTATAAATGATTTTGAATTTTTTTCAGTATTATAAGTTTTGCTATAAAATACCTTACCATATTTTCAAAATTTTAAATCGTGATGATCTTTAGATTTTTTGGCATCTATCAGCGAGAACCCATTTTTATAAAATGCGGAATAAACTAATGATTATTCTTCACTAGCGAACTCGGCAGTAATTAAATTTGATTATTCAAATTCAAGAATAAGTTAATACTTCACAAATTGTTGATGTTATTTTCGTAATTTTATTCGTATAAACTGTAGTGTTTTAATACAAGGATTTACCATATTTTACGTTAGTTTTCGTGATATGACAAAATTTTACGGTAATTTACGGAAATTACTGGAAAATACTAAATGAAAAAATTCACGAATTAACGGTAATTTATGCCATTTTTCGTAAAATTATGTCAAATTACGTATATTAAAGCAAAAAAAAATATTCAAATTATCTTTAAAAAAAAATTTTTTCTTGAAAAATTTAAATTTTCAATTTTTTTTAATTACGTGAAAGAATATTGGATTTTTTTGGTAAAATTTGGTAAATTTTCATAAATAAAAGTAATTTTACAGTTAATAATGTATGGTTAAATTAAGTTTTTTTTTTCAAACATACACAGAAAAAAAAAGAAAAAGCGAAGATTTCACCATAATTTTTTTCAGCTTAAATTCAAAAAGACTTTAAAAATTAATACACAAATATTATTGTTTTCATTTAAAAAGTAAGAACAAATTTCTGATCTATATTTAGGGTAATTATCTTAATGTTAAGATCATACTCTCGTGAACCAAAAGGGAGTAAAAAATAAAAATAAAAAATCTTAAGATTTAAATTTTTTCAAAAGATTTTTTATATTAATTTTCATGATTTGAAAAAAATTTTCAATAATTCATGTAAATAACCATAAATGCGTTAATTTTTTCTTCTAGTTTTTTACGATAGTTTAATTGAATTATCGTAAAATTTTGTCCAATTGTGGAAATTAGCATAAATTTCGTAAAATCCTTGTATCAAAATTGTATCATAATTTTTTAATTTGATCGTTGTAGCCATAATTTCAAATTTCAAATTCCATTTTACATTAAATGAGTTTTGGATAGTATTTGGTACCATTTAAATCTTATAGTCTCAAAATTTAAAACTTGAAAATAAACGATTTCAAAAACGTTTAATTACAAACCAGCTAGCCGTTTAATTACATTGATTAAATCAACAATTAATAATTAAAATGGTCTAAAAAAATTGCAAAAAAAAGACAAAATACCATAAAGTTATTAAATTTGATAGATAATTTTTTTTCAATAATTGAGTTTTTTAAATATTTCTTGCTAAAAAATAGATATTTAATAATAATAATAATAATAGATTCATTTTAAAAAATAAAAATTAAAAACTTTTTTATTTAAAATATCTCCTAAAATTTATCATAAATTTTAGGAGATATTTTAAATAAAATTTGAGTGCAGAGTTTAAATTAGTTAAAAAGAAAGTTAAAAGGTTTAAAAGGTTTTAAGGTGAGTACATTCTAAGATAAGCAATTCATCTTAATTTTATGTATAAAATTCCCATTTTTAACAACCGTGGCCATAGTGGTAAAATTTTTTCAAAATCCAAAAAAAGACTAAAGAATAAAAATAAAATCTGGTCAAAAAGTCGATGCTTCTAAGGCACTCATAAGTTACTAAAACACATTTAATAATTTTTCAGATGATTTTTTTTTTCGAATTATTTTTTCAATTAAGTTAATATTTTTTTCATTGAAATAATAACTTAAACATAAGAATTTATTAGTGATCATTTTGCAAGAAAATAACTGAAAAATATTTTTGCCAAACTGGTTTATTGAAAAGATCTAATTTTCCATGACCATTTCTTTACAAATCATCACTGGAGAATTTCAATTCAATTTAGTTTGGTAATTTTAAAATCAAATTTGATAGATAATTTTTTTACCCTAATTTTAAGAATTTGTTTGATATTATAATCTTTTTTTCAAAATTAAATAAGCTTTTGAATTTTTAATTTATTAGTCATATAGAATTTACTTCAAATAATTTTTATGACATGAGCTTTTTAATTTAGCTATAGCGTTCAACTTACAAAATTTAACTGAATTATATACTTTCTTTTTTGTTTTTTGTTATAAATCATTAAATAACATTTTGTTTTTGTTAACTTTATGAAACATAAAAATATTGTAAATCAAAATTTTATTTTAAAGGTCTATTGAAATTGTCCATTCCTCATGATCAAATATAAAATGCTTTATTTTAAATTTTTTTTTCGAGATTTAGTTTGTCAGAAAAAAACTTTTTTGTATTTTTAATTTTTCTCTTACTCACATTATGTGACAAATTGTTCTGCTTATTTTTAAAACAAATATTTTATTTTCTCAATAAAATTTTTAATGCTATAGTAATATTATTTTTTGAAAATTAAAGATAAAATGCGTTTGGCCGAAATAAATCTAATTTAAAAATCAAGTGACACTAAAATTTTTCAAATAAATGAGTTTGGCAAAAAATTTTGTTGCTTAAATTTAGCTCATAATAGTATTTATCGATTTGTCTAAATTATATTTAGATATTCTCTTTTAAGTAATTTAAAAATGATAAAATAATCAGAATTTTGTGAGCAAAGTAATCTTTTTTTATTGTTTTAGCTAATACATAGATCTAAAGTGTTATGTAAATTCATTAAGGTGCTTAAGGTAGCTAATTTTGAAAAATATCCTTTTGCTCTTTTGAAAGATTTAAAGTCAAACAAAAATGATAATTATAATTTAAATTTTTGATCATAAATATCAAACGAGGACAATTTGTTTTTTTTTTTATAAAGATTGTCTTTCATTTAATACTTTTTTTGCTAAAATTTTATTTTATGTCTAGATTCCTACGTATTTATTACTGTCAAGATGGATCAAAAAGAATTAAGAAAAATTTACTTTTTATATGTTTACTTTTCTATTAAAATAGTATTTTTTTAAATAAGTTAGTAAAATTTTTAAATTTTTAGATTTTTCAAATTTTCAAAATTTCAAAATGCAAGCTTGTCGATCAGAAAATGCAAGCCTAATTGAAAGTATTGATAGAGAGGGTATTATGGGTACAAGCGATTCTTCTATGAGACAAAAGTTGGATGAAAATAGTGAAAGTAATGAAATTATTCAAAATAGAAAATCGTACGAATTTAAGGCACCCTTAATTGTTGATGAAGATCTAGATCAGATTGCTTCACCAGATAAAAACTCCAAGTTTATCCACAATTCAGATGGACAAAGAGTAAAATTCAATTCAAATAAAAATCCAGACTATGAACAATTGGAACCGTTGATTAAAAATTCAGATCAAGGAACTCGGTTTAAGATAGCTCAAGTAAAGGACATCAAAAATTTGCTAGACACTTGCGATGATAAGGCTGAGTTTTTAATAGATGATCAAGGGGTGCTCATCCGTAAAAGTCCAAGTTATTTAAGTGAAACGAACATACCAAAAAAAAATTCAGTTGAAGGTATACTCGCAAAAATTTCCATTATTTTCAATTAAATTTATTTTTAATTAAATGAAGATTCAAAGCCAATTAATTTTAAATACAACAAAAATGCTAAATCGCTGGAATGTGAGATTTTGGAAAAAGTTTAGTTCAAATAATAAGATTTTTAATTTAGTTTCAATTAATATTGGCAGTAACGGAGATTCACAGAAACAAGGGTGCTTTAGTCAGCTAAAATGTTTTTCTTTTTACCAGGCACTTTTTGCTGAATTTTTGGGAACTTATATTTTAGTTCTTTTTGCTATTGGCTTTGGTTTGCCAATATCTGATCCAAATGTGTCTCCGCCTGAGATCAATGGCTGTCTTGGTTCTGGCTTAATTGTAATTTTAACATTAAATCTATTCAAAAATTTAAGCTTAATTATTTAAAAATCAAATATTATTTTAAAAATAAATATTATTAATTATTAATTATAAAATTAATAATTAAAAATATTTTAATAATTAATACTATTAATTATATTATTAATTTTCGTTTAAAAATCTCTTTAATTTGTCAAATTTTTAAGTAAAAATTTAGATATTCTTTATTTAAGGATTAAATTGGTATATTCTATTGTGTTTTATAAAAATTTTAAATACAATTTTGAAAATGAATAAATAAAATAAAATAAATTTTGAAAATGCATTTAAAATATGCGATGGTTGAGATTTATTTTATTTTAGAAATATTTGGGGAAATTTTTGCAATGTCGCTCTATTGAAATTAAATATAGTGTTTCAAACATAGATTGTTTAGTTTTAGATGATTTTTTATGAAATTTTAATTCTAATAAATCATTAATTTATTCAAATTAATTAAAAATCTAGCTCTAATTGTTTAAATACTCAGTTGTTAAAATCACACTGCTTTAACAAAATCTCGAGTTCAAATATCCAAATGATTTTTAATCCTCTGATTAATTTGACATTGGTACGATTCGATTTTCAATATTCCTTTAATCGTAACTTAAATTTCATGAATCATATATAATCGATTAAATTTTAAAATTTTAAGGTAAATTGTGATTGAAATACAGTTAATAAGAAAAAGATAACATATATTTTATAAATTGAACTTAAATTTAAAAATGTTTTGCTTCTTTTAAGCATTGAGTATTAAATTAAATCAGACCAACTTAAATATAAAAAAAACTTTTAGCAAGTTAAATTATTGCCTTTTTCATCAAACAAAAGATTAAAAATTTTATTTAGAATTATTAAAAACCAAAAACAATTTTTGTCAATTTTTGTTTTTCAAATTTTTGCCATTTTTCAATTTTTTGAAAATTAAGAAATATCTATCTTCTGATTATTTTAACAATTAGAGCTAAATTTTTAACTAATTTGAATAAATTAGTGATTTATTAGAATTAAAATTTCTAAAAAAATAAAAAATTTCTTAAAAAATCATCTAATACTGTATTTAAAATTTTTATAAAACACTAAGAACATACCAAATAGATATTAATTTATTTAAATAAAAATAATATGCTCGAGATTATTGTAGGCATTTTTAAAAAGATTATGTAAGCCTTTTCTAAAATTTCTTCAAGGATCTTTTCGTGCTTATTTGTGAACCTTTTCAAGAAGAATTTCGATATCCTTAGTAGAAGTTATTCAAGTTAAAATGGTTGATTTTAAAAAAGACTTAAATGGTTCTTCTTTCTAATTTTATGATACCTTCAAAGGATAATTGGGTGCTACATTGAAAGTTTATCAAGTGAAAATTCTTTTAGAAGTCTTCAAAGAAACCTTCGCTTCCATTTTTTTAGGTTTATTAAGGGTTCTTCGATTCAATTTTATTAAGTTCTAATTTTATTCTAAAATTCAAAAATTATTTCGGTTAATTGTATCATTTGAAATAATCTATTTTTTTTTATTAATTAAATAATTTTGGGTTTCCCCAGGGTTTGTCCGAATAGCGTTCACCTTCGTTTAAACCCTCTTGTCAGGATAAAATGTAAAAAATTTAGCTAAATTTTGTAGAAAAATAATAGATAAAAAATAATTAAAAAAAAATATAAAAAAAAATAAAAAAATAGAAAAAATAAAAAAATAATCTATGTACCATTCAAATTCAGCCTCTGCAAAAAATTTTCAAAAATGTACAAAAATTTAACTAAAATTTTTTAACAGAAGCTTTATTTAGGTGGTACATTGAATTTATTAGTTGATACAATTTCCAGGACAAATTTAGACTTATATGTGAAAAAAAAATTTATTGAATTTTTAAATTTTGTTTTAAAATTCAGTCTTTGCTATTTTAAAAATTAAGTACTACAATAATAAGCTTTTAATTTAAATTTATTTAAAAAAATATTTTAAAATTTTTGATCATGATCATTGACTTCATTTTGGACAATTTTTTAATTAAAATTTTTAAGGTTGCTTCTATAGTCTGGGGCTTCGGTCACATTAGCGGTGCACATATTAATCCCGCTGTTTCGCTTGCATTTTTAGCTAATGGTCAGATAAATTTGGTTAGAGCTCTTTTTTATATTGCATGTCAAATGCTCGGATCAGTACTCGGTACTCTTACTTTGGTAGAATTGATTCCTACTCATTTATATACATCTGTTTCTTCTAAAAATTCTATCATAAATTCAACTTTACTCAGACTAAAGCGAGAGTCGAATTCAACAAAGCTCTTAGAAGAAAATCAAATATTTTCGTCTCCAGTTAAATATTCAAACATTGGGTTGACATTACTGAGCGATCAAATAACTCCTATGCAAGGTTATCTAGTTGAAGTTCTAATTACCTTTGTTTTGTTATTTACAATTTTTGCATGCATTGATAAAAAAAGAAATGATCTTGGAGGATCTTTCCCATTAACGATTGGCTTTGCTGTGACTGTTGGTGCATTATTTGGTGTAAGAAAAAAATTTAATATTTTTTATTTAAGTTTATATTTAATATTTAAGGGAAAATTTACTGGCGGCTCGATGAACCCTGCCAGAAGTTTTGGACCGGCGTTTATTAATCAAAATTGGTCGAATCACTGGATTTATTGGGCAGGTCCAATTACTGGAGCAATACTAGCAGGAATTCTTTACAAATTTTTGAGTTTCAGACAAAAAAAAATCCAAAAAAGTCACTAAATAACTTTTGAACATTTAATTTAATAAATGAGCGAAAGCTCGAAAATTTTCAAGATTTTTTTCATTTATACAATTTTTTTTCAAATTTTAGAAATTTAAAATTTAATTTTTTTTATGAAAATTTACAGATTATTTAATTAAAATTAATTGATTAATTAATATTTTGATTTAAAATACCGATCAAATAAAAAATTGTCACATTAAGTATTTGAAATTGTTTCGAGTGAAAAATTTATTTCTAAAACCTTTTTAGTTTTGAAAAGTACTCTGCTATTTGATTGTGAAACTAAAAAATTGAAATTTTAGATCTCTTTAATATGGCCAAAAATAAAAAAAGCTCAAAAAAGAGTTGGTTTTATTTTTTAAAAAATTAAAATTAATATTTCATATTTTGTTTGAAATTTGAATGAAACAGTTTCTTGAAGTGGTTTAACTTTGATTGTTTGAGCACAGCAAAAGTCTCAGTGGTAAAATTTTTTTCCTTAAAAATTGAATTTTCTCTGAAAAATAAATTTTAAGTTTTATTTGATCCTAAAATTATTTTTTTTTCTTAAAGGTTCAATTTTTTACTAATGCCATTTTTAAGTATAAGGACTGATTGTAAATGTTTTTTATTTGATAATTTCTATTTGAATAAAACCATTATCATAAATCATTTTATATGAAGAATATTTAAAATTTGATTCTGAAAATGTAAATCTGAAAATATTATTCTTTTTGAAAATCATAAAAATTTAATAAAAAATAATATTTTTAACTATTAAATTTTTTTCTTTAAAAAAATGAAGCATTATAAAATATTTATTAAAAATGAAATTGAATTGATCATCATCAAAAAACATCAGAAACTATTATTTTATAAGACTGAAAAAGACAACAAGATAATTTTTCTTTAAATTTGTTACTGTTAAAGGACGAATCTAGTTCCGAGTTTTATAGACTTTAGTAGTTTTTAGAAACGTTTTGTGTTTTAATTTTTATTGATTTTATCTTTTTTCTTACTATTTTAACATTTTCTTGTATTTATTTTTTTTCTATTATTTTTATTAAATTTTGGAGATTTTGTCTATTTTTTGCTTTTTGTCAGAATTTTTTAGAAAAATGTGTTATCACTGAGACTTGTACTGTGCTCAAATATCCAAAATTAATCAATACAAACCACTACACCAAGCTGTTTCTTTCATGTACGAAATTAGTGATTAAATAAATTGATTTATTCTTTAATTAAGGGTATTATTTTTGAAAATTTTAAATTTTTTTTCTCTTTCAAACTGAATATTTGATGCTTGTTACAAGACTTTTTTTTAAACGTTTAAAAGTTAATTATATTGTAATTCAAAAACAATGAATGAGATAAATCAATTAAGAGCACTTCTTTTTTTTCAAACCAAGTCATATTAATTAAGGCTACTATTTAATCCAGGAGCAAAAATAATTAAACTAGTAGCAAATTTAATAAAAAATCGTAGCAAATATTACGCGTAGTAAATTAAATAAAAAAGTAGTATAAAAAAAGGTTGTTAATAGTAAAATAAATTAATTAGTAGGAAAAGTAATTTTTCAATAGTAAATATAAATTAATTTAATTTTTGATTGATAACTACTCAATTATCACTTATTAATGTATATAATGTACAAAAATTTTGAAATTAAAATATACAAATCTGAACATTTAAAAACTAAAAATGAGCGATACCGAATCTTTATCTACATCAATTCTCGTGGCACAAAGAAATGAAGAGGACACCGAAAATGATAGCGAAATAGATGAAATTCCCGTTAAAAAAGCAAGAAAAGCAAGCAGAGTTTATAATCATCATAATGGCTTTGAAACTTACAAACAAGTCCTTGATATGAAAAAAATAATAATATTGATAAAAATAAATTTGAAGGTTATTCTTGGGCAGCAAAAGAAAAACAAAAGTCGACAATAGGTGATAAAGAATTTTTCAAATGTTCAAGGTGTGATAAAAGACTATATATTCAAACCGAATACAAATTCAAGTGCATCTATTTTTGTTGAAGAAGAAGAGCACGTTCACATACTAAAAACAAGAGTTGTTCATGAACAAACCAAGCAAATCATAATTCAAAAATACTTCGAAGAAAACAACAAGCCAAAATAAATTATGAGATGGTTGAGATCAAATAAAGAAAATGGATACGTAGAAGTTGACTCAGTTCAGTTAAACAATGTAATGTAAACCAAGATCCGCTTTCAAATGAAAATGATAATGATCAAGATCAAGCCGAAAGTATTAATAATGACATTCAAACTATTGTACAACCAACAACATCTTCAAAATTATCTCCGAGAAAAAGTGGCCGTACTAGAAAAAATCCATAAAATTACACTAAACAACATTTCTAAGTAATGTGTGAATTTTTTTATTAATAAATATTTGATTTAATAATTTACTATTTTTTTTATTTTTTTTACTACTGATAAATTTATTTTGCTACTTTTACTAATAAATTTTGCTTTTATTTTTATTTTTTTTGCTACGAATTTAATTATTTTTACTACGAAAATAATTTGTAGTCTATTAATTAAATGTGAATAAATAAGATTAATAAAAATATGTTAAAATCAAGAAAAGTTAAGAAGTCATATTAAAAATCGATCAAAATGAATTATTTTATTTTTACAGTTTGATAAATTTGTTAAATTTGTAAGTATTTAATAAGGGCTGTGGAATTCAAAATAATCAAAGTAATAGTAAATCATATTTATTTTGATTCGATTTTCAGTTCAAGCACCAAATTATTCAAGTCAACTTAAAATCAGCTTAAAATTACAATTGAGACGCTCAAATTCTAATAATCAATTGTTTTAAAAGTGAATTTGTCCTCAATATTTTGTTTTTTCAGATGTCTTTAGTAACTAGAATTCTATACTCGAAAATTTTTCATAGAATCTGTCGAAAATTTACAAAAAATTTCTTATCAATAGAATACTTTGTTTATGTTTAATTGTCTAGAGGCAGAATTAAGAAATAAATATATTCTAAGTTAAAAAATCAACAACGCTCTACACATTCATCTACGTTCAAATCATGCCAAAAAAATTTATTTTAAAAAATATTTAACTTTTTTGTTTAATTTTTTATCAGTTATTTAATTTTATGAAGACAGATTAACTAAAGACTTACCCTAGTATTTGCCATAATTATTTGAAAAAAATAATTAAAAATCTTTTAACCACATGTGTAAGCGTAATTTAAACTCAATTAGTCTATGTTAAATTCCATGAATCATTTAAGTGATGTCCAAGGTTAAAATTTATTTTGGGAATCTATTTTGTCATTTTTAAAATTTCATTTAGTAAATAATTGCTGATTATTAAAAAAATGATAATTACTCATAATGGTTTTCCGTAAGTTTTGGTAAAAATTTACAATTAAAATGACATGACAATAAATTTGTTTTATTTTGACTTTGTATCGAATCATAAAAAAAATTTCGATTTTTGTTAGGAATCCAGAGCTCTAATTTAATAATTTAGATTATTTCAAAATTATTTTTAAATAAGCCTTAAAACTAGCACGTAGTTTTTCAAAACCATTAAGTATTAGATTCCATTCAATGGTGGTATCTAAAATTAAAAAATTCATAGAAAAGAGTTTATCTCCTAATTTCGTTTTTGATTTATTTTTGGAGAAGTAAAAAGGCAACAATAATTTAATTAAAATAAAATTAAAAATTTTAAATTAAATTTTTTATTTAAAAAATTACGCCAGATTCGGCGATGACAAAAAAATAAACATTTTTTCAGAAAGTACAAGACTAAGGATATAAAAAATTAAAATTTTTACAATTAAAAATAATTTGATTTTTTCTTTATTTGGACAATTACTAAATACATGCAAAGATTGCGTCATAGGAGAGTGGTCTGCTGCACAGATTACCAGCACCTCTAAAATTTAATTCTCAAGTCAGCTCCGAAAGGATACGGATCCAAAAATAAAATAATTTTTCATTTAAAATTATTTTTTATTTTTTCTTAATTATTACGCTTTACATCACCATATTGGTAGTAATTGAAATAAATAAAAAAAATAATAAAATTATATTTTATTGACTGGATATTTATTTCTTGATCATTTGAGAGTTTAATGGAAAGATCAATCAGAAGAAGAATCGGAATTTTTTGCAGCAATCTGGAATTATAAAAAATAAATTAAAGTAATTAAAGATAAAACTAGCGAATAACTAAATTTTTAAACTATTTGTATTTGCGAATAACTATTTGTATAACTAAATTTATTAATTGTTTTTTTTACACTTTAAAGAATATTTTCTATAATTTTTATTAGGGTTATAAAAATTAAAAATATAATTAAGTACAATAAGATTAAGGGTCCAAGAAATAAAAAAATACCAAAAAGCATTAATAGGGTTCTAATTTAATAATATTCTCACTGTCTATCCACGAGAAATTAATTTTTTTTTAATAATCTAAATTGCTATTATTTTTTTGCAAATTTTGTAAAAAAAAAAGAAGCTAAGATGCAAATTTTACACAATCTAACTCAATTAACAATTCTTATCTATTTAAACACTTATTATAATATGTTTGATTGATTTAATAAATGATTAAAATCTAGAATTAGAATATAAATTATTTGTTCATTCGAAAACTCACTCATCAATAATCATTTGATCGAATCATTGCCAATTCGAAAAGGAAATATTTAAATTTTTAACAAATTTAATTAATATTGATAAAAAATATAAATCGATGCGATCAATAGATAAAGCCAACATGATAGAATATTCAAGTATGAAATTCGCGCTTCATTGCTTCAACAATTTATTTCAAACTATCACTAACCAAAGCGATTTAAATAAAAACAAATGCTAATCAAAATACTCTTTTATATTTACATCTAAAATAAGTTTTCGAGCGTTCGAATGGCTTCAACCTGAAATGAGGTTATTCGAAAGCTCGGTCATAAAACTAAGAATTAGACAAAATAGCATAAAAGTCCATCTATGGAATGGAATAAAATTAATAATTTTTTAATAAATGACTCATTTCAAATCCTTCTAATTTAATTTTGTGTAACCTTTTAGTTTTATTAAATTTTTTTAATAAATTTTCTATGATTCGTTGGACTTTATAGTGTCTTTGCAAGTCAATTTGAGCCAAGTACTGTTTTTACAGTCTTTGGGACAACAACAAAAATCTAATTGATTTATTTGGCGTATTTTATGGGCTAAGCTAGACCATTTGTGAGATATTTAATTTAATATGCACATAAAAGACATTTAATATTCAACTCAAATATTTTAAAGACAACAAGGTTAGCCAAATTTCCAATGGCCTAACAAATTTTTAAGTATAATAAATGCTCGATTTAAAAAATGGAATAGAATATTTTAATTATGATAGGTGAGTACTAATTTTTCAAAATTCAACTTATCCGTAAAATGATAAATTGATTCCAAGGTTTCTAGATAATATTTTATCCATGATATTTAGCTTTTTGTGTTAAAGCCCAAAATAAAAAGGTCTTCATTGTTTCCGGATTTCAATAGATTTCTTAGCAAAAAATCAAATCTTTCTTTTATACAAGAATATTATCACTGTTTTAAGATAAATTAATTGATTGCTAAAAAAAATAATCAAGATTTATTAGATTTTATGACTTAATAATAAAATAGGCTTTTATTTGTTGTATTTTTTTGATTTATTGAAGTTAAGAATCAAATTCAAAGAAAGAATTTGACAATGTCTGTAAGGGACGGTAAATTAGGGAGTTTGGAGTTTTTTTCAGGCAAAGCAATTTTTTAAAATTTTTTTAGACAGCAATTTAAAATTAAGGCCTTTGTCAAAAATTTTTAGAAGTATAAATAATTGTTTAAATTGCTCCAAACTTCACCGTCCCTATGCTTGAATCAAAAAAATCTCTGCTTTTTATTTTTCTTAACTAGAAAAATTAATTTTTTTGTAATTAATCAACTTTACTCCTTCGTCTAAACTTAATTTTTTGGTTCATTTAAATATTTTTAAAGTTAATTCAAATAATTTAGTTAACTAATATATCGAATTTTTTTCTACTATCAAAAGCTGTTTCCGTGTATTTTTTTTCATTTAATAAATTAAAAAAAAGGCAATTAAAGGATCCAATTTTTATTTACCTATTTTCAGAACTACTCTTATTAATTAGTTAGATGAAGACAATGTCGGACAAGAGTATCTTCTTCATTTTAATGAATTGGTTGAATTGTTCTTCATTTTTAGAATTTTTTGTTGTTTTTTTTTAATATTTTTTAATTCTCTCTATTTTATGAATCAAAGTGTAATTTTGGGTTTTCTTTTTTTTTAAATGGAAGATTGAATAAAGTTAGTAAAATGGAAAATCTTTTTTCGTTAAATTAATAGACTCAAATAGGGTGGAATATAAATTGACTTAATTTAGTAAATGAAAAAAAATATGACATGTTCGTGTTTTAAATCTATTTATTCGGCAGTAAGGGTTTATTGGTGTTGTGAATTTCAAATACAAATTGTACAAAATTTCTTAATTTTTTGATAAATTAAAATAAAAGTAAATAAAAATTAAAAATACTGCAACAAAGTGCAAAATACTTTGTTGCGCCTTTATTACCTAAAATAAATTTTTTATTTTATTTTTTTTTTAGTATATCAAATCAATAATCTATTTAAATCTAATTTAATCTTTATTTTTATAAAAATTACTTTAGAAAAAAAGGTGCAACAAAGCATTGTGCACTATATTGCAGTATTTTTTCTAATATTTTTAATTAACTCTAATTTTAATTTATCAAAAAATAAAGAATTTTTGTTCAATTTGTATTTTAAATTCACAATACCGAGTTTATTAAAGAGAAAAAAGTTTAAATGAATAAAATTAATTCTTTTTATTAAATATTTTATTTGATTAATATTTTTGCAACCCCTAACATAAATACAATATATATAAGAAAAGAAAAGAATGGATAAGAAATAATAACAACAAAAATGTGCAGCAATAAAAGAGCTTTTTAAATAATTAACTAAGGCATTCATATGTAATACTTTTAAGTCAAAATAAACTGCTCTTTAAGTGAAAAGATGACGTAGTTATTTAGAAAACTTCAACATTCGCATAATTTTTTTATAAACGTTTCAGATCGAGTAAAATTTTGTGAGAAAATTAGAAAATTAAAATTAAAATATTTTTAAATTATACTCCAAAGAATAGAATACTATATCTTTTGTTTGATAGCACAGTCTCATAAATTGAAACACAGCTTTGGTCAATGCAACAAACACCATCTGGCTCTTTCTTAACTTATACTGAATGCTTAAGCCATAAGTCCGCATTAAAATCAAGTCTCATAGGTTTAATGCGGCATTGAAGCTCATAAAAGGCATTCATTTTTCTCATTTTTCTTTGTTTTCTTTTAAAGCACTGTATCAAATTTAAAATTCAATAACTTATTTTTATTTTTCCCAAAAACCTCAAGCTTATTGAGCCTAAATAAATTGATTTTAATGCGGACTCAAGGCTTAGGGAATGCACCAAAGCTGCGTTTCGGCTTATAAGGCTGTAATATCGAACAAGAAAATACAGAAATTAAAATTTTTTCAACATTTTTAGTTTTGTAATTTTAATCATTTTATTAAACTTGAGACAAGAAGAAATTTCAAATAAAAATTGAATAAAAATTTTTCATTTTTTGATAAATTTAAATTAAAGTTATTAAAAAGTGTTTTAATAAAATACAGCAACAAAGTGCAACATACTTTGAATTATTAATTTTTCACCTCTTAATTTAATAAAATTTTATTGATGTTTTTTTTTTAGTTTTTTTTATAAAGTAGCAATAAAGTATGACCCATTATATAATATAACATTTTTTAAATATTTTTTTATTAATTTAATTTTAATTTTTCAAAAAAGGAATTATTTTTGTTCAATTTGTATTTGAGCAATTCGTCAATTTCCAATTCTCTAGAATCTTATTTTATATTAAAAAAATAATGAGTTTGAGGTGTTGGACAGAAGAAATTATCAAAATTTATTAGATCCTTGAAATTCCGATATCAATTGAAGATAAGTATTTTATTTAAAAAAAAGAGATAAAAAAGTGTTAGTCATGTTAAGTTTATCTATATATGACTCAGCGATTTGACACATGAATATTTTTTCACGAATTTGAATTGGATTTAAAATTACATTAAAATATTAAATTTTGATTGTTGTTATTGTTGTTGTAAAAAATAATTTTGATCGAATTTTAAGTTTGGATTAAGCAATTTAAGCTAAATAGAGCCTCTTGATGCGTTCAAGTGAGTCTGCGGTCGAATAATTGGAATAAAAAACCTATTTAAACTAATCAATCTTAGCATTTCGTTCGAATTGATTTATGAAGTTTTGAAACAAAGTTTCCATCGACTTTTATTCTTGTGCGTCCAGAACGCATTAATTTCGAACGCAGACGATAAAGTTGCTCGTTATAAAGAGATATTTTAACAAAAATTAAGTTTCGAATTTAGAAATTAATTGCTTTCGTTCTTAATTTTTTTCTAAATATTAGGTTAATGATAAGCCATTGATTTGAAGCTATTCATCTAAGAGACAAATTCTTTTCCATATTCTTTTGCTTCGACTCGGTGTCTTTTCCAATCTTTGACGGTCATTAGCCATCATGGCTCAAAGAAGAATCTTTTAGATATTTAGGCAATGAATAATTAAATTTTGCGCTTCACTTGGTCAGCGAAAAAATTCATCTAAAACTAATTGTTTAACTTTTACGGTTAAAAATTTCAATTATTTTTAGTTTATTTTTTTTTCAATTGATATCTTGAATATAAATTATTGTGAACAACTCCAAGCGCTAGATTCAATTAAAAATGGACCTTTTTTTCTCATATATATTGGTTCAAAGTTGATTTAATTTTGGCAATTTTTTTAAATTGTTTTGGTCAAAGAGCTGACAATCGGCTCGTTTGTCCGAGACTTTTTTTAATTAAATTAATTTTGCTCTACCTTAAGCTATTTATAACAAATCGTAGCTATTCTATTTTTTAATATTTTTTTTAATTTATCCGAATCACTCGGTTAAAAATTTCGGGCTTATCTTGGAGAAAAATATTTTAAAAAAGACAAATTCAAAAATTTGATCGAGATTAAAATTTTGTTTTTTCTTAATTTAGATAAGAACTCAATTGTTGCACAATTGAAATTCATTAAAACAAAATTTTGACAAAATAATTTGAGATTAAATTAGATTATGAAAAGTTTAGTGGAAAAAGTAAATAAAATTACGCCAAAAAATATATACAACCAGCTAAGGATCAAGTTATAATTATCTCCTATATCATCTCTTTTGATTGACAATTGTAGTTTTTTTTTTCAATCTCTAGAAATTTAAAAACATAACCTTGTGTTATTGTATAATTTTTTTTTTTAGCTTTTTAAAAGGGTCAGCTTTAAGAGTATAATTAAAATATAGCCTCTGAATTTAATTTTAGATATCAATTTAAAAATTAAGATTGTTAGGGGTGTTTAAAAATCGGCATCAAGTTATAAATCCAAGTATTTAATTTATTTATTAAAATTTAATTTTTTGGCGTGAACTAAAATTTCTAACTTTTGACGTATATCACTTAATGAATACAAAAAAAAGTTTATTATGAAAATTCAGTTTGATGACATTTTTATTTTTAGCTAAATTAAAAAAAATTAATTTTGTGTCTTTCATTCCAGGGCTTTTTTCTTTCATTCTGGTTTTGATTTTCACCCAATAACCAAATCTAGTTTTTTTTTCTGGAACTTAAATTAATATCTTCAATTTTGCTTATCCAATTTCATCGAACGAGTCGTATCATTATACTCAACGAATGTATTTAGGTCCAAATTACATACGAACTATGATTTTTCATCAACACATAAACCATAACATTCTAAATGATATAAATATTGTTCAAAATAAAAAAAATTTATCACTGATTGTTCTATCAAAACAGTCTAGTGTTAGTCTCTAAAATTTGCTGAAAATAAACTACTAAATATCGATCATCATATTTCAAAATTAAACAAGTGATATTTAGATTTTTTAAATATTTTTTTTCTTAATTATTTAGTGAGAGTAATTCTTTCTTAAATTATGATTCTATTTAGTGTCCTAAAAACACTTTAGTTGACCAATTTAAAAATCAATTAAGGAAAAATATATTTTTAAATATTTAAAAATTGAATTAATGTTTGGTTCGGACTCAAATATAATATTAATTAATATTCTAAAGCCTCTCTCCGGAGTTCTCCTGTTGTAGCTTTGTTATTATTGCTATTCACCCTGAAATGGCTACAAGGGAATAGAAAGAATTATGTTTTATATTCCAAGAAAATAACTAATACCTTAAGACGAAGGCTTTCCTTTTGACTATCAAAGGAACCAGTTCATTTTAAGCCTAAAGGGAATATTAAAATATAGTCTCTAAATTTAATATTAGATATAAATTTAAAAATTAAGATTTTAAGGTTTTTTAAAAATAACTGCATGCAAGTATAAAAATATTAAAGGTGTTAAATTTTCAGCTAAATTTTTTTAACATTTTTATTAAAAGTAAAAACAAAAAATCGACTTTGTAAGGTTTGAATAGAACAAAGTCTTTTCTTTCAGTAATATGGTAAGAAAAATTTTCTTTTGAAACAAAGTAGTTGTAAATAGTTTTAAAAAAAAATTTAATAATTTTTTATTATTTTTCATTTAAAGTTTACTAAGAAAAATATTTTTATAATTTATTTTTATAATATTTTTAAAATTCAACTTAATTTTTTTATTGTATAGTGACAAGAGGGTTTAAACGAAGACTGAAGCTATTTGGACAAACTCGGGAAAAATCCAAAAAAAATTTAATAAAAATAATAATAAGCGGTACAGGTAAAATTATTTATTCGTAATCTAATTTTTATAATCATTTAGTGACATGTGTTTTTTTAATTTTTTTTACTAATTTTTTTGGTTTTAACTCAAATATGATTTTTATTATGTTTTTAGAAAAAATTAGCTCATTTAGCGAGACTGATCCTAGCTCTGCAGGTTTCCTGCCATACCTAATATTTTTATTATTATTTTTATAATTATTCACCCTAAAATGGGAACAAGGGAATACATTATGTTTTATATTCCGAGAATACCATTGATACCTTAAGATGTATGATTTCCTTTTGACTTTCAAAATAACCATTTCCTTTTTAGAATTTCTTTTGATATGACTTTAGGCAATTTTCAAGGCCAGGCATCAGAAATCTTCAGGGTTTGTTTAATTGAGCTAGTTTTTACTCACGGCAAACTTAAAGTGTCCTTATCTTGAGTATTTAACTAAGATAATAAAATATTTTTTCCAAAAATAAATATTACTATTGTAGAAGTTTTTAAGAATAATATCAAAATAATTTTTTTTGTTTTAAATTTTTTAATGAATTTTGATAAAAAATTCTAAAATAAAATATTAAGTTCAGGTAGTGAAACTTTAAATTGTTTTAGAGGAGATAATTTTTAGGGAAAAAGTAACCTGTTAATATGCCATATATTAACATACTCAGATCGATGATGTATCAAATCATAGAAAAATAAATTCATAGAAATTCAATAAAATAAAACAAAACTTAAAGAATAAATTTTTTCTCATAGAAATTATGCAACAACTTTTATAGAAAAATATTTAAAAAAAACGACAAAATTTTGATTAAATTAAATTAATCAAACTTGTTTTTTAGATCAAATTTTAGATATATTTACGTTTTATTAACTCATGAAAAAAAAATTTTTTCAATTTTTCTTTTTTGTATATTTAAAGAAAATTTAAAAAAATTGTCTTTGAGATAAGATATTATTCTGAAAAAAAAGGTTTTGTGAAGTTCAGTACAAAAGAACAGAACAGAGTGTAAAAAAATTAAATAACTTTTTTTCTAAAAGTTTAAAATGAATTCTGTGAATACAGCATGGTGCAACATTCAAAGTTACATCAACTGTAAAAGTCTGCTAATGTTGTGCAAATCTGTGCAAAATGCACTACGCTCGATTATATTGAAATTTAATTTCTGCCTTACTCTGCAAATTTAGCAGACCTTGATATTTGATGCAACTTTGAATGTTGCACTATGTTGCATTTACAGAATTAAGTTTAAACCTTTATAAAAAAAGTTATTCAAATTTTTTATATTTTTTTCTGTTCTTTTTATCATTTTGTACTGAATTTCACAAAACCGAAAAAAAAATCAATGGTAAATTTTCTATTATTATATCCCTTTAGAAAATTTCTATAATAAATAATTCTATGAACTGAACGTTCTTTCTTTGATCATCGGAATTCAAATTACTTTTCAAAATATCCGATATCACTTTTAACCCAGCAGCAGTCTAAAAAAAATATTCATTTAAAATGTTTTCGAGTGTTCTAAAAAAAAAAATTAATTCAAAATGAATTTTAATTTATTTTATGGCCATAGACTGGTTGAATATTAATTTGATTGTTATCTTTGTGGGAGTAAGGTAAAGCAACTAGTAGCAATTATTTTTCCTAATAGCCTTTTTTTCAAAATTTTAAAATAGACTCTCAATTTTGAATATCGAATGTGGCCTTCAGCACTTGATTTCCGTACAAAGTCACTAAAGAAAAAGTTGTTTGCTTTAAATTAACTCCATTTATTTGTGTTCAACGGTCCTCTCTATTTAGCTTGGGATTATCTATTATTTGGTCTAATTAGCCGAAGTCTTACAATTTAAGGTCGTTTGTTTCGATTAAAATCGATTTAGTTTTTGTAAATTTTCACTTGATGTGCCTTGTGGCATTGTAGCACTTAGTTTCTTCAACTGGAATAATTCTCTATATGCCCAAAGTATTAACATGTTACTAGGCTTTCATTTATTTTCGCTAGGGCTTCTTTTTAATTCAAATATTTAAGAGCTGGGATTTGAGAAAAAAAAAAACAAAACATTTACATTTTGTTCACATCAGTGCTAACCTTTTGGTAAAAAAATATGTCCAGCTATTACCAGACTTGTAGAGCACTTCCATGCAGAGATAAACTAATATCAGATCTCAATGATTGCTTCGTTTACACGGACACTGCTCGCTTTTTCAGATCAAGTGAATACTTATCTGCCACTTGCTCATTTGTAGAGTGGCTAATAATGGCGTAGAATGAGGCTCCCAGTGTCGAAAAGATGATAAAAAGTGGAAATTATGCAATCAAAGGCAACATTTTTTTTTATTTTTAAATAAGATTGCATATTTTTAAAAGATTGTTTTTGTGTTAAAATAAAAAAAATTTATTTGGGTAAAAAAAAAAACGCGTATAATATATTAAAAAAACAAAAATAATATTTTCTAGAACAAAAATACTGATGCTAGTGTCAATTATTTTTTGTTAGTACAATTAAATTAAATAATGTCAAATATGATTGAGTTAGTAACTATTTTATTTCGTTGATAGCTAATTTGATCTAATTGAAACAAATATATATCTAAAAAAACTTAATTTAATAAATTAATTTAAGACCTTCTAAAGCTGATTCCGACAAGATGAGTTTATTGGTGTTATACATAAAGGAAATTATTGAGCTAGACAAGTGGCAGGTCCTGGTCAAGATCGTATCCGCAACCTTATGTTAAAAAATCTTCCTTATGAGACTTTAGTTGAAATAAGTAAGCTTTTTAACATCAGTTTAGAACAGGGCTAAGTCCCAGAATCCTGGAAAATAGCAAGTATAACGATGATACCAAAGAAAACTTCTCCAACCCATGACCCTTCTAACTATCGCCCAATTAGTTTGACAAGCTGTCTTGGAAAATTACTTGAACGAATTGTCTACTCAAGAATACATAATTTTCCTGAAAAAAAATAGCTTACTAATTAATGAGCAGTCAGGATTTAGAAAACATAGGCGAACGGCAGATAATTTATATTTTCTCATTTAAAAGGTAGTCGAGTCTTTTAATAGAAAGAAAAAAGTATGTTGTCTTTATTTTGACATCTTTAAAGCTTCTGTTCCACTGGTCGTCAGACTGGTGGAAGAATAAAGAGGGTTTCGTATCAAGATATATCGAATATCCAACTCCATTGTGTAATTGCCACCTAGTAATCTTATTTTCCGGAATTTTTTTAAATCTATTTTATTTAACTATATTTTATTTAACTATATTTTATTTTTTTTAAAAAAAAAAATTTTTTTTATTATTTTTTATCTATTCTGAAGGAGCGTAAGCTCGGTACAGATGACAAATAAATAAAATAAATAATAAACAACATTCACAATTCAAAAAATGTCTTTTATCGAAGAAATCCCAAACAACTTAAGCCAAGATGAGTCCATTGAACCAGAACAAGTGAAAAAAACTAGGGGAAAGGGAAAAATTCACCTCCTTTTATGTAGTTTTCGTAACTTAGAATCAGCTCAAGGACATCTAGCTATGACTTTTACCGATAGCGATTGGACCTGTACCTTTTTTATTATAATGGAAATAAAAAATACATTTGTTCCTTAGTTCAGTAATTTTGTTTTTTATTTCAACAAAATAACATAATTAATAATTATATGCCATAAAAAAAGTGAAAATAAAAGCAACATTAAAAAATATAAATTCGAATATTGGGGTCATTTGAAAATTAAAGAAAATAACCTTAGATTATTGCCCAAGTTGTTTATTTTCATTTTTTTTTATATTTTACCATAATATTATTTTTTCTCAATTTAAAATTTAATTGTTCATTTTCAAAGTTAAATAATATGTTATTATTTAGAATTATTGGGTTTAAATATCCTGTGGGTTTTTAATTTTAGGCCGCAAAGACTCAAAAATCAGATAAATCTACGGGAGTTTTATTTTTTGTAAAAAAGACCGACTTGAAAAATTTACTCATCTTTAATCGATTTATTCTAAAATATTTTCTGATAACCAGTTGATATTTGTTAGAGTAATCGATGTTAGACTGCAAATATCCTGTAGGGTAGCGGATATTTTACAACTCGAGCATATTTGTTTGCTTAGAGCCGATATATTTTGTTTTTACTGGCAACAAGACTTTTGGGGCCTATTCCCTCGCTTTGAATAAAGTTCATATAAAAAAGCAATAGGATAAAATGTGAAAATTAAATAGCCATTCGAGACATGTTTGAAAATACAAAAATCTTGCCATGTTTCACAACCAGTCTAACCAAATAGATCGACTTGTCATTTGGCAAACAAATTCATTCTAAATTTTGTTTGCTAAAGCTCATATCTATGATCGATTTGGTTAGAAATTTAAATTTTCTTTTCTTTTTCTGAGAGTCAATCAATCATCAGCATGATTTGAGCAGATAAATTTCAACTTATATGAATTATATCGACTCAAAACAGAAATTGAAATTGAACGATTTTATCCATGATTTTGAGGCTAAGCTACCTCTTGATGTGAAAAGCTGTTAAGAATCTTTTTTCTTTTCGACTAGGATAAATTAAAATAGCCTATTTTTGGCTTTTAAATATTCTTATCTTCAGCTTGGACTTAAGTTACATTGTCAAAGTATTAACACCCGGAGTAAAATAGCATTGTACAGTGATAACTAATGTAGGTATTTTAATTCGCTTTTAATCAGTAAATTTATTAATAAAAAATTAACTTTGCTTGTCTTATTATTATATTTATATAAATCATTTTTTTAACTAAAGGAAAATTTAAATATTTTTATTTCGTTGTAATTTATTTTGATAAATATTTAAATTTGATTGAAAAAAGTTTTTTAATTAATTTTTTTTAATTTTATTTTTAAAAAATCACGTTTTTGTGTTAATTTTTTTTATAATTTTCGAATTAAGATTTTCAAAGAATCAATTAACGATCAATTAAAAGCAAAAGTTTTTTAAGATGGCAGAAAAAATCTATAAAAGCGATTGGCAATGAACTGACCGCAAAAAAAAAATACACTAAATTCACAAATGCTGGGCTAAGAGGAATTAACTAAAAGATTTATCAATACTTTGGTTAAAAGTTCAGGGCCACATTCAGCTTTTCTAGGTTTAATTTTAAACCATAAAATCTAGTTAAAAAAACGCTTTAAAAAAATTTTTAAAAATATGTATAAAAAAAGTAACTGTTAATTCAATAATTTAAACCAAGTTGAAACAATTTTTAATAGATCAATATTTAAATTTTTAAATTAGAATTTTTTGCAATGTTAAATGGGTTTACCTAAAAGAACGCTTAGTTTAACCAAGTCTTCAAAAATTTTATATTTATGAGTTCCCTTAACACTGGTCAACGCACATAGTTTTTTATTTTAAATTTAAACGAATTTTTTAATTATTGGAGCTCAAATTTTTAAAGAAAAAATATTCGTGAACATTTTCATTTTTCTTTTAAATTTTTTAATATTGTCTTGATTTAGTATAAATCATTTTAAAAGCTTATTGAAGATTTTTGAAGAATTTTTTGTAATTTTTTTTTAAATCAGAAGTAAAAATTAGATGTGCTGAAATTTGTGTTAGAATTGGGATTTTTTAAGAGTTAATTCGTTGGTTTGTGAAGATTCACTTAAAAAATTATAAATTATATATTAAAAACATTACTAAATATACCATTTCAGAAACTAAATTAAGTCTTAACTAGATCTATTTAATCAAAAAAATTGTGTAATTTGCACTAAAAAATTCTAAATAGATTCATTTTTTTTACATAAATGTTTGTAAACTGACGCAAATCCAAGTATTTTATCTACAATGCAACGTTACACAATTATTATATTATTCAGCACAAATTACTAAAAAATTTAAATTCTAAAATTTTTTTAAACACTTTTTTCTTTTAATTGCTTTTCTTTTTTTTGTTTAGACCTGTCAAAAAGGCGGATTAAAACGAAACTTTTTCTTTCGTACAACCCCTGGGTACCGCATAACTTAAATTATATCTAAAAAATATTATCTATTCATAAAATAATATGAGATGAGCAGTTTTATCCATGATATTGAGGCTAAGCTACCTCTTGATGTGAAAAGCTGTTAAGAATCATTTTTAATTTAAAATAATGTACAAATAGGGATCAACTCTAATACCCAATTTTTGGCTCTTAACTTTTTTTTTTTACTAAAGACTTTAACTGTTTGAGTCTATCTTAAAAAAAAACAAAAACATTTTCTCTAGATATAAAGATTAACTTGTCTAGAGAAAAAAAAAAGTTGGTGTTAAATAGTTTATTCAAGATTGTACCAAGAGCAAAATTTTAATTTTAAAATAAACATTTTATTGATTTAATTTAAATATTTATATCACTCCTTCCGTCATAGTTTATAAAAAAAAAACAAAAAATAAATAATTTTAAATTAAAAGACTGAATGAATAGTTAATTTTTTTAGATATGACAAACAAAATTATGAGTAGTTTAGAATCTCTTAATTATAATCATTTAAATCTAGCTAGTTTTTAACGAGAGCTTATCAATCGATTCTGAAATATGCTTTTTAAAGATAAGAAACTCAAAATTTCAAGTTGATACAAATCTTGAGGTAAACTCTTAATTAAGTATCAAATTGAGATGAAAGTCAGTCAAGAGAAGACTTAAAGCAGAATATTAACATCATTTAAAATAAATTAAAGCTCAATTGAAATCAATTTTCTTTGAAATTGAGCTAAGATCAAAATTTTAAAATTCAGGACAAATTTTTTTTTAATTTCTTTTTCACTTAGATTAATATAAAAAATGGTGTGTTTATGAATAGCCCGCTGCAATGGACACCATACAAACAGTTATTCTTATATTTTGTCTTCTTAATCATTCAGTAAGAACCAAGCCGACTAGTCTGCATATAAAACACATAAATCCGAGCCAGCGGATCCAAATCAAATTCAATCAAACAATCAAGTATCCTATTCTGATAAACAAGAGTCCACGTCTTACATATGAAGAAAATGTGGCCCTTTTTCTTCAAAACGACCCGGATATCAGCTTGCAGATAACTAAACTAGACTATACCAAAAACAATCTAGCTCACTTTCCCAACAAGCTCCTGTCACTTGTGTTGCCCAACTTGTCCGAGATGAATTTTTCACAAAATTCCATTAGTAGTCTCAGCTCGTTGGAAGATTTCTCAAAAATGCTATGTCGGCATCAAATACAATCAATGGACTTCTCTTTTAATAATCTGAGCATTGTTGATGACCAAAATTTTGGCCACCTCTCCAGCCTTAACCATCTCAATCTTTCCCACAACCAAATTTCACAGATAGGCCTATTCGCCTTCTCAGTCAACTCACATCAAATAACTCGACTAGATTTGAGCTACAACTTGATCACAGACTCTTCACTCGAATTTCTACTCTTTTCCAGCTTGATCAATCTAAAATGGCTCAACATGGACCACAATCGATTGACTTTTTTGTCAAACCATTTTTTGTACAACCTGTACAATTTGGAATATTTGTCCATCAAAAACAACTTGTTAAAATCTCTAGATCTATTTTACATTGTGAATAGGAATAATAAATTTTTGCATCACATTGATCTTAGCAACAATTTTAATTTAAAATTTCAAGTTTACCAAAGAAATTCAGAGGAAGTGGTGCACGAGAACAATGTGCAAACTTTGATTTTGAGCGGCATAGATTTATCCCATTTGGATTTGAGCATTTTTCTGGACAATTTGTTCGACAAGTACAAAAAGCTTAAAAGCTTGAATTTGAGCTCGGCAGGAATCAAGTCTATTGTTTGGTCGACCAAGTGGCCTCACACTCTCCAAGTGCTCGACTTATCCAACAATTTTCTTAAAAATTCTCAGTTTGATTGTTCTCAGTTTTATTTGTCACATAAAAAGTTCAATTTTTCCCACATTGATTTGAGCGCCAACAAATTTGAGAATTTTTCTCATCTGATAGAATCGTGCTCGATTCTGTTTGACCAAAGCAGTGTCGATCTAACTTTTAATAATTTTGAACATTTGAATGGTCTCCAAAGCTCAAATTGTACGTCAAGCTCACTATTACATGTGGCATCTAATCCTCTTGTATGTGACTGTGAAAATTTATGGTGGCAAAAGTTTGGCTCAGCTGGAAATTTTTTGTACCAAAAAATTTGTTTTCAACTAGCTGATTTCACTGAGTTAATGTGCGACTCGGTGTCTTCTAAGTCCTTGGCTCAAATGTCCAGCTTCAGTCTTCAATCGGACAGCACCAATTTACTCTGGAAAATATCCACTTTTTACCAAATTGAGTCCAAAGTAATCAGTTCGTTTCTGTTCTGTCCTTACAGATCGCATTGTCCACTAGGTTGTAGATGTGTGAGGGATTTTTTGGAAAAATTTAATCTGGTCGAGTGTACCAATGCCAACTTGACCATAGCTCCACATGTCATTCCAAGCAGTGCCACTGAGTTGAAGCTGAATCAAAATGGTCTGCGACGCATTTATCCGTACCAATTTTTCGCTCGATCTCACCTAATATCAGTCGATCTGAGCGAGAACAAAATTGGGTTCATTGAAGAACACGGATTTAGTGGAATTGGAAGCTTGAAAATTTTGAAGCTTTCCAGCAATTCTATTCAAATTTTACTGGGCTATGAATTCAAAGACTTGGTCAATCTGGAACAACTTCATTTAGATTCGAACCAAATCCAGTTCATATCCAACCAAACATTTTACAATCTGCACAAGCTCAAACTTTTAAATCTAATGCACAACAACTTAAGGCACTTGCTTGAAGTAAATGTATTTTTTAGATTCAACCTCAATCTGTTCAATCTTACCATTGATCGGTCAAAGTTGGTCCAGGTACAGGATGGTAGAAATGATGCCAAATATGCAACCAATGTTTTTGATGACATTTATTTCCACAATTTAATCCAGCACCATTTGGCCAGCACAACCAGCAACTTTGACCAAATGGACCCTTTGGTAAAATGTGTTCTGCAAAAATTTAAAAAAGAAGTTTTAATGAAACAGATTAAAAATTCTGTGGAAATTCTATTAGATAATTTGCTGATGTACAAGTCATTTTGTGATCAAGTGACTACTAGTCTACTGGGCGTAGCAAGCCTGGAGTCCAAGTTGATTACAGACAGCAGTTTGAGCAGCTATTTGCTGAGCTACGTGGCTCTTGGGTTTTTGGCAGTGGGATTTAGTTGTCTGTTGGTGATGCTCCTGAACAAGTATAGGAAAAAGTCCGATGTTTTTTGTTTTAAGCACATTAATCAAATTTTAAAGTCAAAATTTATGCCACTACACAGAAAAAGATATGAAATCACCGACTTGGCTCTGGTGAACAGAAGGCCTTACTACGACTTATTTTTGATTTATAATAAAATAGACACTGGTTTGGTGACCAAATTGATTTCGCCTATTTTTAGATCAAAGCCCTATAACTTTAAACTGATTCTGCAGCATGACAAAATCAAGTTGAATGACGAAAACTTGGTCAAGTACGTGGTCAACTCGGCATTTGTTTTGTTTGTATTGAGCAAAAATTTATTCACTGATTTTGAGTATGATTTGGCTCAAAAATTGCCAAGAAGCAAAAAGCTGGCTATTTTGGCCGACGATGTGCCCGAGTCTCTGGCTGAGAAGTTAATTCAGCCTGGTAGGATACTTCGAGGCACGTTCAACCTAGACAATATGAGCTTTAACTTCAAGTCAATTAATATCTATGAGGATAGCCTCGATTCTGGCTTTGACAATGATCGAGTGATGGATTTTGACAGTTTCGATGAAAGTTTTGTTTACAAACAAGGTGCTAATTTTTCTCTTGACTTTGAGAGCATTCAGATTAAAGGCAATGAAAGAAAAATTGAATTCTAATGTAAATACTCTTCATTAATATGGGTGAATTTTTTTTAATAAAAGAGATTATTTTTTGTATGTATTGTCTTGTTTTTTTCTATTAAATTTAACTGAAAATGTTTAACTTGTGTATTTATAATATTTAATTTTTTGATATTTCAATAAAATAACGAGTTTTATTCTAAATTTCAGTTTTTTTAATTTAAAAATTAACCAAGTTTTTTCTTGTTCGTGGAATTTGAAAATTTGAGAAATTCATGGCCAAAAACGATCGCATTTAGCCATCTAGATCATATACAGTCTTCTCTCTTTAATCCGAGCATAAATCGCCCGGGAAAAACTTATTCGGATTAAAATATTCGAATTATCAAATAAAGCTTATTATACAAAAATAATTTATTTAAATTTACTAAATTAAGTTTTTTAATTGGAATACAAAAATTAACGAATAAAAATCAATTTATTTAATCAAATTTTTTTAGAAAAATAATTATCAAGAGTTGATTGTTGAAGGCTTAAAGCCTTAACATCATTTAATCGTGTTTTAAAATAAGCTATTGAATCAACATCTGTATTGTTCATTAAACCAGATTGTTCCATAAACAAACAAAACTTAAACAAAAATATGGAGAAAATAGACAAAGAAGAACAATTAAATAAATATTTCAAACACTCATAAATGTTTCATTCATATAAATTTTTTTATTCTTACATGAATATACGAATTAATTTTTATTTTTTTATGTAATTTTCCAATTTTAACCCCGAGACTTTTGTCCGAATGTCGAATTTAACCGAACAAAAAATTCGAATTAATAAATGTATTTAGCATGTAAAGGTATTGTAAAGAGCTCCGAGCCCGCACATTTATGTCCGAATATTAAATGCTTCGGATAAAAGTGTACTCGGTTTAAAGAGAGATGACTGTATATATATATAAGCTTATACTAGAATATGTTTTTTTTTAAACCACTAAGACCCGACAAGTCTTTATAACTTCTATTTATTTAAAATAAAAACAAAGAGTTTTAATCTTAAGTTGTTATTAAGTTAAGTTAAATTCTATTTTACTATGAACATGGTGTAATAAAAATTGTTATCCAATTTCGAAAAAGTATGAAGAAAAGTGCGATTTTAAGGTTCACGCATAGCAAAACTACATCACTATCTGAATTTCAGCAAACCGACTTTTAAATATTAATCTGCATACTTGAAAACCTTGAAAAAATGATTTTTTAGGTATTGTCAAAAAAAATATTTTGATCCCAACCCCCTCAAAGATAAAAAAAAAATTTAGTTACCTTTGAACTAAAATATCTCATGTTCTAATAGACATAACCTTATTAATATGTATATATTCTGAAAGCACAAAGTCTCATCTACAAAATGGTGCATTAATTTAATCTTTTATTTTACCAATAGATCGATATTTTGGCAAAAAATGGTATTTTTTCACTATTTTTGTATCTGGTCCGCTGTCAAAAGTCGATAAGGTGGGCGTGGCACTCGATTTTTGGTGGTTTTTACGAGTTTTTGGGCGTTTTTAAAAGAAATATAAGGGAAATTTTAATTTTATAATTGGATAGATTGGATTACCAAAGACATTCAGAGGAAGTGGTGCACGAAAACAATGTGCAAACTTTGATTCTGAGCGGCATAGATTTGTCACTATTTTGATTTGAGCATTTTTCTTGACAATTTGTTCGACAAGTACAGCAAGCTGAAAAGCTTAAATAACAGGAATTATTATTTATTTATTTGTATATCTGTATTGAGCATTAGCTCCTTCAGATAAAAAAAAAAATCAAAATTAAATAAAATTAAAAGCTTCGTTAAAATAAATTTTGAAATAAATAAATAAAAAAATGATAGAAAAGGAAAGTTAAAATTAATAAAACGAGATTCGAAACTCTCTCGGTATTCATTTTCCAGTCTGATTACCAATTGGACAGAATGACTCAGTCCAGCCCTAACATACTCAGAGTTGTTTTTAAGTCAGAAGTCTTAAATTTTTTTTTTAGAAAAAGGCTTAGTAAAGCCGGTCAGCTTTACGGTCAAAATTTTGGACAGTTTAAAAAATCGGTAAAAAAAAGAGGGCAGTCAAAGATACGGTCAACATTGTGACGGGCGGTCATTTAGCAGTTCAGCTATGCAGCCAGAATTTTGGACTGCCACGCTGAAAAAAAAGAGGTTAAAAGATCATAAAAAAATAAAAATCTAAGATAATTATTGACTTGAAAAAAAAAAAAAATTTTTAAGTCATGACTTTGACTTAAAATAAAAAAAAAAATTTTAAGTCAAGTCATAACTTAGACTTAAATTTTTGTGACTTAGACTTAAAACTGTGACTTAAAAACAAGTCTGCCCTCACTCAACTCAAAAAGTCGATTCGAGACTGTTAGAAGTCTTAATTTGTTAAAAGCCTCGTGATGTAAAATGTTAGAGGGAGTATCCAATTTAAGTTTAAGAATGGATCGAACAGCTGAGTTTTGAATTACTTGTAGTCTTTTAATGTTTGTTTCAGAAAAATAATTTAGGCAAGGGAAAGAATAGTCTAGAATAGGCCCAATTAAGGATTTATAGAGGTTACCGAGTGTTTTAGAATTAAGACCCGATTTTTTATTTGAAAGGATTTTTATTAAGTTGAACCTTGAACCAATACATTTATAAAACAAAATACGAGTGGTGCGCCACTCAAAGAAAAAAAAAAAAAAAAAATTAAAGCCTTTTACACACAGTTAAACACGAGTTCAAAATCAAGAAAAAGCATAATGAGGTTTTTCAACCCAACCACGTTGTTCAAGTACATTTCATATGGAACGAAGAACTTTTTCTTTCATTATCAGTCCGAACCATTACAAAAAGAGACATTTATTGGTATTATGTCCAAGTTCATGGACGAAATGATCGATCCAATATACGAGTACATCCAAAACCAAAATAGAACAATCATCAAAATATTAATAATGGTTTATATTATTTTATGGGTAGTAAAGAGGTGTTCCGACAGTATAAATGCATGGACACACGTATTTTTAACCATTATCTACTCGCCGTTCAAATAGATGTCAGGAACAAGAACAAGCATATCCCATTAAAGAACCTCCCATCATTTACACCAAGCCGATTTACAGAACAACACGATTTCAACACAAGGATAAAAGGTTTTGAAAGGTATGCTCTGAGACTTCCTGACAGAACTGGCGCGTTATTAACTCTTGTTGATGACCGGTGTTTAGTTAAATTGGAACAACGCCTACTCAATCAAAAACGCTTTCTATGAGGAAATAAAAGATATGATGTCAAAATTGTATGGAAGAATCTACCGAAAGACAGACTCGCTTATGGAATTTGCAGCAAGAAGACAAAGGCAAGGCGAAAACATATACAACTATCTGTGCGAACTAGAATGCCTAGCGAGTTCGGCTTACCCATCAGAACCATAACGAGTCGTGGAGGCTAAAATAATCGATAGATTGATCCGAGATATTTATGACCACAAGATCAAGAGCGAGATAGCAAAGCCACTCGTATGTAGAACCGTAAATGAGGCCGCAACGAGGGCGTAAGAATCGGAAGAAAACCCAAAGTACCGATAGATTTGATCTGTGAGGATCAAACTTGCGAAGGGTAAGGAGGCGAGGTTGTTATTGAAGAAAATTTAACAGCAAGAGTGAACCACTACGTAAATGAATTAAAAGAGCTATTAAATTCAGCATATAAAAGTGTAACAAACAATCGAGACATAATGGTTGACAAATCAAAGATTTACCACGACAGAAACATCAAACTAATGGAATATAAAATAGACGATCTCGTCTTGCTAACAAAACCAAGCGTAACAACTGTATTATCGAAAAAACTGGCCCACAAATGGGAAGGACCGTTCTTAGTACTGGACAAAATAGGCACAGTCAGCTACAAAATAAAGAAGGTCCAGCAACCAAAATCTAAAATAAAAATAGGACACCAAAACCACAGCAGGAGATTTTTTGGAAACTATAAAAACCTGGTAGACAATGATGTCATAGAAGTCCCAAAGAAAACGGCTAAACAATTAAATAAGCCAAAACAAACAAAGCAAACAAAGATAACGAATACGAGAAACCGAGATACTGGTTCACGAGACGAAAGTCAAGGCACTCATGGAGGTCAAGGTTCGGAAGCGACACAGACTGTCCCGGGAAGCACCGACAAGAATTCAACGAAGGCCAAGTGTAATGGACCGTACTCTATTTGATATCTACCAAAACACTCGTGAGGGGTCATCAGAATCTGAAACGGAACCAACAGATGATGATAGCCCATTCTTGCCGAACCAGTACTTGCGTGGTCAAGCTGAAACGGCGAGAACTCAAATGCGTAAAAGCCAACGTGGTTAAAAAATCAGTTGACAGTTTAAAATATTAAATTTATACTAAACCAATTGTAAATATCAACTCCGAATTTCGTTTCGAATTTTGTAGAACAGTTTAAGTTTCAATAAACTGTAACATTATAACGACAAAGTTAGTTTCTTTACCTATGAGTCAAGGACAAAAGTTAACAAAATTTCAAAATTTCTTTATAATTACGAGTTAACAAATTTTTCAAACACTTTTTAATGCAACTAGATTTCAATATTTTAACACGCGATGAGACCTCAAACCACGTAGAAATCAAGCAAAAAAAAAATGAATGATATCATGGTACACGGCATCCCAAACGTAGCAAACGCCAACGAGATACTCCGGAACGAACTCGACGAGCACGAGAATGTCCTAGGCCCGATCCATTGGCTACGTGTAATCCCCGGCCAATCGGAAGCAACAACCACATACGGCTTCTTACGGTATCGAAAAACCCAAGTTCACCCCACTGCGGTCAAACATCTCAAACGCGAAGGCATTGCAAACACCCGCATTTGGTACGAAATCAATCCAGACCGCATCGCTTACTTGAAGAGGCCCCGGCAAGTTGATTGAGTGGTTCGACAACTCGCGACGTTAGCACGTAGGGAGCATGAGCTCCAAAAAAGACAGGTTGAAGTGGATGAAGAGCTCAATCGAGTAAAAACAGCGAACCAGAAGATATTGGAACGGGAACTTGACTTGGAGAAATTAAACGGAGATCTTATACAACATCATCGCGCCCAAGTCGACCATCTCCGTGACGAAATCGTTGCCCTGCGGGTAAGAAATCAGGAACTGGAGCAAGATCGTACCAATGTACAGACTTTTTAAAAGATTTAATCTTTTATTTTTGTGTATTTCAATATTTGAAAATTTAATCTAAAATTAAACTTTTATGGTATTTATGTAATAATTTATTTTAATATTTTAATTTCTTAAACATATTTTAATTTCTTATTTTTAACATCGCCAGGTCTGGCGTAATTTTATGAATAAATAATAATAATAATAATTATATTTTAAAATTTAATTTTAAATAAATTTATTTAATATTTTTTTTTTGATTTTTTGTATTTTAAAGGCCGATGCAGGCTGAATGGTAAATTTTATAGCTTAGCTTATGGTCTTGCGTGAAAGCTTATAAAATTTACTACAATTTCAAAGTTAGCCGGCTATCGTCCGGCTTTTTATTCAACTTTAAAGTATAGGTCCTTTTTTTAGTAAAAAATAGGTGGTCCGGGGTGTTAGTAATAACCTATATAACAGCATTCGAGAAAAAACTTTTTTCAATCGAAAAAAATATTCAATGAAATAGATGTTAACGTCCAAAGGTAAAACTTGATTGAAGAAAATAAAAATTTTGCGTAAACTCAAGTCTCATATCAAGTCCAAGTTCGGACTTAATAAAAAGAAAAAAATTACCAGAACTAAGACTTTAAGTTGGTCCCTTTAAACAACGCTTATAAAGTTTGACATTAAATACTTAGAGCAACAAAAATTCAAAAAGACTTTTTTCCGATTTTTCTTCGTTCAAATTTAAATTAATTTATATGCTTTAAGCATGATTTTTTCTTTTTCAGCTTAAAAATCGAATACATTATTCAAAATTAATAGATTATTTTTCTGAGTACATTTTTTATTGTAAAAACATTTGATTTTGCAAATGCCTTTGTTAAATTTTACAATTAAAAATTACAAATTTTAATAACAAAAAAAAGAAAAATTTATTAGTGTTTAGAAGTTGGCAAATAATAATTTCACTTTTTCACTCAGATCCTTGTTAAAAGTACTCCAATCGAAAATTTTGAAAATAGCAAAAGTAAGATTTTGCAAATTTTGTAAAAAAAAGAAGAATTCATTCCACAATTTGTAGTTTAATTAAAGATGTATTTTTTTAAGATATTTATATTAAGATTATTTTTATTTTACTTTCAATTTAAATTATGTTTCGAATAAATTTTTAGAAAAAAAAAATGTAATTCCTTGATTATCTTCAAAAAGAGTCATTTGGTATGTTTTGATCCTTCAAGCGTGTTTGTGATTAGTGATTTATTTTAGTGATTTTTTTTTACTTAACTTGAAAATTTCTATTATAAAATTGAAAGTAAATTTATTTGCGGGTTCTAGGAATTTTATTAGGAGTTCGATTTTATATCAAAAACTTCAAAATTTGTAAAATTTTGAAAAATAGAAAAATTAAAAATAGAAAAATTAAAAAATTAAAAATAAAATTTTAATTTTTTTTAAATATCTTTAATTAATTTTCAGTTTTTTCTAGACTCAGTAGTAATTATGCATAAACTTTGAATAATTATCTTCTCAATCTTAGATAATTTGTAAGTAATAATTTTATGTAGCTTATTAGCCATAGCATATACGTCTCTCTTACGCTTGACATTTGGACAGATATAGAAGATTAAGATCATTTATTGGAATTACAGCTCACTATATCGACGAAAAATTTGACTTTAAATCACTTGTATTAAAATGCAAACATATATTTTTTACAACTGGGGTTGATATTAAAAGAGAAGTGGAAGAAATAATCGACGAATTTAATTTAAAGTAAAAAAAATTCAATTGTAAATAAAACTCTAGAGTTTTTAAAGCAATAAAGAAAGTCAAAGTCAAGTCATTTTATAAACATCATAATTTTTGATAAAAAAATTAAAAGCTTAATACAACAAAAATTAAAATTGACATAAATGTAATAAAACAGATTTTGGTCAATTTTAATTTTATAAAAATATCGTATTTTGAACGATTATATTTCAAAGTAGTTTCTTGACTTTGAAAATACTTTTAAATGATTAAATGTGCATGAATATGTAAAAATCAAAATTGAAAATTTCCAATTTACTATTTATAATATTTTAAAGAGAAAATTATTAAAATAGTGACCGATAATGGCCCAAGTATGGTGAAAATAGGAAAATTAATGCATTTAGGTTTTTAGATTCATTAATCATTTTTTATATTTTATTTTTTTATTGTTCTTTAATTTGGCTACGACGAATTTGATATTAATGAACATATTAAAAGTGATTCCGACTCAGATGAAAACGAAGAAAAAACAAGTTCAGAATATGAATTAAACTCGGTTAGGGATGAAAATTCTGAATTATACTCAATTACAGACAACCACGATGCTTTGCTCATTCAATTCAATTGGTAGTAAAAAAGAGTCTAAAGAAAGTAAATAATATTTGAAAGATAATCGGAAAATGTACAAAGATTGCAGCTAAACATTCAATAAAAAAGGATTTCGCTAATTATCTCAATCAAAGAAAATACAAAGCTATTTCTAAGCCAATTAAAGTAAGATAGAACAGTGAGTTTAAATGTTTAATGCGAATTTCAAAGATAAAACTATCTGACTTAAATGAAGCTCTCGAATTAGTCGATGAAAGAAATCATCGTCTTAGTCAATCTGAAAGCTCCCGTCTTAACGACATTATTCAAATATTAGAACCTTTTGAATTTGTCACAAATGAAATTCAATGTTTGACATTACTAAAATTTAAAAAAAAAAAATTTTTGTTTTTGCAAGGTTAAAATTATTTAACTCGGCTAGCTTGGCTGTCCCGTACATTTTTCAGCTTCTACAGCATTTAAACAATTTTAACCCAGTTAATGAAGGTTTAAAATTGTTTATCACTGAGTTAAAAGAACAACTTTCAGATGTGTTTAAAAACATTTTTTCAGCACTGATACCGAGTAAAAGCAATATACTGCATGATTTTGCATGGTACATTGCATCATTTCTTGATCCTCAATTGAAATTAAAATGGCTTGAAATTACGGAACTTGAGAATGTAGAAAAATTACTTTTTTCAGAAATTATAAAAGAACATCTTTTCAAAGAATGGAGTGTGATTAGGCAGAAACAAACAAATGAAAGTCAACTTAGTCAAATTTTAATAAGCGAAAGCAATGACAGTGTCGAATAGTCTTTATTTAATAAAAGAAAACCTTTGAGCACAACTAGTAGTGATTCAGTATAAAGTTTATTAAAGTCTCCATCTAAACGCAGAAAATTTTTTAGTTTTATAAAAACAATTCAAATAATAAAGCCGAAATTAATGAACAAACAAAGATTAAACGAGAAATTGATGAATATGTCTGTATAGATTATGAACCAGATGTAGAATTAAAGACATTTTGGATTAAAAATCAATCAAGATTTTCTGGCCTATTCGAATTAGCATTAAAATTTTTGTCAATTCCAGCATTATCAGGACCAGTTGAACGTCTTTTTTTGAGATCACAATGCATCAATAAAAAATATAGATCTAGGCTAACAGTAAGAAATCGTGAGACAACAACATTATTATGTAATAATTTTGAATTGCAAGATATTTAGTTATTTATTTAAATTATTATTTGTGAAAAAAAAGATGAAAAAAATAAACTGATTATTAAGCAATTTTTATTTTATATTCTAATTTATTTTATTGAAGTAAGTACTTTAAATAAACTCAGGGATTCGATCGAGTCAAGTCAAATGACTATTGCATGTCTCCACTTCTGGACATGAGTGCAACTGCGTCACACTTTGATGCGAACTTCCCCAAAATGATTTCGCAATCTCATCTACAGCCAAATATACCAAATTCTTCAAATTTACCATAGAATCAACCCAACCAAGATCAAATTTTTTACTCACAAATCGTCACAAATCAATCACAGAACAATCAAAAAAACAATATATCAATCAACCAATACAAACCAATAAACATTTCCAAACAGAAAGATGAAGAATAAGAAAAACTAAGCAAACAAAATGCATACACAGCTAAATTTCTCAATAATGAACCTTTTCAAGAGAACTAAAATCTTACCTTAAACTACAAAACGAAATTAAGAGATGCAAACATAAAGCAAACATCCTAAACGCATACATTAATAAAAAAACGAACTTATCATTAGAAAAACCTCAAAAGAAGACATAGAATACATCAAAGAGTCATGGCCAAAAGATATATTTAGACATGGTCTTAAACACATTAACACAAACCCAAAATTCTACATTGCACTTAACAATGTCACAACCGATTTCGATGTCGAAGATGAAGAAAACAAATCATACATGCTAGAAAACTTTAAAATAACTAATATGATAAGAATCAAAAAAAAAAGTTCTAATCAACCTACAAACATAATAAAAGCTATATTTAACGATCGTGAAATAAACAGCAAACTAGTTGAAGAAAAAAGGATAAAAATTTGTCATTCCGTTATTAAAATATCTTCTTGGAAATTCGACATTCAACCTGACGAATGTTACCACTGCCAAAAATTTGGTCATTTTATGACTAATTGTCCAAATATTTAAAAAAAACCTACTTGTCTTAGATGCGATCAAGACCACTCTCACAAAACATGCAAAATTAACGACCCAAATAAGTTCCGTTGCGCAAACTGTGGCGAAAAACACTCATCGGTCAGCAAATCATCTAGCCATATCGTCGAAGAGATTAAAAGAAAAAAAGAAATTAGAGACAGAAAAACAAAAATTAAAATTTCGGATACAAACCGTGTGGAATCTGCCGCCCCGCATCAACCAGTAAACAACAATCCTCAGCAATTAATCGCTCCCGTCGCTAAACTGATTATGTTTATAATCGACATAATCAAAGATCTTAATATCATTCACGAATCCATTAAAGAAAATCCCAAATACGTCACTGGTATAATAAGTAAACACTTTGGACCTATTTTTGCCACAATTATTGACACATATCTGCGCTCAAACTCAACCGACGAAAACAAAGAAGAAAGTACTGTCGATTCAGATAACGAAATGCTCACAAATAATGATTAAGAAGGTCTGGGAGGTTGGTTGGGTAGTATAATTTATGTTCATTTATTTTAAATTTTCAAATTTTATATTTTTTATTTTAATTGAATCGAAAAAGCATAGCAAAAAATAAAAATGAATCGTAACAGCGAAGCTTAAAAAAGAATGAATTGTAAAAAAAAAGCTTGATATTTTTTTATTTGTAGCATATTTAAATTGAATTAGATTAATTATCTCTTTTTTGTTAAGCTGTGTTAAGCTTAAAAATGTTTAAATTTAAAGAAAATTGAATTAAGTGTCTATATGTCTTGATTCGGGACCCTATCCATATGCTTTCACCAGTCTGACAACGAATGTAACAGAATTACTCAGTCCTGCTCCAACATATCTCTGATTCAATTCAAAAATTCAAATCAAGAGTGTAAGCAGTTGAAGTTTATTTAAGTCTCTTGATCTATAATGTTTGAAGAGTATAAATTTTCTAAAATAAAAATTTGATTACTAAATTCCTTAAAACTTAGAATTCTTTTTCAATTATATGGAAACTTTAGTAATGTAAAAAAATTTTTTGCTTAGTTTCATTCAACATTGATATTAAAAAGGAATGTATTGTTAAGTTAGATTTGTCAAAAAATATTTCATTTTCCAAATTGGTAAACTTTGGAATAAAAATTGAAAAAATATTTTAAATATTCCGAATAAAGTTTAAACAAGATATCTTTATTAATAAAAATATTTAAATTTAAGTCATCTAATTAAGAATAAAACAGAGGCAAATTTTCAATGCAAATCCTTTATTCCCTTTTGTTAATTTTCTAATCTTATCCTTAAATGATAAAATTAGTCAAAATGAAAAAAATATTATTTAATTTAATTATCTTTGTTCTAACTTTTTTATAATTATTTTGATACGAAGCCCATTTAATTTTATTATTTATAAGTTTTATCTTAACTTTAAATTTTTTTTAAACAAAATAGGAGAATTCTTTAACAAACGATTTAAATGACTATCTTACTAATAAATAAAATGCTAAGAATTGAATATTTCAGAACTAAAGAGCGAAAAAAATTTTAAAGCAAAAATTAAACATCAAAAATTAAATTTTATTTTTTTAGACAAAAATGAAAGATTTAACTGGTACCAAATTTTGAAAAATTATCAAGACAGGTAAATGTAATGTTTTAATAATAATAATAATAATAATAATAATAATAATGAAAATAAGCTAGAAATGAATTGAAATCTAGTTATATATACAAACACATTTTTAGTTTTCTATTTCATTTAGATTAAATTATACAAATTAAATATAAAAAATGAAATATAAAACTATATATACTAAAAATGATTAAGAAAACAGACAATTTTTTTTATAAAAAAGGCTCAGATGCTGGGCTAATTGTCTTTTCTACATAAAACAAGAAACACCGGACTTTTTTCAATAATTTTTAAATTTCATCACTAACAAACAAACGATTCCGCCGACTACCACAAGTCCAATTGCTACGCAGATCAGCAAATATATGTTAAAATTGCTGCCTTTTCTCAACTTGGACTCAAGCGTTGCTACGCCCAGTTGACTAGAAGTTACTTGATCACAAAATGACTTGTACACCAGCAAATTATCAAATAGAATTTCCACAGAATTTTTCATTTGTTTCATTAAAACTTCATTTTTAAATTTTTGCAGAACACATTTTACCAAAGGGTCCATGTGGTCAAAGTTGCTAGCTGTGCTGGCCAAATGGTGCTGGATTAAATTGTGAAAATAAATGTCATCAAAAACATTGTTTGGGTATTTGGCATCATTTCTACTATCCTGTACCTGGACCAACTTTGACCGATCAATGGTAAGATTGAGCAGATTGAGGTTGCATCTAAAAAATATATTTACTTCAAGCAAGTGTCTTAAGTTGTTGTGCATTAAATTTAAAAGTTTGAGCTTGTGCAGATTGTAAAATGTTTGGTTGGAAATGAACTGAATTTGGTTCGAATTTAAATGCAGTTGTTCCAGATTGACCAGGTCTTTGAATTCATAGCCCAGTAAAATTTGAATAAAATTGCTAGAAAGTTTCAAAATTTTCAACCTTTCTATTCCACTAAATCCTTGTTCATCAATGAAGCCAATATTGTTCTCGCTCAGATCGACTGATATTAGGCTCAATTGAGCGAAAAATTGGTACGGATAAATGCGTCTCAGTCCATTTTGATTCAGCCTCAACTCAGTGGCACTGCTTGGAATGACATGTGGAGCTAGGGTCAAGTTGGCATTGGTACACTCGACCAGATTAAATTTTTCCAAAAAATCCCTCACACATCTACACCCCTGTGGACAATGTGATCTATAAGGACAGAACAGAAACGAACTGATTACTTTGGACTCAATTGGGTAAAAAGTGGATATTTTCCAGAGTAAATTGGTGCTGTCCGATTGAAGACCGAAGTTTGACATTTGAGCCAAGGATTTGGAAGATACCGAGTCGCACATTAACTCAGTGAAATCAGCTAGTTGAAAACAAATTTTTTGGTACAAAAAATTTCCAGCTGAGCCAAACTTTTGCCACCATAAATTTTCACAGTCACATACAAGAGGATTAGATGCCACATGTAATAGTGAGCTTGACGTACAATTTGAGCTTTGGAGACCATTCAAATGTTCAAAATTATTAAAAGTAAGATCGACACTGCTTTGGTCAAACAGAATCGAGCACGATTGTATCAGATGAGAAGAATTCTCAAATTTGTTGGCACTCAAATCAATGTGGGAAAAATTGAACTTTTTATGTGACAAATAAAACTGAAAACAATCAAACTGAGAATTTTTAAGAAAATTGTTGGATAAGTCGAGCACTTGGAGAGTGTGAGGCCACTTGGTCGACCAAACAATAGACTTGATTCCTGCCGAGCTCAAATTCAAGCTTTTAAGCTTTTTATACTTGTCGAACAAATTGTCCAGAAAAATGCTCAAATCCAAATGGGATAAATCTATGCCGCTCAAAATCAAAGTTTGCACATTGTTTTCGTGCACCACTTCCTCTGAATTTCTTTGGTAAACTTGAAATTTTAAATTAAAGTTGTTGCTAAGATCAATGTGATGCAAGAATTTATTATTCCTATTCACAATGTAAAACAAATCTAGAGATTTTAACAAGTTATTTTTGATGGACAAATATTCCAAATTGTACAGGTTGTACAAAAAATAGTTTGAAAAAAAAGTCAATCGATTGTGGTCCATGTTGAGCCATTTTAGATTGATTAAGCTGGAAAAGAGTAGAAATTCGAGTGAAGAGTCTGTGATCAAGTTGTAGCTTAAATCTAGCCGAGTTATTTGGTGCGAGTTGACTGAGAAGGCGAATAGGCCTATCTGTGAAATTTGGTTGTGGGAAAGATTGAGATGGTTAAGGCTGGAGAGGTGGCCAAAATTTTGGTCATCAACAATGCTCAGATTATTAAAAGAGAAGTCCATTGATTGTATTTGATGCCGACATAGCATTTTTGAGAAATCTTTCAACGAGCTGAGACTACTAATGGAATTTTGTGAAAAATTCATCTCGGACAAGTTGGGCAACACAAGTGACAGGAGTTTGTTGGGAAAGTGAGCCAGGTGGTTTAGAGCATAGTCTAGCTTAGTTATCTGCAAGCTGTTTTCCGGGTCGTATTGAAGAAAAAGGGCCACATTTTCTTCATATGTAAGACGTGGACTCTTGTTTATCAAATAAGAATACTTGATTGTTTGATTGAATTTGATTTGGATCTGCTTGCTCGGATTTAAATGTTTTATGTGTAGACTCGTCGGCTTGGTTCTCACTGAATTGCTGAGGAGACAAAAAATAAGTAAAACTGTTATTGTGGTGTCCATTGCAGTTGGCTATTAATAAAGAAACAACTTTTTATTAATATTTTGTTATTTAATAATCTAAATGAAAAAATATAAAAAAAATTGTTTCTCAATTTGTAAGAATAGAGGTTTTTTCTCGATTTTATAATTTCAATATGCATGATAAAGCTCTAAAATTTAAAATAAAAAGATGAACATCATTCTTATGATTTGTTATCATTTTTCATATAGTTTGCATATATTTTTTTTGTGAAAAAAAATTATGAGAATTACGGATGTAGAATAAAAAATGGGACATAAGTTTAGTTAAATTTTCTAAAAGAGTTGGCAAGACCCTCCCAATTTTTTTCAAAATTTAAAATCAGATTGATCCTTTCTTTAAGATAAATAAAAGTTATATCATAAAGTTGATTCTTCGACAAGTTAGTAGTAAAGGATGTACGAAACTTTCAAAAAAGATTTGTACATGTCAAATATAATATAAGGTCATTCTTTTAATCGTCTATCCAATAACTAGTTTAATGATCTAAATTATCTATCCAATAATTAGTTTATGATCTAATATTAGAATAACCTATTTTATTAGTATTTATAGTTGATCCTTTTTATATTATTCAATTCCAATAAATATTATATAAAACATCATACTCTTTCCTTAACAGTTGGTAGCAGCTCAGGTATTTACTATATTGGTAAAATAAACGATCCACGTCGAAAATGAATCAACAAAAGATGTCAAAAATTAATGAAGATAATTCAAGCGAAACGTCAAGCATGTATGGTCTCACAAGTGGTTTAAATAAAATGAGCTTAAGTGATGAAAATCGTAGTCCGAATACATTAGAATCACTTTTAAATTTAAGTGCGGAATCAAAGAAATTAATGGAGGAACAAAATAGAAAAATTAAGGAATTGGAATCACAACTTGCTAAATTTAAAAATATTGAAAAAGAAAATAGTAGAAATTTAGACAGTTACGTTGAGGATTTTGATGATGTTTTAACTGAGATAGAAGATGAACGTGAAAATGGACGACGTTATCCGGTTAGTTCAGCTCAACCTATTTTTGAAGGGAAGCTTTCTGAGGATGTAGAAAGTTGGTTATTTAGCTTAGATATAAATTTGAGGAATGCAAATATCCCTAAGAGTGAAAAAATTTTTTATGCTGGTTCATACTGTAAGGGAAACGCTCAACAGGTTTATAAGGCTATTCTAAAAGCAAATCCAAAAATCACTTGGACAGAATTTAAACAAGAATTTTTAAAAAGGTTCAAAAACAAAAATATTGATGATATTGTGATTAAAAAGTTAGTTAGAATGAAACAGAATGGTTCAATAGAGGATTATATTAACCAGTTTCAATTGAGTCTAAATCAGACTAGTGATATTGATGAAAAAATGAAAATAAGGTTGTTTAAGTTTAATATTAGGCCTGAAATAGAAGGTTATTTAAATATGAGAGAACCAGAAACCATTGATCAAGCATTTAGTTGGGCAATTTTATACGAAAATAATGTTCTAAAGAGAGAAAATAGAGAGGATAGAATCAATGCGTTTAGAAGTCAAGGAAATAATATTTCAAAATGTTATTATTGTGGTAAACCAGGACATTTTAAAGTAGATTGTTATGCGAGAAAAAGATTCCAGAATCATAAGATAAGAAACGAAATTCCTAGAAATTATCATGAAAAAAGATATGATCAATATAGTTCAAAGAGACCACAAGAGAATCAACAAAAATATAAGTATAATGGTAAGAATGGACAAGGAAAATACTACAGAAGTGATAAAAGAAAATATAATAACGAAAATAAGCGAGACTATTTGCAAAAAATAAGCGTCGATGATGATGAAATGGATATAAGTGCAGTACGAATTGGATACTTAAAAAATTATGGACAACAAAACGAATTAAAAATTAAAGGAACTATTAATGGAATGAACGCTGAAATGTTAATAGACACAGGTGCTCAAAGATCAGTCATTTCTGAAAAGGCTTTTCAAAGATTAAAATTAGATATATCAAAAAATGTTAACATTGTAAAACCAATTGGAAGCAAATCTTTTGAGTCAAGAATAACAAAAAAAGTAGATATTGAAACTTTTGGAAAAACAATAAAATTGGAATTGGCAATTGTACCATACTGTTTTACTGATGTTTTACTTGGAGCAGATTGGCTTATAATGGCAGATGCTGGTACTTGGTTAAGTAGACAACTGGTATGGTTTGGTGATGAATCAGAAATTATTAAAATTAACCAAAATAAATGTGTACAAAAATTTGATAGATTTACAAAATATACCCATACAATTGGAAGGATTGAAGAGTTAGACGAAAATATAGACGAAAATTTGAACGAAATAGATCCATTTGATGATGATGATTTTTCGTATGAATTAAATCAAGATAAGACATATCTAAATTTTAGCATCCAAGGATATAATGTTGATATAGAAAAAGATTTTAAAAAATTGATTGACAAAAATTTAGATGTTTTTGCAACAGATTTGTCAGATTTACAAACACCATGTATTACGACTAAATTCAAAATTAGGACAACATGCGAGAAACCAGTCTATTCATACCCATATCGTGCGTCTCAAGCTGAGAGAGAAATAATGAAACAAGAGATAGACGCAATGCAAAAAAATGGCATTATAAGACCATCAAGAAGTGCTTGGGGTGCACCAGCAATAGTAGTGAAGAAGAAAGATGGTTCATGGCGTTTTTGTGTAGACTATCGAAAATTAAACAAAGTAATTGAACAAGACCATTTTCCTATTCCACGCGTTAGTGATATATTGGATAAATTAAGTGGTGCTTCAATTTTTTCTTCCATTGATTTAAAATCTGGATATTGGCAAATTCAAATGGAAAACGACTCAATAGAAAAAACTGCATTTACTACACAAGATGGACATTTTGAGTTTACAAGAATGCCTTTCGGATTAAAAAATGCTCCTGCCGAATTTTCAAGAGTCATGAATAAGGTTTTTAGACATTTAAACTTCGTACAGGTTTATTTCGATGATATAGTTATATTTTCAAGCAATGCTAAAGAGCATATAAAACATTTAATACAAGTATTCAAAGCATTGAGAGAAAATAATTTACGAATAAATCCAAAAAAATGTAGCTGGTTCGAAAAATCGATAAAAGTTTTAGGACACATCGTTTCCAAAGACTCGATACAAACAGATCCAGAAAAAATTGAGAAGATAAACAATTATCTAGAGCCGCGTAATACAAAAGAGCTTCAAATATTTCTTGGATTACCAGGATTTTATAGACGATTTATCAAGGACTTTGCAAAAATTGCATCACCACTTTACGCACTACTCAAGAAAGACAAGAAATGGAATTGGACAGAAGAATGTAGAAATTCATTTCAACTATTAAAAAATAAATTAATAAACGATCCAATTTTAAAACAACCAGATTTATCAAAACCCTTCAAATTAATAACTGATGCGTCTAATGTTGCATTAGGTGCAATTTTAGCTCAAGACGATGACGAAGGACTAGAACACGTCGTATGTTATGCGTCGCGTCTTTTAAAAGGAAGTGAATTACATTTCAGTATATCGGAAAAAGAATGTTTAGCTGTTGTTTGGGCTATTAAGTATTTTAAAATTTATCTATATCTAACAAAATTCTTAGTTATAACCGACCACGTAGCGTTAAAATGGTTCAAAGATATAAAAGAACCAACTGGACGTTTAGCTAGATGGGCAATATTTCTTCAAGGCTTCGATTTTGAAGTAAAACATCGACCTGGAAAAAAGCATACCAATGCTGATGCTCTTAGTCGACCAATTCAAGTCCAAGCTTTAGAGAAATTTGAATCCAGTCAGACCATTAAACAACAAGAATTAGACGATGATACTGAGAGTGAAGAAGAACAAATTTCTGATAGTGAAAGATCTTCAAAGAGATTAGATTTTTATGAAGACGGTCCGTTAATTCATTATCTAGTAACGGGTGAAATAGAACCTGGACTATCTCGAAATGAAAAAAATAGAATTATCAAACTTGGAGTGAAATTAGTAATTCATGATGACCAAATCTGGTACAGAGAAAATGAAGATTTTCCTTATTTTGATAAAATGGTTCCTAGAATTGATAAAAGAGAGCAGCTCATTGAGCTTGAACATTTAATCGGACATTTCGATGATAAAACAACATACGAAAGACTGAAAAGAAAGTATTATTGGAAAAACATGCTAAAACAAATTAAGAAAATGTTAAATAAATGTGTTAAATGTTTACAACGTAACCGAGGAAGAGTTATTGAACATTTTGCAAAAAGCTTAAATATTGACTACATCTTTCAAAGAGTTAGTATTGACTTACAATTTGGTTTTCCAGTTACACAAGATGGTTACAAAGGTTTGTGTGTAATAATGGAATACCTATCAAAATTTCCAGTCGCCTTTCCTATACGAAGTAAATCAGCCGAAGAAATTGCATTATGTTTATTTAAATATATAAGCCTATTTGGTGCTCCACATGAAATTCTTTCCGATCAAGGACTAGAATTCATAAACAAAGTTATCCTAGCACTTTGCCAGTTAGTTGGCACTGAAAGAAGGGTAACTTCAGCATATCATCCTCGCACAAATGGTCTGGTTGAAAATTTTAACAAAACTATTACAGATTGCATAAGCAAACACAGTCAAGACAACCCTGAAGAATGGGATAAATGGATTGATTACGTATTGCTTGCATATCGTTCGAGAATCCATCCATCAACAAATCAAACTCCATTTGAATTAGTTTTTGGCCGAAAAATGGAAATGTTTGAAGATTGGAAAAAACAAGATAGAGAATCTGAAATTGAATCTTTATTTAAACGTTCGTTGGAATTAAAAGAGTTATTTGAAAATAAGCATGTTAATGCAAAACAACAAATTTTGAAAGCTCAAGCCAGACAATTAAAAACTCGAAATAAAAGTAATGAATCTAGAATAAGAGAAGATTTTATTAAACCTGGTAGTAAAGTAATGATAAGAGCTCAAGGTATTTTATCAAAACTAGATCCTAAATTTTACGGACCATTTATGGTTCATGAAGTGACCAAAAGTGGCAATTATAAGCTAAAAACTAAAGATAATAAATTACTCACGTCAAATTATCCAGTAAACAAACTTAAATTAATACGAGACTCAGAACTAATCGATTCCGAAGAAAATGATAATAATCATAGTGAAATTGAGCGAATCCTTAACCATAGGATAAGACATGGTAAAAAAGAATATTTGATAAAATGGAAAAACTATCCTGAAGAAGAAAATGAATGGATTTCTGAAAATGAATTTGATTCAACCGAAATAGTTAATGAATATAACAAAAAAGTATCGGAATCTTCAAAAATTGCGTTATTAAGGAATCAATTTTTTAAATACAAAGAAATACCAAGAAAACAATTAAATTTAATTGATGAATATATGTTTGTCGATTGGAAAACAAAAAATGATATATCCATAAGTGAGTTAAAGCCTGAAGAAGGTAATTGCATTTTTGATAGTAAAAATAACCAAACAAATTTAATAATATCATCTAATTTTAATGATATATCACGAAAGATAATTGTCAAATGCTTTAAAGGTCTTAAAAAAATAATCGAAAATAACAAAACACTAAGAATTGCTATAAATAGATACAAATTTGATAGTGAACAGTGGTCTTATATAAAAACAAATTTGATCGAAACAATTAAGGACGTTAAAGTTCATATTTATGTAGTTGAAGATGACCAAAAACTTAAAAAAGCTAAAAAAGTAAACTGGTCATTTAACCTGAACAGACTCTGGATGCCTTTACTATTCTTACTAGTATTGATACCTGGATTATTATGTCAAAATTTAAATGATAGATTTCGTTTTTGTATGATTAATGATAATTCACCTCTAGTTCACGTACAAGAATCGTGCCATATATTTCATGATACAGCCGACACTCAAAATAAAGAATATTTTATGTTGGAGAAAAAAGACTATGTTATCGAAGGATACGGATACATTTGCACTAAATCGAGAATAATAGTAAAAACTTGGAAAAATTTCTGGAATATACCAAAAAAATTGCGTGAAGAACAAAAACTTATAGTTTCTAAAGAAGAATGTCAAATAATGGTATTAAGTAAGAAATGTGAAGATCAGGAACTTAGTTGTGAAAACGACATTTGTAATTCAATCAATGAACCAGAAGAAAAATATGAATACTTCAACGAATTGACAAGCCAAAGCGTTCACTGTTTTATTTACAAGAAAATGATCCTAGGTAATGATTTAAATAAACCAATCTTTAAAGGGAAATTTGGTTGCATGCCGTATGATTTTTATTGTATTAACTTTCCAAAAACATATATTTGGGATAAAACAATTATAAGCAAATGCCCATTTCTATTAATCCGTAAAGAAAACTTTAATATTAGTAATAACATCGCATATTCTACAAGATCAAACTTATTATTTCAATTAACCGAACAATTTTTTCATAATAAATGTGAAATGAAACTTACTAGAACAACCGAAGGAATATACTTGACAGCTGATACAAATACAGCTAATTTAAAAATATCAAAGAACATCAATCTTAATGTTAAAGAACATTTATTAGTTGCCGATTTCGATTATAAATCTTATTGGATTTTCTCAATAATTAATAAAATAAATAGACAAACAAACGAAAGATTATGTAGCTTGTTTAATCAAATGATTCAATTTTACGAGAAGCAACTTGACGAATTTTTTGTTATTGAAAATCTTGATGGAAAAGAGATGGTTATATATAACAACAAAGGCGAATTATTAGTAAGTAAATGTGTAGAAATTAATCAAATAAAATTGGTATCTAACCCAAAAGAGTGTTACTATGATGCTCAAATTAACTTTATCTACAAAAATATAACTATTAAAGGTTTTTTAACTAATAATGGTATATTGAGTAGAATTGCAAGACGTAGAAACTGTGATACTATTCGTAACATAATACTTCCAAACACTAACTCATATATTCAACTTATCAACCAGAAAGCAATTTTAAAACAAATAGCATTTAAAGAAGACATAAAATTAATTCCATATGAAACAATTAAGAATATAAAGTTTATTCATTCAAAAGAAATTATTGACAATTTTGATCTCCTATCAGAAGTAGAAATATTAAAAGAAGAAAATTTCGTCACCGATTCACTCAGTGAACCAAACGTGTTGAAAAATGAAAACAAACAAGCAATTTGGACAAATGCTACAAGAATATTTAAATCATCATTAAAATCATTTAAACATAATTTTGTTTACATTATAGTAGCAATTATTACAATATTAACGTCTATTTTAATACTAAAATTGTCTCTTCTTAAAAGAACAATTAGAATGTTTACAAACTATAAAAATAAGGACAAAAATAAAAGAAAGAACAAAAATAAAAAGAAAAACAAAAGTGAAAAAACTGAAGTCAAAGAATCTGAAAGTCTAAACGAAATTAAAATCAATGAAGTAAACAACACTGCACCAGAAGAAGTAATGTTAACAAACATTGATGATATTATTCAAATTGAACGGAATAATTTGGTTAAATATCGTGTTGAATTAGAAAATGACTAAAAATTTCGGGACGATAATTTTTTTTAAGGGGGGGAAACTGTCAAATATAATATAAGGTCATTCTTTTAATCGTCTATCCAATAACTAGTTTAATGATCTAAATTATCTATCCAATAATTAGTTTATGATCTAATATTAGAATAACCTATTTTATTAATATTTATAGTTGATCCTTTTTATATTATTCAATTCCAATAAATATTATATAAAACATCATACTCTTTCCTTAACATACATCTTCGTAAAAAGTAACCAAAAATTGCCAAAAGCTGAAGTTGTAAGGCTATTCTCTGGATACAAAAAACGTTCTGCTTATGTCGACAGAATTTTTGAGAAATCTTTTAACGAGCTCAGACTAGTGATCTAAACTTTTGCAAAATGAATTGTTATTGGTTGTTTACGCATTTGGGTTTCACCTTTTTTTACTGTTAAAAAATGGACCATTATGCCGGGAAATGCCCGGATAAATCAAAGAAACAAACATTTTTTAAATGTGCTAAAAACTACCGCCATAGCGAGTGTTCACTCAACAAAAAAATGACCAGAAAAATATATCGTTGCGTGAAATGTAATGGTAATCATGCCGCATGAATCAAATCTTGTGAAGTTCTTCAAAAAGAGATTGAAAGAAAATAAGAGATACTTGAAAAGAAGACAAAAGAATAGAGCACAAACTCTACAAGAGTTGAATCAGCCGCACCAAAACTATCAAATCTTAAAAAAGAATGCCAATTTGGAGCACTACCAGTCAATAGTTAAATATTCTTATTATTAACATTCTTAAAGAATTTAACAATATACATGAAGTCATCTACGAAAACCCTGAGGAGCTTGCTAAGATCGTCTCTAACCACTTTAGCCAAAGCTTCGGACAAAAAGTCGAAAAACAGTTTATTCGAGAAGTTGCTACTCAAGAAATGGATGATAATGACAAATAAAATAGTAATGAATAACAACCTTAAAATTTTGCATATAAATATACAATCAATAGACTCAGATACAAGAATATTACAACTAACTCGTTTAATTCACATTCATCATGTAGATATTGTTAGAATATCAAACGCTTCTCAAACCAAATAAAAGTCTAGAAATTTCTGGCTTTTTTATTTTCAGATCCAATAGGATAACCAAAAAAGCTTGAGATTCTGCTCTATGCATTTAAAATAATTTAAGATGCAACGAAATCAAATTAAATGATATAAAATATTACGACGATGCCATCGATACCGAAATACGCATCAACCAAGATCTCACAAAAAGTATTTTCTCGATTTATTCAAGCCCATCCACACCTCTCAACTAAGATCTACTCGAATTTTTTAACAATAATTATAAAAACTGATTTTTTATCAGCGACTTAAATTAAAAAAATAAAGTTTGATTTTGTGAAAAAAACTTTTTAAAGGAATACAGCTTGCAAATTTTATTACTTCTTCTTGGTTTCACGTACTAAACGGTCCAGAACCAACATTTCAAAGGAGATTCTAGATATGTTAATTTTTTCAAATTCGCTAATTAACCACTTCAAAAGTCTATCATTAACGACCAATTTCCTACTTAAACCACTCTGCAGATCCTTAAACCAGCAAAAAAAATTTAAACGCATAGATTGGAACAAGCTTCGAGATTTTTTGGAGTCTAAAACAATTATAAACGAATTGAAAAGTATGAAAAAATTGAGAAAAGCTTAACCAGGCCATTGCCGAGCTGAACCATGTAAATTTTGAATCCAATCTAGAAAAAATATTCGAGACTAAAGCTACAAATTCGATAGTATTTCAATCTAAATCCAAAAATTTTACAAAAAAAGATAAAGATTATAAGAAAATTAAGTTGAATTAAATCCAAATTGCAAACAGTAAGCAAATTATTTAAATTACTTAAATTTAGACTCAGCCCCTGGAGATGAAAGGATCAATAATAAAATATTATAAAACCGTCCACGTTTTTTTCATTGAGAAATTTTCAAAAGATTTATCGCTTCTTTTAAATTCGGCTATATTCCAAAATATAAGTCTAAAACAATTATAAACGAATTGAAAAGTATGAAAAAATTGAGCAAAGCTTAACCAGGCCATTGCCGAGCTGAACCATGCAAATTTTGAATCATAAGAAATTAAATTAGGGTGGCAAGGCGATCCTCGTAAGTCTAATTTTTAATTCTCGGATTTTGTTTGGTAGCTCTCACTGCATGGTTTCAAGAAGCTTTGTGTCTTTCTTGCTAGGAGTTGACCAGACGATGGCCGCGTATTCAAGAGTCACCTCACGAAAGCACAGTAACGAGTCCTGCATGTGTCGATGGTACAGTGTCTAAAAGTCCGTTATAGCTGAGCGAGGATACTCGGAGCTCTGTTGGCTTATGATCGAATGCGGTTAGTGAACTTCAGATTACTTGAGAAAGTTGCTCGGTCGTGCTGAAGGAGAACGAGAACACTGTTGCTACAAATCGTTGCGATTAGCTTGCTATCGTTGGCAAAAGTTTGACAGTATGGCTGACTACTCCAAGCATGCTGTTGATGTAGATGACGAACAGAAAGTTTCCGTGTCTTCACCTTGAGGAACTCCACCAGCCAAATCTATCCAGTCTGCTTTGTGCTGTCCCAAACCGTCACAAATCGGACAGGAAGTCTCTAGCACAATTTACTATTCTAAGAGAGAATTCACAGTTAATTAATTTGACGTTGAGGGATAAGTGAAAGACCGTGTCGAAGGCCTGTAGACGAATCCAACAAGTATCGAAAGTTATTTGACTTTGACGTTACACCTAACTTGCTCGATCCATGTGCTGCACAGTAATGCATCACTAACCAAAAAGCTATCCACATCACTGCGTTTAAAGATAGCTATCTCACCACCACGAACTACAAGCTTTTTCTTGTTGAGAATCTTTTTGTTTTCCTAGTTGCTAATACTGAGGGCGTTGAACCATGTCTCGGTAATAAGGATTACGTATGATTAGTGTTGAAAAGAGATTAAGGAGTTGAAGCCGCTCAATTTGTTGACAAGAGTAATGGGATTCGTGTAAAAAAAGTTCAACCTGTTTAAGGGTTAACCGATGAAGACTTTGCTGATTGGGGTGAAAGTGCGATTAGGCAAGTTCGAAGAAGATCTCTTTGATTTCGTGCCATCTGATCCCGCAATAGAATATTTAAATCAGCGTTTCGATCTCCATCAGGCTTGATGCCGTTGCGGTGCTTCCCTTCAGAATCAATCTTCAACTGGTTAAGCGAGAACTTCGCGTTTAACTCGTTTCGTCTCTTTCTGAGTTCGCGTTCTAATGCTCTCTCGCTTGCTGTCCTTACCGGGTAAATAAAGACGTACTAGTGCTCAGTGCCTCTGATTGTCCTAACATCGCGTAGCTCCTTTCGTCTCACAGCTTCATCCATAAACTCCACTACAATCATATCCAATACCTTTTTAGACAAGTTATCTCCTCTATTGTAACTCTTGATGCGCCTTTGCCGCTTGACAGTTTTACTCCTTTCTATATTCAGATCATTCAGTACCATATCCAGATTCTCGATGTCCTTGTCTGCATTCGTGCCTTTGCCAAGTCCTGTTACTCTAACGTTGTTCTCTAGTATCGCCTTTTCGCTGATTTCCTAGTTAACAGTGGTGATTGGTGCCAGCATTTCGTTACTTGGTTTTCTCCCCCTGACAAAACTGGTCCATGAGCAACCCGCGCATTATTGATTTGATCGGCTCTAGGCCACAGTAACAAGTGCCATAACACTTTCAAGTTTCTTATTAGTTTCCGAACTGTTACCGTGGGGATTTTCCAAATTCTCCTCCCATATTTTAAATGCTTCGTCCATTTCCCAGGTCCGTTTGGTCCTCCCAGGTTTTCGACACGCTAAAATTAATTTTGTTAATTTATATATTGATTTTATGGTTGCAAGAATTTCCTTGTCTAAGTACTTTTGGCTAATGTGTGATTTATAAAATTTTTTTCTTTGTCAATTTGATCCTTGGAGGGCATTGAAATTTTCAAAATTATTAAAAGCACAATCGACACTGCTTTCGCCAAACAGAGAATAGCAGGATTCTATTAGATGAGAAAAATACTATAATTTAAGAAGCCCATTTAATTTTATTATTTATAATATTGAAATTTTATCTTAACTTTTAATTCTTTTTAAGACTTAATGAACGAATGATTTAATACTTTAACAAACAATAAAAAAGATTTTTTACTAACGAACAAAATGTTTAGAATTGAATATTTCAAAATTGAAGAATAATTTGCAATGTCACTCTATTTAAATTAAATAAAATTAAATAAAGTGTTACAAACATATATGCTTTAGTTCTAGATGATTCTTTAAGAAATTATTTATTTTTTTGGATATTTTAATAAAGGACTTATTTATCATTATTTTATTCAAAATAATTAAAAACAAAGCCCTAATTGTTTCAGAACTCAGATAAAAAATTATACAATATTTTTTACAAATTTTTTTTTAAATTTAAAAAAACTTTATATTCATCAACCAGATTATTAATCAATGCAATAAAATGACGCAGTCCTCCCGCTACATCTTTCGCCCAATTTAAAAAGTCTTTTCGAGATTGTTAAGAACTTTATTAGAGGGCCTCATGATGCACAATATCAGAAGAAGTTTCATATTTTAGTATTAGTATAAAACGAACTGCAGTTTTTGTGAGACTTGAATTCTGAATCGGAAAATTGTAATGAATTATGGATCCGATAAAAGATTAATAAAAGTTTACTAGTGGGCTATTGTTAAGACCCCAATTTTTGTTTGACAATTTTTTTATTAAATTTCATCGTGAACAAAATGGCTGTTTTATATCATCAACCATTGGAATAATGGTTAATTTTGATTCAGTTTGAATGAAAGAAGGTTTATTCTTTTATTCGCAAAAATCTAACTAACTAATAAAAAAACTAAAATCAATATATAAGGAAAACTGTGCTTGTTTGTCTCTCTACAGGTAAACTATTAAAGTTTAAAACTTAGCAGAATGTTAAGTTACAACTCGTCTTGATGATTTCGGAACTGGTTATTTCACAATTCCATTTCCGTTTTCGAGCCAATCCGATTCTCGAGGTTTTGTTGCTTTTATTTTAACCCACTGCTTTAGCCGGTTCGAGGGATTGGTCATCCATCACCTTAATTAAAAAAGAAAGAATTTAGAGACATCATTTCATGATGGAATTAGCTGGATTCATTTCTAATCTTAAATAACATTGGTGACAGAGACAGCGTTGTCACGAAGTCAAAACTTGTGTACAATAAAGAAGATTTTTTACTAACGAACAAAATGTTTAGAATTGAATTTTTCAAAATTGAAGAATAATTTGCAATGTCGCTCTTTTTAAATTAAATAAAGTGTTTCAAACATATATGCTTTAGTTCTAGATTATTCTTTAAGAAATTATTTATTTTTTTGGATATTTTAATAAAGGACTTATTTATCATTATTTTATTCAAAATAATTAAAAACAAAGCCCTAATTGTTTCAGAACTCAGATAAAAAATTATACAATATTTTTTACAAATTTTTTTTTAAATTTAAAAAAACTTTATATTCATCAACCAGATTATTAATCAATGCAATAAAATGACGCAGTCCTCCCGCTACATCTTTCGCCCAATTTAAAAAGTCTTTTCGAGATTGTTAAGAACTTTATTAGAGGGCCTCATGATGCACAATATCAGAAGAAGTTTCATATTTTAGTATTAGTATAAAACGAACTGCAGTTTTTGTGAGACTTGAATTCTGAATCGGAAAATTGTAATGAATTATGGATCCGATAAAAGATTAATAAAAGTTTACTAGTGGGCTATTGTTAAGACCCCAATTTTTGTTTGACAATTTTTTTATTAAATTTCATCGTGAACAAAATGGCTGTTTTATATCATCAACCATTGGAATAATGGTTAATTTTGATTCAGTTTGAATGAAAGAAGGTTTATTCTTTTATTCGCAAAAATCTAATAACTAATAAAAAAACTAAAATCAATATATAAGGAAAACTGTGCTTGTTTGTCTCTCTACAGGTAAACTATTAAAGTTTAAAACTTAGCAGAATGTTAAGTTACAACTCGTCTTGATGATTTCGGAACTGGTTATTTCACAATTCCATTTCCGTTTTCGAGCCAATCCGATTCTCGAGGTTTTGTTGCTTTTATTTTAACCCACTGCTTGAGCTGGTTCGAGGGATTGGTCATCCATCACCTTAATTAAAAAAGAAAGAATTTAGAGACATCATTTCATGATGGAATTAGCTGGATTCATTTCCAATCTTAAATAACATTAGTGACAGAGACAGCGTTGTCACGAAGTCAAAACTTGTGTACAATAAAGAAGATTTTTTACTAACGAACAAAATGTTTAGAATTGAATTTTTCAAAATTGAAGAATAATTTGCAATGTCGCTCTTTTTAAATTAAATAAAGTGTTTCAAACATATATGCTTTAGTTCTAGATTATTCTTTAAGAAATTATTTATTTTTTTGGATATTTTAATAAAGGACTTATTTATCATTATTTTATTCAAAATAATTAAAAACAAAGCCCTAATTGTTTCAGAACTCAGATAAAAAATTATACAATATTTTTTACAAATTTTTTTTTAAATTTAAAAAAACTTTATATTCATCAACCAGATTATTAATCAATGCAATAAAATGACGCAGTCCTCCCGCTACATCTTTCGCCCAATTTAAAAAGTCTTTTCGAGATTGTTAAGAACTTTATTAGAGGGCCTCATGATGCACAATATCAGAAGAAGTTTCATATTTTAGTATTAGTATAAAACGAACTGCAGTTTTTGTGAGACTTGAATTCTGAATCGGAAAATTGTAATGAATTATGGATCCGATAAAAGATTAATAAAAGTTTACTAGTGGGCTATTGTTAAGACCCCAATTTTTGTTTGACAATTTTTTTATTAAATTTCATCGTGAACAAAATGGCTGTTTTATATCATCAACCATTGGAATAATGGTTAATTTTGATTCAGTTTGAATGAAAGAAGGTTTATTCTTTTATTCGCAAAAATCTAATAACTAATAAAAAAACTAAAATCAATATATAAGGAAAACTGTGCTTGTTTGTCTCTCTACAGGTAAACTATTAAAGTTTAAAACTTAGCAGAATGTTAAGTTACAACTCGTCTTGATGATTTCGGAACTGGTTATTTCACAATTCCATTTCCGTTTTCGAGCCAATCCGATTCTCGAGGTTTTGTTGCTTTTATTTTAACCCACTGCTTGAGCTGGTTCGAGGGATTGGTCATCCATCACCTTAATTAAAAAAGAAAGAATTTAGAGACATCATTTCATGATGGAATTAGCTGGATTCATTTCCAATCTTAAATAACATTAGTGACAGAGACAGCGTTGTCACGAAGTCAAAACTTGTGTACAATAAAGAAGATTTTTTACTAACGAACAAAATGTTTAGAATTGAATTTTTCAAAATTGAAGAATAATTTGCAATGTCGCTCTTTTTAAATTAAATAAAGTGTTTCAAACATATATGCTTTAGTTCTAGATTATTCTTTAAGAAATTATTTATTTTTTTGGATATTTTAATAAAGGACTTATTTATCATTATTTTATTCAAAATAATTAAAAACAAAGCCCTTATTGTTTCAGAACTCAGATAAAAAATTATACAATATTTTTTACAAATTTTTTTTTAAATTTAAAAAAACTTTATATTCATCAACCAGATTATTAATCAATGCAATAAAATGACGCAGTCCTCCCGCTACATCTTTCGCCCAATTTAAAAAGTCTTTTCGAGATTGTTAAGAACTTTATTAGAGGGCCTCATGATGCACAATTTCAGAAGAAGTTTCATATTTTAGTATTAGTATAAAACGAACTGCAGTTTTTGTGAGACTTGAATTCTGAATCGGAAAATTGTAATGAATTATGGATCCGATAAAAGATTAATAAAAGTTTACTAGTGGGCTATTGTTAAGACCCCAATTTTTGTTTGACAATTTTTTTATTAAATTTCATCGTGAACAAAATGGCTGTTTTATATCATCAACCATTGGAATAATGGTTAATTTTGATTCAGTTTGAATGAAAGAAGGTTTATTCTTTTATTCGCAAAAATCTAATAACTAATTAAAAAACTAAAATCAATATATAAGGAAAACTGTGCTTGTTTGTCTCTCTACAGGTAAACTATTAAAGTTTAAAACTTAGCAAAATGTTAAGTTACAACTCGTCTTGATGATTTCGGAACTGGTTATTTCACAATTCCATTTCCGTTTTCGAGCCAATCCGATTCTCGAGGTTTTGTTGCTTTTATTTTAACCCACTGCTTGAGCTGGTTCGAGGGATTGGTCATCCATCACCTTAATTAAAAAAGAAAGAATTTAGAGACATCATTTCATGATGGAATTAGCTGGATTCATTTCCAATCTTAAATAACATTGGTGACAGAGACAGCGTTGTCACGAAGTCAAAACTTGTGTACAATAAAGAAGATTTTTTACTAACGAACAAAATGTTTAGAATTGAATTTTTCAAAATTGAAGAATAATTTGCAATGTCGCTCTTTTTAAATTAAATAAAGTGTTTCAAACATATATGCTTTAGTTCTAGATTATTCTTTAAGAAATTATTTATTTTTTTGGATATTTTAATAAAGGACTTATTTATCATTATTTTATTCAAAATAATTAAAAACAAAGCCCTAATTGTTTCAGAACTCAGATAAAAAATTATACAATATATTTTACAGATTTTTTTTAAATTTAGAAAACTTTAATTTTTATCTATTGATCAAACTGCACATTGATCCAACGCTTTTCTTATATTCGACAATATTCCAAAAATTCTGAAAATAATCATGTTACCAAAAAAAGGCAAGCTTCCAGACCAAGCTAAATCATATCGTCCGATCTCTCTCCTATCAAAGTGTATAGAAAAAATAATTATAAACAATCTTATGAATTTATTTACAAGCAAAAACTTATTTCATCGTGTCAATCGGCTACAGTGTTTAAAATAAAACTGTTTAATGGTTAAGATTACGTTATTTTACGTAATTTTACCTAAGAAATTGTAAGCTTACGTAATATTACATCATTTCTTGTATAAAAGAAAATGTTAGCTTTCGTAATATTACGAAATTTTACATAATATTACACTAGTTTAAGTAAGTTTGGCCGAAAACGGTAACGGCCAAAATAAATTGGATTTTAGAGGAAAAAGTGGAAAATAATTAAAAATGTTGAGAAAAAGAGGTGATTTTAAAATCATCTCTTTACAATTAGCTTATAATAAAAAAAACAAATGATCATTTTATGATAAATAAATATTTAAAGTGATTGCTTTAAAATATTTTTTATTTTTAATTTAAATTTAAATAGAGTTAAGTATAAAATATAATTTTTTTTTTTCAATTTTATTACTTACAATTAATATTGTTTTCACTTTTGAAATCATTTGAAATTGCAAAAATGTGTTTTTATTTTTAAAATCATCTTTTTGCAAAATAAAATTACTTTAATAATATTTACAAAAATTTAGAAAATATGACGAAAAATTACATATTATTACATTAATTATGTAATTTTACGTAAAATAATGTAAGAAAATGAAGGTAAGTGTAATGTTTCTTTTTCAAAAATTGTTTTTTAAAATTCAAATATTTTTATTTATTTTCCACTTTTTCATCTAAAATCCAATTTTTTTTGGCCATAAGCTGTTTTGGCCAAACTAACTCAACTTACGTAAGCTTAAATTTTCTTACATACAAGAAAGCGTGAAATTACGTTAGCTTACATTTTCTTACGTAAAATTACGTAAAATAACGTAACTTACACATTATACAGTTTAACTTAAAAAAACTGTATAGAAAACACATGAATACAAATGACCAATTTCAAAAACTTTATTAAGCAATTGTTAAATTTGCTTCAACTGTAGTGAGTACACAAAAGCAGTTTTTTTTCGATAAAGGAAAAGCCTACAGCAGAATCAGCAAAAATGCCATCCTAACAAACTAAAGAACAAGAAAAGGGTTTTTTAATTTTGTCAAGAACAACATGTAAAATTTTTTAAAGTTATTCATATTTTTAGTTTGTTAATAAAATTTAAATATCTTGTTAAAATTTTGTTTAAACTTTGTTTCAACTTATCTTGATTCAAAACCCGCAAAATTTTTTAATAATCTTTATTCATCATTTCTCAAAATTTATCAACGTTAACAAAGACTTACTACTTGTGACACACGCCCTACAACTAAAATTTTGATGCGGATGGATTAAATCTAGCTCTTCTTGTAAAAAAATTCACTGACTTTTTTTAATATATTACGAATATTAAAATAAAATTCATGAATTTTTTAAGAATTATTTTTTTTTAATATTCGTAATATATTAAAAAAAGTCAGTGAATTTTTTTACAATTAATTGAACGAATTTAAATTAAATGGGGAGGTGTTTTACCGTGTAGATAAACAAAACAATAAATGTGCTTAGTTCGTAGAACCAACAAACGAAGGCAAATCTATCATGCATCAAGATCACGTTTCCTTATGGAATGGTTATCTCAAATAAGAGAAAAAGCTTAAGAAATTAAGATCCAATTTCTTTTGGCCAAAGTATTTAAACTAGTTCAAAACGTTTAATAACAATTGTGAACTATGACAATGATCAACAATCAGACGAAAGGCTACACACAAACGGCACAAATTGACCCTATCATCACTAATCGACCACTAGACACACCACATATATTATTACATCAATGACATATATTGGGTCTTTTAAAATATCAAAAGCAACAATACGTAAATTCACTGTATAATCAACCCTTTCACTAAATGGATGTAGTTGAATATATTATTTCTTCATATATTTCTTCTAGTTCATATGCAGACTTAAGTACTCACTGACCAAGGTACCAATTACCAAAAGGCTTTAGTCGAAGAGTAACCGAACGTTAAGGATGTCAAAATATTCATGACGTCGCAGTTTTATCCACAAACTGTTTACAAATGATATAAGTGAACGTTTTAACATGACAGTAAAGCGAATGAAAATATGCTATGTGAAGAAAAGATAATGACAATTGGGACGAAGAATTTTTAAGTCTAGCATACAATACAGCAGTTCACTCAACAACAGGCCTAGCATCATACTAATTGATATTCGGGAGAAGAGCTAGATTTAATCCATCCGCATCAAAATTTTAGTTCGAGGGCGTGTGTCACAAGTTGCAAGTCTTAGTTAACGTTGACAAATTTTGAGAAAGGATGAATAAAGAGTATTCAAACATGTTGGTATAAGTGGGGCGATCACAAAAAGTCGACTAAAATGACAATAAATGATGACTAAAGGTTTTAACTACGTGACAACGCTGTCTCTGTCACCAATGTTATTTAAGATTAGAAATGAATCCAGCTAATTCCATCATGAAATGATGTCTCTAAATTCTTTCTTTTTTAATTAAGGTGATGGATGACCAATCCCTCGAACCGGCTCAAGCAGTGGGTTAAAATAAAAGCAACAAAACCTCGAGAATCGGATTGGCTCGAAAACGGAAATGGAATTGTGAAATAACCAGTTCCGAAATCATCAAGACGAGTTGTAACTTAACATTCTGCTAAGTTTTAAACTTTAATAGTTTACCTGTAGAGAGACAAACAAGCACAGTTTTCCTTATATATTGATTTTAGTTTTTTTATTAGTTAGTTAGATTTTTGCGAATAAAAGAATAAACCTTCTTTCATTCAAACTGAATCAAAATTAACCATTATTCCAATGGTTGATGATATAAAACAGCCATTTTGTTCACGATGAAATTTAATAAAAAAATTGTCAAACAAAAATTGGGGTCTTAACAATAGCCCACTAGTAAACTTTTATTAATCTTTTATCGGATCCATAATTCATTACAATTTTCCGATTCAGAATTCAAGTCTCACAAAAACTGCAGTTCGTTTTATACTAATACTAAAATATGAAACTTCTTCTGATATTGTGCATCATGAGGCCCTCTAATAAAGTTCTTAACAATCTCGAAAAGACTTTTTAAATTGGGCGAAAGATGTAGCGGGAGGACTGCGTCATTTTATTGCATTGATTAATAATATGGTTGATGAATATAAAGTTTTTTTAAATTTAAAAAAAAATTTGTAAAAAATATTGTTTAATTTTTTATCTGAGTTTTGAAACAATTAGGGCTTTGTTTTTAATTATTTTGAATAAAATAATGATAAATAAGTCCTTTATTAAAATATCCAATAAAATAAATAATTTCTTATTAATTTTATTTAATTTAAAATAGAGTGACATTGCAAATTATTCTTCAATTTTGAAATATTCAATTCTAAACATTTTGTTCGTTAGTAAAAAATCTTTTTTATTGTTTGTTAAAGTATTAAATCATTCGTTCATTAAGTCTTAAAAAGAATTAAAAGTTAAGATAAAATTTCAATATTATAAATAATAAAATTAAATGGGCTTCTTAAATTATAGTATTTTTCTCATCTAATAGAATCCTGCTATTCTCTGTTTGGCGAAAGCAGTGTCGATTGTGCTTTTAATAATTTTGAAAATTTCAATGCCCTCCAAGGATCAAATTGACAAAGAAAAAAATTTTATAAATCACACATTAGCCAAAAGTACTTAGACAAGGAAATTCTTGCAACCATAAAATCAATATATAAATTAACAAAATTAATTTTAGCGTGTCGAAAACCTGGGAGGACCAAACGGACCTGGGAAATGGACGAAGCATTTAAAATATGGGAGGAGAATTTGGAAAATCCCCACGGTAACAGTTCGGAAACTAATAAGAAACTTGAAAGTGTTATGGCACTTGTTACTGTGGCCTAGAGCCGATCAAATCAATAATGCGCGGGTTGCTCATGGACCAGTTTTGTCAGGGGGAGAAAACCAAGTAACGAAATGCTGGCACCAATCACCACTGTTAACTAGGAAATCAGCGAAAAGGCGATACTAGAGAACAACGTTAGAGTAACAGGACTTGGCAAAGGCACGAATGCAGACAAGGACATCGAGAATCTGGATATGGTACTGAATGATCTGAATATAGAAAGGAGTAAAACTGTCAAGCGGCAAAGGCGCATCAAGAGTTACAATAGAGGAGATAACTTGTCTAAAAAGGTATTGGATATGATTGTAGTGGAGTTTATGGATGAAGCTGTGAGACGAAAGGAGCTACGCGATGTTAGGACAATCAGAGGCACTGAGCACTAGTACGTCTTTATTTACCCGGTAAGGACAGCAAGCGAGAGAGCATTAGAACGCGAACTCAGAAAGAGACGAAACGAGTTAAACGCGAAGTTCTCGCTTAACCAGTTGAAGATTGATTCTGAAGGGAAGCACCGCAACGGCATCAAGCCTGATTGAGATCGAAACGCTGATTTAAATATTCTATTGCGGGATCAGATGGCACGAAATCAAAGAGATCTTCTTCGAACTTGCCTAATCGCACTTTCACCCCAATCAGCAAAGTCTTCATCGGTTAACCCTTAAACAGGTTGAACTTTTTTTACACGAATCCCATTACTCTTGTCAACAAATTGAGCGGCTTCAACTCCTTAATCTCTTTTCAACACTAATCATACGTAATCCTTATTACCGAGACATGGTTCAACGCCCTCAGTATTAGCAACTAGGAAAACAAAAAGATTCTCAACAAGAAAAAGCTTGTAGTTCGTGGTGGTGAGATAGCTATCTTTAAACGCAGTGATGTGGATAGCTTTTTGGTTAGTGATGCATTACTGTGCAGCACATGGATCGAGCAAGTTAGGTGTAACGTCAAAGTCAAATAACTTTCGATACTTGTTGGATTCGTCTACAGGCCTTCGACACGGTCTTTCACTTATCCCTCAACGTCAAATTAATTAACTGTGAATTCTCTCTTAGAATAGTAAATTGTGCTAGAGACTTCCTGTCCGATTTGTGACGGTTTGGGACAGCACAAAGCAGACTGGATAGATTTGGCTGGTGGAGTTCCTCAAGGTGAAGACACGGAAACTTTCTGTTCGTCATCTACATCAACAGCATGCTTGGAGTAGTCAGCCATACTGTCAAACTTTTGCCAACGATAGCAAGCTAATCGCAACGATTTGTAGCAACAGTGTTCTCGTTCTCCTTCAGCACGACCGAGCAACTTTCTCAAGTAATCTGAAGTTCACTAACCGCATTCGATCATAAGCCAACAGAGCTCCGAGTATCCTCGCTCAGCTATAACGGACTTTTAGACACTGTACCATCGACACATGCAGGACTCGTTACTGTGCTTTCGTGAGGTGACTCTTGAATACGCGGCCATCGTCTGGTCAACTCCTAGCAAGAAAGACACAAAGCTTCTTGAAACCATGCAGTGAGAGCTACCAAACAAAATCCGAGAATTAAAAATTAGACTTACGAGGATCGCCTTGCCACCCTAATTTAATTTCTTATGATTCAAAATTTGCATGGTTCAGCTCGGCAATGGCCTGGTTAAGCTTTGCTCAATTTTTTCATACTTTTCAATTCGTTTATAATTGTTTTAGACTTATATTTTGGAATATAGCCGAATTTAAAAGAAGCGATAAATCTTTTGAAAATTTCTCAATGAAAAAAACGTGGACGGTTTTATAATATTTTATTATTGATCCTTTCATCTCCAGGGGCTGAGTCTAAATTTAAGTAATTTAAATAATTTGCTCACTGTTTGCAATTTGGATTTAATTCAACTTAATTTTCTTATAATCTTTATCTTTTTTTGTAAAATTTTTGGATTTAGATTGAAATACTATCGAATTTGTAGCTTTAGTCTCGAATATTTTTTCTAGATTGGATTCAAAATTTACATGGTTCAGCTCGGCAATGGCCTGGTTAAGCTTTTCTCAATTTTTTCATACTTTTCAATTCGTTTATAATTGTTTTAGACTCCAAAAAATCTCGAAGCTTGTTCCAATCTATGCGTTTAAATTTTTTTTGCTGGTTTAAGGATCTGCAGAGTGGTTTAAGTAGGAAATTGGTCGTTAATGATAGACTTTTGAAGTGGTTAATTAGCGAATTTGAAAAAATTAACATATCTAGAATCTCCTTTGAAATGTTGGTTCTGGACCGTTTAGTACGTGAAACCAAGAAGAAGTAATAAAATTTGCAAGCTGTATTCCTTTAAAAAGTTTTTTTCACAAAATCAAACTTTATTTTTTTAATTTAAGTCGCTGATAAAAAATCAGTTTTTATAATTATTGTTAAAAAATTCGAGTAGATCTTAGTTGAGAGGTGTGGATGGGCTTGAATAAATCGAGAAAATACTTTTTGTGAGATCTTGGTTGATGCGTATTTCGGTATCGATGGCATCGTCGTAATATTTTATATCATTTAATTTGATTTCGTTGCATCTTAAATTATTTTAAATGCATAGAGCAGAATCTCAAGCTTTTTTGGTTATCCTATTGGATCTGAAAATAAAAAAGCCAGAAATTTCTAGACTTTTATTTGGTTTGAGAAGCGTTTGATATTCTAACAATATCTACATGATGAATGTGAATTAAACGAGTTAGTTGTAATATTCTTGTATCTGAGTCTATTGATTGTATATTTATATGCAAAATTTTAAGGTTGTTATTCATGACTATTTTATTTGTCATTATCATCCATTTCTTGAGTAGCAACTTCTCGAATAAACTGTTTTTCGACTTTTTGTCCGAAGCTTTGGCTAAAGTGGTTAGAGACGATCTTAGCAAGCTCCTCAGGGTTTTCGTAGATGACTTCATGTATATTGTTAAATTCTTTAAGAATGTTAATAATAAGAATATTTAACTATTGACTGGTAGTGCTCCAAATTGGCATTCTTTTTTAAGATTTGATAGTTTTGGTGCGGTTGATTCAACTCTTGTAGAGTTTGTGCTCTATTCTTTTGTCTTCTTTTCAAGTATCTCTTATTTTCTTTCAATCTCTTTTTGAAGAACTTCACAAGATTTGATTCATGCGGCATGATTACCATTACATTTCACGCAACGATATATTTTTCTGGTCATTTTTTTGTTGAGTGAACACTCGCTATGGCGGTAGTTTTTAGCACATTTAAAAAATGTTTGTTTCTTTGATTTATCCGGGCATTTCCCGGCATAATGGTCCATTTTTTAACAGTAAAAAAAGGTGAAACCCAAATGCGTAAACAACCAATAACAATTCATTTTGCAAAAGTTTAGATCACTAGTCTGAGCTCGTTAAAAGATTTCTCAAAAATTCTGTCGACATAAGCAGAACGTTTTTTGTATCCAGAGAATAGCCTTACAACTTCAGCTTTTGGCAATTTTTGGTTACTTTTTACGAAGATGTACAAATCTTTTTTGAAAGTTTCGTACATCCTTTACTACTAACTTGTCGAAGAATCAACTTTATGATATAACTTTTATTTATCTTAAAGAAAGGATCAATCTGATTTTAAATTTTGAAAAAAATTGGGAGGGTCTTGCCAACTCTTTTAGAAAATTTAACTAAACTTATGTCCCATTTTTTATTCTACATCCGTAATTCTCATAATTTTTTTTCACAAAAAAAATATATGCAAACTATATGAAAAATGATAACAAATCATAAGAATGATGTTCATCTTTTTATTTAAATTTTAGAGCTTTATCATGCATATTGAAATTATAAAATCGAGAAAAAACCTCTATTCTTACAAATTGAGAAACAATTTTTTTTATATTTTTTCATTTAGATTATTAAATAACAAAATATTAATAAAAAGTTGTTTCTTTATTAATAGCCAACTGCAATGGACACCACAATAACAGTTTTACTTATTTTTTGTCTCCTCAGCAATTCAGTGAGAACCAAGCCGACGAGTCTACACATAAAACATTTAAATCCGAGCAAGCAGATCCAAATCAAATTCAATCAAACAATCAAGTATTCTTATTTGATAAACAAGAGTCCACGTCTTACATATGAAGAAAATGTGGCCCTTTTTCTTCAATACGACCCGGAAAACAGCTTGCAGATAACTAAGCTAGACTATGCTCTAAACCACCTGGCTCACTTTCCCAACAAACTCCTGTCACTTGTGTTGCCCAACTTGTCCGAGATGAATTTTTCACAAAATTCCATTAGTAGTCTCAGCTCGTTGAAAGATTTCTCAAAAATGCTATGTCGGCATCAAATACAATCAATGGACTTCTCTTTTAATAATCTTAGCATTGTTGATGACCAAAATTTTGGCCACCTCTCCAGCCTTAACCATCTCAATCTTTCCCACAACCAAATTTCACAGATAGGCCTATTCGCCTTCTCAGTCAACTCACATCAAATAACTCGACTAGATTTGAGCTACAACTTGATCACTGACTCTTCACTCGAATTTCTACTCTTTTCCAGCTTGATCAATCTAAAATGGCTCAACATGGACCACAATCGATTGACTTTTTTTTCAAACTATTTTTTGTACAACCTGTACAATTTGGAATATTTGTCCATCAAAAATAACTTGTTAAAATCTCTAGATTTGTTTTACATTGTCAATAGGAATAATAAATTTTTGCATCACATTGATCTTAGCAACAACTTTAATTTAAAATTTCAAGTTTACCAAAGAAATTCAGAGGAAGTGGTGCACGAAAACAATGTGCAAACTTTGATTTTGAGCGGCATAGATTTATCCCATTTGGATTTGAGCATTTTTCTGGACAATTTGTTCGACAAGTACAAAAAGCTTAAAAGCTTGAATTTGAGCTCGGCAGGAATCAAGTCTATTGTTTGGTCGACCAAGTGGCCTCACACTCTCCAAGTGCTCGACTTATCCAACAATTTTCTAAAAATTCTCAGTTTGATTGTTTTCAGTTTTATTTGTCACATAAAAAGTTCAATTTTTCCCACATTGATTTGAGTGCCAACAAATTTGAGAATTTTTCTCATCTGATACAATCGTGCTCGATTCTGTTTGACCAAAGCAGTGTCGATCTTACTTTTAATAATTTTGAACATTTGAATGGTCTCCAAAGCTCAAATTGTACGTCAAGCTCACTATTACATGTGGCATCTAATCCTCTTGTATGTGACTGTGAAAATTTATGGTGGCAAAAGTTTGGCTCAGCTGGAAATTTTTTGTACCAAAAAATTTGTTTTCAACTAGCTGATTTCACTGAGTTAATGTGCGACTCGGTATCTTCCAAATCCTTGGCTCAAATGTCAAACTTCGGTCTTCAATCGGACAGCACCAATTTACTCTGGAAAATATCCACTTTTTACCCAATTGAGTCCAAAGTAATCAGTTCGTTTCTGTTCTGTCCTTATAGATCACATTGTCCACAGGGGTGTAGATGTGTGAGGGATTTTTTGGAAAAATTTAATCTGGTCGAGTGTACCAATGCCAACTTGACCCTAGCTCCACATGTCATTCCAAGCAGTGCCACTGAGTTGAGGCTGAATCAAAATGGACTGAGACGCATTTATCCGTACCAATTTTTCGCTCAATTGAGCCTAATATCAGTCGATCTGAGCGAGAACAATATTGGCTTCATTGATGAACAAGGATTTAGTGGAATAGAAAGGTTGAAAATTTTGAAACTTTCTAGCAATTTTATTCAAATTTTACTGGGCTATGAATTCAAAGACCTGGTCAATCTGGAACAACTGCATTTAAATTCGAACCAAATTCAGTTCATTTCCAACCAAACATTTTACAATCTGCACAAGCTCAAACTTTTAAATTTAATGCACAACAACTTAAGACACTTGCTTGAAGTAAATATATTTTTTAGATGCAACCTCAATCTGCTCAATCTTACCATTGATCGGTCAAAGTTGGTCCAGGTACAGGATAGTAGAAATGATGCCAAATACCCAAACAATGTTTTTGATGACATTTATTTTCACAATTTAATCCAGCACCATTTGGCCAGCACAGCTAGCAACTTTGACCACATGGACCCTTTGGTAAAATGTGTTCTGCAAAAATTTAAAAATGAAGTTTTAATGAAACAAATGAAAAATTCTGTGGAAATTCTATTTGATAATTTGCTGGTGTACAAGTCATTTTGTGATCAAGTAACTTCTAGTCAACTGGGCGTAGCAACGCTTGAGTCCAAGTTGAGAAAAGGCAGCAATTTTAACATATATTTGCTGATCTGCGTAGCAATTGGACTTGTGGTAGTCGGCGGAATCGTTTGTTTGTTAGTGATGAAATTTAAAAATTATTGAAAAAAGTCCGGTGTTTCTTTTTTTATGTAGAAAAGACAATTAGCCCAGCATCTGAGCCTTTTTTATAAAAAAAAATTGTCTGTTTTCTTAATCATTTTTAGTATATATAGTTTTATATTTCATTTTTTATATTTAATTTGTATAATTTAATCTAAATGAAATAGAAAACTAAAAATGTGTTTGTATATATAACTAGATTTCAATTCATTTCTAGCTTATTTTCGTTTTTATTATTATTATTATTATTATTATTATTATTATTATTATTAAAACAATTTATTTACCTGTCTTGATAATTTTTCAAAATTTGGTACCAGTTAAATGGCATTATGCTTCATTTTTGTCTAAAAAAATAAAATTTAATTTTTGATGTTTAATTTTTGCTTTAAAATTTTATTCGCTCTTTAGTTTTGAATTCAATTCTTAGCATTTTATTTTTAGTAAGATTGTCATTTAAATCGTTCGTAAAAGAATTCGCCTATTTTGTTTTAAAAAAATTTAAAGTTAAGATAAAACTTATAAATAATAAAATTAAATGGGCTTCGTATCAAAATAATTATAAAAAAAGTTGGAACAAAGATAATTAAATTAAATAATATTTTATTCATTTTTACTAATTTTATCATTTAAGGATAAGATTAGAAAATTAACAAAAGGGAATAAAGGATTTGCATTGAAAATTTGCCTCTGTTTTATTCTTAATTAGATGACTTAAATTTAAATATTTTTATTAAACTTTAATTTTTTTTCAATTCTGTTAGAATAACTAAGTTCAGTTTTATCTCAGCTTTAATTTGGTACCATTTTTGTTCAATTTGGATATAAACTGAATGAGCTAGGATATTTTTTATAAAAAACGCACAAAAATGCACAAAAAGATATCGTGTTTAAACTTTATTCGGAATATTTAAAATATTTTTTCAATTTTTGTTCCAAAGTTTACCAATTTGGAAAATGAAATTTTTTTTGACAAATCTAACTTAACAATACATTCGTCTTTAATATCAATGATGTATGAAACTAAGCAAAAAATTTTTTTACTTTTTTCATTACTAAAGTTTCCATATAACTGAAAAAAAATTCTAAGTTTTTAGGAATTTAGTAATTAAATTTTTATTTTAGAAAATTTGATACTCTTCAAACATTAAAGATCAAGAGACTTAGATAAACTTCAACTGCTAACACTCTTGATTTGAATTTTTGAATTGAATCAGAGATATGTTGGAGCAGGACTGAGTAATTCAGCTACATTGGTTGTCAGACTGGTGAAAAAATATGGAGAGGGTTCCGAATCAAGACATATCGACATCAGTCTGACATATCACACTCGGCATAAAAAAATAATTATCTATTAAAAATTAAAAAAAAAAATTCGGTGCAAAAGTTTAGAAATTCGGGTAATCCAAAAGTTTTAACAATCATTACTACCTTTTTTTACACATTTATGGTTATTTCTTAAATATCTTTTAATTTTGAGTAAATTTTGCTCTTAAACTGCTTGATTTAAAAACTCTCCAAATTCTCATTTGGTCTCTAAATAAAATCACCAAAAAATCTTTAATTTGGCAAAAAATGCGCAAAAAAAATGTCTAGTCCACAGAAATGGCAGATCGTGGGTCTGCTAAAAAGTGGAGATAAAAAACAAAACGAAATAGGCAAGTTGTTAGGTGTATCTCAAAATGTGTCTCTTTAATTAAAAAACGATATGAAGAGAGGGGTTCTGTCTTTGATGTAAGCCGTTCTGATAGACCTCGGTAGCTGACTTTTAGGATGAAAATTACATTTTTAAAGAGATTAGAAAATATTCTACATCTAGTTATCAAAAATAGACGATTAAGATATTGCTGTCGATTGCTACGCGCGAACCTTATCAGTTTTGATTTTTTAGATTTTCTTTGAATCTTATTGAGAATTTTCTTCTACATATGACTTATTTTGTTCGAAATTTGTTGCTTTTGTATTAAATCTCAAGTTCGTATCAGTTTTGTTTTTTACTTTTCTGCGTTTTTAATTAATTTAAATCCAAAGTAACAACCAAATAAAATTAAGATTAAAAATATAATTAAAAGTATAGAGAAGTAAAATTTGTTAAATTTATATTTCATCTTCTCTTCTATTTGAAATTTGATATCGACAAAATTTGACTTTGCCTGCGTATTGTCTTCTTTATTTGTTAGCAAAAATTCATCTTACATTTTATTATTAACTGTATCTCGGTAGAGAGATATGAAATCTATGCTTTTTAAAATAAGTGGATTATGATGTTCATCAAAATTTTTGATTTTATTAGCTAGATAGTCGGTCGTATAGGATTTAATATTTTTATTTGCTATAATGGCTTAACTCTGTTAATTTCTTATTAAACTTCTTTTGTTTTTTATTTTTTGAATTAGGTATAACGTACAACATTTCACTTATTTACTAGTTTTAGTTATTAAACCATCTGAGTTTAGGAAACCATCATAAGATCAATTATTTGAATAGAAAATTACTGGTTGCTTATCAGTTACGTTGTTACTTAATACAATGTTGATCAAATTTGTTGGCACACATTCTGCCAAATAAATTGTTTCATATTGGCATAAAATGTGATTGAAATTCCTTTGCTTGTACAATGTGTGAAATTTTCATTGTTCAAAAGAGAGTAAAACTTTAATATCCATTTAAACATTAGACATTCATTATAAAAGATTATATTTTTTAGATTGGGCTTCTTTGAAGAGGTTAAAATCAATGTTTGATAATAGGAGTTCTTTTAAAACTTCTACATTTGAATTTTCTTTTGGTGATTTTGTAGCAAGTTCATTTGTTTTTATGCCTATGTATGTCCCCTACATTTTTGTCATTAGTATTAATCCACAATTCCATTTATATTATAAAAATCTTTATTATCTATTTTTCCTCCCATTGCGCTGACAATTAGAAAGAAAAATAATAAATTTATTATGTAATAAAGATTTTGATATAGGTATATATATTTAGCTGAATTCCTTGTTAGTCTAGTGTATTATTTTTCAATTTTAAGCTTGCATTCGTTTAGTAATTTTAAATTATTGAAATATTTCTCAGGTATCCCAAGTCGATTCTGACTTTGGCAAGCCTTTAAATTTAATAAGATAAAAGTTTTTTTTATTTGATAATTTATGTTTTAATATATCTTCGATTTTTAAGACTTTCTGCTGGTAATGTGTCATCATCAATCACTATCTTTAATTTATATCTTGAAAATGAATCCTTTATTATTTCACCTGAGGAATTGCTTAATACATAATTTCCTCTTTTCGTGGAGTCGTTTACTATGTAAGGACCTTTAAATCGAGGTTCGAGTTTTGTTAGAAGTTCTTTAATAAAAACTGTCGAAGATATTTGTATTTTTTCGTTAGGAACATAATTGTCACTGTCCGGGATTACTTTTTGCCTTATCTGTTTTAATTTAATGTTTCTCGCTACTTCAGGATGCATATTTTCATTAAATCTTTTATCTCCTTAGATCTTCAAAATAGCTTGACTTTCATCATGTTCTTCTCTTTAATTAGAAAAGCGATTCATTTTCCTTCCAAATAAAAGTTCATATGGAGAAAATCTTGTACTATTATGAATCCTCGACCCGTACGCCATCAAGACATAGGATAAGTATACATGCCATTTGCTTATGTTAGCTTCAGCGTGTTTCCTTAAGGCTTCGATTAAGGTTTGATTGAATCTTTCTGTGATACCTTTTGTTCTAGGATTATAAGCAGAAGTGGTGATGTGATTAAAACATATGCTTTGGTTAATTCTACCATAATTTGATTGCAAAATTCTTCTCCTTGATCGGAAAGGAGCTCTTCAAATGGTCCAAATAAACTAATATATTCTAAAAGAACTGAAGCGATTTCACTTTGTTTCAACGTATAGGTTTAGCATTAGGATATCTTGTAACAAGTTCAACAATTACCATTACTCCAACGTAACCTTCATCGGATTTGCTTAAACCCAAAACTATATCAATACAGATTCTTTTGAAAGCATTGCTTACATCCGTTGCTAGTGCAGGATGATAATATTTTACAGTTTTACCATTTCTTTGACAAGTTGGACATTTCAACAAATTTTTTTTTAAATCTTCAATCATCTAATACCAAAAATTATTATCTTTAAGTCTATTGTATGTTGAATCTGTTCGAAAATGGCCGATATTATGAGCCTTTAATATAATATCTTCTCTTTCTTTTATTATAGGGATTTCAAGTTGCTTTTTTTTCGTTTAAGAATATAAAGCTTATTATTCTCAAATTTATATTGTTTTGCAATATTTTTGAGTTACCGTTCTTTTTTGTTAGATAAGTTGCTTGGAACCTTGTTGAATTGAATAAAATGTAACAGCTATGTATTATCTCATATGTCGTTTTAAACAATTTTGTCTTTAACAACTGATGTTAAATTTATTATAAAATTTATTTCTGGTCTATTTAATGCATCAGCATTACAGTGTTGTGATCTCTTTCTATGTATTAAGTCGAAATCAAAATCTTGAAGCAATAGAATCCATCTGGTTAATTTTGCTGATCAATTGCGAATTGATTTTAACCATACAAGTGTCAAGTGATCAACATCCAGCAAAAATTTCGTTCCATAAAAATAATTTCTGGATTCTTTGAGACCGAAAATGATGCTTAAGCATTCTTTATCGGTGATTGTGAGATTTTATTCTGATTTTGAAAGTAATCTTGTAAGTTCTTCTATTCTTGATCGCATCAATCTTTTTAGGATCCATCTTTATCAGATTGTGGGAAATAAAATGTCCTGGAATTTTTACTTCCTTCGCAAACCAGCAAAACTTGTCTGGATTTATTTTTAGATTAGCTTCTTTAAGTTTTTTACAAAATTGCTTCACGTGCTCAACTTGCAAATGAAAACTTTTTGAATGCATTGTAATATCATCTATATAGATTTCTACTAAGTCTCGTTTGTCGAATAAAATTTCCTTAACCTGCTAAAATCAGAAGGAGCATTCTTAAGACCAAAAGGTAACATTAAGAATTCAAAATGACCATCAGGTGTGGTAGAATCACTTAATAGGATTGAATTTTCATTCATTTTTATCTACCAACAACCAGATTTAAAATCAATTACTGTGAAACAATTTGAGCTCCTCAGTCTATCTAGGAAATCAATTATATTAGGTAAAGGCCATTTTTCTGTAATAGTTAATTCATTTAATTTTCATACATAATCAATACAAATTCGCTTCGAGACATCTTTTTTGGGTACTAGTATTACTGGCGAAGACAAGGGGGATATAGATGGTCGGATTATGTTTGCTTTTCTCATTTTCTCACATTCTACTCTGAGGAAATTCATTTCACTTTGTTATTTTCGGTAAGGATGTGTATACACAGAAGGCGTTGATTCATTAATCAGCCTAATGGAGTGTTCATAAACGGAACAGACTCCAAGGTTTTAAATAAATGAAGCACAAAGATTGGTTTCTTCATTATATAAATCTTTAAAGATTAATTGTTGAATTAGAGTTAGTTCATTCTTTGGTACCATTTTTAAATCTGGAGTTTGCCGAAAATAATCATATTTTTGAACAAATTCATCTATATCAGCTGTGAAAACCTCAAAAACATTACAGCTTTACTCCAATTTGTCTCTATCAAATCTCAACTCACATGATGGGAATTTAATTAAACCATGAGCTGAAAAATTCCAGCTCATGTTTTATGGAACCAATCTATTCCAAGAAGATCATCATGATCATCATGGTCAAAAACGATGAATCCTAAGATACACTTATTCCCACCAGTATCGACTTCAACTTGTTCAGTCACACCAGAAGCCTCAGAAATAATACCTGTAGCGGCTTTAATTCTCTTATATGAACTTAATATTGCGAATTTATAACTATTTGCGGTCATGTGATTCATAACATAATGAGTTGCACCGCTGTCCAAACCTATTTTAATTGAAATACCTTCAAATCTACCTATAATGCTAGGAATCTTTTTTTTAGAACCTGGATCATATAAAACATTATTTTATCGCTTTCCAAGTCATCAGAGTAAAATGAGACACTATAAATTTTTTAAGGTCTAATCTACAAGTATTAGCATAGTATCCTTTACGTTTGAATCTTGAACAAATAATCTTTTCATTTTTGTTTTTATTTTTGACTTAAGAAAAATTTTTAAAAATTTTTAGTTTGATCTGATTTATACTTAGTTTGTCTTTTATTTTGAACCTTGTCTAAATTGTATCTATCGTATTACTTTTTAAATAAAACATTATTTTTAAATTTGTGAGTATTGAAATAATTAATTTTAGCAACACTTTTTTTAAAAGATTCCAATTGAATAGATAAAGGAATGGCTGAATTTAACTTACTGATATTACGAAAAACAATTTCCCTTCTTGAAGATTCTTTAAATCCTCGAATAAAGTGAAACATCTTTTCATCTTCTGCCATGAATGATATTTTATTAGTTAGACTTAAAAATTTACTTACATAATTTTCAATTGATAAACCTTCCCTGTTTTTTAAGAATATTAATTCAGATCGAATTTTTTGATCACGATTTATATTTCTGAAAGTAGACTTTCGTTCATTTCCCAGTCAACCCAAATTTAATGATTCTATAAAGATTTCATGAGGAAAATTTGTAATGATTCTTTAAAGATATTGGACTCAATTTCATTAAGATTTTATTAAAGAATCATTAAAAAATCATCTATTAATCATCATGTAAGAATTTTTTATTTTTTTCTCAATTTTTTTATTGAAGGTACCTTTTAAGATTTTTATGAACATTTTATTAAGGGTTTTGTATAAAATATTATTTAAAAAAAGATATTATTTTAAATAAATTTTTAGAAAAAGATGAAAATATTTAATTAATTCATGGTAAATTATAGGTTATTGTTGATTAAATTGTAATAATAAAATATTATTTTCAAATACTAATTTTTTTTAAATAACAAGTGTCTATTCCCGCGCTCATAGATAATGATGAGATGGTGACTAAATTGCTAAACTATCGAGTGTTTTTGGGCTATAAGCCTATTTTGTGAAAATCTAGACAATCAATTAAATTATGATAATTGTGTATTTAACCAATTAATTTACTGATTTTAGTTGTTAACTATGGCTATTGTTAGCGAGCAAATCAGGCTTTGAAAACACTCGGATATCTAAAAACTTTGAAATGCATTAAAAAGGTTTGGAATATCTACTAATATCTAGAACACGGCTTTATTTTTGATCTTTTTTTCATTTTAGCCAAAATAATTACAAAATAAAAAATAAACTGGTCCTGAATTAAATATCGATCTGAATCTATAATACCAAATTAAAAATAAACGTATTTTTACAACTCATTCTTTTAATTGGCTAAAATTTCTTTCTTTTTTTCAAATTATGAAAAATATTTAATTGTTTGCATGAGCTTACCATGCCCCTAGATTTTAACCCTTATCCGTCTCCGTCGTCCGTTTAAGCAATTTTAAGTAAGGTTAAGATTAGAATAGGTCAATTTTAACGAATGCATGTATTTTGCATTTATTGCATTTAATGCATAAGAGAGAATTAATAATCGATAAGATAAGGGTTTAATTCTTTTATAAATTCTCTCTTATGCATTAAATGCAATAAATGCAAAATACATGCATTGGTTAAAATTGACCTATTCTAATCTTTAACCTTACTTGTTATTTCTTCGACGGATAAAGGTTAAATCAAAAATATAATTGAAAAATTAAGTTAGTGTTTTAATCTTAAACGAAGATAGCTATATCGAAAAGAAGAACTAGATAGAGAAGAAGAACTTTATATATGCGAGTAATGAGCCGTTAAACTACTTTTAGAATATTCAAGAGAAGTAGTTTAAAGTAGTGTATGATTAAAGAGCAATTGCAAGATGTATAATATTAATAACAACTGCAATTGTCAAATTAAGATTATTATGTGCAATTAAGTAATGCATTCACATTTGTTTAATTAGCTCGTTCCTCGCAAATAAACAAATACCTTTTGTTTAATAACATATCCAGCTTTAAGTTAATTTAAAAAGAAAAATTTGAATTATTAAAAATACCTAATTTAAATTATTTAATTGAATCTTGGGTCAACATCAACATTTATCTAAAAGAGCATTAGCTAGTCACAGATAAACAAATAAATAAATAACATATTATTTTATCTTCTAAATATAAATAAAGTTTAAAACAATTTTTTTCTCTATTATAATCAGAAAATAGAATCATGCTGAAAAAGTAATGATTTTCTAAGGAAAAAAACCCCAATAATTTTTTGCACAAAATTTAAATGATTTTGTAATGATTTCTAAGGAAATTTCTCCAATAATTTTTTTGCAAAAAGTTTCCTCATAAAATGCTAAAAATTTTGATGATTTTGTAATGATTTTCTGAGGAAAATATCTCTAATGATTTTTTTTCAAAAATTTAGATGATTTTGAAATGATTTTCAAAGAAAAATTTCTTTAAATATATTTTTCCTCAAAATTTCTTTATAAAATCATTAATTTTTCAATGATTTTATAATGATTCATTAAAGAATCATTGATTTTTCATTACTTTTGGGTTGACTGGGTTTCGAAAGAGATCAAATTGCTTTGTGATTCAATATGTTTTTTTAGAATAAGTAACGGCAAGTCAGATACAAAATTTACAATTGCGTTTAATTTCACTTCTTCCTCTACGTTTGCCTAAATAAATCCTTGCTTTACCATAAATAACCAGTCGTCTACATCATCTCTTGGATTTCCAGAAAATTTCGGTGTAGAATTATCAAGTCATTTAGTCTTGGTTATCATAATTTTATCTTCACAATTCAAATTTGACTTATTTGTAATCGTGTTATCGATAAATTTTTATTTCGATTTAAATCTAAATCATTAGAATTCTTTAGAATAGTAGTAGGGGGTAATCTATTGTTTTAAAACCCATAATTGTCTTCATGAAATGATCTAGTTCCAAATTTATTTTGTTCATTATCTTTTTGCCTGGCGAATTGAGTTTGTTTAAAGCTTGTCTCATAATAACTTGTTTTTGGCATTGAAGTGTTATAATCTTGTTTATTTTCGATTGATTGATCTTCAGACTCGTATGGTTGTTCATCGGTACTAGGGCTATCCTGGATTTTCGACTCAATATGTTCTGACACATTTACTTATTTATAGAAATCTTTATTTAAGCTGTATTCTTTTTCTTCTGACGTTGAACTTTTCATTTCTTTAAATTTTACTTGTTTTATCATATTTTCAGTTTTCAATGTATTAATTTCATGTTCTTTCTCTTCAAGTTCAGTTGATAATGAATACAATTTTGATTTTAGGTTTTCCAGCTCTTCATACTTGTCTTCATTTGATATAATTTGTTCTTCGGACTTCAAAACCTTGATTTTTGAGTCGAGACTTTTTTTACTCTGACTTCAAATTCATCTTTGCTTTTTGCAATTGATAATACAGATTTATGCGTCTCCTTGTATATTTTTATTAGTTTGTCCAATTTAAAAGCTAATGATTTTGCTTTCATGTGATGCATATTTTTTATTTGTTCCCAGCTTTTGGAAGAATCTACTTCGGTTTTCCTTTCTTTATCCATATTCAAATCGTACATTCGCTGCTACCATATGTTACACTTAAAGTCTGGCCACTACTTTAAGCGTAGCAAAAGAATTCGTTTTTAAAATATTTATTTAATAAAATAAGAGCGAATATAAAAACTAAAAATAAAGAATAAGCTACTACAATTTACAGTGCAGTTCTTAATGCTAGATAAAGAATGAATATAAATAAAAACTAGAAAATAAAGCTTCATCATTTTATGATATAATAAATGTTTATTATATTATTATTAATTGACCGTTTCAATGACCGTTTAAAACTGTTGTTTGATAGCGTATCATAAATCATTGTTGTTTTTAAATATTTATGTTATCCATAAATATTAATTAACTGTTTAAAATGAATATAAAACTATGGAGAGTCGGTGATATACCGTAACAAGCTTAAGCTTCTTTAGATTAAAAACAGATCAAAACTGAGAATAAAATAAAACAAAAAGATAAAAATTGAAATACTCCTGATCTATTCTTCAGTTTTGAAATACTCAAGTGTAATGGTCAAGAGTTTACGGTAATAAAATTAAAAAAAATCTCAATATTTAAAAAAGTTTATTACTAGAAGAAATATTCAAATAAATAAATAAAAAAAAATAACAAGAAATTTGACAGTTCATCAATATATTTTGGAAGAGAAGCTTCAAAAATAAATTCATCGGCTAAGCTTTGCTATATTGACTCGATTGTTTTGATTTGGGCTTGCAGGTGATGAATATCGATATCGTCTTGTTAGTGAATTGGCTTCTGTAGATTCAGGATTGGGCTCTGGACAAAGATACTTTTTGAAATCAGAATACATATTATTTGGCAAAATTAGGAACAAATAACCAATAAAAACACAAACAATCGATCCAAATTTAAGATCATTTATCTTGAGCTTATTAATTTCCGTATCCAAAACTTAAATAAAATTTTATTTTTTGTTATAAATATTTTTCCTAGAAAAAAAATCCTTACAGACTACTGTTGGAATAGTGAGCCAGCATCCAATTTGCAAGAATATCTCTTTTGTTATATGCTGCCCGAATTGAATTGAAAAAGAAAATACTTATGTAAAAATATTTTATTCTTTTTAAGATTTCAACCAAGAGACTTACTAAATCCAAATACACTAGCACCAATAACGCATATGAAGATTTCTTTAAATTGTGTTAGACTTAGGTAGTAATAAGAAGTCACAATAAGTGTTTCAATACCGGATATTTTAAGCAAAAAAATGAATGGCCAGCCAAATAAAAATGTACTCAAGCCAATTAGACTTAAAAACATAGTTTTCTGAGCAGCGTTTTTATTTTTGGTGTTATTACTCCATATTATCTTAAAACAAAATTTGATAAATTATAATACAATTAGTTTTTTTCTAGAATAAAAATCAAATACTTGAAGAATGGCGCTTCCAGCAGCACTTGATGTTGCAAATAAATTTCCAAGAAATTTTAAATCAAACGCAAAACCCTCTGAATAATAAGTAAATATTATTGCCGCTATTGACAAAATGAATCCAAGAAGCTTAAAATTTTAAATTAAAATATTATTTATTTGTCAAATCAAAGATCATTTAGTCATAAGTCAAATGACTTTAAACAAATGGAAAAATGAAAAAGACATAGTAATTCCTAAGCCGGTAAAGATTCAACACACTTGAGCAACTACCGACCTATTAAACTGAAAGTTTATTTTCCTTTAGACATTTTTCTGTATACTTAAAAGAAAAAAATTCCAAAAAAGAATTGTTTTTTTATAATAAAAATCAATTAAGATAAAATCGAATACATCTCCTTATATGAATACTAATGACTTGATTTCAAAAATTTTGTTAATTTGAGACTTCGATCAAACAACGTGTAAAGAAGTTTCATCTATTGTCAATGACGTCATAAATATCTAGTATGTAGCTTTAAAGTGCTGTATATATTATGTTTCTTTTATGTACTTCATGTGTCCTTTTTTTTTTATTTTTAATTTGTAAAATCTTATAATTAGTAAAGACTGTTATTTTTTCATTGTATCTAATTCTTTTTTTATTGTATCTAAATAATAAGCTATCTAAATATAGTGAATAAATATTTTTTTTAGTATCTAATTATTTTATCTAAGTATCTAAATTTTTTAATTGTTTATCAATTTTTTTTTTGTTGTATCTATTATAAAAAAAAGGAAGTAGAATTTTATTGATATATTATTAGCAAATATAATAAAATTTTTTAACCAACCAAAACTTTTATGTACTTCATGCACTTTATTCCATATTATTTAGTAAAGAAAACATTCCATTATGTATACTTTAAGCAGAGTTGTTTAAAAGTCCGAGTCCAGACTTTTTTTTTTAATTTGCTAGATCAGGCTTAATATCAAAAAATTTATATACTTTTGTATTGTCTAATGCAAAAGATTTGCCATTCACAGAATTTTCTTGCAATTTTAGCATAAATTTCTTCTTCAGTATTCAAAATTTTAATGCCTGGACTTGGACTTTTGAATGAAAATTAAAAAAAAAAAGTCCGGACTTGGACTTTTTCATTTTATATACAGATTATTCTTTTAGAATCATCCTTAAGGAAGTTATGACTTTGTAGACAGAATAAAAATGTACAACAATTGTTTCAAGTCATTTCAAATTAAAAAACCAAAATTTTGAAAAATAAAATTAAAAACTTTTTCAAGACAATCTTAGCTATCATTTAAAAATTTGAAAAAAATCTTAAAAAAACATTTTGCCACCAAAATTATATATGATTTTAATCTTCACTAAAATTTGATGTATAGATCATTGGAGATTTATTAGAAATAAAAAACTATACAAAATGTGTCAATCGTCATTTTGGTTCTAAATTTTCTGGATTCGGATTCACAATCTCTGTAATTTTAAAGTAATAGCCAATTTAAAAAAAAAACACTTTCAAATCCTTTGATGCAATATTTTATAAAATATTTAAGAAAATCAATTAATTTTAATAAATTGAATGAAGAAAATAGCATTTGAAGTAATAAAACGATTGATCTCTTCATATAATTTATTTAAAATCAGATTTTAAATCAGATTGTTTTAAATTTGAATAAAAAGAATGTAGAAAATTTCTCTACTCATTTTTGATTAATTTGAATCTTTTTTGATGGATTCTCAAATTTTTAATTATGACCTTTTGATCATTATTATTTTATTATTTGTATGAGACAGACTAAATAATTAAAAATTCAATTATTTTGGGTGTAAATTTTGATTAAATAAAATCATGGCTAATTTATAAAAATTAATTAAATAAAAATAAAAATAAAATTATAATAAAATTCAGAAAACAAAGATCACTTATTGATTTTGAGAGTGAATCAATTGCATATATACATTTATATTGAACTTCATGCCCAAAGGAATCTTTTTAGTTCAAAATCATACTCAACTTAAATTCTAACATTTTTTAACCTAATTTTGAAGAAAAAAATGAGAAATTTTTAATTTTCAACAAGCAATTTTGAAAAATTTTGCCTTTGAAGAATTTTTCAATTGAAAAGCTAGGGTTAGGGTTAGGTAATAAATTAAATTTTAACCATAAAAAATTTTCTTTAAACTGAAATCTCTTGGTTAGCTATTTTCCTGGATATAAGAAACTTATTGATCTTCATGATAATTTCTGTTAATTTAAATAAATTAGTCAAAATGAATTTTTAAATCATTGATAAGATAATTCTAGAAAAAAAGAAAAATCACGAAAATTTAAAATTCAATTTTAATCTAAAATCAAATCTTTAGCTGATAATTATTTTTAATTTTGCTAATTTTAAAATCATTCCACATTATAGCGAAAAAATAAAATTAACTTGAAAAAAAATTGATTCTTTCATAGTCGACGTGAACTATTCAATTAAATCAAATTAAATAATTGAGTTTTAATATCGTGCTCCACGGCATAAACTTTATTAATTTTGAGTTTAATTACCTGCGTTAGACTGCATCGATCTCAATTTTTTTTCTAATTTAATCTGGTAATTTTTTTATGGAATTAAAATTAAAGCGTCATTTATTTTGATTAAACGTTATTTAAAAAAAAGCCAATTTAATATTCACTTGTTATTTCTTTATTAAAAGTATTATTTATCACAAAATTGAGTTAAATTTCATTTAATGTATCGAACAAAGTCAAGTTATAAAAATATCATCAATTAATAAATAAATTTTTTCATTAAAAAAAATTGCTAAAAAATCAATTATACAAATAATTTTTAAAATTAATTTTTTTTGAAAGGAAGTTATGGAACAAAAAAAATTTCTTCCATTTTTCTTTTCGTTAATTATTCGATGCATAAATTTTCAAAATTTAGGATTACATGACTATTCACGGCTCTGTATTATGTTAGCTATGCTTATTTTTATTTTCACCTTACGACAAATAATTGCGAGTCTTGGCATAACTCATCTGGAAACATGTTGATAAAGCATCCAAATTTTTACTATTCAATCTATTCCAATTTATTTCTTCTTAACTTTCATTTATTTTGCTTATTTACTTTACTTAGATTTTTTTAATCTCATTTTATAATCTTTAATTTGATTTTTTAATTTATTTCTATTTTATTTTTATTTTATTTATTTATTTTTTTTTAAAATTTATTCTGAATGAGTTCTAGCTCGGTACAGAAAACAAATAAATAAATAAAAATAGATACTCTTTAATCGACTCATTCCTTCGTGAAAATAAGAAAATAGAGAACAAATGGTTAAAGGCTCGTACTGGTCTAGTTGCATTAAAAAATGTTTGTGAGCTTTTTCGAGAATATTATTTTAATATTAACATGTTAAATAATTACCTTTTTTTAATTTACAAATTAATTATTAGAATGTGTTATTTACGAAATAAAATTTACTATTTAATTATGTTTTTATTTACAAGAAAAAATAGCCACTTATGGCTATTTAATTGCGATTTTATTTACCTGTACAGGTTATTTTAATTTAGCTATTTTGATCAATTTATTTCTTAAAATAGCTAATATGAACAGGTTAATTTAAATCAATTTATTTTGATCTAGTACCCTATTCACCCTTTGAACCGAACGAAATTCCTTGAATGATTCTATTTATTTATTTTATTTTTTTATTTGAATGATTCTAGAATATTATTAAAAAGTAAATAATGAAATCTTTTTTTCAAGATCAATTAATTAAAAATTATGCCTTTTAATTAATTAGATTTAATTATTTGTTTTATCTGTCTTTCAGAAAAAAATCAAGAAAAAATAAAATAAAAATAAAAAAAACAATATTTAAGAAAATTAAATTCGACAAATTGAAACATAATGACAATTAAAAAAATATCCTTTTATAACTTTTTGATTCTATTTTGTATTAACAATTAATAATACTGTGCTGGGAATGGGTGCAGCCGACCTCTCTCCTATAAAGGTGACATGTGTTGTATTTTGTAATGCCAAAGAAATAAACATACAGGCAAAAACAACAAATTTAAAATGAAATTAATTTTTATTTAAAAATAGAAATTATGTAGATTTGTAAATATTTTTTTATTCTTCTTAAAGCATGTTTTTCTTGAATTCGAGAAAAATTTTATTTTTTTTTTCTCTTAATAATTTAATATTTAATTTTGTTTGTCATCGCCCAATCTGGCGTAATTTTTGAAATAAGAAAATAAAAATAAACCTTTAGATGCTAATAAATATATTTAATTGCCATTCTTTCTATTGCCTTTAGTAAAAATAAATGACGCTTTAATATGCAGGCTTTTTAAATTAATTTGGTAATTATTTACTGATCATTTTTTATTGTATTTGAAAAAAATTTTTATCCTTTTTTCTATTTTAATTATTTAAATTTAATTTTATCTTATTTAACTTTATTTTAAATATTTTTTCTAATATTTTTATTCTGAAAGATCCTTAGCTCGGTACAGATTAACAAATAAATAAGTACAAACTCAAAATTAGTTTAAATTTTAAATTTTTTTTACCTTACAGTGGTGATGATTTGATAACAGTATTTTACGAAAAATTACGTAAAATAGCGTAAATTAACCAAATTTTACCACATTTTTCGTAAATTAACGTAAAATCCGAAAAGTGAAAAAGAGGTATTTTACGAATAATTACGTAAATTTTCAAGATTTTGAGATTATTTTTGTAAAATTTGGTAAAATTCAAAACGGCCAATTCAAAATTTTTGAAAAAATGTTTTTTTTTCCAAAAATCGAAAATTTAGGAAAGTTTTTTTTTTTCATAAATTGGTTTAAAAAATAGTTATTTTTGAATTGTTATAAAAAAAAACTTTTTTAAAATTTTCGATTTTTGGAAAAAAAAGACATATTTTCAAAAATTTTGAATTTTTATATTCTTTTCGGATTTATATTTTTTTTATATTCTTACGTGAAATGTGGTAAAATTTGGTTAATTTACGTAATTTTTCGTAAAATACTGTTATCAAATCACCACTGTATTTTCAACTATATTTTTTTTAATAATTTTTTTTTATTCTGAAGGAGCCTCTAGCTCGTCACAGAAAAACAAATAAATAAATAAATCAATAAACTAATATGTCTGATACTACGGTTTGTGAATCAAAAAAAAAAATTTAATTAAAAAAAAAATATAAAATAAAAAATACTGACTCTCAGAGGAATAAATAAGTGGTGCAAAACTATCCAAGTGGTCATGTAGACAAAAGAATAATTGACCGAGTACAGAACAACTACATCGGAACAATGAAGCAGATCGATAGCTCTTATTAGAGAATATCCCGTCAGTATCCAGATGGTGCTTATGAACAAGACCTTGAGTAGAAAATTCCGCTTAATCTTGAATTGGGAAATGTTGCTTTGAGTGGTGGTGGAACCAGTTGAATCTTGTTGATTTGGCGGATTTGAAATATTGGGCTCATTGATCTGGGCTTTTTCAGTCGCCAATCGATACTCAATTTTGGCCCTTTTTTTCATTTGATTTTCTGAGCAAAAAATGTCAAACGAGTTGAGAACAAAGTCGCCAAATCTGAAGTTGGAATTTTTCAAGTCAGATGAAAAGGACGACAAAAGAGTGGACTCGCTATTTGGTTTTTTCCAATAGTTCATCACTTTGTAGAAGCCTATGAAGAAGAGCAAAAAGACCGGGTAGACGAGCAAGAGACAGGAAGTGGATGACCATACCACAAAATAGCAGAAATTACAGTCCAAAATAATCCTGGTCCTGTTGAACTCAATATTGCTGACCATTCTAAATTCCTTGATCGAGTTGGTGTCTTGGCTGAACTCGGTGAGGTTCAATGCTCTTCTCAACAAGTACGTCATGCAAACAAATGACAAACAAACTACCAAGGACATGCACAGTCCAATTGAATAAAACTTAAATTTTAAATAGGCTTTTTTGAGTATAAATTTGGCAAAGCTTTGTCTTTCGTTTTGGTTAGGTGCAAACGAAGTCATGGTTGTTTGGTTTTGGGACTCGATGCAATTTTTGACAATGCAGCAAACACAGCAGAATAGAATCACAAATTTGGAGTATTTTCGCCGACTAGCTCTTGTATTCAAATCAAAGCCGAGCTCAAAATTGGACAAGCTATTGTTTGCACTGTTCAGTTGAATGAATTCGCTCGAATTTGTTTTCGAGTTCGATTTTATTTTGTTCAAGTCTAGCTGAGAATTTTGTCGATAGCTATTTGAGTTTGAAGCTATGTCTATGTAGCTTTTTGAATTCGTTGTTTTATTATTGAATGGAAAGCCATTTGATAACAAATTTTTAGATTTAAAATAACTACTTTTTTTGCGTAAATCCGGACTGTAATTAAAATTTATGCGATTGGTCCCGGATGCAATTGACAAATGCCTGCTTTTAGATGATTTTGACAGTGGCGAATTAAGGTATTTTGTCGGCACGTACAATTTGAAATCGTTCAGTTTTTCTTCATTCGAACCTGACTTGTTCGACTCATTTAGGCTCATTTCTCCCTCTTTTTTTTCAGATTTTGGCTCAAGAAAATTTTAGAAGCTAATTGAAAAATTGAGTACACTCATTTGAGTTCTGACTGCTTTTGAACACCTATGGAATAACAGTTTTGATTGAAAATTTTAACTGTGAACAGCATAACACAATAAAATTTTATCTAAAAAAAAAAAATATTTTTTTATCAAGTGTCAGAGCCTGGATTTTGAGATTTTTTGTCTAACAAGACTTGAATGCACATAAATCATTAAGAGCTAGATTTTATTTTTAATAAAGAGAAAAAAAAAGTGAAAACAAAAATTATCCACAATTATTATTCTTTATTAGGAAATTTTTTTAATTGACTTGCATAATTTCTAAAAAAAAAATTGAGAATAGAACTTCCTGAACCTCGATTTGCTAGATTAAAGTAAATTTTAAAATCTTAATCTTTACATACGACAATATTGGTAAATTTTTCTTTTTAAAAAAAAGAGCTCATTTCGGAAATAAATTTATTTTGAACACTTTTAATAAATAATTCAGTTCAAAATTAAAATGAATTCCTGAGAACATTTTGAAGATCAATAGCAAAATTATGCTTTTTAAAAAGCAAACTTCTAGTTTTCTTGCTTTGTCAATTTTAGTCAATTTTAATTTTTTTTTGAATTCTCGATGGAAAAGCGGTGAATGATCAATTCCTAGGCTTTATTTTCGTATTATAATTATTTAATATAAATTTTTTAAAGGGATAAAATATTGAAAAATAATTCATAGAATTTTTTTTCATAACAATAATCTCTCGTAATAAATTGAAAAATTTTTTAAAATTTTCCTTCAATATATAAAAAACGAAAATTGTAATTAAAAAAAATGATTCCAAGAGCTAATAAAATGTAAATACATTTTAAATTTTTTATAAAAGAACAATTTTAAATCAATCTAATATAAATATTTGTCCACTATTAAAGTTTTTAATATAATTTCTGTTAAATATTTTCCCACTAGAATCAATTCTAATAGTTTTGTTTAACTTTACCAATTTTTTATGAATCGATGAATACATCACCTGGAAAAGCAACTAAAATAGCTGACAAAAATTTTTCTTCTTAATCCAAGTTTCAATTCAAAATTTCACATTTTAGCAGAAGGTTTTAACAGTTTTTAATTTTCCTGAAACAAAAATTTCGATAAAAAAATCCAAAATTATAAGTTCCGAATAAACAGCTTTTTTTCAAACAGTCTCTAAAAAATTTTATCCTAACAATGAAAATTAAAAAGATAATTAACCACTCGAGGCTTAATAATTTTTGCTAAAAGCAGATTAGTAAATAATTTGAGAAGATTTCTTTTTTTTTTAAATTATCTTGCCAATTGTTGATAACAATGGCAAACAACTTTGGATTTTTTTAATTAAACAGGAAAACATTTTGATTTAAGAAATAATTGTTGAAAAATGAACTTGACAAACATAATTGAAATAATTGCTTAATCGGAATCGAGTATATCCCATTGGGATAATTGATTTACATGTTGATTTCTTTGGAAATGATTTGTTCTTAAAATTTCAAAACAAAATTTAATTTAAATTTTAAGATGCAAAATAATAAATAACTGTAAAATTGAACAAATAAATATTTTTTTTCATTGTAATGAGCCTAAAATTAATTAATTTACTCAACCAAAAAAAAGTTTTAAAACACTTTAAAAAAAATTCCTTAAAAATGAATTATGCTTTTAAATGATTTCCCCAAGCAATTAAATTCTTAGGAAAAAAATAAATTTTTTTCTTCCAGCAAGTTATTTTTCAGAGAAGAGAATTTTTTGAAAAATTTCTTTTATATTCTGTTTTTTCTCCATTCATCTTTTCTGTTTTAAAAAGATATAAAAATGAAATAAAATAAACCAACAAAAAAATATTCTTGATTTCCGATCTAAAACTAAACACATTTGAACTGCGAATAAATAAAAAACATGTTTTTAGGGAAATAAAAAACTTGAAAAATTTTTTTGTTACTTTGCATTAAAGCAATCTCAAAAACTTGACATAATCCAATTTAACTCAAAACACTGCAAACCTCATAATAAAAATCTTGAAATACAAAAAAGATTTTTAATTAAAGAAAGAAGCAACACATTCTAAACCCATTCACAAAATAAAGTATTTTTAAAATATTTTGAATTATAATTAACAAAACTTGGCTAAATAAAATTCCTAGTATTAATTTGACATAACTTGATGATTTCATGTTGAGGATTCAGACATGAAATATTAAAATGAAACTCATGAAAAATTTAAAAATCAAAGATTTTAATTAATAATCAAAAATAAAATATCAGACTTTGAAGTTTCGTTTTTTTTTATATACAAAATTTATTAAATGCGGAATTCTTAATCAACTTAATTTTTTCTCTAACATTGTCAATTGTGACTTGAATTTTCGGTAAATAAACTCTAGTTTTTGACATAGACTAAAAAAATGCGTAAAAAAATGTCTCTAGACAAATTAAAATGCATTCAATTTAGCCTACGAGACATTTAAATGATATATTACTCTTGTTTGCTGTAAAAATTAAAAGTTGCCTGAATATATTGATTTAGTTTTTCTTTTGCCAAAATAAAAAAAAAACTAATTAACTTGAAAATGAAATTTAATATTATTTTTCGTTTACTTTATTAGTTAATTAAATTTACAAAAAAAGCATTATTTAAACAAATTTTCAAAATCCGATAATTATTCGGATACAAAGAACATTTAGACAAATACTTAAGAAGACATTAGATAGTGTGTCTGAAATCAGGTTTGATGTTTTGGACTTAAAAAGAGGGAAAAAATTCTGTTGACACAAGCAAAAAATCGATTTGCTTTAGATTATTGGAAATATTGAAAAACAAAGCTGTGATGGAAATAATTAAAATTAAAAGGTGAAAATATTGCTAGGCTCTTGTTGATATTTTTTTCTTTCGAGTATTTCTTATTAGACTTTGACAACTCTGCTAACTCTACATATTGCTAAACTTAATTTCATAAAATCGACACTGCTAGTTTTTATTTTTATTTATTATAAGCTTTTGCGATCAAGATTTAAAAAAAGTTAATTTTATTTTCAAATTGGCTTGAAATATTAAATTTTTCCATGTAATTAACTTTATTTTTTATTGTTCGAGTTCTTGACGTGGTTCTTAACATAAAATTTTCTATTGATTGATTACTTAAGTAAAAATTTTAATTTTTTTAACTTCAATGATTATTTTGATTTGAGGAATGTTTATTTTCCTTCATTAGTTTTTACTTTTATCAAAATTAGGAAACTGTATAAAAGAACAAAAAACTGTCTTAAAATATAATGAAAGCAATTAAGAAAAGAAAATTTAGATCCAAAAAATTTTATTGAAAAAGATTGAAAGTCTGTGGGGATTTTAAAAAATAATTTTTGTTTTTGATTACGAAAACTTCGGAGCTCCAGTTATGTAATTATTGAAGTATGCTTGTGAATTGCCATAAGGTTTCCAGTTGTTAATATTATAGAGCGAAGCGTGTCTGTAGCCATCGTTGTTGCGGTATTGGGAACTCAACGCCATTGTTGGCCTCTCAGTAAAATCAGCTCCAATGCCAGTTTTAACAGTTTCACTTGAATCCAAGGTTCCTGTTCTAAATTGTTCTGCGCCAGTCTTGGCTCCAAAATCCATCTTTTGCAGTCCATTTACTTTTTCTAATTCATATCTTTCAGGAGTTTCATCCAAAAATCGTCTCCAAGTTTGATGAGTTTTACTTGAAAAATTACCAAAATAATGAATTTTAAACAGAGTGTCATCCAATTTACTTTGTAAAATGAGGAACATAGCCCTTGGCAGCAACAGGTTTATCACTATTCTTTAAAAAAATTATTTCATGTTCCTCTTAATAAAAAAATTCTATTATTACTGTAAACAATGGACTGTAGTTTTCTTTCGGCCAGTTGGAAGAAAGGGCATAATGCTTTGGTGGTTCCTTGAATTCAGTTGGTCCAATATATGTTGATTTTATGTTTTTTTCTGGAAAACGCGTTTCCCACTTATAAATACTTGGCAGCTCTTTAGGAAAAATAAAAATTTGATCAATTTAAATTTGCTAAGAATATTAACCAGGATTGTAAATTCCAACTCTGTCTGGTAATGAGGAATATGGCTGACTGTCTGAATTCGGATATTGATAAGCATATGAAGGCATTGGTAATGGCATCACAGGAGGATGACGATTGGAAACTGATGAGATTGTGGTCATTTTTGAAGTCGAAATTACCTATTTGATTAATGGTACTTGTTGAGTTAAAGAAATTAACAATAATAGCGGCATATAAAGTTAAATCAAAATCAAATTTAATGTAGCTAAGCAACTGATTTGGTAAAAAGAAATAAACCACTTTAAAGATTATTACTTTTTGGTATTTTAGTAATTATGATTGAAATTTCTGGTATTATTCGGCATTCGTTTATTTTAATAGATTTGTATTTTATTTTAAAAAAATTAAAATTTTATATAATTTAAATAATTATTAATTATAACTATAAAAATAATATTTATTTATGAAATTAAAAAAGAGTATTAGGCTCAAATATGGAGAAAAGACTGCAATTGTCCACAGAGATTTTTTCATTTATCCACGTTGAATCAAGCAAAATTTTTGTGCTTTCTTAGTGACTTGAATTATAAAATAATTTATATAGATAATCAAAGCAAATGAACATTCAAATCAAAAAGAAAATAATTAAATGAAATTTCGTTCAGAATAATTTATTTTTCTACATTTAAATTTAAAAACAAATATTTTTACCTTAATATTTGTTTATTTATTTATTTTTTTATGTATTTATCTTTAGATCAAAAAAAGAAAAAAAGAGGGGTCTAAATTGATCCTATCCAGGATTTGGGAAAATTTTTCAATGGTTTAGGGTTAAGCTCCCATTTTTTAAGTGATAGATATTTAATCATGCTAAATCTTGAATTTCAGCGACCTTATAACACATCGACCATTAGGACAAATTTTTCTTTTGAGTATTTTGCAAAGATCTTATACCAAGTCTTTTCAATAGATATTTTCATATTCCATTTAAAAATTGTTCATTCATTTGGATAGTTGATAATCATGTTTTAGAGATTTCCTTTCTTGTTAAAAGTAAAAAAAAAGCTTTCAAGTCATTTGTAAAAAGAAGAGAGTATTGATTGTTTGCTATTAATTAGATGAGGCAGATTGATATTAATTAGATTCAATTCATGATCAATTTGTTTTTTAATTCAAAATATTTATTTATTTAAATTGAATTAACCTCCTATTAGGAGAAGTAGATGTAAAAATTTTAAATTTGAAAAATTAAAGAAAAAGAAAAGATAAAGACTTAAATATAAAAAAAAAGATTAAATACAGATAAAAATACATGTAAAAAAACATAAATTTTAAACATTTAAAATCAAAATGATTTAGTTTAATCCAACTTAATGGTGATAACGATAGGAAAATCATTTTAAAAGCTGCTAAAGAACTTCGAAAGTTGACTGACTACAAAGACGTTTATATTAACCCTGATTTAACAGAAGCTGAACGAATTCTTGATAAAAAGCGTAGAGAAGACCGTTTTAACTTAAACAAAAGAGAAAGAGAGAACGCTACAAATGTACGGTACGGTATTAGCGGTAATGGGTTTCGGAAGTTCACTATCGAAGCGGATGGTGAGTCCGATCATGATCAAATGCAACACCAATAACCCAACAATAGAAACAGTTAACGTTATTCAAGAAAAAGTTATTCAAGATAAAATTAATCATAAAAATGTAAGTAAAAATTTGTCTAGTGTATAAAAAAATCCACGGAACCCTAAATCTACTGGCGATGTTCCACGAAATAATGTACAAAAAATAAAAGCTCTGAAATGTTTTTACACGAATGCAACCTCTTTGGGTAAAAAGTTTGAAGAGTTGGAGTTGATAGCAAAGATAGAAAAGTTGGATGTAATTTTTATAACTGAAACTTGGTTTTCAAATGAGTAGTGCAAGTGTTTAGATGGTTTTGAAGCTTTTCATTTTTGTAGAAAAAACAAAAAAGGTGGTGGAGTTTCTATATTTATTAGTAAGAAGTACAGCTGCTTTGAAATATATAACGAAAGTTTGAGAGAAAGTAATGTGGAGCAAGTTTGGTGTGGAGTTCAAATTTCAAATGAGAACATTTTAATAGGCTGTCTCTATAGACTACCAGGGACAAGAAAGTTTGACTCAGAGATAATTCAAAGTTTAAAGCAAGCTAATGAGATTATGTACAATTCAAAGTATAGTGGGTTAATCTTGTGTGGAGATTTCAATTGTCCAAAAATAGAATGGCATTTTGGTTCTTTTAGCTCGTCTAGGGCCGATGAAAGTTCTTTCGAAAACGACCTAATTGATTGTTTGGAAGATTGTTTTTCTATCAAAATGTTTTGGAGCCAACTTTTCAGTCAGCACTTGGATGTCAAAGAAGTTTACTGGATTTAGTTATTACAGAGGATCCAGATCGTATTTATAGTATTTTACATGGTCCACCTCTTGGTAAGACCAACAAGGGTCACTTAACTTTAATATGGGAGTATGAACTAAAATCGAAAGAAATAAATTCGGATAAAACTTTTTGCTCAAGGTTTTTTAATTATTCTAAAGGAGATTATGTTTCATTATCAAGATTTATAAGTGAAATAGATTGGTATAAAGTGTTGAATGGTTTAAACGTTGATCAAATGTTTGATAAGTTTCTCTTTTACTATAATAGTGCCTGCGAAAAATTTATTCCAAAAAGTAAAAATACAAATAAGAATAAACCTTGGATGACTAAAGAATTGAGAGAGCAAATAAGGGAAAAGTTCAAAGTCTGGAAGACCTATTTGGCCAGCGGCAGTAATAAAAAATTGAAAATTATCTATGTCAGAATAAGGAAGAATTGCAATAGGATGAGCAATAAAGCCATTATGCAGTATGAACTAAAAATTGCAAAGCTTTCAAAATCAAACCCAAAGTTGGTGTATAATTATTTTAACCGGAATAGTGATCTTAGACCATCGATTAAGGCTTTAAAAAGTGAATTATCAGGAGAAACTAAAACAGACCTGTTTCAAATTGCAACTATGCTAAACGAACAATTCAATTAGTTTTCAGCTGTGACAATGGAGATCCCTTACCATATCTATCTTACAAAAACGACTCAATATGTGATCCTGATCCTGATGATCTTTTCAAGGTTAGTACGATAGAAGAAAAACTAAGAAACTTAGATCCTAATAAAGCGACTGGTCCTGATAAAGTTCATGGAATAGTTTTAAAAAATTGTGCTGATTCTTTTGCGTTACCCTTATCAATAATTTTCAGAAATTCATTAATCTCAGGGACTTTACCGGTTGTTTGGAAACAGGCAAACGTTTCACCACTTTATAAAACTGGTAGCAAAATGTCACCCGAAAACTATCGACCTGTTTCTCTAACTTGTATTATATGCAAGATTTTAGAGAGAATTTTGAAAGAGAAAATATTAGATCATTTATTAAATAAAAATTTGATTTCGTCTTCCCAACATGGTTTTCTTCCGAAAAAATCATGTACCACTAACCTGCTTGAGACTATTGATCAAATTACGGAAGCAGTCTCTCAAGGTTTTGCTGTGGATGTAGTCTATACGGATTTTGCAAAGGCGTTTGATAAAGTTTCTCACAGGAAACTCCTACACAAGCTTAGATTTTTTGGCCTTGGACAAAGAATTGTTGAGTGGATTCGTTCATTTTTAACTGGAAGGTCACAAAGAGTCGTTCTTGGTGATGCGAGTTCTAGCTGGGTTGGTGTTGAAAGTGGAGTTCCACAGGGCTCTGTTTTAGGTCCACTTCTTTTTGTGATCTACATTAACGATATGTTAGAGATCATTTCAAATAGTTGTGAAGCATATGCTGATGATACAAAGATTTTATCAGTTATAAAAAATTTTGATTCAGTCCTTGACCTTCAAAACGACATTGATAAAGTTTGCAAATGGTCTGAAGATTGGTCTACTCAGCTTAATGTTGAAAAGTGTAAAGTTCTTCATATAGGCCACAGCAATGAAAAATTTAACAAAATAAGGCACTAAATAAGTCGGATTGTGAAAAGGACTTAGGAATTTACATTCAAGATGATTTGAAATGGGACACTCAAGTAAAAAATGCAACGTCGAAAGCAAATCGTTTATTAGGAATGATAAGAAAATCGTTTAAATTCCCTACGCTCGAGTTGATTAGGTTACTATACTGTTCACTTGTCAGACCGCACTTAGAATACGCGATTAGCTCCTGGTGTCCTTATTTTGAAAAAGATGTGAATGCGCTGGAAAAAGTACAAAGAAGAGCGTCAAAATTAGTTCATGAACTGCGTCATTTAGACTACTCGGAACGACTATCAAAGTTAAAATTAACCGACTTGAAAACAAGAAGAGTACGTGGCGATTTGATTCAAATGTTTAAGATAGTTAATGGTATAGAGATTGTGAATTTTACCAACGGGATCAATTATAGTTCAAACACCAAGATAGATAATAGAAGATATGAGTTGAGAAGACACAGACAGAACCTTACACGAGAGCTAGTTAGGAGTTGTGTTCCAAGATTTAACTTTTTTATTAACCGGGTTGTCAATGATTGGAATAAACTACCGGAAGAAATTATCAACTCAAGGAATACAAACAGTTTCAAAGCAAAACTTGATGTTTGGATGGCGAAACGATTTGAAGCGACTGCTATAGCTCATTAGAGCTCTGCTTGGATGACTCCAAGCTGCAGTTTACACTACTACTACTACTACTACTAGTTAATTCTTGAAGAAGAAGAAAATATTTTCTATTATTTATATTGTTTAAACATAAATTAAAAGAGTCAGTTAGTCCATCTTTTAGTTTAAATTGTAATTTAAGATCCCTTTTTAGGAATCCAGAATTATTATATATGTTAATTATGTCCAATTTAAAAAAATTTTCTAATGTTACTATATCATGATCAAATGTTTTTAATCTAGATCCGATGTCTCTAGATGTTTTAGTTAAATCGTGAAATATATCGTATGAAAGCTTATTAAATTTCAAGGTTCCTAGAAAAGAGAGTTTAGATTGAATGTAAAGTTCATCAATGTTAAAAATTTGTAAACATTTTAACACGTCTTTCATATGGCATCTACCTTTTAATCCTATTATATGTCTTAGTAGATTATTATGTGAGGTATTTAGGGCCTCTTTTGTTTTTTTTTCCTAAAGTTGTAGTTCCAAGTCCATATGTAAATTGGGACAAGCAATACGTTTTATAAATGAAAGATTGTAGAAAGGGTGAAATTTTACATTTTTTTAATCCTAGATATGATAAGGAAAAAATAGCTTGATGCACTTTAGAGAATTTAGTTATAGATTTTGACTCAAAGTCTAGATTTGATGGAATCTCAATACCGAGATAGTCTATCTTATCTACTTTTGTTAAATGATTATTGCCTAGATAAAATTCATTTTTAAAAATATTATTTCCAAATTCAATTATCATTGATTTAGACGGGTTAAATTTTATTTTCCATTTATTTCCATATTTGTTACATATACCTAGAAGCTCTTGTAAATGCGAGTCCACTGGACTCAACAAAAGAATGTCATCTGCATATACAATTATACATACATTGTGCCTGTTAAAAAGAGCTCCTATTTCTTTAGAAATACATTCTTCAATTAAATCGTTTATAAAGACATTAAATAGAAAAGGAGAAATAATTCCCCCTTGTTTTACTCCACATTTAATTTTGAAACTTTCTGTTTTTTTATTTTCATCAGAGATCATAATATTTTTTGAGAATAAACCAATAATTGTAAATAAATAAATCCATTTTAGGAATCAATTTATAAAACAGTCCATCTCTCCAAACTTTATTGAATGCTTTTTCAGCATCCAAGGATGCCATTTTGCATCCTAAATTGTTTTTTAGATATTTAAATAGTGTCTCTTTAATAACAAATATGGCATGGTTACACGAAGTTTTTTTCTAAAATCCAAATTGGTTTTTACTAGTTTTTGATAAATTTGGTGAGCTCATCAGTATTAATTTTTCAAGAATTTGAGCAAGACAATTCGAAATTGAAGTAGGTTTAATGTTGTTTAAGTTATTACATTTTTTTAATGGATCTTTTATTCAAAATATATAATAACCCTAAATTTAATTGTGCCAACATTTTCTAAATTAGAATATTTTAAGTTTCATTTTACCTCTCCCTTTATAAAATTCAGTGTTTTTTATAAATAATAATTATAATAGAAATTAAAAAAAGACTTTGGAAAATGAGGAAGATAATTCATCATCCTTAGCACATAGATTAGATTGTGAATTGTTTTTTTTTGAAAGAATTTGTTGTAGTAAAGAACCAGTAATTTATATATTTATAGAAAATTAATAAAATAAAACAAAACTCATGGGATTTTTTTTCATAGAAATTATGTAGCAAACTTAAATTGAAAAACATTTAGAAATAAGCACAAAATTTGATTTAATTAAAATTGTTGTTTAAGAACAAAATTTTTAATTTATTTACGTTTTATTAACTCTTTAAATAAATTTTTTTCAATTAAATTTTCTTTTTATATAGATTAAAGGAAAATTTAAACATTTTTTAAATTTATTGTTTTTGAAAAATTATGAGAGACTATAATTCTGAAAAAAAATATATAAAAAAAACTCTATGAAATAATTATTCTATGAATTGAACGTTTATTAAAGAAATCTTTATTGTGTTAGCTCATTTTGGCAACCGATTTCCTTGAATGCTGCTCATTCAGCAATCAAAACTTGCTTAAAAATTGTTTAACTTCAAATTCATTTATTCTTACAAAATTAAATCTTTATCAAATTTAAATATAAAGCCAATTCAAGGCATTTATGTACTAGATTGCTCCATTAAATATCAAACTTTCATAATTAAAAAACATATTTTTCAATCAACTCTAAGCTCAACTTTTAGCTTACAAGTCTCTTTTTTTTCTAATTTAGATTCATTTTAATTTGAAATTGGGAATTTTTTCAAAAAGCTAAATCATCTTTAGAGATTAGCATTATGAACAATCAAAATCTCAACTTTGAGAGTCAAATGAACGTTGGTGGTGAAAACCCAAGTATTATACAACTATCTGATTTGATTGAGTATGCATGTGACGACTTGGTATCTCTAACATCTGAAAGTTCATTGTTAGAAGGAATTCTTTTCATAGAGACCCATGGACTTCACAATATTAGATATTTCAGTCCCTATATCAACCATTATCCTATTAAAAATTCACCTTGCACAGAACTTGTTGATCCATGCACCTCAAATGAAGACAAACTCATTGAAAAAATGATTAAAGTATTATGCAAACTATTTCCTTCTGACTTAGGAACAATATCCATCACAAATGGTCCGCAATTTAACTTGTATTCATTTATGTCATTTTTAAAAGATAATTATACTCAACGAAATGATATCAAGATTCTAGCTGGACTACTTTTTTGCACTAGCGACATCAAATATAAAAAAAGTTTAATCAAACTTGACAACTCTGAAATTTCATTTCTCATCACATCAAGTTGTCCTGCTAGTAGTTGTTTTAGCATTAATGTTAAGCATAAAGATCCTAAAATGACTGATAAATATGAATCGGTCATAGAAACGCTGAACACAATGCTAAATGTTGATGTAAAAAATGATGTTGTTAAATCAGATCTTTTAATTAAATCCTACATTGCACTGTATCTTAAGGCTTCAGACTTGAGGCAGCTGTATTCTCATTACCAGGAAATTTTTGACTTTTTTGGAACAAAATACAGTCATGAAGAGTCCTATTCAGATTTAAAACATTGTCTTGGCATTGTTTCTCAAGCATTTCATTTTCCATACCAGAAATCATTAGAGCTTCCGTACGCATATGTACCTATAGATAAACAAATCCAGGAACACCTCAAGCAGCCCAAAGGATATTGGAATTGTGTCGAAAACTCGCTTTATCATTTCTTGAACTGCATACTTTGGGATGGAGATAACAATAGATACATAAAGATAAACTCAAAAGCACCTTGTATAATTGACATGATTTTTTCAGGTTCAATGCGTGGAACTCCAGACAAGATTACACTTGAATTTTGGCACAAAGTCATTGAAGATTTGTCTTCAGGTTGACCATATTGAGTTGATTCAATAGAAAAAAATGGTTATTTTTTTGGCATCTTGAAGTTGATGATCAATTCAAAATATCATTTCAATTCAAAAAGTTTATCCTTAGATATTAAACTTAATCTTTGATTTTATTTAAATAATTGCAATGTAACATGATTTACATGCAATGTAGATTTAGAAAATAAAAAAAAAATTGAAAAACATTTTCTCAGTCCATTGATAATCGATTTTAATATTTAAATGTATTAACTAATTTTTTGTAAAGTTTATTTGAGAATTTTTATTTCAAAAGTATTTGTGTTTAGCATTCACAATTAAATTTAAGAAAGAAATTCAAAAAAAAATTCAAAATAAGTTATAAAATGAAAACAAAACTTTACAAAAAAACAGTTAACTAAATTGAAAATCGATTAAATCAATGGATTGAGAAAATGTTTTTTCAATTTTTTTTTTATTTTCTAAATCTACATTGCATGTAAATCATGTTACATTGCAATTATTTAAATAAAATCAAAGATTAAGTTTAATATCTAAGGATAAACTTTTTGAATTGAAATGATATTTTGAATTGATCATCAACTTCAAGATGCCATTTTTTTCGCTAATTTATTATCATAAGATGCTTTATTTTTTTCATATAAAAAACTGTTGGTAATTTTTATATAACTTAAAGATGGAAAATCAAGAGTGTCAGTGAGTAGACTTTATTGAACAAATGGTTAAATTTTTTGTGTTTGAATTACAAAGTGTTACACTGTGGAAATAACATTGAAAAAAGTGTGATGTTTCAAATATATTTTTCAGTTTCAATTAAATAAATAATTTTAAGGTAATATTGTAACTTTTATTTTTGAATTATATAGTGTCTTTTTGCCGTGTTCTCTATTTTGTGACGTGTCATGGTAATCCAAATTTTAGTCATAAAACCGAAATGACAAAAAATCGACTTAATGACATCTATGTCATAAAAAAGAGGATCATTAAAAATATTTTATTTAAAAATAATTTAATGTACAAGTCGTTCAAAAAATCAAAAAATGCATTATTTCAATAAATTTTAATTAAAATCAATTTTTTTTGTACAAGATCAAGTTTTTATTCAAATGCTTTATTTTCGAATATATTTTATAAATTTAACATTTCTATTCACTCTTCTTTGGTACCCTGAGTTGCAAAAATTTTAAGGCGATCTATAAAGAACTAGCTTCGATTCTTTTAATTTTAGGCTCCGGTGAAATATGGTTGTTATTTACAATCTTACCGAGTTGGAAAATATTATTTGTTTAATATTTGTGTTAAATGCATATTATTTTAATTTTTTTCATGTCATAAAATCGAAATAATTTTAGATGTAAAATAATTAAATTTGGTTCCTTTTTTTCTTATTTTCATGTCACAATTTCGAATAGTCACAAAATAGGGGTCATAAATTCGAAAAAATTTAACATGGAAAAGATTATGCTTTTTAGCGTTATTCTACCTTGAGTCACAAAAAAGAAATGTCACAAAATTGGAGATCATAAAATAGAGAACACACTGTATTTCATACTCGAAGTAAACTCTTTGATGAAATAGAATAAGTTTAATTTTTATTTGAAATTTTTTTTTTAATTTTAATTTTTAATTTTTATTTTTTTTTTTAACATAGTTGTTTAAAAGTCCCATATTAAAGTCCAAGTCCGAACTTTCAATTTGTTTTTTAAATAATTCTGAGTCCTATGAATTTTTTGCCGTTCTATGTAGTTTTTGTGACGGTCAAATGTTCTTTAAAAAAAAAATAAATATAAGTCTTTAGCTCGAAATTTTGAAAAAAAAAAGAAGAGTACATGAAAATATTCTGATTGTTTTATATTTTTTTACTATTTTTGTAAATTTAGTCTTTTTCACAACTATATTTAAAAGTATAAAATAAAGTTTATGTGTTCTTTATTGATGTTTTCTTTTCATAATGTTTGTTATGCAAATCAATTTTTTTGAACGACTATTGAACAACAAATTTACACAAAGTTTGATTAAAGATCCAATAGTTTTAGGACAGGAGAACAATTACGTTTACTCGATTTTAAAAATTCGAAACGAAACAGAGTACAACGGGAATTTTGACGTCTTAGAGAAATGTAAATATTATAAATTTGCTTTAGAAATGGAAGGCTAATAAAAAAGATAATATTATACTCAAAGAACTTTATTCAGTGTCTAATGATTCGAAAAGAATCGATTATTTAGCCTCTTGAAGTACGATAATCCAATCTATCAATAACAAATCGCACAAAATTAAAGGCTCATTAAATGATTCTTTCTGCGAATAGAACATCTCTTTTCAAGTTTTTTTATTTTTAAATTTTTTTTTTTTAATCAGAATTTTTATTAGATTATTAATAATTTGTTTGACAATTTTTATAACTTTAATAATCAATAATTAGATTTATTTTTAAAAATTCATACAGCACCCCTATTTTTAAGTGGAGCTGAGCAAGTGGTCGGAGAGTCGGCCTCTGCCATAGACTTAAATAAAAAAATAAATATTTATTTATTAATTATTAATTGACAAAAAAACTTGTATAGATCTCATAGGTCAAAAAGTTATATATAAAAAAAATAATTTCAAAATTAAATAAAATTAATATAAAAGTAATTAAATTTGACAAATTCAATTTTCGTTTTTTTACGATGAATTTAAATATTCAACCTATATGCTCATATAAATTTATGTTATTTAAATCTACAATATTTACTTTGTTTTCATTGTATTTATTATAGTCCAACAAGTGTCTTAAAAGAGTAATGTTTTGCTGGTAATTTGAGACTTCTCTTTTATAGAGACTATTGAAAATAAATTTGATTGAGCCTAATAGACCCAAATTTTCACATTTGTGTTCATTTCCAATTAGTTTTGATATAAATTTGCTAGCTAATGGACCATCGACTTGGTATTCATCAGCTACCTTCGCATACTGCTTGTAAAATTATTCATTACTTTGACTCAGCAGCTTCTTGTCATATAACGATTTTAGCTCCTCGTTAATTTGTTTCGTTATTTCATTAGTGTGAATTTGATTGAACATAAATAATTTGTGTTTTTTATAAACAGTTTGTATAGAATCAATATTAAGTACCTTAAAAAATGGAGACGTTTTGGCAAATTTTGAAAGTCCTATTGATTTTTTTATTAATATATTTTGACGAATGTTAAATTTATTCAATTGCGTTTTGCTGATGTGAAGCATCTCAAGTCCATACTTGAATATTGATTGACAAAATTGTTTGTAAATGAAACCAATAGTTTTGGGATTCAACCCACCAGACTTGCAACCAAAACTATATAATTAGTAAAATGACCGTTCGCATTTGTGAAATTTTTTCTCAACAAATTTTAAATTATACTCTCGGTCTCCTATAGGCAAACCTAAATATTCAAAATTTGAAGTGAATGGTATTTCAACACCATTCATCATTATTTTGGTGTTATGGAGAGGATTTCCGAAGTTGACAAAGTTTGATTTGCTTTGATTAAATTCCATTTTCCATTTAATAGCATACTCATGACAAACTTTCAATAACTGATTCATTTATTGATGTTTTTTTCTACCTCTCTCTTTATTTTGTAAGTGCAAGTGTGAAAGTAGATTATTTGTGACTATTTGTTTATGAAAACGTTTGGTGAATAATTCCTGTTCTCAGAATTGGTGAGCAAAATTTTAGTGAACAGATTGTTTACTAAATGTGAGAATAGGAATTGTTCACCAATTGTGTGAACAAACGTTCTCAAGACCTGATTATTTTCGTCCAATTAAAATTACCTTTGATTACTTAACATTAGCTTTTTATAATAATCTCCTTGAAAAAAAAATGACAAAAAAAACTTGATATGCATATTGATCAGATCAAAGATTGGAAAAAATTGCTCATTTCTTACAATGAGACAATCGAAAGAATTTTTTATGTTCAACAAGAAACTCTAGGAGCTAATGATGGAAGAAGCTATAATTTTGAGATTGAAACTGGTTTCATTAATTTTATCAAGGTAATAGAGATATTATCAGATAAACAAGGAATTCTTGTCCAGGCGCTTCAACCTGCACTTGTAAAAGACGAAAATGGCCAAGAGGTTGACATGGATTTAAGTGTTCTTGAAAAATGTCTTCAACAAATAATCCAACTTTTGGTAGGCCCAGAAAATGCGCAAAATTACCAAGTTAAATTAAAGAAGGCAGATTTCAAGTGTGAGCATGGAAGAAAAGATGTGTATGGAGAATTGTGGGTGAGACGAAAATATCCCAAAAAAGGTGCAGAGGTTGAGTTCATGCTGAGCCAAGAGTCTGGCCATGCATATGTGATGGTCAACATGATCAATAGACCAGATATTTCAGTTGATAATTTAAGTGAAGAGATCAATGAACAGCTCATGAAAAATCAGCCAGTTTTTGGATATTTGATTAAGTCTTACATTCAGCCTTTTATAAAGAAAAAAAATAACAAATACCAAGAAAATGCTTATTTTAATACTAAAAACATTCATGAGTTTATGCTGGGATTCAGGCTAGAGGCAAGTAGCGAAACAAATAACTTACTTTCAAAGCTGATTAATCAATACATTCTTTCTGGATCTAAACAAGAGTGTGAAAATTTAATTTTTAAACGAAAAGTACAGATTTTTTGCTCCAATGTGCTGAATCGATTGCCCATATATGACCCGGAAACACTCAAATCACTCATATACCCAATCTACACAATGAAAACTTGGTTGGAAATTGATCCTATTATTTTAGACGAACTAGAAGAAATGCATGACTTCCTATCTTATTCATTCTCTTATAAGATTCACAACGATTCCTATTTGACAGATACAATTAGAAAATTTGATGAATTTATTCAGCAGGCATTGTGTGAAGCTCCAAATCAGTCACTGGGCCATGACAAGATTATAAACTCTGAAACAAACTGTGAACAATGGCAGAATATGAAAATTTTTTTTGAAAAAAAATCAGATTTATTTATCAAAAAGTTTGAAAATTTTTCAAAAAGTCCCATTGTCTCTATATTCGAGCTGAGAGATACTTTGGACAACATACTTTGCTTTTTTTCCATGTATGATTTTTTTGTCACTTGCCACCGCATTTCCCAAAGGAAATTAACTCAACTGGAGTATTATATATTTATGAATATGATTTTTTCTAAAAATCTTAACAGAGAAAGCATGATAAGATTTGTTGGCACTTTTATTCAAAACTCCAAAGGTGAAAAATTTGAGAAAATTTGGGCAATAGCCGAAATTCTTGAGGCATACGATCAAGAAAGAATTTTAGCATGCATCCAAGTAATCAGAGACAACATCATGGACTACGAACTTGGCATACGAATAATCTTGTCATGCCAATATAATGATAGGGAGAATCAGTTTGGGATTTTTTTATTTAAAGCATGTGATGATAACATTCAAAAGAAAAATAATGTTGAAAATATAATATCAAAGCATGAAGAGATGGTTTTCAATGAAATGAGTGATGAACTTCAAGGTTCCCTTGATCTTTTAGGAATATAGATCCGCAAAATGTTTTTTAATATTAAAATTTTACCAAATTCAGCAAAAAAAAAAACAATTTTTTAAATTTTGTTTGTTGTGCGGAACTAAATATGAAAAATTTTAAAAATTTAATATAATAAAGAAAATTATAAATCTACTTCAAATTTAATAAAATTGACATCTAATTATGTAAAAAAGTGACAATTGTTAAAAGACCACTTTTTTTAAAATTAAATGCAAAAAATAAAATTGAACATCAATTTATAAAAATAGCTGTAAAAATTAAGATAATAGGAATGTTAAACTCTTATTCCTTGAAAAAATCACATTTTACATTTTTTTTAATACTATTTTTAAAAGATTGATTAGAAAATATAAATTCTAAATATCTTTAATTCTCTAATAAAATGACTATTTTATAATTGAAGCTAAACTTTTTAATTTAAAAAACGAATATGAAAATTTCGTCTGCTAGCTGGAAATTGGTAAATTTTTTAAAAATTTTTTTCTTTATCCAATAAAATATTTTAGTAGTAGTAGTAGTAGTTTTGACTGTAGCTGGCTAGCCAGCGAGTGTGCTGATAAGGCACACTAAGACAGCTGATGTGATTGATTGCTGCTCATCCAGCAATCAATGCCTGCTTTAAAGCTGTTAACATTGGGGGCTTCAACTAATTCATTTGGCAGCGAGTTCCATATGTTAGCGGTTCTGTTGAAAAAAAAAGTTATCTCTATGTTGGAGCCTCGATATTTCTTTGTGATATTTGAGGCAGTGACCTCTTCCTTGGTTTTTTGTGACATTAAAATTGTTGCTTTTTTCAACCGATTCTATTCCATGCATGAACTTGTATAATTGAATTAGATCACCTCTTTTTCTTCTTTCCACCAGATTTGGAATGTTCAAAGCCTTCAATCTGCTTTCATACGGTTTGTTTCTAATTGACGAAACAAATTTCGTAGCTCTGCGTTGAATCCTTTCAACATTCTCACAGTCAGACTTAAGAATTGGAGACCATACAGGCACCGCAAATTCCAAAAGAGGACGAACAAAAGTTAAATACAAAGATCTTAATAACTTACAATCAAAACGAGCGAATGACTTCCTGATGCGACCTAACATTTGATTTGCTTTGTTTGTAGCCTCTATCACTTGATTTTTCCATTTAAGATTTGTATTGAAAATAACTCCAAGATCTCTTTCGGTTTCTGACGTTGCTAATAGCTTACCATTAATAAAATAAGGAAATTTTTTGTTTTTATGACCATAATGCATAACCACACATTTTGATGTGTTGAAGAGAAGTAGCCAATCTTGAGTCCACTTGAGAATTAAATCTAAATCTGATTGTAGTTTCGCGGCGCTTATTTCTAATACCGTTTGCGAGAAAATTTTAGTATCATCTGCATACAATTTCACAACATTCTCTATTCCTTTAGGTAGATCATTGATATACAAAACGAACAATAGTGGACCAATCACTGACCCTTGTGGTACACCGCTAAAAATCTCAACCCAATCCGACAAAATTTCACCTTGAATAACTCGTTGTCTTCTATTTTTCAAGAAAGCTTCAATCCATTTTAGTGTCAGACCATCAAAGCCATACGCTTTCAATTTAGCTATTAGTCGTCTGTACGGAACAGTATCAAATGCTTTCGCAAAATCTAGCAGAATCACATCAACAGGAATACTTTTGTATAGACTCATTGAGATGAAATCTAGCGTTTCCAGAAGATTAGATGTACATGACTTTTTCTTAACAAATCCATGCTGTTCTTTAGATATAATATTATTCTTATAAAGATATTCTTCCATTTTGGTTCTTATTATGCTTTCCATAATTTTGCAAGGAATTGAAGTTAAAGACACAGGACGATAATTGCTTGCCGTTGATTTATCACCTTTTTTATACAATGGAGTAATATTTGCTGATCTGAATTGAATTGGAAGCTGACTATTCGATAATGATTCTCTGAAAATCAAAGTTAAAGGAACAGTAAAGGCTTCTGCACAGTTTTTTAGCAATAACGGATGAAGCTTGTCTACACCACATGATTTATTTTGATTCAGGTCTTGTAATTTTTTGAAAACCATTTCATAACTAATGTCATTTGGCTCAATGTCAATATATTCTGACCAGTTTTCATTAAATTCAACTTCAAAAGGAGGAAGCTCACCATCTTGCTCAATAACAAAAACATCTTGAAAACATTTATTAAGAAGATTTGATACCTCTTTCGGTTCTTGCGTTAATTCATTGTTTGACTTTTTTAATGCTTTGATAGATTCTTTGATAACTTGTTGATCATTTAGGTATTTGTACAATATTTTTGGATTCTTCTTAGCTTTTTCAACTAAATTCTGTTCATAAGTTAGTCTGGCTCTTTTTATTTCTGATGAGACTAATTTACAGATACGCTTGTAATCACTATATAGATTCATATCCTTCCATTTAGATGCACAGTTCCCATATCTAAGATTCTTTTTATCTCTAATTAAGACCTTGAGTTCATTTTTTATCCAAGGTTTTGAGATGCTTTTCTTTTTAGAGCCATCTGTCACTGGAATGAATCGATTACTAGCTTCGCTGACATAGAAAATTAACTCATTGTACATTTCCTGAATATTTAAATTCTCAAATAGGTGCACCCAATCAATATTTGTAAAAATAAGAAATTTTTCCAAAGTCAGATTTATTATAAATAAATTTTTTACAGTTATTCCTTACTAACCTTGTTTTTGAGAACAAAATTGAAAACGATAACCAGGTGTCCTTTATTAATGTTGCCAAGAACAAATTTTGTATCGATTGTATACACACTGCCAGGCTGAGTCGTTAAAATCAAATCCAAAGTGTTGACAGCTTTTTCGTTTGACATTTGAAAAGTTGGGATATTTACATGCTGATATAGAAAAGTATCGCTTAGTGTCTCTCTGAATTTATGTTCGAGTTCATTTTCGTTTAAGATTTCTGACACACAGCCATTTGACCAGATGATTGATGGAAAGTTACCCATTATTAGAAGATCCTTATAATCTCTCTCGTCCACATAGTCTTTAGCTTGTTTGAAGACTAAATCGAAATCGTTCATATCAACAAAATCGTTTGGCCTATAAAGACAGCCAACTAAATATTTTTCACAGTTAAAATTAACTACTACCCAAATTTGTTCTATTTTACTTAAATTAAAACCTGAATCATTTAATTCAAATGAGTCGATTTTTTCATCAATGTAGAGACATACACCACCGCCTCTGCGTCCATCACTTCTGTCCTTTCTGCACAAATTGTATCCTTTAACGTTCGTAATCGAGATGCTCTTGAACCAAGTCTCACTAACTGCTACAATTTGTGGGCTATATGTTTCAATAACAACACTGAATTCATCTAGTTTATTGTCCAAAGAAGTAGCATTTAAATACATACATTTTAAAGATTCGAGACTATCTACACGTGATGGCGCTTCTGATGAACGATTATTGCTTCTTGAATTTGACGATCTGATTTCCACGGATGCCATATCGAAAGGGCGAGTCTTGTGAAAGACCATTATTTGCTTCATTTCTTTGTTTTCTCAATTCATAGTCTAAAGCTCTTTCGGTTTCAGTCAAATCTGGACTAAGATAAACAGATTTGAAAATATTTGAATCTCTCAACTTTTTCGCTGCTAGTAGTAGTGGATTTCTGTTTGCTTCTTCTTTGAGTTCTACTAGAATTGGTCCTGGTTTACTTTGGTCTTTAGATCTCAAACGTCTCGAATACGCTGGCTTGATATCACTTTTTCCAATAGTGGATAGAATTTCATTGATTTTTGCTTCATCTTCTGCTTTCTTGTCTGCTAAAATCTCTTTCTTTGATTCTGGCACACCATAAATAATCACATTTTTTTTTCTTCTATTTCTCTCATTCATTTCGCTAATGGTTGCATTTTCTACAGCTATCTGATCCGCTGGTTTTTTAGCATTTTTTGTTCCTTGTTTTACCGTTTGAATCCACTTGCTACTGTTGTTGGATGAGTTTGCTGTTTTATTTGCTGCTGACAATTCAGATTTCAGTTTATTTATTTCAATGTCTTTCTCCTTTTCTCTTTCTTCTAGAAGTTTCACATGATTTGAAAGCTCCAGGACGAATCTTGAAATATTACCACACCATTCATGCAAAGTTTTCGAGTCCCCAGATACGACACCTTGTCCAAACGTTGGCCAGTTTGTTTCAAGCAAAAAATTTGCTTTTTATTTTGGTTCACTTGTGCTTTTCCTTTCCTGACTTTTGGCTTACGTGTGCTTTTTTTTGTGTTCGTTAATAAAGTTTTAATTTATTTATTTTTGTTTATAATTTTACGTTATCTGAGTTTAAATTCCAAAAATATAATAATTTATAGTGTCTGAGCTGAGACTATTATTTATTTAAGGGGCACTTAACATTAAAAAATTTAGACAACGTTTTTTTATTAATAATCATAAAATTATAAAAATTTATATTTTGATAAAAAAAATGGTTTATATTTATTTCACTGGCAAAAAAATAAATTGTTTATTGACTAATTTTTTTTCTTAATGACAAAAACCGGTTTTTGAAACCGGTTTCAAAAATCGAACAAATTTGACCAGAAAATGGTTTGTTCAAGTCGGAAATTTAATAGAACATATTTATTTTTCAAAAAATTTTTGTTTATCATTTTGGTATTTTCTTTAAGGTATAAGCTTTTTATTAAATCTAAAGATTTAACATTGATTCTGTAAAATAATTTAATAAGTATTAACAATCCGGTTTGCAAAAAAAACTGGTTCTAAAAATATGGTTCGGTTTCGAACCGGTCGACCAACCCTAAGGATATCTAGTTTTTATTTTTTTAAAACAAGAATTGAAAATTAAATTAAGAAATAAAAATTAAGAAATTTATGATTTTGATTTTTAATTTTTTTTTTAAAAGACTGCTAATTATTTTTAAGTAAAAAAATAATAAATTTTATCTTTTAAACTGAATAGTCTTCAAATAATTTAAGCTGTCAATTTAGAATTTTATTAGTAAGAAGATAATTTTTTTTGACAATATTAAATTGTTTAGTCATAAAAATAATTTATTTAGTCAGTACTTTAATTGATAGCCAAAAAAAATTTGTGGAAAATTTTTGATTAGTTTGAAGTAAAACAAAACTTTATTTCATTTAAATGTCATAATTTTCATTTATTGACTTCGAAATAAAAAAATATAACAAGAAAACAATTGCAGAAAAAAAAAATCTAATTTTTTTTATTTTTAAATAAAAAACTCTGAATAATAACTCATTTTTTTTTTTCAAATCTGATCAACACTCGCCTCATCTTCATTATCTTCTTCAGCTAAATCATCTTCATCATCTTCATCTATATCCTCTTCGTCATCGTAATTCTCAAACGAGTTTTCATCATCTGTCTCACCAACTTCAAAAGCATCATCTTCAATTTTATCAGTTGCAATGCTATTCAAATTTTTCAGATTTTTCCTATAAGCCCGCACATTTTTGGTCACTTCAAACAGGCTTTCTTGGCATATTTTTCCACTTAAAATTCCAAAGTCATCAAATAATAAAACCAAAGTTAGTTCAGCTTACAAATTTGGAAATTCTGATTCATCTAATAATATTGGTTTAAATTTTTCTTTTTTTGTTAATTGTTCCACATAAGCTTGAAAAACTTGAGGCACCATGCAGACAATTTTTTCACTCTCATTCGAATCTAAACATTTGTCTGTTTTTGTCTCACCTAAATCACAAGTTAAACCTAATCTTTTGATAATATCAATATCTGAGCTAATCTCAAAAGTGTTGTCAAGTTGAATTGAATATTCTTTTCTAATAAAAATATAAATCAATAATTTTTTACTATCTCAACTCGCTCTAGAATACCTGTCATTTGTTATATTTAAATCAATTGCTGTCTTATTATCAGTGTGCAATGCCACGAACGGAAGTTCAATCTTGGATTTGTTTTCTGATTGCATTTTGTTTCGTTCAATCAAACTTTTAATGGTTATGTGCTAATTAAAAAAAAAATTTAAATAATAATTTTTTTAAATTATAAATTTTTTAAACAAAATTTTTTTTAAATAAATTTTTTCAGTCTTATTTCTTTATAAAAAATTTACTTCTAATATCAAATATTTTAATGTTTGAGACTTCTGTTCAATGCGGTCAAGTCTTTTGGTTCTGTCAATCTCCAGATCAGTGCATTCTTGTTTGGTATTACAAGGCAGACCAATCCAGCGGATTTCCTTCTTTTCTTTAGAAATAATGTTCATAGCCATTAGGACATTCAGTGCGTCGTAGACCCTTCGGCGCACATTTTTCTGGTCATAGCTTAAAAAGTCATTCTGAATCGAAGATGATTGTCCATTAGAGCTCTGATTTTGACAATATTCGCTAACTAGCTCTTCCGCAACTTGGTTATAAGTGGTAATATTTTTTTGTTTTACTTTTTCGCATACCTTCATGCTAAAATGTCGTAAACCTTTGCTGCATTTTTCTCTTTTTCTCTTTAAACTTATCACAATTTACAGGAAATTTTTTGGACTTTCTTTTCAAGCTTACTTATCTTGACCGAAATGGTCACTGTCAAAAATTTTTGACTGGCCACTTCCAGCAGTTATTTGATTGGTTTTTTTGTTAATTGATAAGTAGTCGTTTAAATTTATGTTAAGGAAGTTGATTTGGGACCTAACTTTAGGCTCTGAAGAATTTTCTCTACCAGTATCATTTGTAGTTTGGGCCTGTTTGGTTATTGATTTATAAAGTTTTACAATGTCATCAGACATCTTAATTTTCTTAAAGTCACATAAAATAAAAATTTGGAAAGGATGTCAGGCTCTTAAAAAAGGTGATAATTCATTTTTTTTCAATATTCTTTTGACATTGATGCATTGTTCTTTGATGTTTTACTTGTTATAAAATTTTTCACCATTTTATCAAGATATCAAGTTATTTTTTCAATACAAAACTCTTTAAAGTTTTCATTTTACTTCCGAAAAATATTTTCATTCTTAGAACAAAATAAAATTAGCAATTCGAAAACCTAAATTTATTTTTAATTTACTGTTATTTCAATAAAAAATCAAAGAATACTATAAAAATGAGGCTTTTGTCTACAAGAGCTAAAGAGGGTGAAAGTGTAATAGGAAATAAAATTAAATTACGCTTGTTTCTTGAACAAATAATCAAAATACATGAGTATAATTTTCAAATTAAAAAAAGAAAACAGGAAAAAATAATAAGATACTTTTGTTAAATTTTTCAATGGTCTGTGTTAAAGAAATTATTGAGAAGGAAGATTCAAGTATATTTGAAAATTATAAAACCGATTAAGATTAAATAATAAAATTTAATTTTTTTTATGTTTTCTAAAATTTTCTTATTTTCTCCTTGTGAAATGAAATTATTTTTAAAAATAATTATTGTTCTTTTTAAGCAATTTTAAAATATTTTAAAAATAGAAACAAATTTTTTTCCCAATTTACTTTCATCGTCTAAGCACTTAAAGAAAAAAGTATCTTTTTAATAAAATTCTATGATTTTGATTGAAATAACAATAAATTTCAGCATTTCTCATTTAATTTTGTCCCATAAATGCTAATATTTTTTTGAAGAAAAAATTAATACTTTAAAGAGTCTTGTATTGAAAAAATTTTGAAAAATTTGATAACAAGTAGAACATCAAAGAATAATTAAAAATGTTAAGAATATGTTCTTAATCGGCCCATCAAATTCAATTTAAAAATTTAAATTAAAGATTTTCATTATCACCTATTTTAACCTTTCAATCCTTTGGAAATTAAAATAAAGAAGTTTTTAATAAAAAATTTGGAGGTTTACTTCCAAAAAATAATTGAATACAGATAGTGGGTAGATTATTTCATTTATTAGTGACAGTATTTCGAGGTCTCTTTTTAAATTCGTTTTTATTAAAACTTTTCTTGTTTAATACTTGTTTTTGCAGTGCTGAAATCATATCTACATCATCTGGTATGTGAACGAAGCGTACATTTTTTCCACGGATGGTGATTTCCGAGTAGTGAATTGTGTCCTTTGAATCAGGTATATAATTGGGTGGTATCATGTATGCATTGGATAGTGTTATGTTCATTTCGGAAAAAACAGATTCAACTTTTCCATACAAATGCATTTCGTTACGCAGGTCGATTTGAACATTTTTGCCTTCACATGCCTTCAAAATTCCAATCAAAGTGTTGTAATTGAAGGCTTTTTGTCGTGCTGTTTCCATTTTCAAAAATTTCTAATTAAAATAAATTTGGGCGCATAAAATATTTTAAAATAATTTTTTGGCTAATTCTTGTTGTATGTCAAATATAAAATTTTAAATTTTTGATTTAAAAATTTCTATTTTTCGTTTTAGAACAAAAAAATCTTCTAAACATTCTGTACAATCTCTTTAGATTTTTAATCAAGACCATTTATGACAAAGTGGTGTCAAATCATAGTACTTTTTTATTTATTTTTAAGGTTGAGTTAGGAAAAAAAAAGATTTTGAAATTTACTTTTTATTCTATGAAAATCTAAAAAATAAAAAGTAATAATAGTTCTTTATTATAAATTTAAAAAAAAATCTAACAGAAAAACTCGGTGTTTTATTTTTCTTTTGGAAATTTGTATAAAATTTAAATAGATCTCAGCAATAAAACTTTTCCTGTGATTTGATTTTTTTCATAAAAAAAAAGAATTTAAAAAACAAAATTTTTTTTTGTAAAAATTTTATGTTGATATTTAGATATTTTTATTAAAAATTTCAAAATTTAACAATTATTTATGATTTTTTTATTTTTATCTTAAGCATCGCTATTAAGTCGTAATTTTTTTGAAATAAATTAAATTAAAAATTTTACATTTAAAATTATATATTGAAAATATAAAATATTTGAAAAAAATTATTGAACACACACTATAAAATATCTTTATGCAAAATTTAATCTTAATTGAATTTAATTCCAATTATTTATTAGTAATAGTTGTTTCTGTTGTTAAAAATTAATCTCATGATTTTTTTAGTCTATTAAAATATACTGAAGCTTTTTTTAAAATTTAATTTAACACATTTTTCGATGGATTTAATTAGGCAGATTAAAAAATCAAAATACAAAAATTTATATTTAATTTTTAAATGATTTATTTAATATTATTTTTGGGGTTAAGTGAGTTGTGCATATTTAGAATCGATTTAAGATTTTAAGAAATTGCATACCAATTTCTATTCAATGTTCTACCTGTATCTAAAAATTGTGAAAGATCCCTTAAATAAGGTTCCAGAAATTCAAAACTTAAGTGCTATTTGAATTTATAATTTTTGACTTTAAATTCGTAAACTATACGTCCTTTAAAACCCTAAATTTCATTTTTTTTGGGGGATCCAAGAAAAAAATCACATCCAGGTGTCTAAAAAGAACTAACCCTTTAAAAAGTTGTAGTACTTTCAGACTCAATTACTCAAAGATAAAATTAAAATCTTTATTAAAATTATATATATTCTGAAAGAGCATAAAACTTTCTACAACCTGGTATGTAGTTTTGTTTGAAAAAAAGGCTGTGCCAATTTTTTTAAATGAAAAAAAGTCAAAAAGAATACTTTTTTTCAGTTTAATCGTATGTAGTCCCAGGGATAACTTAATAAACCACTTTAAAAACAAAAATAGACAAAATTCTTAACAAATCTATGGTTTTACTTTTTTGAATTTATGTCTTATTTTATTAAAATTTAGGATCAAAATCATGCGATTTGATTTAAATTTTGAATATTTTAACTAAATATTGAAACCAATCACATTAAGTATTATAATCATGCCACCAAAGTTTAAATTTATCCGTTCTCGCACTAATAACCTTGGAGTATTTGAAAGTTGAATTTGCTTACATCTAGCAGTTCTTCACAACAATTGTCAATTTTAAAAATGAGAAAATCAATGAGCTATTTATTGACGATCATGGAGGTTTTTTAGTTTTTTTAATTTATTTCTAATTTTATAATAACTAAAAAAAAATAAATTTAGGGTTTTCAAAGGACGTAGTTTACGAATATAAAGTCAAAAATTATAAATTCAAATAGCACTTAAGTTTTGAATTTCTGGAACCTTAACTGAAAAGTTTTTTTTAAGTAAAAAATCTTTGATTAAATGCAATTTTGACCAATTTTGGCTTCATTAAAATTAAAAAAAATTAATGACAATTTAATAAAAAAAATCTCTTTATTTTAATGTGTTTTAGTTTTGTGCCATGTCTAACAATTATTCAAATTAATTTAGTAAATTAACTGAAAAAAAAATTAAATCTTTAAAAAATTAAAATAAAATTGACAGGTTTTAAAAAGTGTTTTGATCGAAAGTGGTAATCATGTAAATGATTAGCGATTACTACTATTTCCAAATATTAAAATGTGGATCATTTGATTTTCTTCTACTAGGACTTCTTGAGGTTGATAAATGATCACTAACAGAATCATCGATATTTTCAAAATTTGCAAGCACATCTCCATCTGTATAAGCTGAATTAAAGCTGTCTGATTTCAAACTATCAAGATCCCTCTTACTCATTTGATATGGAGCCTTATCATGAAAAAAACTAAATAAATTTAAAAGAAAAAGTTATAAAGAAAATTTTACAAATTTTATATTTCCTACAGATTTGATTGAATTTTTGTCATAATAAACTGAGTCAATTTCAGATCTGCTGTAAATTTGACGATTGATAAGCTCTTTTTTGCTCACTCTCGGGATTTGGTGAACCGCAAAATGAGGCCAAATTACACTTGATGCACTGGCAAAATCAATTGGAGTTCGCTGTTGAGTATCTCTTGCTGAGACATCAGCCTCTCTGTTTAAAAGCATAAATACAATCGGTCCGTGTCATATCAAGCTTTAGAATGACATTTTTTGAGATTAATTTTATTTAATATCTACTGAAAATCTTTTGGTTTAAATTCAAATTTCTATAGCAACTGAATTAATCCTACCTTTAAAAATAGTACCTGATTGAAAGGAAAAATTTTGATATGTTCCTGAAAAGTGCTTGCGTGGAGAGGAGTCCATAAGGATGTTTCATTTGCTTGATTGATATTAATACTGGGATTTCGGTCCAAAATGGTTCGTGCTATGTCTTTAAATCCCCAAAAACAAGCTAAATAAAAACGATTTGTTTTAAAAAATCAGATTTTTTTAATTGAAAAAATTATTTTACCCAGGTAGAATTGACGGAAGAGAAGCTCTTTAGAAGACTTGCGATTCAAACATTCGATGAGAAAATTTTCAATTTGCTTTTAAAAAAATTTCTAAATTATTTTTGAAAAATTTTTTTTTTTTTTAATTTACCTTGAGATTTTCAGATGTTATTCGAGATATATAATGGTAGTTGTCACAGGTCAAATTTTCGATTTTGAATATATCATTGAGGTCAAATTCAAAATCGTTAGAAGACATTTTATCTTAATTTTTTTAAAAACTTTATTCCTCCTGCCATCAATCTAGTTTGAGCCCACGCAGCAAAATTATTCACTGCTAATAAAAATGTTGAAAACAAAAAAAAAACAATTCAAAGCCAAGTTATTTCTTAATATTTATTTAAAAAATTATTAAAAATAGTTTGATTGATATTTCTTTATTGATTAATAATTAAGTCAAGCTTATCAATTTCAGACACACAAACACTGAAACACATTTTTCTTTAAGTTTTTTAGATGCTTCAAAAATTTTGAATAAAACTATATTATTTCTATTAAAACACATATGTCACAAATTTAAATGAAAATTAGTTTATTGGGTCAACTGGTCTGGCATAGTCCTCCTTAGTAACGAGATAAACTACTAAAGTGGCGAAGACTACAATTGTGACTCCAAAAAAATTGATCAATACTGCCTCACCCGGAAGTTGTGCGTATTGTCCACTAAAAATAAAAAAAAATTTAACAAAATTTAAATCTCCAGCAAAAAAGTTTTACTTTGGTAGGGAAAAAAAAGCTTTTTCTGTAATTCCCATCAGTGCTGCGGCAACACACAGAACAAACACTGCCAGACCCCAAAATTTGTGATGAGGCAAATACATTCGTCTTAAGCCATCGCTCAGTTTGGGAAAAAGAAAGGACACAAAACCACAGACCCACTGCATTCCAAACAGAATGACAGCAGTAAGGCCAACCCAAGAGTGTAGACTGTACATGTTCGGTATCGGCTTGGCTACTTTGTTATGAGAGTCGAACACTGCTTTTAAAGCTACAGTAGCAAAGACAAAAACTGCCACTTGAATCAAACCATGCAGTATTTTCACATACAACTTGGTTGTGCTTCTAAAAGCACGATAGACCAGCATTGCTGATAGAAAAATTTTAAGCTTAAAATTGGTTTAAAGTGGCAAATTTACCATCTCCATAGAGAAAAATCATTCCTAAAGTCATAAACAAAGGGTGGTAGTTGAACACAAGCTTTGGGTCCCATCCATAACCACCTCTGTAGTTGCTGAGCCATGATCCGACCAAGATTACCATGACGAGGCCTATGATCTGGGCACCAATAATTCCTATGGTAAAAAAAGCTAGAGATGACCTCTCCAGATTATTTCCTATCTCTTCGTATTTTCCTTTACCCATTGCTACAAGTTGTCAATTCTAAACAAAACAAAATTGAAATCCTTTTAAAATTATTTCAACTGCCTCTTATTTTTTGAAGCATAATTTAAAATTATTGATTTCCAAGTCATAATTAGGCGTATAGAAGAGAATTTTGAAAACCTTTAAATCAAAGAATGTTCGAGTTTTCCGATTATGCATAGTTTAATTATTTTAGACGTAATTTAAACTTTTGTGCCATGAAAATAAATTTTTTTTTTAAATTTTTATTTAACATTTCTGACTTAAAATCTGATACAATTATACTTGATAATTTATTATAAAAATATTTTAATAAGACTTATAAATTGTCTATCGGAAATTTTTTTTGTTTTCTTTGAACTTCATTGTTAAAATTAGAAAAGCTTCGATTTTCTTTAAAATGCCAACATGTTTAAAATGATATTTAAAATTTAGTAAGGTATTTAAAAAAAATTAAAAAAAGATAATTATAAATGATATTTTGATAAAATTTAGTAGAATAAATAAAATTAAATTAGAATTGAAACATGAGTTAAAGCAACACACTTAACAAGCCATATGATGAAAAAATATGAGCCAAATTAAAAAAAAATGTGACTTGAATGCATAACATTGATCTAGAGAGTAAGATTGCATAAGCCTAAAGTTGATTCATTTTTTTAAAAATTTTCTCTAAAACTCAAAATAATCAGAACACCCTAAAATTCCATCATTTTCAAAAAAATTCAAGCTTTATATTTATGAGATATTAATATTCCTCGAAATAGCTGTTTAAAAATAAACTTAATTATTAACATTCTGAAATTTCTAAATTTATCCCAGAATACTAGTATTCTTTTTTTATACTAGGATAGTTGATATTAATTATAGTCTTTAATATCTCTATTTATTTGAAAAAATAACTGATAAATTTTTAATAAAAATTAAAACAGAAGCTAATGGCCCTTAAAATATGCCGGACAAAAACTAAAAGATAAGTATCATCATCATTTTTCTAGTTCTTGAAAATCTTGATACACTCATTTTTTTATTAATCAAACTTTTTTTTTCTAAAATTTACGTGCTTCGTTCTGATTCTTCAGTAAGTTATTTAAATGTTAGTGGAATTTTTTTTTTAACAACAGATACTCACACTTTGAAAGAATTTTTTTCTAGAAGTTACGTACTTGGTTCTGATGTTTCAGTAAGTTATTTAAATGTTAGAGAAGAAGTTTTTTTAAATAATAGATACTCACACTTTATAAGAAAAAAAAATTTAAAAAGATACGTAATTCGTTCTGATTTTTCAGTAAGTTATTTAAATGTTAGTGGTATTTTTTTTTTATTATAGATACTCACACTTTACAAGAAAAAAAGTTTTTTTAAAAAGATACGTAATTCGTTCTGATTCTTTGGTAAGTTATTTAAGGGATAGAGGGGTAGTTTTTTAAACTGATAGATACTCACACTTAATAATAAAGTTTTTTTTTCTAAAAAGATTAGAATTTAGATAAGAATTTTCTTTCTGTGGCTCAATGTGTCTTTTAAGACTACTACACTCAGTCTTGGCAGAGTTAAGCCAGTTTTGGCAAACTGGTCCTTCTTCTCATAAGCCTTGAAGTGAGTTAATGTAAGTAGTGGCCTAATGAAAAGAAAGAAAAGAAAAGACACATTGGGCTTGTTGGTTTAATTGTTTAAATTTTTTAAGATAATCAGATACTAAATTGTTTCAACACTTTTTTAGGATGGTTGTCACCCGAGGCCAAAAGCGCAACGATAAAGGTAAATGTTTTTGACTAGCAATAAATAATATCTTGGACAACAAAGTTGACAGCAATGGTGCAATTTGGCCTCGGGTTTGCTTATGGCTTTGATTGATGTTAACCATCTACTGTGAATGCACTGGATGAATGACTTTGCTCAAATTCAACCAAGAAGAGTATGAAGACTTATCAATCACAATTTTTTAAATCATTAATCAAGCTTTGGATATTAAAGAGATTTAGCCCATTCAAATGTTATTTATTTTATTTAACATGGTGGACCGACTTTTTTGGAAAATTTTCATCAACTTGAATGGTCTAAGAAATTAATGCAAGTTACAAACAAATCAATTCAAATAAAATTTCAAATATTGACCAAATTTTATTTATGGTTAGAATTGAAAAAAAAAGTTTACTAATTGAAATAAAATTTCAAATATTGACCAATTTTTATTTATGGTTAGAATTGAAAAAAAAAGTTTACTTATTGAAATAAAATTTCAAATATTGACCAATTTTTATTTAAATTTAAATTAAAAATAAAATAAATTTTTTGAAAATGATTTAAACCATTTTCTAACATAAAATGATTGAAATTTAGAAAAAATGCTCTCGTTTATATTTTATCTTGAGAAAAAAAAACACCATATTTTTTATTCTAAAAATAATGCTAATAAAATTTTTTATGTTGTTCTTGATATTAACAGCTTAATGGATTTTTAAGATAAAATCAAAACAAATAAACATTTGAGAAAGATTAAATAATGTTTAAATATTTGATTACATTGCAAAATATTTATTTAAAAATTGTCTTGGGATCTTGTTTAGTAGTGTAGAATTTTGTTCATTTATAAAATTAGAATTCTACTCATGATCCTTGAAAAATATTTAGAAAAGTCTCAAAATTTTATTTTAAAACAAATCCATGGTAACATTATTTTTTTTAAAGCTCATATTGATATGATTGCATAATCAGTAGACATTAAATGTTCAAAAATAACATTAAAAACTAAAAATTAGAAAAAAGCTGATTTTTTAACCAAAAAATGTATTACGATCTGAAAGAATTCGAAGACCCAAAGCTAATCGATTTTTTTCTGACAAATCTGAAACCAGAACCTCCAACTTATTTTGAAGAATATGGTGACCGAAAAATTACACGAAATTTTTTCTATCATTCTCATGGTAAGGTAAACATACTTAAGCCACCTGGTAAGGGAGCCGAAAAGAACATTAGTCGTAATGGTATAACTAAAATGCACATATTCGGAAATGCTGTAAGATAATTTTATTATCAAATGATTTTTTGTCACACAGTCACTTGCACAGTTAATTAAATTTTACTATTTAGAATCAATATAAAACAATTTAAACCCTCAGTTATGAAACACATTTATATTTAGCTTTAACTCAAATATCTGAATAGATTTTTCACCTAAACTTCTGTTCTTTTTTGGTATTTTTAACTAGAATAAATTTGAAAAAATAAACTAATCATTTAATTTTGTTATCATAATTGTTTTTCTAGTTATTTTAAAGCTCCTTTTCTTGGTCATATTTCTTTTATTAGAAATAACAAAAAATAAGAATAAAATAAGAAATGATGATTGCAATGTTATAATCAGTATTAATTAATTTTTAATAGATAAAAAATTATGATTAAATCAATTTTTTCTACTGATTTTTCCAGGCCATAATTTTATCTATATTATTAGCAAAAAAAAATATATCAATGAACAGTTTTTGATTAAAAAAATTGTAGTTTAAAAATTCAAAATAGAATAAAAAAATAAGAAAATTAAATATTCACTATTAATTGATTAAATATTTTCAAATTTTTAAGTAATTAATTTATAAAAAGGTTTCATTGCCTAAGCATGTACATTCTGCTTATTGTGATCCAATTCATCCTAAATACTATGAAAAAAATGGAATAATTAAGCATCCGATGGAAGAAAAAATTTTGGTAAATTAAACTGGTTTTAATATATCGTCTTCTATTTAAACAAGAAACCAAATTTAGAAAATGATTGATAATGAATTGAAAGAGTTTCAAGAATTTTGAAATTTTGTAATCTTTGTAATTTATAATAAGATTTTTTTTAGATTTTTAATTATTTTTTAAAAAAAATAATTAGAGAAAAATTGTTTATTATTTATCAAAAATTATATCAAAAAATTTTTTAAAGAAAAAACGAATTAAAACCTTCAAAAATTATATTATTCGTAATTTTTTCAATAAGATTTTAATAAAGGGTATACAAATTATTTTCTGCTCAATCGATTTATTTTTTTAGCTTTCCAATTTTTTTCATAAGTTCTCTTAGAATATGCCAAAATACTCAATGTTTTTACAACAAATCACGATAATTTTTTATTTTTATTATTTAAGTCAATAGCACCATCGTCCGAATACAAGTTCATGATCTGGTACCGATTATTGGGTCTATTTTACATATGGTTCCGTTCCGTATTAGTCCTTGATCAAGACTATGATTAGAACCTGGTAGGACTAGTTATTCTCCAAATCTCGTCTTGTCTTGACAGTCGCAGTCAAAAATTACATTACCTAATGAGTCTTTTTTATTTTTTTTTAATTAAAAATTATCACTGAAAATATTAAAATTACAAAAACTGGGCTTTACGTTTAATCATCAGAACTTTATATTTTTTTAAGTATTTAATAATTCTTTGGACAATAAAATTCATTAAAAATATTTTAAAAAATTTCAAAATTAGAACCAAATAAAGTAAATTTATTTCTTTTTAGAAAATTAGAAAATAAGATATTATGGGTCTGAGACCGGTCGAGACCAGAATGGGTCAGACTGTCGGCCAATGCTTTTGACTTTCAGTTAGTTTGTGAACAAGTTAACTAAGATAATGGCGCAAATATCAGATCATTTTCAGCTTTAAAAAAATGTACATGAACTCGTAATATATTAATAGTATTTGTGTCTGTAAATGAATTTATTTTTTTATAATCAGATTGTTAATATATGATTTACAAATTAAAAAAAAAGAATTTAAAAGATTTAAAATAACAAGTCGTTTTGGAGGTAATAAATTCAGAAATAAATTTTTTTTTCAAAAAAAAGTCATGTTAATTAAAAGTTTATGATTTTATCACTAATTTTATTTAGTGATTTAATTTTTATGAATAACATGTTAAAAAATTCTATTAATAATATTAATTACCACCTGAATTTTTGATCTAGCTGAATTCTCTTAATAAAGAATATCTTGAAAAAAGAATAAAAAAGACTAATTTCATTCCAAGTTATAGTCTTTTTTTCCTTTTGGTTTCGGCTTTTAACCAAAAAAAATTTTTTACCGAAATTAAAAAATAATGAAATTTTAATTTAATTTTATAAATAGATAAAATAATATTTTTGTTTAGTTGAATTTTGTATGTTAAATAATCTTAATCATTTTTTTATATTTAACAAACTGAATTTTTTACTTAATTGTAAAATACATATTTAATTGTATTTTAAATTCTTATTTCAATTTGTCCATGGGATTTAAACTTTAATTAAATAAATCATTTAAAGATTTTAATGTCTATCAAAAATGCATTTATTTTAGTAAAATACATTTACTGGGCTAATTCATCTTGATTGTTATTACATTAGTTAAATAATTCTTGTTCGGTATCGTTTAATTCAATATTTATTTTGATTTTTAGAAAAGAAATTAGAGAGAGAGTTGAGAATTATTCACGCAACAGAAAATTAAACAGAAATAAAATTTGTTGGGAAAATTACAAAAAATGTATTTTTGGCTCTGTGTTTTTAGTGATTCAATCAGAAATTTAGATACAAAAAGGATAAATCGCCAAAATTAAAATATCATACATTAAGCGCAGATCATTTTTTGGAAATAATAAACAAAAAATATGATCAAGATTTTGAATAGAAGACGATAAATTATATTAATTTTTAAATAACATAATCTTAATAAATTCTACTTATTGAGGTTATGAAAATTATTTGCTCCAATTAATAATCAAAAATTTTTAGTTTTATCAAGGCCAAAAAGTAATTGCAAGATGGGACATTTTCGGAGTCTATTTTTCAGGCATATTCCTTTAAAAAAAAAGCTTAGGTTTAATTTTAGCTAAAAGTGGTATAATTTCAAGGAATCATTGAAGACATAGTTAATATAAACTTTGCTGATCTTAAACTGCATTCAGGACACAAACTAATAGAAGTACCTTTTTCAAATATTATCGCAATTAAAAGACGCAAAATTAAAGTATAAACCATTTTAATTTGTTTTCCAAGTTAATTTATCAAATTAAGATCGGAGACTATGTCATGGCAAACATTTTAAACGAGTTCGACAAAGACTGTTGGGTGCCTGGAATAGTACAAGGCATTGATTATGACACAGAGCCAGTCGGTTACCACATTGTTTACTATAATGGCGAAAAAGGTCTAAATATTTACACACAATTGATAAAAATTAGCAAAGCTAGATACATCTTAATAAGGGACTTCATTTTAAATCTTTTATTAAACAAAGAAAAGTAATTAAAAAAAATTAAAATAAAAATTTTTAAATTTAACTCTTAAGGATCGAAGATTACAGTAAGTTTTTGAAAGTCTTTTTTGAACAAATTCATTAACACATCACTTTAAAGCTGAGTTAAATGAAAACGCTGAACTTTACATATTTAGCAAAGAGTATTTTGATTTAAAAAAAAATTATTTTCCTCTGCTTCAACCATCACCAAACTATCATTCTGTCATTTCTTCTTACACAGATAAGTTTATTAATTTGAGAAAAAGTTTAGCGAGCCTAAAAAATTGTGAACAAGTTCTTGCCAAGTGGCCTGACGACTGCTGGTACTATCCAAGCATTGTAAAAGATTATATTGGAGACTATAAATACAAAATTGAGAACAATTTACGCGCAGTTAAAATAATATTTAGAGAGGACTTGGTCAAAATGTCCAATTTATCCACCGAATTTAAGGTTTAATTTGATTCAATTTATTTTTTCAAATTTAGGAATTTTATTATTTTCAAGATAGGTGACACTGTTTTAGCAGAGCATCCCAAATTTAGGTTTGCATATGCACCAGGCGAGATTAGACGTTTGGACCAACGACAACATAAATACATTGTCAGATTCTATGATTTCTCCGAGTGTTTAATTGAAAAACACAATTTGTACAAAATCAGCAGGGAAAAGTTTGAATGTGACATTGATTCCATCATTAGACTGGAAAAGTGCTGGATTGGTCATGAAGTTCTGAGTTATAATCACTATTCAACTAAATACGAATGGGGCATTATAACAAGAAGAATTTTGAATAGTCGCCAATTTGAAATTGAATGGTCTGACCGAAAAAGATCAATTCATTGTGCCTATTTTTTGTTCATTTCAAAGAATAAAAATTTTGAGAATTTTGGTCAAAAAATTTTCAAGGAGACTAAAAAAAGTGTAAATTTTTTAATTGATGAATCGAATTCAATTGACCATGGTCAAAAGTATTTAACTTTGCCACAAAATGCTGAAGTATGTGAAAATAAAATGTCTCTACTGAATAGTGGAAGTTTTAGCAATTTAAGACGAGCTAAAAATTACATACCAATTAAGAAGGATCGGGACACTCCGGTAATAGATGCTGCTGAATTTTCAAATGTGACTTATCTTGACTAAATTTATTCTATTCTGTAATAAGACTTCTGGCATTTTTTCTTTAAAATTTGATTTTTGTTTTTCACTAATTTTGCCTTAAACTTTTGTTAAATAAAAACTTAATCATTTTTTTTAAATAAATTTAGTTATTTACTTTAAAATAGAAAAAAGTAAAATTGAAAATTAAAATTAGATTTTTTTTTTTAATTTTGAAAAAATTTTTGATCGGCTAAGTACATTGAAATATTGAAATTTGCCACAACAACACCACATGAGTATACCGAACAATTATTGATATGAAGTGAAAGAGTGTATTCATCTCATCAGGAAAAGCTTTATCTCGCATGTGGCTGTCTAATGAAGATATAATGTTTGCTCAGTGTATCTGCTTTATGGAATCAATGTATTTGGTTGAAAAGCAACCACTATGAAAAATTTAGCCAACTGGTTAAGTAAATGAATAAATTATTTTTACTTTATTTTTTTTTTGTTCTTTTCTCTTCGATTCTTTATTAGATTCTTCACTATTTAACTAAAAATCGATTGAAAAGACGAGGTCCGATAAAAAATTTATTAAAAGAAAAAAATACACGTAAGAGCAAATTGGCTGTTAATTACCTTTACTTCGAAAATATTTACTTTATGTTGTGATCAATTAATTTTTGTTGAAAAAATAAAAATTCTATTTTGGACAAAAAAAATTTACTTAACAAGTTGAAATTAATTAGTTTTTGTTTATTTTTATTTAGTTTCGTTGAAAATAATTTGTTAAATTTTACATTGTTTAATTTTGAGTTTAAAAAAGATTAAAAAAAAGGCATCTTGAAGTTGATGATCAATTAAAAATATCATTTCAATTCAAAAAGTTAATCTTTAGATATTAAAATAAATCTTTGATTTAATTTAAATAATTTTAATGTAACATGATTTACATGCAATGTAGATTTAGAAAATAAAAAAAATTGTAAAAATATTTTCCCAATCCAATGATAAAATCGATTTTCAATTTAGTTATTTGATTTTTTGTAAAGTTTTGTTTTCATTTTATAACTTATTTTGAATTTTTTTTAATTAATTTTTGTTAATTTAATTGTGAATGCTTAACACAAATACTTTTGAAATAAAAAATCTCAAATAAACTTTACAAAAAATCAGTTAATACATTTAAATATTAAAATCGATTATCAATGGACTGAGAAAAAGTTTTTTCAATTTTTTTTTTATTTTCTAAATCTACATTGCATGTAAAGCATGTTACATTACAATTATTTAAATTAAATCAAAGATTACGTTTAATATCTAAGGATAAACTTTTTGAATTGAAATGATATTTTGAATTGATCATCAACTTCAAGATGCCAAAAAAAATTGAATAAAAATGTTTAATCTATTGTAAAAAGCTGTTGATTTGCAAATCTAGTGCAAGATATTAAATGTACTTGTATTAATATTTGTTCAACAGAGACTGGAGATTTTAATTTCGAATTTATATTTCAGCACCAAAAAATTTAACTAAAAATATTTACAATTATGATTTTAAACCTAAAATTTTAAATTGATTTTTAAATTGAAAATTGATTTTATTTCAATCCGCTTGAAAAAAAAGTACAATTTAATAGTAATGATTGGTCATGTAGTAGATGCACTTGTTGTATTTATTTCAAGAATTATTATTGCTCTCCAAAAGCAAAACCAAGAAAACCAGCAATCGAAAAAAATGTCTAGTAAGGCAATAATCAATGCAATAATAACAGCATGGATTAATAGAAGTTAAATTAATCCATGCTGTTTTTAGGCAATTGTTTGTAAATAATAAATTCTATTATAATTTAATAATTATAAAACTAGAAAAACCTGTTTTAAAATTCAGTTTTAAAAGCAAAAATATTTTTTTTATTTTTTATTTATAATGAGTACATTTAAAGCAATAAAAATGTATTATTAAATGTTATATTTTAATGTATAATGTATTATCAAATGAAAAAGTGTATTATTTTATCTTATTATTAAAAAAAGAAAATTAAAATTATAATTAGATTGAATTAAAAAGGAAAAAACAAAAATGAGCATTATGCATTTTCAAAATATTTTAAACAAACTAAAAGTGAGTTGGTAGAATTGTTTTGACTTCAAATTTATTAAATCAATCAATAATTAATATAAACAAAATGATTGTTTTCAGAAAAAAAGATAAATCGAAATTTTTTTGTTAACAATTTTCTAACAATTTATTTAATTAAAAAAAGTAATTCATATCAACTTTTTTTCAAGCGTTCGGACAATAATAACCTTTATTCTTTAACCTTTAAGTGTTGCATTTTACACACAATTTATCAGTGGCATTGTGAATTTCGGAACAAATAACAAAAACAAAAATCTTAAAATGAAATAACTTTTTTACTCTGAAAGTCTGCATAGCATTAAATGTATTAAAAAATCATTAAAATTAAATTGCAGAAACTTAATTTGGGTGGTACAAAGTTTTTGTCATATTTTTTAGCTTTTTAAAAAGACTTTTAGACTAAAAGATGAATTATTTATTTATTTGAACCAAGTTACAGCTTCTTCAGATACAAAAAAAATATATTTGAAAAATATGTAAATAAAATAAAGTCAAAAAATTAAATTAAAAATGAAATATTAAGGAAAATGACAGTAAAGATAACATATTGCTACATTTTGAATACACGATACTGAGAGCAAAAATAAATATAGCATTATTTTGTTGGTATTTTTCGATAATAAAAAAAAGATAAATTTAAAATGTTTATTATAAAGCAAACAAATTTCAGTAAGAATTTAGACCTTAGAGCAAATAGCAGCCAAATTGATGAATTATAAAAAATTTAAATCAAATTAATTATCAAGTATTATAAAATATATAAAATTAATTTTCATTTAATGAAAATATTATTCTTTTATATTTTTTATTGATAAATTAAACATTTATATTTATTTAATAAAAGAATGAAGCCAATATACAAATTGTTTTGTTTCAATTTTTTAATTGTTGATTATTTAAAATAATATAAAATTTGCTGGGGTTTTAAAAATTTTTTTCGCTAAAATATTAAGAGTAATTTTTTTTTAATTTTAAAATTTTTATTTAAAATATTTTTAAATGTTCGATTTTTCAGATTTCTTCTAGATGCAACTCGTATATCTAAGATCGGACATTTATTCTAACAAGAAGAATATTTTCTTTTAATTGCACTAAAAAACAACCGGTCAAAATTTTTTGCATTGGACATTCAAACCAAAGTTTAAAGACAAAATGAAGAATTCATCATACTTAATTATTCTAATTTAAAAACATTGAATATTAAAATTTTCTTCAAAAAAAAATAAATTTTGTTTTAGAAAGAAAAGATTTAGAGTTTGTGTTCCGCAATGGAAACACCTACAAATGAACGCTCGAGACCTCGATTGTCATCTTCCCAGAAAAAAAACAGGAATAGTCTTGACAATTCGGCATCCAAGCGTGTCAGGACGCTTATTCATAAAGAAAAAATCCGCAAACTAAATCAGTATAAGTCAGCCAAGAGTAAACGAGCTGAAATTAGAGTTAAAAATAGACACATTGACAATTTGGAAAATGTTGACCAGGAAGAAATCGACTACACTGAATGTGAAAATGAATTTAAAATGAAAGACTGTCAATCCATGGATAATCAAGTTCAAACTGTCAATGAAAAACCAGAACCTTTGGAAGAAATAAAACAGCCAGTCTTAAATTCTACACAAGGTATGAGCTCAAAAATAAGCTCCACTTTGGTGAGACAAATTAATTCGCTCAAAAACTCCATTAAAAATATTGTTAACCCAAATGACACCAAGTCTTTGAAACCACAGAATCCAAATTTAAAACAAAATAGTGTTGATAATGGCCATCAAGGAAGCAAATCTAACAAAATTCGGAGATCAATATCAATCGGAGGTTTTCCAAGCTCTTGTCAAGTAAATAAACCAAGTCAAATGATTAAACCTTTGAAAAAACAAGAAAGCTCTAGTTCTGTACAGTTTACCAGGCCAATTAGTTCATCGCTTACCAACTCAAAAGTGTCATCTTTTTCCTCATCATCCTCGCTGAATTTTCGTTCACATCACAATTCTTTGTCCAGTTTGTCTGGCAAGCCAGTGTTCAAACTTTCAACTAAAATTCGATACAATGATTCTCATCTGTATAGAAATGTAAATTTTTCATAAATTTTAAAAATAAAAAAATATTTATTTTTTATAGGATATGCCAGTAGATAAAAATAAAAACCAAAAATTAGTTCCAAATCGAAAAGGAATAGCAACCAGCAGTGGAAGTTTGAATGCAAAAAAAAATTGTTAACCAGTAGCAGAGAATGTTCACCGAGAGTGAATAAAAGCACTTGGTCTTGGATCCTCTTCTGGCTTAGAAAATTTGGGTTTTTGATCTTTTTTCAAACAAAAAAAAAACAAAATTGTAAAAAAAAAAACTAATCAAATTTTTTATTTTAATTACATGTTACAAATTCATTAAATTAAATTTTTATTATGAAAAAAAAAATTTATTTCAGAAAATTGTTTTCAATTTTTGATTAGTTTTTGAATTTGATGCTTGTACGAATTTCTATTTTAGTAGCTATACAAACAAGATGAGAGATTGATAAAAAAAATATTGATATTTGAAAATTAGAATCAATTAAATATAAAAAATAAGCTAATTGTTAAAAATTAATTGAAAATTTGAAATTGTTCAAGATTTAATCACTTTTTTTAAGTCTGCTTCGCAATTTTTTTAAAATAATTCTTCTAAAAATACTAATCGACAATTTAAAGGCGTAAATTACTACTACAGACAGTGGCATCTAAAATTGATTCCCTCTCCATTAATAGTATTATTTTTTTATTTGTATTTCTGTTCGAGTCTGGGCTCCTTCAGATAAATATTAATTAAAATAATTTTAATTTTATTCTAAATTTTATCATATAAATGAAAAGATTACAATCATAACTAATAATTAAAAGATTGATAAGATAAGAACTTAGACATTTTTGTAATTACCAAATACCATCTAGACATTGATCAAACAAAAAAAAGTACTTATTTTAGAAATAAAAAATAAGCTGGCAAAATCCGATAATAACATAAATATGAAAATCAAAAAATATCTTGGGTGTGATCTTAAAGTGAAAGGATGCTGGTTGTCAATTGGTAGCCTTACGGGGCTGTTTAATTTAATTAAATTGAATTATAATTAATATTAAATAAAGGCTATCATTTCCTACCTTCACTAATATATTTCCAATTCGTCATCTAATTAATATATATTCTTCATCTAATAAATTTCCTTTTGAGTATAATTATATATATCTACACTAATAAATTAAATGGAACCTAATATATTTCGAAGTCTACTCTAATTAATTAAACCTCATCTAAATAAATTCGTCATCATCAAACCAATTCTGAAAATTACGAGGAAAAAAACTTCGGTCTTTTAGTTGCTTTTAATGGCATTGGGAAATCCTTTGTCCAAACTCCAACTGCTGATACAACACCGCTTTTAGATAGTACCTGGAAATGGCTCCTGCTCGCCAAGAACATCATCAGCAAATCCGTGGAATCAAAATGTGCTGAGTCGTCACACTCAACAATCAAGACTTCCGCCGCAGCAAGTGTGGTTGTCCCAGCTATGACAAAAAGAACATTTGCAAGCACATCATCGGCGTTGCTAGTTATTTCAAGCTATACACCATTCCACTCGAAATCAAGAACTTGTCTATGGGAGAAAAACGAAAGCGTGGTGCTCCTAAAAAAGCTACCAAGGCTCTTGTTAGGATGTAAAAGTTTGTTGGTCGCTTATTTTTCTTATTATTTCTTATAATTTCTCATTATTTGGTTCTTATTTTTTGTTTGTTTGTCGTTTGCTTAAAAAAATAAATAATTGATTATTACTATAAACTATCGATTTATATTTAAAATTGATTAGATGATCCCCAAATTATATAGTGGAGCTATATATTATTAGTGGAGCTTTATTTTATTAGTGACGATGGAAATATATTAGTGAAGATATGGAAATATATTAGTGAAGGTAAAGAAATTGTTCCCTTTAATAAATTAATAGTATTTTTAGTTTAAATATCATCTATTTAATAAACAAGTAAAAAACAGGAATTTTCTCTTTTTTAGTCTTTTTTTCAAAACCAGCTCAGCTTCTTGAAAAGAAGCCAAACTTGCTTGATGCCTATGCGTATTACGTGTATTTATCTAATGATGGTAATGTAATAGTTAATTTCAGATTTGTTTAAAAGTCCTAAATTTAAGTCCAAGGATATTGTGAAATTCAGTACAAAATGATAAAAAGAACAGAAAAACATGATAAAAAATTGAATCTAAAAGTTAAAAATTAGTTCCGTGAATGCAACATAGTGCAGCATTCAAAGTTGCATCAACTATAAAGGTCTGCTTAACTCTGTAAATTTAGCAGAAATAAGATTTCAATATATTCGAGCGTAGTGTATTTTGCAGAGAATTTGCACATTAGCAGACTTTTACAGCTGATGCAACCATGAATGTTGCACCATGTTGCATTCATGGAACTAATTTTTAAACTTTAAAAAAAAGTTTTTTCTTTTCTTTTGTACTGAACTTGACAAAACCAATCCAAGTCATTAAAAAAAGTCCGAAATTTAAAATTTTTTTAACAAAAGTCCGAGTCAAAGATTTTTTTTTAAGTCCGGACTTGGACTTGACTTGAGATTCTGACTTTAAAGCCACTCGGTTTAATCCATTAAATTACATAAGGAGTCAGAGAATTTCTGTATAATTTGATAAAAACAATAATAATATATATAAGCTACAGCAAGACTAGCTTGCGGAGGTGGCCTACTAGGAGGTCACCTATGGTAGCTCCTTGCACATTACACATAGAAAATTACTGAAAAATAAATACTGTTTAAATTTTTAGGCTAAAAAAAGAGTTAAGATTACAGATAGAAAAAGCTGTAAAAGAAAATATTTTATAAATAAATGTTCATGTTCAAGATTGTTGACTAGACCAGAAGGCATCGTATCGGTTCTTGGACTTGTTGACCGAGTCGCTGTATGTGACTGTAGCTGGCAGGGCGTTCCACTCGTTGACTATCCTGTTGGTGAATGTGTTTGCACTTTGTAGGCATTTGGTGGAGGCCTGGCCGTACAGTCTTCCAGCGGATCCGGGTTGGGATCGTGAACTTGCAGAAACTGGGGGGTTCACCCAGTTCACTTCGTTGATGCCTTTGGTGAGTTTGAACATTTGGATCAGGTCTCCACGAACACGGCGCTCATGAAGGGGAGTAAATCTAAGGACGGCAAGATGATGTTCGTAGCGCCAGTTTCTAATGCAAGGCTCCAGTTTGGTGGCCCTTCTCTGCACCTCCTCGAGCATCTTTGCGTCTTTTTTGCTAGGGGGGACCAGACAACAGCGGCATATTCCAGGTGGGGTCTTACGTAGGCACAATAAAGGGTCGTGCAGGTATCTATGGTCCAATATCTAAATGATCTTTTCAACTTGCCGAGAATTCCTGTAGCTTTGTTCACTTGATTTTTAATATGAATAGAAAATTTCAAGTTACGTTAAAACGTGACTCCCAGATCCTTTTCTGTGTCGACGAAAGCTAGTGCGCTCCTGGACTCGTCTTCCCCCATCAGTAGTTCTATTTATTTATTATTGAATTCATATAAACGCTAATTCCGGCGATGTCTTAGAAAATAAAATAAAAGTAGCGTTAAATTGAAATTAATAAAAACAAAAAATAAATCGAATTCTAGTATTTAAATAATTAGGATAAATTATCCATGATAGCAATTATATAGAGAAGTAAGATTCGAAGCATATCTTGAATTGAAGCCTCTCTGAAACTCAGAAACAAGCCTTTAATCTAGTATTATTATTATTATTTTTATTTTTATTTTTTTTAATTGCCATCAATATGATGATGTAAAACGAGAAAAAAAATAAATGAAATTTTATATCTTGGAATAACTTAACTGTTGACTTAATTCAATTAAAGATCGCATTTTATCCTTTTAAAAATAACTTAGACATTTTTGTAATTACCAAATACCATCTAGACATTGATCAAACAAAAATAAGTACTTATTTTAGAAATAAAAAATTCGAAATTTTTATAATTGCCCAATATCAACCAGACAATGATTAAACAAGTAAAAATAAAATTTTTATTTTTTTGAGGGTGGGTTTGTAAAAACCATAATTTAGGGTACACCCTAAATTTATTATTTTCTTTCTCAAAAAATAATCAAAACAAAATAGTAAATAAAATTTGCGTAATTCATTGTAACTAGCAAGTTTTCAATTACTCCAAAGGGTTTAGTGCTCAAGCGCACCTCAATCAAATAAAAACTACGAAAAATCTTCTAATTATTTGATGAAAAAAAAAATAACTCTATTAAATTTGATTATTTTAAATCAAGTTCCAAGATTTAAATTTGCATTATTGCATTAAATTTTTAATATTTTCTTTTTTTAATCAAAAAAACAAGTGAGTGTTTAGCAAGAAGGGCGTGTGTCACTCTGAGAAATTTTTTTTTTTTCTCGGGTATAAATACTTGCTCTAAAATTGTCGATAAAAATTAGCCAAAAAAAATGAGCCAAATAAAAATTTCTAAAGTAGATCTAGGTTTGATCAATCACCGACAATGCCTTGGACACCACTTCTATCTCTCTCTTTTTTTTTTTTATTTCTAAGCTCAACTTTTTTAACACCTCTTTTTCATGATTCAAAAGCTTTTTGTATTTAGCGCTTTGAGTGATACTTTTTTAATTTATCACAGTTTCGCATCTTAAGATCATTTGCAAAAATACATCTCAGTTTTTTGAAGCCAAGTTAAAAAGATGATAGAAAAAGTAGCTAAAAATTACAGTTAAAGTTTACTTGGCTTCATTTCAAAAATTTTTGAATAATTAAATAAAAAATCAAACACTATTGTTTCATATTGAAACAAATAACTTTGTGATTGTTATCATGTTTCTTTCACATTTTATTTTTTTCACTTTTGTTTAACTTTAGAAGCCCCCCTGCTCCATGTGGAGCGGGAGGGGGGGAGGGGGGAGCCAGCTACGTTTGCTTTATAATTGTAAACGATTTCATCATCCTATTTCATCATTTTTTTATTTCGATTGCATCAGTCGACAACACTTTGAAAACAATACTCATTCGAGACCCCGGTCTCCAGCTCTCTTTTCTCACTTGATTAAAAACTATTTTCAAACTATAAATAAGACTAAGCAAAGTTTTTATTTTCTAAAAAAAATTTTAAAACAATTGTTTAGAAACACCTTTTTTGAAAGAATGGATTTTTTGAGAAGATTCACCCGGCAAATCTCATTTAAAAATGGCCTGTCAGTCCACGACGAAAAGCTGCCCCAGTACTATCTCAAAGACGTGGCCGCTCACTGCACCATTGAGTCGTGCTGGATGGTCATCAGAGACAAAGTGTACGACTTCACTGAATTTATCGAGTACCATCCTGGCGGCTACGAATTGATGCTGGAGTACGCCGGCGCCGATGCCACAACTGCCTTTGACGAAAAGCCGCACACAATCGAAGCTAATGCTATGCTTGACAAATACCTAATTGGAGTTCTTGTCAAAGAAGATAGAATGATTAGTTAGTTTTTTTCAAGTTCAGACTCTCAACAACAACAATAAATAGAAAGAGTTCAGTTGGTCAATGGAGGTCGACCAAATGAAATGGTAATGAATGTTGATGCCTCAATCAGGGATCGAGATTTATTTGAACTAGCAACTTGTACATATTGCAGAGATTTTTTCAAAAATCACTATTGTATGAATTTTTATCAGTTTTTTTTGTGTAAAAAAATTTTATTTTTTGCCAGGTTTTATTTTTTTTTGGAAAAAATTTTTTTTAATTGTGCCAAGATATATATGAAAAATTATTGAATAAAATTTTATTTTAAAACAATTTGTAATTTTATATGCTTAAAAAATATTTATTAATATTGCTCAAAATCAATCGTCAAATTTATTCTTTTTTTAATTAATCAATTTGAAAATTTGCATCAAAACTTTTTGAAAAAATATAATATTGAAAAAAAATGCTCTCCAAACAGAACCATATTTTACTAGCTTTAAACTAGTGAAAAAAAAAGAATAAAAAAGAAATGTAGTGTTCTTGTGTTTAATGTCTAGAAAAAACATGAAAAATTTTAGAAGAAAGCATGAAAATATAACGTCTATATAAAATTTGTTACAAAATCAATGATGATAGAAATAATCACTGTGTCTGCATAACGAAAGTTGAAATTGAAAAAATCTACTTCTAGAGAAATAATCAAAATGCTGAATAATCAAAACTGAAATATTATACTAAAAATAAAAATAAGAAAGTGCTTTATTAATGCTCTAAAAATGCTAGAGCCATGTATTTAAAAAAGGCAACAGATCAAGTAAGCTTTAATTTATTAAATATATTCACTTTTTATAAAAGTAGCATGTGAACTGAAAAATGGCTTGACTCTAATAAACAAAATCGAGCCGACATCTTTACATAAAGTTTATTATAATTTATGAAAGTTGATGAAGAAAATCTTTTATATTTTATATACCAACTTTATAAATAAAGTTTTAAAATTAATTTAAAACCAGCTTTGCGCAGTGGCGATAACGTAATCAGTGAGGTTCTACCGAGATGCGTTTATTGCTAATTGAAAACTTTTACCAATACCCCGCGAAGACGACGTGAAATACCGTCGGCTTACGCAATTTATGTGCGCCTTAACGGGCCTATTTTAAAAAATTAAAAGAAAATGTTTCTGCCTTCAATTGTTTAAAACTTGACTTAATTGAAAATATTTAATTTAAATTAAGCTTATTTTTTTAAAAAATAATCCTTAAGTAGGCTACTAATAATTGATAAATTAAATTAATAATTTTGTAAAAATTTTTTGATTATATATTACACAATGTTACTTAATCTTTTATTTGGTATTTTATTTTTATATTTTTTATGAAACCTTATTTAAATTTTTAATTATTTTACTTCTACTTATGGAAGTTAATTCAATTCAATAAATAAATAAACAAATTAAAATAAAAATTTTTAAATAATATAAATATATTTTTCTGTTTATAGTTGTAAATTCCTTGTTGTTAATAAATAAAAATTGCTTAGCAATTAAATTATTCGAATTTAAATTTTTTTACTTAAAATCATCAAAAAATTAATTCAATTATTTGACAGCTAAAAATCACATCTAATTGCATTAAATAAAATTATCAAAATTGAATGAAAAAATTTGTTTTTTTTTATATTTCATAATCAACAAATTTTAAAATCAGAGAATATAGGAAATTTGTTTTAAATCGTTTAAATTTAAATAATTATTATTAAAATTATATTTGTTTTTTTATTAAATTTAAAAATCTTTAATGAATTTCATTGATCTGTCATATTTTGCACATCAGAATTTATTAATTTATCAAAAAAAATTTTAATTTCAGACAAAAAGTAATTGAAAAAAAATCAACAATAATTTATTTTATTAATTTGAAACAATCAATTAAAGAAAATAAAATGATAATAAACTAAACTTATTAAATAATTCTGATATTTTTTTCGAATTTGAATATAAAAACAATTTAAATATCATAAAAAAATATTTATATTTTTGTTTCCATAAAAAGTATTCAAAATTAGTCAAATAATAAATGATATCACGTTTTTAACATAAAAAAAATTTCTAGACATCATCTGCTTAATGCATTTAACTTTCTTATTTTATTTAGACTGTTAAAACAAATGCTTTATTCTGACAGAATTTATATTTTAAATTATTTATTTCAATATTTTTTGTTTATGAATGATATCTTTTTACTTAGAAAGGCTTCAAAAAAATTAATTTTAAAAATCTGTATAAAATTTAAAACTTTTATTCAATAAAAATTGGTGAAATTTATAAATTGAATAAATTTAAATAAGTTATATTTTTACCCTTAGTTAATTTATCTAGGGATAAAGTGTTTTCTCTTCAAAATTTGATGAAATATATATTGTATTTTTTAAATTCGTTTAATTTGTTAACTTTTTTTTGAAAATATTTAAATTCTAAACATTTTTAAAATCTAAATAGCAATTTTTATGTGATAAATTTGAAAAATGAGACGACTCTTCATTGGTCACACCCAAGACTTTAAAATTTAATATCCAAAATCTAGCGTCTGAGAAAAATATCAAATGTGATTAAAATTTTTTCAAACTTTTCCAACATCAATGCTTTGTACCAATAAATTATTTAAAAAAATTAATCTAAGATTATAAACAGGACATTTTGCTGATAAGAACAATTGTATATTTTTGCAAATGAAGTGGAGAATGAAGTGAACAATACCTGATGGAAATGAAAAAGTCTAAAAATTTAACTAGAAACATTTTCTTTTAATTTTTTAAAATAGGCCCGTTAAGGCGCACATAAATTGCGTAAGCCGACGGTATTTCACGTCGTCTTCGCGGGGTATTGGTAAAAGTTTTCAATTAGCAATAAACGCATCTCGGTAGAACCTCACTGATTACGTTATCGCCACTGCGCAAAGCTAATTTGTACCAAGCACAATTGAAATATTTAAATACAACATAATGCGCTGGATTTGAAGTTTTTTTTTTCAACTTTTTCAAAATTGAAATTATTTTTGAATAAAATATCTAAATTAATTCATAAATTAATTAATTAAATATAGAACTGATGCATATTTAGGAAAATTTAAATTCAAATGAAAAGTAAAATTTTGTCCTTATTAGTAAAAAAGTCCTGCAAGGCAAATGTATGATTTAATTTTTTCACCAAATTTTGAAATACTTGATTGGCAAAACAATTCCGAACGTAGTTTTGGTAAAAGAATGAACACTCAAGCAATAGCTAGATTAAGATACCAAAAATAAAGATAAAAACATCTTGTATTTTGAAGTTAAGAAGTCATTTTGGGATATTTAAATTTTTTTTTGCATACTGGAAGTTTTTTTTTCTAACAAAAAAAAGTATTTTTACACTGATCAAGTTTTTTTTAAATTGAAAAAGTATGTTATACTTTAAAATGTATTTTTATTTTTACACAAAATTTATTTTACATAGATATGTCACTGTCAATTTGTAAGATGTGACTTGGCAAATAATAAAATTTTCTTTTTTTCATTGACCATGCATTTTAAAAGTTCATAAAAAATCAAAATAACTATCTTTTTTAATGTTTTTTATCAAAAGTTAATTAGCAAAGATTTTATATTTTCCATGCAAAAATTTATTTTCACTTATAAAAAAAAAAAGTTTAAATTTAAATTTTAAAAAAATTAAGAAAAATTCTTCATTAATAATTTAATTTATCAAATTTTTTTTTTTGAAAAATTTTCTCATGACATTTCAAGCCAAACTTGAACTCATCTTTTCGAAACGACCATCTCATAGTGCACACTCGATAGCAAAAGAGCATTTTAGAAATCCATAACTATGCCCAAAAGAAAGCGCTCGGACTGTCTTATGTGATTATGCAATTTATTTTTTCTATATTTTATCATTTTCCAATTCATTTCTATAAATTGACAGTGATATAAGTAAATTTATACATGGGAAATTAAATTAGTGATAAAAAAAAGTATAGGCTTATCACTTGAACTTATTTTATTTTTAAATTATGAAACTATAATACCGTAAACCTTTGCCCACTACTTCAAGAACAAACCCCAAATCTTGACTTTGTTCTATATGGAACTAATACCATCTAAACCATGTTATAACAATTTTTTTTATTTTATTTAGAACAAACCCCAAATCTTGCCTTTACACTAAGAGTAAATGCGAAAGTTCGCTTTTATTCTTAGATAATCTTTGAATATGTTCTAGAACAAACTTGAAGAATTCTTGAACAAATTTTGAAAATAAAAAAATTAAAAAAAATTAAAAAATTAAGGTTCATTCTAATTTTGGATTTAATTCTAAGAGTAAAAGTTAAAAAAAATTTCGATTTAAATACATAATACAGTTTTGAAAAAATTTCTATTTCATTTTTACGTTTGTTCCAACCGCATATTGTCCTAAGAAGAATGTTATAAATTCGGCCAGCCTCACTTTGATTATCATTTGTCTTTAAATAGTCCAAAACTTCTTGTTTGCGATCTAAGTAATATTGTCTCCGAGTATTTATTCCATTATTAGGCCCATTATCCAGATTTTTAACTTGAGCCGACTCAGGTGTAGTTTCATCATCACTCACAATCATTTTTGAATACAAAAATTGAAAATAAAAATGAAGTTTCGGTGCACAAAAATTTTTAACTTATAAACTTTGCTCTTAGAATTAATACCAAAATTAGAATGAACCTTAATTTTTTAATTTTTTTTAATTTTTTTATTTTCAAAATTTGTTCAAGAATTCTTCAAGTTTGTTCTAGAACATATTCAAAGATTATCTAAGAATAAAAGCGAACTTTCGCATTTACTCTTAGTGTAAAGGCAAGATTTGGGGTTTGTTCTAAATAAAATAAAAAAAATTGTTATAACATGGTTTAGATGGTATTAGTTCCATATAGAACAAAGTCAAGATTTGGGGTTTGTTCTTGAAGTAGTGGGCAAAGGTTAACGGTATTTTTTTCTTTTTGGCGAAAGGGTTTAAATTACAAAAAAGCGTTTTCAAAATTAAATAATTAGATTATATTAAAAAAAATACTAATTTATTAATTACTCTAAATTTACTTGATCGAAAAGCATAAAGCAGTTGAAGGGTAGACCATTTTTATCAACAAAAAAATTTAAATAATACCCAAAAATTTTTAAATTCGATTGCTAAAAAATGACTTTGCATATTTAAGTTATGATTAAGACATAGTGGGAATCTAATTGAACAAAAATAAAAAAATAATTCAACCAATTTCGAAAGGAAAATTCAGTGATTTTATTTAATTTTTATTTAACTTTTTTTTATGAATAAATGGGCTCAATCATCCCTGACTAGATTTTGAACTTTTATCTTTTTGATTGAGTTGAAATAAAAAAAATATCTAATAAAAAAGATGAAGTTTTTATTTTATTAAGCTGACCTTTAATGGATTAAATTTATTAAAATTAATTAATTAATTAATTAAAATTAGCGGTAAATTATGGTCAAAACTTAATTTCTTTTATTTTGTAAAATAATCAAAAAACTAAACTTAAAAATAAATAGTTGAATTATTTCTTTTTAAAAACAATTAATAATTTTTTAAATTGGTATTAAATTTGAATTGATTTTCAATCAATGATGAGTTAATAGCTCTTTCATATACAGCGGCGCAAACCTGGTGATGAACCATGAAACTTAACTTAAAATTTTAATTACTCAGATCCTTTTAATTCTTTAATTAAAAAAACTGAATGTACAAACTGATTCAGATGAAAAATTGATTCATACTTAGAAAATCACTAATAATTAAACAAAATTTTATTTTAATCTTTTTTTTTTAATTATTATTATAAATAAATAGATGAAACAAGGCAGGCCAAACTGACAGCTAAAGAAAACTGAAGCTACAGAAACTGCCGAACAAGCTATTGACAAGAAAATTTGATTTAAAATTGTAGCTGAGTCTCCCAGTCCGACTGATGATGATGATGAAAATAATCAGCTATTTAATCATTATCAAGAGTTGAAAATTAATTTAATAAAATAGGCAGGTTTTACATTTTGTTACTAAGAACAGACGCCTTTCAAACATTTGGTTGTTAAAAACGTTAACTTAATAAGTTTAGATAATTTTGAAAAATTTTGGACCATCTTTTTTTTTTAAAATAAAACTTAGCGAAAAACAAATTGAATTAAATTGATAGCATAGCTGAGAATTGAAAATAATCCTCGTTAAAAGATAAAAAAAAAATTATATCAGTTTTTTATTACCGCTGTTCAATAATTCTATATATTTCTTATTTTTTTTATTTGTAAAATAAAACGAAAATCAAGTTCAAGTTTATTTAGTTTATTTTCATCCAAATAAATATTTAGTGTAGAAAAAATTTAGTATATCTCTACAAGACCCTTAGAGAGAGAATAATTTTCCTCATTTAATCGGCTTTTAAAATATTATTTATTTGTGACATATTAAAATTGGAGGCCAAAACAACTTGGTTTTAATAACTTCCCAGATTTGAGGATACTAAATCTACAATCAAACCAATATTTATTTTAAATTACTTTTTCAATTCAACTGACAGAATGTTCACGTAGGACTCTATATTTTGCTTAATTTAGAAATTTGACATCATATGAGATCTTGTATCTAAAAATGAAGAACAATATATTGTAGACTTAGGTCATAAGTATTTAGCAACCTAATTTGTTTAAGTATAAATAAATTTTTATGAGCTATCAACTTTTTTTAAATAAAAAGCGCCGATTTAATTTATAATAAAAGGATTTGGTGTTTTACTTAGAGGGTTTCGAATGAATTGTTTTTCGACTATTTTCTCTTTTTATTAAATCAAAAAGTATTTTGAATTGAAATTAATAAAGACTTTGAAAATGATGAGGATCATATATTTTTTTTTAAATCTTCAAGATTAAATTTATTATTAAGTTATCTGGTTTTTTGAAAAAAAATCACATTTTCAATCAAATTCAGAAATAGAACTCTTCAGCCAATTTAAATCTTAGCATCAGTATCAATTTGTTCCGCCCAAATATTTTTTCAATAGTTATTTTAATTGATTTGGAAATTTTTATTTAACAAATATCTCAGTGATTTTAATCAATGTAAATTTGTTGGTTTTTAAAAGCATTTGGCGTAGAGCTAATTCAATTAAGACTCTTAGAACTGATTTTAAATTCTTGTAACAAGTTAATTGATGCAACAATATAATAAGATGATATAATGTTTAAATTTTAAAAAAAGCATAAATCTAATAAAACAATTTTCAGAAGCAGAAAATATAAAGGAATTTTCATCATTTTAATATTTGATAATATTTTTTGACAGCAAAAATAAATTTCACTTTTGGGACCTTTTTGACTTGAATCAAAAATTCTAATAACTTATCAAATATTACATTTTTTCTTTGATTTTCTGAAGTTATCGTCACAAAATTTATATTTTAATTAACTCAAAATTTTTGTGTTAGAAAAAATTTTATGTTTTAAATATTTATTATTAATTAAGAAATAAAAACGTTTAGAACAAAATTCAAGAATAAATTTTAGCATTTTTAAATCCTAAGAGTCAATTTTGACACTGCCATTAAGAAAAATTTAACAAAGATTTTTCGACAGTTGTTAGATTAGCCCATTAAATTTATCATTTGCAAAAAAATAATTTATATCTTTTAATCGAATATCGAAAGCATATTATCATCTATTAAAAAAGGTTATATTTGACCAGCCAAATTCCTTAATGATCGGGTAATATGCTACAATTTAGATTGTGAAAATGATATGTTTTGATTGATGAGAATATTATTCGATGCATTAATTTTTGTATTTAGTGAAATTATATCACAAAATTAAGGATCAAATTTTAATAGAAAAACCATTTCTAAATTCAAAGCCTCAGTGATATAGTGTACTAAATAGTATTTATTTTTAAATAGAGTCTAAAAGAAAATCTTGACTGTAAAGCATAATAAATATTTAAATAAATAAAATTAATGTGATACAAAAGCTTTTGTTAATGAGGAATGCAAGATAAAATAAAATATAATATTTAGGCCAAGGGTACTTGTATTTATTAATCATGAAAATTGAAGTACTTCTCTACCTGGATTCTAAAAAGTAAGATTTTGGAACATGCTATTTTGTTTGTAGCTAGCTTTTGGTTACAAAAAAATACGTCAACAGTTCCATTTAATGAATCTAAAATTTAATTAAATTTTCATTCTGCAAACTTGATGATTATTTTTATGCTCAAATCATCTGATGCCCAATTTTTTTTGTTTCGATCTAGAAAAAAATTAATTATTCAATTAAATTTATGATGTAAATTTTGATAAAAAGAACAATAAATTATTAAATAATATTATTAGAAAGCCATGGTCTAAAATAAAGAAAATATATTAGCTTGAGGGAAGGAAATTTGACTGTTTTCAAGATGCAGAAAAAAGAGTATCACTGTTCTTGAAAATTGTCAATTTCTCGAGGCTCTCTTTTGTTAATTAAAAGTTCTTGAAATTTTTATTAAAAAATTTAACTCCAAAGTTTCAATCTGTTCATTAAATGCGATTCGTATGATTGTCTCGCATTGAAAAAAAAATAATTAAATCTACAACTATCTGATCTTTTCTTGTTTGAAAAAGCAAATTCAGAACTTTATAATAAGAATCTAATTAGAGAACAAACAATTCTAATTTTTTCTATTTAAAAACTTCCCTTGTCCGAATATCAAAAATTCCAAGCTTCTTTAAAAAAATCTTATTTATCATCGATTTGTTATTTGATGACTTTGCATTATCATTTTAATTGACTATGTGAGAGAATTTGGAATGGGCGCAAATTGAAAAATAATAATAAAAAGGAAATTTAGTCTAAACAACCGATTGAGGATGTAAAAAATATTTGATTTTTAAAGCTTTGAATAAAAATTTCCACAAAATCAGGTATGCAAACATCATTATTATTTTCTCAAATATTATTTAGTCATGAATTTATTTTTTCTAATTAATTACGCTTATGTTGCCATTTTATATTTAGAATTTTTAAAATTGATTTTTAAAATGAATTATCAATCGAATGAATCAAATTCGTATCGAAAAACTGCCGAAGAAATTTGGATTCTCCGAGAAACCAATTCATCAAATGACAACGATTTTCCAAAGAAAAGTTCTTCCCTCAATCGCAAAACAAACAAGTGTGTTCACTATGCACCTTTTTTGACAGAAGGTAAATTTTTAATCAAACAAGTCCAATGGCTATTTTAATTTTTCTCTAATTAAAATTATTTTAAAACCTTTTTTAATTTTATTTGAATTTTAAATTTTGTCCAAAATACTCCAAAAAATACTCAGACTCTTTTACAAAAAGCAGCTTTTGTTTTCTTTCTGAATTTATTAATAAATTTCAAAGTTAAAATTAATTTTTTTTCCACTTGAAAACATATTTAAGCAAAAGTTTTTCTTTGTTTTTTATTTTTATTTGAAAAAAAGAGTATGTCGGATAAGAGAAGGACAAAATTTGGGTATGGGAAAAATGGTGGTCTTATCCGACTTTCTCCTTAAAAATTTACTTTTAAATTTATTTTTTATTTAATTTTCCATTGTTTATTTAATGGATAAATTTATAATGTTTTTTAAACTGTTCAAATTGAAAAAAAATTATAAAAATTGGATCATAGTTCCGTATTTTATAATGAAATTTGAAGAAAAAATTTCTGTCAAAGAATATAGATGCTTTCCATGCAAAGTTTGCTAATGGAAATTAAGATTTTTTTAGTAAGCGATTTATTTTCTAATAGATAAGCTAACTAAAATCAAATATTTAATTACGTGGTATTCATGTTCTAGCTAATATATTAAGACAAGTTAAATAGTTTTATTATGCAATATTGGCAAATAAAGTAGCTTTCCAAGGAATATTTAGCTTTAAAAACCAGCATATGGCTCAGTTGCCAGTTTTTTAAAGAAAAAAGCGACAATTAATTTAAATTAAATTTGTTCGCTTTTCAAATTTATAACAAAATTTATCTTTACTAACAATTTAATTACTTTTTGTATTTCTTCTCATCATCATTGACCATCTCTGGGCTTTGACGACGGCTCAAACAAAATCAAAAAATAAATACAACCAATTAATGCATAAAAAAACCAACCAGATTTTCACCTATTTTTTTTTATTTTAGCTTGATGAATTATTGTTTGACAACAAAATTAATAAAAAATTGAAAGATTTCATTCATTTAAAATTTGAACATGTTTTTATTGTTTTTTTTAATCAAATTTTATTGCCGCTTTAAAAATTATTAAAAATTTATTAGGAGACGTCTTGTCACTTAGGTTTTTAACACTGTAAATCTAAAAGACAGTCTTTTTCATTTTGAATTAAATTTTAAATACGAATAATTAATTTCTACAAAAATCGATTTCGAAAATTCTTTAAGACTTTAAGCTTGTTTTAATGTCAAATTATTAATAAAATTTTTGTAATTCAAAAATTTTTTCACAGATCACTAAGGTGTTCGAAAGATTTTGTGCAGTTTTAATATGACAAAAAAGTGTCAGCGATCTGGTTCAAATTTTGCTATCAAAACAAAAATCCAGAAAAAGTCAGGCTTTTAGAATGGCAGTATTAAAAAATTCAAGATTTCAAAATTTGAGTATCCAGATGTAACCTAGATTACACAGGCAATATTAATAAATAATTTTAAAGGTATCTTAAAAGCTATAAAAGATATAAAAGATCAGAATTAAGATTAGATGGATGATTCAAAAATGTAGAATAAAAACAAAAAACTGAAAAAATATTGGTGAATTTTCGAGCGTTTCATTAAAAAAAAAAGCATATTTTTACTTTTTTTGAAGAAAAATTTGCTTTAAATTTTGTATTTATTTTATTGAAAAAATATAATAAACTTATGATAGAAAAGGAAATCGGTTTACCCAAAAAATTAAATTAGTTTTTTGCCTAATGAAATGCTCCAAACCTCACCGCCTCAATTGAAATTGAGTTAGATAATAATGAGTGTAGCCTAGAGTATTTAAGGCCGACAAAAAAAAATTTGATCAAGTTAAAAAAAGGTTTACAAATTAAAATATGAAAATAATTTTTTTTTTTATTAAAATCTTTAGAAGGTTAAAAATTAAAAGTTTTATAAAAAAAAGGTTTACAAATCAAAATATGAAAATAATTTTTTTTTTATTAAAATCTTTAGAAGGTTAAAAATTAAAAGTTTTATAAAAAAAAGGTTTACAAATTAAAATATGAAAATAATTTTTTTTTTTATTAAAATCTTTAGAAGGTTAAAAATTAAAAGTTTTATAAAAAAAAAGGTTTACAAATTAAAATATGAAAATAATTTTTTTTTTTATTAAAATCTTTAGAAGGTTAAAAATTAAAAGTTTTATAAAAATGTTTTAATTTTTGCTCAAGAAGAATTTTCGGAAAGCAGAGGCTAAAAAAATATTATTCTAAGGTTTTGTAGTTAAATAAAATAAAACATTTTTTTGTGATTAGATAAAGAGAACACAGTTTATGACCCAAATAGCCAGGCTAATAAAATATACGATGCAAACAATTTAAAACTTCAATTAAAACTTTATTAAACTAATCTAGACTTGTAAGTCTTTTTTGAACTTCAGTCATCAGGAGACACATATTTCAATTTTTTTAGAGCATCAAGATTTCTTAGAATATTCAGAATGTTTCAGAGTCATTTTAAGATAATTTTTTTTCGTTTTGTTTTAATAAGACATTGGCGTTGTTTATTTATTAGTCTAAACAAATTTTTTCTTCAAAGAGAAAATCATTGTAAATATTAACAATTTATAATTAAATTTATCTTTTCAAATCTTGTCAAATTAATGTAAAAATTAGATCTAAATTGTCATAAAAATTGAAAAATTCTTTTGAAATAAAGGTGATCATCGTCGCAATTTTTATTTGAATTAACTTGATTTCGGAGACAATCTAAACAAAATAAACTATAGTATATCATTTTAGAAGGGATTATAGATAAAAATTATTAAAATATTTACTAAATTTGGTCATAGTTCGAAGAATTAGGCTAAATAGACTCTGTCTAATCCATTAACAAAAGAGCCCATAACTGTTTAGGTAAAGGAATATTTCATTGATATTTCATTATGTGAAGTTGACCATTCTAATCAAACGCCACCAAATAATTTAGTATTTAATCAAGTCTGTATCTACCGAGTACAATGGTATTTAGAATTAACTTGATTCTTTATATGACACATTTAATAGAAAATAATAAACTCAAATGTATCAAAAATAATAAAGTCAATATTTTTTTTTAATAAGACTACTGTTGGTTTAACTTTTATTTTCAGTCTGCTCTAAAATAAATATATGGTTTCCTTATTTGAAAGAACTTACACTTTCTTGAGCTTTTTATTCAATTAAAAAGTCCAGTAAGTTTTACGACTTTATTTAATTGATTTTTTTTAGAGCTTTGGAAACATAAAAGCTGTTTTTTTTTTTTATTTTAATCGCGATTTTTTATTTAATTCAAGTTTTTCTTCTGAATAAAGATACTGATTTAATTTAAAATAATTGTTTGTCTAATTAATCCAAGTTTTATTTTAAAATAATTTAAAATTTTTTTTTAAAGAAGGTATTTGAAAATCCAAGTTTTTTGGAGAGTTTTTATTATAATTTTAGACAACTTGTCGGGAATGGTTTCTTAAATATTTTTTGATAAATTTTACAAAACTCTAGGTTAATTACTCGGAATAGAAATACAAATTTAGCTAAGCAAAATTGCACAATTCAAATTCAAAAATTTTGATGTAAAGCTAGCGCTAATTTTTTTGCCCTACAACAAAGCCTAAGATCTATGCATACAATTTTTGTTGTTGTATAAATTTTATCTTATAAGCACTAATCTTCAACTCGATGTTATTTCATGATCAATTTAAAAAATTGATTAAAAAAATTAGCAAGACTTCTAAAATACCCTTCTCTAATCCTTTAGGTATAATAAATCCAAGTTGGTCTAATTTTATGTTTGAATTGTTTACAAATTTGCAAACAAATAACAAGACTTAAATTTGAGAGAAAAAAAATAGAATTCTTTTAGTTAAGGTTTTATTTTTTCCAAGGGTTCTTATATTTTTTTCAAGTGTTTCATTAGATAATTAAGCCAAAACACTACTTGAAGTAATAAGGAAATTTAAATCATAAAAAAAATATTTTTGGTTTTAATAATCTTCTTATTTTTTCGAAAATAAATCAATAAAAAATAAATTGTCTTTTAAATTACAAATTGGACCAGTGTTATCTGGGAAATTAGTTTTTTTCTATTTCACATTATTTTCGGGATTTTTTAAGGCAAATTTCCAACAGCATTTTATTATTTCTATCTATTTAATTGAATAAATTGTGCATTTAACTCCAAGTAAAAACCATCCAGTTACTCATATGAATTTAATAGAGATTACTTTAAAAATGATTCTTGTTTGTTATTTTTTAATTTAAATTTAATTTTCTTTTAGTTTATTTTTTCAATTATGCAGGCCTCTATTTAATAGCTGAAACAATTAAAAATAGCCTTTTTATTTCAAATCAAGTGCGCTTCTACTTTGATTTTTTTGTTCATAGAAAAATTCGATAAAATTATTTTTTTATATTCAAAAATAGATTAATTAAAAATCTAATTTATTTTAAAAAAAATTTTTTATTCGAACCATGAATCGCTCAGATAAAGATGTTGGTTCCAGGACAATTGGATTACTAAAGAAAAAAAATCTAAGAATAATTGACAGCAATGTTCAATTAAGATTTTATTCCAAATATTATCTGTTTAAAATAAACTAAACGATCCGAGTGGCAAAGCATAGAAAAATCTAATGTGTGCTTAGTGAAAATCTGCTCTTTAAAACAACATGATAGAAAGTGATTGATATTTTTCTAATAAAAATTTAAATTAGCTGCTTAAAATAAAGCATGATAAGCAAATGAGTCTATGGTATATTAATAGTTTTATTTAAAAAATAAGATTTTAATTCAACACATACATATCAATCAGCTTAAGCTAACAAGTTTGAATGATAGTAAACATTAGAGCAAAATTGAGCTTCGCAGGCCAAGTGTTTTAAATGAATTCATTATCCAAAAATCAAGTGAAATATTTGGCAGTCCTTTTCTCAGCAGCCTAGAAAACTTATCAATTTTGGCCATTAATGTAAAGAACTTTAAATATTGAGCAAATATTTGCTGAATCCGGCGCTGAAGGTATTTAAGTAGATTTATTTAAAGTTTCTTTTTTAAAAATTTAATTAAAATTTTTTCTTTGTTTTCTTAAAAGATTGGAATTTTTGCTTGATTCAAAGGCCAAAATTGAATCTTAAAGAGTGAGTTTAATGAAAAGAATGCGGCTAGTCGATTTCTAATGAATTATTCTAAATTTGCCCGCAACTTCATCTAATTTTGAATAAATTTTAAATTTAAATTTGTGTTTTCATTAGATACTGAGTTTTTAATTAGTCTAGAAATTGGCTCTAGTCTTCCTAGAGCTAGCATAACTGTCTTTTATCTATTCATATATTTATGAGAACTATCTATTGACATTCGAGAAGCGCTTCGATCTTAAAAAACATATTTTGTCTCTCACGAGATAAGTCCAGACTTAGGCAATTCAAATATTTTGTCATTTACATTATTTTAAAAATAATTTAGGAGATGATCGCATCATGGTTTCAGCACTCTTGTTTGTAAAATTTTGATAAGATAAACTAAAAGTAAAAAATAACATAGTAGTGTTTTAAATTATAATGCTAAGATAAATTGTAGAAAACAGTGTTTGAATTTTTGTTGTGATGTTGGCATCATGTTTTCTGATGAAATCACTTATTTTTTAAGTAATAGAAAATTTAAAGAAGAGTTTATTTGTTTATAATTTTTTTAGAACTTTAATTTCTTTAATTTTTTTAAAAAAATTTCTAGAAACATATATTTTATCTTAAGAAAGATACTGTAACACGGGACTTAAATAATGAACCAAGTCGTTCAGAGCAGGTTCAGAGCATCTTCCACCTAGAAGAAAATTAATGAATGGCGTCTTTATATTAATGGGGAAAAATTTTATAACTCCTCTGATTTTTTTTGAAAAAATTTGAAGGTTTTTATATCTTTAGAGTTCTTTTCAGTAGTCGAACTGGGATCTGATCATCGAGATTTACTATGTCTTGTCAGATCCATAACAAATTTTTTATTTTTGTTAAAATTTTCATTTTAAGTGTTCAAAATATTCATAGAATCCAAAAGTCTAAAATATGGAGGATTAGTGATTCATCTAAATATAAATGTCTATTACATTAATTAATAAACGTTCAATTTCTTTATTTCTTCGACTAAAAAGAGTTTTTTTATTCTTTTTTTTCCTTCAGTAAAAATGCAATTTAAATTTTTAGAATCTTGAAAATAAATATATTTTTTTAAATAAAGTAGAGATGTATTTTCTTATTTTCAAAACGTTCTGACTTTAATGAAATTTTAAATTTCTTTATTTCTTCGACTAAAAAAAATAGTTTTTTTCATCATTTTCCTTCAGAGTAGCAAAAAAAAATTAAAATTTTTAAAATTTTCAAAAAAATATAATCTTTTTAAAAATAATGTAGAGCAGTATTTAATTCTTACTTTCAAAGCTTTCTTAAGTAAAAGAATTTTAGATTTCTTTATTTCTTCGACTAAAAAAAATAGTTTTTTTCATCATTTTCCTTCAGAGTAGCAAAAAAAAATTAAAATTTTTAAAATTTTCAAAAAAAAATAATTTTTTTTAAATAATGTAATGCAATATTTTATTCTTACTTTCAAAGCTTTCTTAAGTAAAAGAATTTTAAATTTCTTTATTTCTCCGACTTAAAAGATTATTTTTTTTCATTACTTTTCTTCAGTAACAAAAAAAATTTAATTATTAAAATCTTCAAAAAAATAATTTTTTGCATTTTTATAATCAAAAAAAAATCAAAATTTTTAAAATCTTCAAAAAAAAGAGAAAAGTTTTTTAAAGTAATAAAAAGACGTATTTTCATCTTTTTTTCAAAGCATTCTGACTTAAATGATTATTTATGAGGCGATCAAAAATATCGATCTGCAGGTAAAAAAATCAAAGTAAAGCTTGAGGCTAATCGCCAAAAACACGCATTTCTCAAAATAAACGCTCTGCTAAATGCATAATAAAATATTATTCAAGTCAGCATGAATTTATACAAAGATCGTCCAAAAATTGTTTCTAATTAGACTATTTAGAATTAAATCTATATGTGGCCAAGTGATTAAAAAGAAACCTAATCAAAATGGCGTGTTTGCTCCAAATTACGGTAGAATTATAAGAAAAAAATGGTTTTTAGCATGTTATGATAGCAAATATTTAAATTAAGTCAGCTTAGGAAAAAAAGTCATTACAGTTCATGCTTATTAGTGATTTATGACTCGGTTGACTGAGTCCCTGTTTAACAAAAGAACACTTCCGTTCATTTAAAAATATTATTTTTGTCAGTAAAACTACAAAATAGATTTTTATTGTTGTCAGGCCTCCCTGTTGATTAGAAATTGATTTTTAAAATTTCAATTCAGACCTAGTCTGTGTGAGAGATTTGTTCAAGCGTTGAGTGAGTCAGCGCAGTACAATTATTTGCTCACAGCTTTGTGCGCTAAAACAAAGATTCACAAAGCGGCTATGAATACTCGTTGCTCTAAATGGCCTTAGGTGATTTGCATTTTAATTAAAACTAATAGGTTTTCAGCTAATATTTGTTTTAAATTATTTTATTTTTCTACAATTAAATATCGTCTTAAATGCCTAATAGTTAGAAATTGTTTGTTTGAAAATATTTTTGTCTGGTGGTGGATGAGATAATTTTGCGGAGCATATTTTGAAGCCATATAATCTTCTAAGTGAATTAATCATATAAAATATCTCTTAGAATTTGATGCGTTTTCATTCATGAACATTGCACATGGTTCCTAGAAGCACCAAAAGACTCATTTTTGATTCTTAAAAGCTTAATAACAATATATCTAGAATGATATAGACATTGTTAACTAGCATTTAAAATAAAGTAAATTTTTTAAATAAATTAATTATAGATAGAAATATTGACATGATCTTCACAATTTACAAATCATACCAATCTCTGTACCATAAAGCATAAATCTAAGGCTTTCTAATGTTTTTTGGTAAAGTTGAAACGTGATGGACAATTTTTAATAAGCTGTCTTGTAACCATCTTTGCATGACTCTCTAGATTGTAATTTTTTCTCTAAATATTGATGATTCCACTGACCAACTTAATAGATTCTAGAAGATTAAAAACTTGTATTAAATCGCTTCTTCTTCTTATCGTATCTAGAGACGTAAGATTCATTCAACTCTATCTTTTTTCATTCTCAAGATTCTCACAGTCTGGAATCAACTTCACTGTACTTTTTCTAATTCCCTCTTATCTTCTTTCAAGAATGGATTCTAAACACTAGCTCCATATGCATAAAGAGTTCTTAATAAAAATTGTATAGTCAAAATGAGTATTTTTATTTCATTACTTTACACTTCTCTCTGTTTAAATCAGTCGCCCATGTATTCACCCAGCTTGGAACAGTATTTATATGATTTTGTTTAAGATGATTTAATATTTATATGGTCAATCGCTGTGATGATTTTCATATTATCAGCATAGACTTTTGTTTAATTACTTAAAGACTTGGACGAACCATTTATGAAAATAACAAATAAAATAGGCACAACGAATATCAAAATGTTTTTTTTTTTTTTGTTTAAACCATAAAAATTAATCTTGATCTTTATTTCTTTAATTTTGAAGAATTTCTGTAATTTACCGTAAATTTTGGTCAAAAACTGTAAAATCTAGAAAAATAGAATTTAAATATCTTAACAATTCTTTTTAAGCTTTTGGAAGCAAAATCTGTAGCAACCTTAAAAAAAATTCCAGTTGTTTAAAAGTCCCAAATTAAAGTCAAAGTCTGAGGTAAAAAAATTTTTTTTTTTAAAGTCCGGACTTGGACTTTAGTTTTAGTGACTTTGAGTCAAAAATCAAGTTATTTTTAAGTAAAAATTAATATTTGAATTTTTACCGTTCCATTTGGTCATGATCACGACCACATGCATTTCTTGCTGTTCCAAGTAGTTATTCAGCTGGCCTGGCTTTGATTTTATTTTTTTTTAACTTTGGTATATTTGCGCTAATGAACAAATTCAGGTAATCTTTCAATAAAATTTAAATCAATTATTTTTTAAAGAAAATTCTATTCTATCTTAATTGTTTTTAATTTATTTATTTATTTGTTTTCTTACCGAGCTAGAGCTCCTTCAGAATAAATTTAAAAAAATTAATAATAAATAAATAAAATAAAAATAAAAAATCAAATTAAAGTTGATAAAATGAGATTAAAAAAATCAAAGTTAAGTAAATAATATATTTATGACAGAAATTTACCATAAATCAGAAAAATTTACGTAAAATTCAATGAACAAAAATTTTTAAAATTAAACTAGCACATTAAAAAATTAGTTATAAAAAAGTTATTAAAATTATTGACTTATACCCAGATACTAAGTACGAAGACAAACATTTATCAAAAAAGCACAACTATCAGTTTTTAGGTTTTGTATGAAGGAAGGAAGTAGAATTTGTTTGTTAAACATGTGTTCAATAATAGGTCAATTTTATTTAATTTAGCTAATTAATTAATTTTTCTCAATTAAAATTTTTTTTCATAAAGTTTTGAATAAATTTAGATTGAAATAGAGTTTAATCACAAATTTTCGTTTTTGATGCTTTTAGTGTTGGTGTTCAAAATTTTTCTGATAGTGACAATTTTCAAGTTTAATTTCAGCTTTGCGTGATTAATAATCCCTAGGGAATTAAAAAAGAATGTGAATAAATATTCGATGATAGAAGTGATTTATTTAAGAATCAATGCTGTTTTGCGCTTATTAGAGCAAGACAATGAATAAAAGTGTTCATTAAAATGGAAATTTATGATTTAACTATTTATTTCTTTTTTGATAAAAATTGCTAGCCAAAATTCAACAATGTATCAATATTAGACCAAATGAATTCATTAGATCGTATAATTAATGTAGGATATTAAACTAACTTTATCTTGAATAAAATATAAACAATACAAAATTATTAATTGATTCAAAATGAATATAATAGGAATATAATGAGCTGTTTGTCTAGATTACTTTTTGAAATAAAATTTCATCATTTGCATAGTTCTAAAAAATGATGGGCACAAAATTTATTTTTTATTTTTGGAAAATATCTGATATTGTCATAGCGAGAATTTATCAAAAATCTCTAAAGTATAGATGATTTATTTTTTGTTTTCTTTTGTATGAATAAAACAAACAATTTATTTAAATATCCGATAAAGAATTGTCTGAAAGATAATGAGAAATGAAATTAAAAAAAATGGTTCCAATATTCACCAGTATTGTTGTGGAAAAATTTCTAACTATTTGCCGAAAATTTGAGATTTGAATTTTTTCTACTTTTACTTAAAAATGTAAAAAATTTATGATAAAATTTTCTTTGGTAACAGTCACTTATTAAATTAAAAACAATTCTAATTTTATTTTGAATTATTGGGAAGCAAATGGCAGAATTTTTAATAGAATTTCTTATTTATTTAAATTTAAATTAACCTTTATGAGGAAATGTAAAAATAAGAGTTAAATTAAGAAAAAAAGGTTTACATAGAAAGATTAAGGTTCCATTTTAAAGACTTCATTTTTACCGCAAAACACACGAGGTCAGTGTTAAAAATAAGATTATCTAAATTTAGATTGAACAAGAAAGATGAATCTCATTTAGATTCAATGATATGATTTTAAAAAAATATAGTTCTTGAATCTAAAGTTTTTCAGAGATAGTTCTATAAATTTTTCATTTGAAGGTACTTAAAAAAAAGCAAAAGTTTTTTAAGGTGAAAATTTATAAAACCTGCAAAACTATACATTATCTCTTAAAAATTGAGGTTTTTACTGAATTTAGATTAACAATACAAATCCACGTTTTTATTCTAATTTTTTTAAATTAAACATTTTTTTTTTTTTTTTTAATAAAATTTGGTTTAAACAAAAAAATTTTATTTACATTTGGAAGTTTGCTCATTTTTCATCTAAATCTAATTCTTTAAATTATTTTGTTGTGACAAAAATTCATGATGTAATCATTATATAAATGAAGATTAGGAAAAATGTTGTTATTAAACCAGAAATATATCAAATAAAGTTTCCATAATTTATAATTAATATCTTCTATTTTTCTTGCTAAATTCTCTTCATACATGAACTTCACCAGCAGTAAAAAATCAAGTTTATATATTTAAATATAAATATAAAACTTTTTCGGAAGATTTGAAAAAAAATAAGTAGTATTCGTCAATTTAAATAGTCTTTTGTGTAAATTTTGTTTAGAAACAAAAATTTCTTAATCCTAATTTAAAAATAAATTTTGAAAAATTATTAAATTTTTTGTTCGTTTGAGGGTGACTTTTTTAGGCTATTTGAGAAAATGAGATTATAATTATTTTTTTAGTTAATTGTTCAATATGTGTTTTAAAAATAAAAATATTATCTCAAATAATTAAAGGTTTTTAAAGATTTTTTTATAAGATTAACCAAGTAAAGCTAAACAAAAACTCAAGACAAAGTATTAGATCAAAATTCATGATTTACTTCTTTGTTTATTCAAAAAAATATGATCGAATTTCAACGAATATCAAATTTAACTCTTCAATTTTTTTCCTTATTTTTTGCATTTCTGTTTGGACCTGAGCCTTTTATAAAATAATTAAATAAATAGTAAAATCAAGATGGAAAATTGATCAAGTCGAAGAAAATGCCATTAAGAAGTGCAGATGCAACCAAAATTTTTTAAATTGGCAAAAAAAAATTTAATCTTAATTTAACCACGATTAAACATATTTCTTCTAAGCGCAAAATATTTTCATGTTGAAAATCATCCGTCAAAAATAAGTCTCGACAAAAATAAAGTGAACTTAAACGTTTTTTATTTTTTTCAGGAACTTGATCGATTTTTTTAAATATTAAAAGAGAGGCCAAACATATTGAATTTAAAATGGCGATTTTTTAACACCATTTTAAGTATGTTTGTACAAAAGATTAGAAATTGGCAAATATTAGTGAAAATATTGAATCAGAAATTGAATATGAATTTAATTTTGAGATTAATATTGATGGTTGTATTGTCCAAGCAAATGGCTCATTAGGAACTCTTATTATCTAATCACAAATACAAACAGTCACCAAATCTCTTGACAAGCAGACTTCCCATATAATTACTCACTTGGAAATCACATTTTTCAGCTCGTTAATTGAGTCTATTGACTGAGCTTGCTCAGCGGGGAAGCATAAAGTTTATTTCCATGTTTAATTAATAAATAAAGATTAAAATCAATGAGACTTATGAATTGGAAGTAATTAAAATTTAATTTAGAAAAAATATTGAAAAAGCACTAGCCGAATTTTTGATTGATAAATCGATTTTAATGCAATAAATCATCTTTTAAAGATGTTTTGATCCGGTCTGTTGCCTAAATAGTTTCTAAACAACTTCTTAATCAAAGTCTAACTAAAAAGAAAGCCTACTATTCGGCTTTGTAGAGCTAACATAGCATGTCATTAGTCAAAGTGTGCCTCTCTCTCTCTCTCTTTCTTTAATCCGAATGAATATGCCCAGTGTAAATTTCTAATGAGAAATATGAAATCATAAATCTGTCAAAGATATTGTGTACTAATATTTCTAATGACCTGTCAAATTCTAATAACATAATTAAAATAAGTCCGTATGGAATAAAAATAGAATTTCATTCCTCTAAGAACCGTGTGATACGATAATACTTTTTAATTTATTTTTTAAATTCAGGTTCTTGAGCTCTATTTACTTTGTTCTCGTCTCATTAAACCGAATATTTTTTGGATCATAAATTTGGCAAAAGCTTACAATTTTATGTTCCAAAATTTTTATTTTCTACAAAAATTTTTTTTTCAATTGAATTTAATTATTTCCTTTCTTCATCTCCTTTAAAACGTGTTTGTTCAGCATTTTATTTTATTTATTTATTAGTTTAAATTGTATCCAGCTAGAGTTCTTTCAGATTAAAAAAAATTAAATATTAGTATTTAATTTTAATTTATGATTAATTAAATTTTCAAAATATATATCAATAGGCTCTATAATCTTTATCAATCTATCACCAAGCAATTCTGTTCCTCCTTTGTACCATTTAGAGTTCTAAATGACATTCAGCTTTCATTTTGTCTTATTGAGCCATAATTAAAAATAAAATTGCTTAAATTTAGATTGACCAAAAAAGTTGAGTCTCATTTAGGTTCAATAATCTGATTTTAAATAATTAATATTTTTAACCTTTAGTTTTTCAGAGATAGTTCTATATATTTTTCATGATGAAGGCAGTCAAAATTGAGCAAAAGTTGTTTAAGGTGAAATAAAATAAATTTTTCAAAACTTTGCATCATTTTATCTTAAATAAACATGGCATATCAAAAGGTTTAAAATAAAAATAGAGTTTTTGCAGATTTAACAATTTAAATTTTAGTTCTCACTCTACTTTTTTTAAATTAAAATTTGTTTAAATCAAAATAGTGATATTATTTTATTATGTATCTTCTTATAAAGATTGATTTGGGTAAGACTAAAAAAAAATTATTTACATTTGGAAGTTTGCTCATTCTTCATTGAAATCTATTTCTTCAAATTATTTTCTTGTGACAAAAATTGATGATGTTATCTTTAAATAAATGTAAATAGGGAATAATGTTGTTATTAAACCAGAGACTTGTCATATATCATTTTTTCAAATGCGTCAATAGTAGCAAAAAATAAAGTTTATTTTAGATGTAAAACTTTATCGCAAGATTTGAAAAAAGTAAATTGATTATTCTGGATTTCTTGAACCTATATCTTATCCATGATTTACTCAAACTATATCAGGTACATAATTTTTCGTCAAATTTAATTTGTCTTCTAAGTTATTTTTGTTTAAAATTTTTTTTAATTGTAATTTAAAGATAATGTTTATAGATTTTTTTTGGATTTTTGTTAAAAATAAAAAAAAGTATCATTATCTATAAAAGATTACTAATTAGATTTTTTTAGATCAAGATATTGATAATATTTTATTAAATATTTCTTTGAAAAAAATTTGCTTTAAACGATTTTTTTTCATTCTGAAATTCGCTAATTCTTCATTGCTCCTATCTTCACTATTCCTAAGAAATTTGATTCTTAAAATCATTTTCCTATGACAATTATTGATGACGTAATGTCTAAATGTAGATTAATATTGGTCTTCACCAAAATTCGTCCAAAGGTCGTCTTTATCTAAAATTTTTCTATTTTAGCATAAAAAATTCGCTCCATTCATTAACTTCACCAGCAGTACCAAAAAAAATTTTTTTTTTTTTATTTTAAAATGCAAAAGCTTAAAAATTAACGACATTCAGCTTTAATTAGTTCTTGGTTGAGCCATTTAGCAGAAAAAAAACATAACCGGGAGTATAAAGGTCTTGACAATATGCTTGGTAAAGAAGAAGTTCAAACTATTTTTATCTTTTCAATTTTTATTTTGGTATTATCTCTGCACTTATACCATCATCATCTGGAACAAGTTCATTACCATTTGAAAACTTCACCAGATCTATTATCACATTACCTTTTTATAGAAGTGTTCTCTTTTAGCAATAGGCTGATCATCTAGAAGATTTTCAAGTAGTTTTTTGAATATCACAAGGTGTCAAATCATGTGGAACAACTCAGCAGCCACTGTTTACTTTATTTATCAACTAAAGGGGATGAGACATCGTCGAATGTGATGTGCCACGGTCACTTGATATCATTTTGGAAAACTTTTAATTTAACATACAGTGGTGATTTGATAACAGCATTTCACGAAAAATTAGGTAAATTATCAGGAATTTATTACGATAATTTTGGTAAAATACAAAACGGCCAAAAATTTTTGTAAAAATGTCTTTTTTTTCCAAAAATCGAAAATTTAAGAAAGGTTTTTATTGTAAATTGGTTAAAAATAGTTATAAAAAAAAAACTTTCTTATATTTTCATTTTTGGATAAAAAAGACATTTTTAAAAAAAATTTGTGGCCTTTTTGAATTTTACCAAATTTTATTTTGGAATTACGTAAATTTATGATAATTTCCGTAATTTTTCGTAAAATACCTCTTTTTCACTTTTCGGATTTTACGTTAATTTACGTAAAATCTGGTAAAATTTGGTTAATTTTAGGGATTTTTATTACCACTGTATTGGGATATAAAAAGAGCTAGAATCAAATTTTTTAAAAAAATTTGTAATCATAAAATTTGTTAAAAATAAAATAATTTTCAATTTACTAAAATTTAGATTAGTAAATTTAAAAAAGAAATGACAAGTATTAGATGCTTATGTATTGTTGAGTTCGAGAAAGAAAGAAGAATTTGAGTTGATTATTGTTTGAAATCAAAGTGGGAATTAATCTAGTTATTTTTTTCAGGTCTAATCTTCTATTCTTTTTGTATACTAATTTTTTGTGTAACTTCTTAAAATTTTTATAACTGCTCCTCAATTCATCAATCAAACAAATACTCAAATCAGCTTATTATATATTGTCTTAAGAATTAAGTCGCTTTTATTTCTAAGTGTGATGATATATCTAGAGAGAAAAAGAATCTTAAAGCATAAATAGGATAAGAGCCCTCGGGCCTCATAAATATAATAATTAGTAAAATGGGTTTAACATTTAAAAACCTTTTATGAAAATTTAGCTAAAAGGAATAAAAATTTGTTATACAATTTTAGTTTTTTGATGCTCAGTAAAAACCTGCCTGGTCATATGCTATTTGCTAGGCTATGACTGGCGTATAAAATCCTTGCTAGGGCTTTAAATACTTTTTCATTACCAAAACAAATTTACCACGCTCAATGGTTCTATGAGAGACCAGAGGGACACAATGAATGGTGTGCAAAGTGAACTATTACATTAATTAGACAAGCTTTATCAGTAAAATAAAAGATATATTTAAGCCATTGGATTTATTTGTTGGACTTTATTTTAATTGCTTTTAATTTTTTTAGAGATAAATAAAACTAACAAAAAACCCAAATTTGGACAAGACTTGAAAAATCTACAATCTATATTGAGAATTGGCAGTTCGAATTGTGTGAATAGCAACGATTTGGGAAGTGAATGTATATGGATCAAACAAGATAGTAGTACTTACACAAACAGTTTATTATTTGACAAGGAAATTGATAATTTTTTGAGTAAAAAATATTTTTATCTGGACGAAGTGTATTCAAATTTGGTTGATTTAAAAAAAGATGAAAATTATCTAGAAATGAAAAAGTCCAAGCAGCAGCAAACAAGCGGCCTGATCGGCCAAGACAAACAAATTGTAAGGTCGTCTTCTTTGGCCGTCGCCAAAAATAAACTAAACAAAAAAGTTGATTTTTTGGACCTGAAATTAAACAATTGTCTAAACAAGTCGAAAAAAAGTGAAAACAATTCACTGCCTTCTTCTTCTCAGTCATCTCCCAAGTCAACATTGTCAAACCAACATTCAAATGAAGACTCATTTGTCGATTCAAATTTTTCATCGTCCTCATCTGAAATGATTCAGCCTAGCAAGTCTTCGAAAAAACTTTCATCTTTGTCTTCGACAAGCAGTGGAGTAGGCTCTAGCAATGTGAGCAGTGCAAGTAGTACGACCAGCGAAAGTTCTTCTGCTGACTTTGCCAGTTCTAAATCGAAAATAGCACCCAAAGCCATCATATCGGATGATGGTGATATAGAAATAGAGAATCCGAACAATTGTAGCAAAATTCCCAAACCTGTCGAACCACCATCAAGGTCGTCAATGCGAATAATTGACCAAAGTGTATACAAAAATGAAGCAAAAAAATACAATAACATCTACTATGTAAATGCGAAGAATCCTATGTGTCTAAATAACCGATGTAGTCAGCCTACCACACCACTTCAAAGTGCTTACCATCATCAGACTTTTTATCAAAATCAACTCGCTGCAGCAGCGGCTGCCGCAGCAGCTGTAAGACTTTTTTCTAAAGCTTTTTAATTTTTAAACAGATAAGCAAAGTTAAGATATTTTATGATTGACAAGCATCAATCAAATATTTTATATTTCAAATGATCATGAAAGTATATAATTAAATTTTTTTGTTAAAAAATTTTTTTGAGGGTTTTACCCCCCAGGGCTCTTCTGAATCGCTTAATGTCTTGTTATTTTCAATACCCAACCATTTTATCAAAAAAAATTATCTATTTTTTTATTAGCTTCTCTGTACCAAGTTTCTTCAGAATTAAAAAAAATATTTTAGAATCAAAACCTAAAAAATTGAATAATTATCCCAAAATCCTTATTTTTTTGTCAAATACAAAAAACAATTTACCATTTATTGAGATTTTTCTATTTTCACCAATTTGAATCTTTAGAATCTAAATTTTTTCATAGTGTATAGAAACTAATTGGAATTAAACACGAGTTTTTATTTTCGTTTTTAATCAAAAAAATGAAAAAAAATGAAACTGCGTAAATTTAACTTTAATGAAAATTTTTATTTGAAATCCTAATTGACTATAACTTTATTTTAGAATGAATTTACTTTTTTAAATCGTCTAGTTTAGCGTAATTCATGAAAGTAAATATACATTTAAAAAAATCAATTTGCACTAGATTGAATAGGAATCCAATTTTTTTAACTTATTTATTTTCAAAATTACTTATTACTTCAAATTTTCTATTTAAATATTTTAAAATTAAAATATTATATTTTTTTTGTTATTTTAAACAATTTTTAATTTTTATTATTACAAAATTTAGGTACTTTTTATAAATTTAGCTTAAAAATCATGATTAAAAATGTCAATTATTTAAAAATACTGAATTTTTATTTAATTTAGTATTAATTATGTTTAATCATAATAATTTGGAAATTTTATTTTTTTAATGTTTGTGGAAAAAAACAAAAATTTGTGGTATTTTAGTCAATTTTTGTGGTTTTCGAACTAAATTTCTCGATAAAAAATCGAAAGTCTTGTGAAATTTAGTTCAAATTGGAAAGAAATTTTCCATATTTGAAAAATAAAAATTAAAGATAAAAAAATTTCTCGCAAAAAATTTATATTTCACCTAAATAATAAATAATTTTCAATTGTTAAAAATCAAATCTAATCCTTGATTGATATTCAATTTCTGATGCTTAAAATGATCAAATCATAATAAAAAAATTGAATAAATTTTAATTTTTTAATAGAATTTGTGCAGAGGTAAATTTTTGGTTTTAACATACTTTGTTAAATCCAAAGGTAAAATCTGCAAAAGTCTGCAAAAAAGTATCCACTTTAAATAGCATCATTTTAATGATGTGAACTCTGCAATGTGCATTTTGATATTGCAGAGTTTATCTTTTTATTGAACATAGTATGTTAAATCCAAAAATATATCTCTGCATTATTTCTATTATGAAACTGAAATTTATTTAATATTTTAAGTTTAATTTGATCATTTTGAGCATCAAAAATTGATCATATACTTAAAATTGTCTCTTTTAAGGTAGATCTGGATCTAAGATTTAAAAAAGGATTCTTTTTTAAAGTTTAATTTATTTAAATTAAAAAACATGTTGATTTTATTCAAAAAAAAATTCGAATTGATTTTTAAGGTAAAAAGATGACATCTAATTTCACATTAATTGTGTAAAATGCTTTGAGCTAAGTGCAAAAGCGTATTTTTTATTTTTTTACCAGTGCCGAGCTAAAGCTACTTTACATTAAAAAAAATTAAACTAAAGCAAGTTAAAGTAAAAAAAAAAAAATTTTAAAATGTACAAATTGAAAAAGTATTATCAACATGTTTTAGTAATGAACTGTTCAGGAAAGAAAGAAGAACTATTAAAGAAGCAATTAAACAATTGAGACCAGAAATATCTAGCCTTTAGAGGCCCTAATGTGTCAATGGCTTTGAACTCACTCATCTCTTTGAACAAACTCACTCATCAAAAGTTAAAAACTATAAAATCTCAAATTATTATTTAATAATCAAATTCAGTCTTATTGAAATTTTGTTTTTATATATTTTTTCGGACACAAGAAAAAATTCAAGTTTGGGTTTTTTTTCTTTTATTTTAATTTTTCAAATGAGAAAAAAAATTCAATTTCTAGGCCAAGGGAATTTAAATAGATAAATTGTAATAAAGAATGATGTTTAAGTATTGTTCAAGTTTTAGTATTTTAAAAAGAACTTCTATTTTGTTCTTTTTTCTATTTAAAAAAAAATTTAATGCAAATCACAAATTAAAGATAAAAATTAATAATAACTACAGTAAAATCTCACTTATATCACCCCAAATATCTCTGGTTTCAAGTAGGGATAAAATTAAAAGGTGACAAAACTGTTTATATAAAATTTTTTATTTACAATTACAACTAATAAAATAAATTGAACGGTTAATTATAAACTTTAATTAAATCAAATAAAGTAACTTGTTTTAAGTTTTTTAATTTCTCTACTTCTACTTTACTATATACACTCTTTATATAACGCAAATCAGTTCATAATTAATTTTGTTTGTTTTGTCTTTTGCTTTTATGACCTCAACCTTTGTTTCGATTGTAATATTTTGTCTCTTTTTCTTTTCTTTGTTAGCCATGTTATTTAATTTTTTATTTTTTCTTTCAATTTTTTAACAGTGGGGATAAAAGCGCACGCTATTTTCATGGCTTAATATTTATTTGTTCTCTAGTAGTGAAATAAGTGAATTTGGGGATATGTATTGGTGACATAAGTAACCTAACTTTACATTGGTTTGAATACAAAGCCATCGGTTCTTAGCTATTTTGGTGATACAAGTCTATTGGGGACAAAAATATGTAGGGGTAAAAGTGTGAAATTACTGTATTAGTAATAGTTGATTTTTACTTTATTTTTAATTCTTGATTAAAAATAAAAATTGAACAAAAATTAAAATAATTTAAAACCTTAAATTTTTTCTTTCACCAGAAGGATAAAGAAAAGCAAAGAGATGCTCTAATGGAGTATTTTAAAAACCAGCAATTACAAGAACACTTACAAAAGTATAGCAAAAATGAAATGCCAAACGAATCATTAAGAAGTTTGAGCAAACAAATTGGGCTTGAAATTTCATGTAAAATGAAAAATGGTTTAATTAATTATTTACAATCTAAAATAAAATATTCAAATTATTTTTTCTTAAAGAGAGGTGCGGCTCGAATGCAAAAATCTATCAGCCGTCCAACTGTAGCATAAATTACCACGCAGCCGTACTCAAAGCGCCAGCCAGGAGAGACAGTTGTTTAGGTAAGCCAATCAATATTTCATTATCATTTCATATTGGAATCGAATCGGCCAGTAATCCGATCCAATTGATACTTTGATTTAGTAGATTAGAAATTTTTCGAATACATTTTAATTATCTCTATGATTTATCTTCATATGATTGAACTGATGGCTCGAGGTTGGGCCTCTCTCTCTATTTAGCCTAGAGTTCGATTAGACCCACTTAGATAAAATGCAAGTGATGAAACCACGAACTCATTTGTTATAGCCTTTAGAATACTGAGTTGCGTAACAATGAATTATTTACTCTGTTGCAGTGAATGCATAAAATCCATCACAAAAAGCCATGCTTCGATCCGCGATTCTAAACCATTTTGTTTTAATTAAAAGTAGCAAATTTTAAGTGAATAGAAACCAATTTGGAGTTGATTGGAATAAAGTTGGCCAAAATACTAGAATAATATTAAGTTGTAGAAATAACAATTGTTAATTAGACCCCGTAAACTTATTAAAATTAGGAAATTCTCTATAATTTTTTTTTTCTAATTTAGAATCGACTCTAATTATTTTATCTATGTTTATACGCGGGTCTACTTGAATTTTCAATCGGCTTTCAACTTTTTTTTTTCTCTTTTTTTTTAAACTAAAGCCCCTCAGTAAATAAATAAATAAAAAGCAAACAAAGTTTAGAAAAATTGATTTCTTTCAGATTTTTGCTATTATCCAGACTTGTTCGGTTTGATTTCAGTTTGCTGATAATCAAAAATCAACTAATTGTTTTAAAGATTTTCTTTTTTTTTCTTCTTCTTCTTCTACTTCTGTACAACTAAATTTGATTAGGTTCTTTTTGGCAGGTCTTGGACCCAGAAACGCTTTAAAATATTAGAATAAGAATGTTTTCATTCTTGAACAAAAAAAGCTCCAAAAAATCCCAAAACGAGTCCAAGTTAGACTTGAATGGCGACACTCAGTTTGGCTCTTTGCGCAGCAACAAGTCTAAAAAAAAGTCCAAGCAGCCTGAAGCTGATAGTGACAAGTCGAGTAAAAAAAATGCATCCTATTTTAGTTCAGGCTACTTTACAACTGGTCGAATGGGCAAAAAAAAATGCTCAAATTCATTAGGTGTGACTACTGTTGCCATTAATTCAGCGCCAAAAACCTACAATTACTAATTTTTGTTAATTAAAGGCCTATGCTATTTAATTTATGGACCCGAGACCAAGCGCACTCTATTGCCTAGTCAAGTGACTGGAATTGACACGGTCAAAGCTTTGTTTGTCAGGTATGCTTTTTAAAAGTAGACAAAAATTTTCCAAGGTATTTTTATTTTTGTTTTTACTAAAGAGCATTTTCGGACAAACTTACCATGGGCTATTTGGACGATGAGAAATGCGTCAAAATTTATATCAAGGATCAAATCAAGGATTTGTTCTATCAACTGGATGACATGAAGTAAATTTTCTAATTTTATAAATTAAATTCAAATAAATTTTTTTTTTAATTTAAATTTATTTATTCATTAATTAATATAAAAAAAATATTGAAAAAAAGTTATGCAATGTTTTTTTTATAGCGTTTTTTGTTTAAAAATCAAAGACTTAAACAATTAATTTCTTTTTTCTTGTATAATTTACCACAGGAGCTTAACATAAGTTCTATAGTAAGCTACTGTGGCATAAACATCTATCTTTTTATTAGTCTTTTTTTTACGGGTAGCAATTATGTAAACACTAAAATGACCGGTGACAATTTGACACTGACCTTTATAGTAAATTTATTAAATAAGATTTTTTTTCAAATTTATTCTATTTTGTTCATTAAACTAAAATCTATAAGATTAAACAAAATTTATCAAAATTTAAAAACAAATTTTTCATAAATAAACACATGTTAATTTTTTTATTTAAATTTCATTTTATTTCTTTATTATATGTCCCTCTAAGTTCCTTCTAATTCTTTTTTACTTATTATTTTTATAATGTATTGTATAACAAAGTTAACAATAATTGGTCATAAATCCTTCATTTTTAAAGAATGAAGCCTAAAGACGAGTGATTTACAAAGAGAATTTAAAGCTTTACAAAGTTTAGTCAAAAACTTTTTTCTGTTATATCATTTCTTCGAATTGTATCAATCCGACTTTTGACACCTTTCATCAGGGTCTGTATTGATGTTAGTCTGATTTCAGGCATTTTAGTATCCTGAGCCTCAATTAATGAAGTGTTTTCGCTTCCCAGCCATTCTTATAGACTTTTTCTTTCAATATTGACCAAAAATCTTCAATAGATCTAGAAAATTTGCAGGGTTATTCATCTTGTCGACATGATCGATTGAATTTTCAATCATAAAGTATACTTCTATGTAATGAGAGCTTGCCAAGTCGGGACAACATATAAAATTTGTCTGAACGATACTTATTGATGATGGGAAGCAATTTTTATTCAATATTTTTGCCTAATGCCCGATTTTTTTATAGTATAAATACACATGATTTCGAAGGGTCTCTCTATGATTCATTTTTTTTAGTTTCAGCAAGTCATTAAAATTGTTATTTCAAGTTATATATAGTTAAAAAACTCTTAATACTTAAATTGCATTTTAAAATGAGGAAGCTATGATGACACAAACTTGGTCATGGAACTTTGTAATAATAATAATAATAAAAATAAGCTACGACATGTTAACTGTAGAGCAAACTTTTGCTATGGTAGCAATTATGTACATATTAATAGCAGAGAAAATTTAATGCAAAAAAAATTCAGCTTATATTTGAGAAGGTTCATAATTGTAAGTGTTTAAATATTAATTTAATACTAGCCAAGTCATTTATATACTAGATCACCATTGCATTTTAAATTTTCAAATTTAAATTTCCAATAAATCTCTTTTTTTTCGAACTGATCCAACCCATCAAATAACTCGATAAACCATCGAAATCAAGCTTCATCTAGCTCCTAAATTTTGTATTTTAGAAAAATTCAATTCAATCAACACCCGATAAAAATTATTTAAAAATTTTTCAATGAATAATTTTTGAAAAATTTTTTTAATGTATAATTATTTAAAAATTTTTTAATGAATAATTTAAAAAAAAAATTTTAAAAAATAATTTTAAAATTTTTTTTTATGAATAATTTTAAAATTTTTTTTAGTGTTTAATTATAAAAAAAATTTTTTAATGAATAATTATTAAAAAAAAATTTTAATGAATAATTTTTGAAAAATTTTTTAATGAATAATTTAAAAAAAAATTTTTTAATGAATAATTATTAAAAAAAAATTTTAATGAATAATTTTTGAAAAATTTTTTAATGAATAATTTTAAAAAAAATTTTTATTGAATAATTTTAAAAAATTATTTTAAGGAATAATATTAAAATTTTTTTTTTTATGTATAATTATTAAAAAAATTTTTTAATATATAATTATTAAAAATAATTTTAATGAATAATTTTTGAAATTTTTTTTAATGAATAATTTAAAAAAATTATTGAATAATTTTAAAAAAATTTTTTTAATGTATAATTTTTTCTTTTATTTTAATTTTTCAAATGAGCAAAAAAAAATTCAATTTCTAGGCCAAGGAAATTTAAATAGATAAATTGTAATAAAGAATGACAAGATGTTTAAGTATTGTTCAAGTTTTAGTATTTTAAAAAGAACTTCTATTTTGCTTTTTTTTCTATTTAAAAAAAAATTTAGTGCAAATCACAAATTAAAGATAAAAATTAATAATAACTACAGTAAAATCTCACTTATATCACCCCAAATATCTCTGGTTTCAATGTTTCAATATATAATTTAAAAAAATTATTTTAATGAATAATATTAAATTTTTTTTTAATGTATAATTATTAAAAATAATTTTAATGGATAATTTTAAAAAAATCTTTTGAATGAATAATTTAAAAAAAGTTTTTTGAATGAATAATTTTAAAGAAATTTTTTTTTCAGTGACATTAATGACAAATGTGTGCTTAAATTAGTGGATATTTCTAGTGGTCAGCAGGGCAATAAAATGACCCAGAGTCAATACTGCTATTCGAATTTAAGTGAGCATCAATCGGCGAGCATTGACGAGAAGAGTGCAGAAAAAGTTCCCGTTTGCCCTCGGTCACTCAGCGAGCCCAGAATTCAGATAAAAAAAGCTGCAACCCCCAAGCCAACATACCAAAACCCCATTTACAACCAACCATGCCAAGAGTACATATTGACAAACCACGACTTGATGAATCAAACACTAAACTCAAATGCGGAAACATACGACAACCTGGATGGTCAGTCAGCCCACCAGTCAAGGATCGAGTCCAAATATGTGTTGCCAGCTCCGCTCAGCTACCATGACCGATACAATCGATCACTCAACCCCATCTACAACAGCATGCGAATTGATTCGCGCGATGCCAAGTCTGTGGATCGAGATGCAGTGTACAAAAATGGAGCATCTGCTGCGCTCAAGTCTGAGCCGCCAACACCGCAGCTGTCGCGCCAATCAACCATAAATGAGCATAGTTTTGCTGAGTCCGCCGCACAAGCTAAAATTGCCGGCGCGGACATCGACCCTACTCAGGATGACACAATATCGCTTCCAAGCAGCATTTCTGTTCGTGGTTTTAAAAATTTTCACGCTGATTTTACCAAGAATTTGGATTCGACTGAGTACGATGTGGAATGTGATGATGATGATGAAAAGACTGTGAATGAAGAGAATGGGGTGGAAAGCTGTGAAAATTCAAAGTTAAAAATGAAATTGATGCAAAAGCAACTGGAAACATTGACCAATTTGGTGCACCAGGCTTTGGTAAACAAAGACTTGAATCGTCTGGAAGGAATAGCCCACACGGCCAAGTTAAATCAAAGTAGATTGATGCCGACAGATGTAAATAAATCAAGCATTGGTTTGCTCAGCGATCAAGCTAAACAATTAAAAAATGATTTGAACGCTGTCAAGAAAATGCATGCTAATTTCAATTTTGTTGTCGGTGAATCATTCAGAGAGTTTGTAGATCAAATAAATGTGAGTTGAATTTTTTTTTAATTTCAGGATAATGAGTATGCTTTTTTTTTCTTCTATTAATTATTTTTTTTTAAAGGATAAACTGAGAGGTTTATGTGCAAATGAAAAAAATCAAAATTCACGCATTGACTGTCTTATGAATAGATACAATTCAGACTTTTCCAAAATTGAAAACGAGTTATGGTATGTTAATTTTTTTTATCTGTTAAATAAATCAAGTAGAAAAATTTTTTAAACTATAAAACACGTGTCCGACATGCTATTAAAATAAGCAATTAAAAATCCATTCATTTTAATAGCGTTTTTCTTTGGCATTAAAAATCAATTACTTTTTTTTTTGATTAATTTCAGATTTAATAAGTATGTATTCCAAAAAATAACAATTATTTTGCAGATTTTATTAAAATTAAAAGTGGATTATAAGTCTGTGCTAAAAAGAAGCATTGTGAATTCTCATATAAAAATTACAATACAAAATTTAAATTCTTAATAAAAAATGGATTTTGCACTACAGATTTTTTCTGCGAGTTTTAACCGTCCAGTTTAAAGAAAATATTGTAAAGAAGACCTAATCACAAACGATCTTAAAAACTTAATAGCAACACATGAATAAAAAACTTATTTTGAAAAATTTTTTAATTTTGAACAAGAAATAACTTTCCTCATCTTTTTATTTATTTTTAAATAAGTTTTTTTTTTACAATCAATCTTTAGCTGAGTCAACAAATTTACAGTCGCATGAGGACTAAAGATTTTTAGACCATTCTGAACTTCCTAAGGGCCACAAACCTTAAATTATTTGAATTAGGAATTATTTGTCAATTAATTGATTGTTTTTTAAAAAATTGCATGTAAATTTAGAATTGAAAATTGAATTTATTGCTATACAGTGAATTCTCGATTATCGAGACCCACGATTATCGAGACTCGAGACTTTTTATATAAAAATTATCGAGACTCAAAATTATCGAAAATTATCTAAAAAATTGCTTCATTCAGACGATGCTGATTCTTCATTTAAGAATTTAAAAGAATGTCACCATCCTGAGCTAGAACGCTGTCTGTTTATTTGGTTCAATCAAGCTCAAAGTGATATTATAATCAATGACAAAATGTTAATGGAAAAGAGGATACAGTAAGAGATGTTTCAAACAAAGAAGCAATAGTTTGCTATGAAAAATTATTTAGTTATTTTGAAACCCATTCTTCAGATTCTGAAAGCTATGAAAGTGATTTAGATCACCTTGCTGCGATAAAAATCAGATTGGATAGCTTGAAAGAAACAAACAAATCTCAAAAATTGATAACTTCATTTTTTGATTTTGAATCTAAATGATATTAATTTGTATAATATACTTTAAATTTTTTATTTTTTTTTAAATAATATTTTTATATAAAAAATTTTCGAGACTTTTATTTAAAATTGAAAAAGTCTCGAATATCGAATAACGAGACAAAATTATCGAGACTAATATTTTTGTTTCCCAAACGAGTCTCGATAATCGAGAATTCACTGTACTAGATATTCAATTACTTTAAAAGTAATTTAGCTTAAATATAGGAGTTGTATTTCTTTACAATTGTAATCACCCAATTCAAAATTATTTAAGATTAAATTAAATAAATTTACAAATTGAAAAAAAAATCCAATTAGAATATATCAAAGAGACAAAAAATAAATCTCAAAATATCGATATATTTTATGTGATAATTAAAATTAATTTTTTTTGTTGAATTAAGTGAAAAATTTAGTGAAACATAAATGAAACATGTTTTATCATCAAAGTTTAAAAAGATCAATTTTTTTATTTAAATTAATAAATTAGATTTTTTTTGGAATTTTTGTACGAAAATTCACAATGCCTTCAAAGGATGATTGATTTTCACTAATTATCAATAACTTTAATTTTTGATTTTGCCCCTTATTTTAATTAATGATTTTATTTTTATTTGTTTTATTTATTCTAGTGAATTTAAAGCCTCATGGGCATGATAATAATTAAAGTAAAGATAAAGTTTGAAAAAAAAAAAGGAAAATAAAATTATGTATAAAAATCTATCTTTAGGGAGTCGTTATTAAAATAAAAATAATCAAAATTTAATTCTAAATTTTTAATTTTATAAAAAGATGTCAAAAATTCTGATTCCATTTAATAATGTTGATTGATCAATTTCAGTCTCGGCAAAGAAGTATTTTTATATTGCTTTTGAAATATCCACAAAATTTTTTTTATATTTCACTTTTTGAAGGAAGTGGTTTCAGTTATCACATTTTCATTACATTACTTTCAACTTCTCCAAAATTTAAATCTTTGGATTACAAAACTTACTTAATTATTATCTTGAAACCAAGACTCTGAAACAAAATATTTTCCTTAATACCCTCCAAAATAACCTAATTAGACAATTGTTTGAACTAAGAACAACTACAATCATTAAGATTTTAAATATCTTTTATTTTGATGAAATTTTATGTTTTAAAAATTTCTATTTAGCGTTAAATTTAGCAACTAAAAGATTGATCTTTTGATTATTTTTTTTTTTATGACTGGGAATTTTTTAACAGCCTAATGACAAATTCTGCACCTCCTATGCAATCAATGTATACAATTTATTTTTGAATTTTAACGCTTAATAAAAATGTCTTCTCCCAGTTAAAATATTGCTCCAAATTTTAAAATATTAAATTAAATTTAGTAAAAATTCTAGGGTAGGGAAAACGAAATAAAAAAAATATTCGACTATAAACAAAAAAATTTCGAAATTATTTTTAATTTTGATTAATAATTGAAATTATGAAATGATTTCGAAACTAATAATTTTAATTTCGAATTTGATAAAGAATTGTAGATTTTACAACTTAATGTCGAAATGCAATTTTAGTATCGAAATTAAAATTTTGATTTCGAATACCAAAAATAATGTCGATGTCGAAACTCACTTTCGACATTATGTTTTTGGTTTCGAAACTAAAACTTCAATTTTCACGTTGAAATAGCTATTTTATTTTATGTGCGTATTATTTTACGAAAACTCTCTTGTATTTTAAATTTTTACAAGTTTGGTTACATTTTTTTACATAAAGAAATTCAACTATTATTTTAATATAAAAGAACGAAAAATAATTTTAAAGTTTTTATAAACAAATTAATTAACTTATCTATTTGTTTGTTTGCTTTTTTTAATAATAATTTATAATTTCTATGTCTGTGTAAAATCTACTAAATTTGTTAAAAAAGGTTAGGTAGGGTTTTTTTAACTGATAAAACCACTTTGTATTGCGTTACTTTTCTTATTAATTTTGTTAAAAAAAATTAGTCTATATTAAAAAATAATTAATAAAAATCCCAAATAAAACAATGAACAAAATAATTTTAATTTTCAAAGCATAATTACTTAATTTTAATTGATTGATTTATTTTTTCTAAAGAAAAAAAATTTTTCGAATGTTATTTTATAATTTTGAATATATTAATTAACTTCGAAACTTAGTTTTAATATCGAAATTTTTATTTGGATGTCAAAACTGAGTTTCAGGGTCGAAATTTTTATTTGATTGTCGAAACTGAGTTTCAGTGTCGAAATTTAATTTTCCTTTTCGAATCCATTGAATTATGATTTTGTTCAATTTCGAAATCAAAAAATCGAAATCGACACTATTTTTAAACAAAATTTCGAAAGTGTCGATTTCGAATTCCCAACCCTAAAAAATTCATAAAAAAATTTCTTTAAGTTAAAAACATGATTACATTTTTAAACTAATTTTTTGTTTAAACACATGCAAAAAAATAAAATAATGCTAAATATAATGCTTAATGAGTCAGTAAAAAACTAGAACGGACATTAAAATTTTAGAAAAGAATCGATCCTTTTTAATGCAAAAAAATATTAATTTTTGGTCCGAATATTTTATTTAAGACTTTAATTTTATATTTATATAGAATCTGATCATTGCCCTGACTTTTAAGTACTTAATGCACTTTATGAGAAATCAAAAATGAAATATTTTTTTATCAAAATTATTTAGACGTCACTTCACCATTTCACCATTTGAAAAATTTTCTTTAACTTTTAAATTATCTCTTTAATATTTCTAAAAATTTTTATCTTTCGAACAATTTAAAATAAAGGTTCCTTTTGGTCACTAGTTTTTTTTGTTCACTATAATGTTCCAATAAGTATGCATAGCGTTACCTTTTTTATAATAAATATTTGGCCGATAGTAAAAGTTTACCACAAATTTATTAAATCTAGAACAAATATTATATGAATTATAACAAAAATATTAAAAACAACACAAATGATGAATATCAGAACAAATTTAATATTATATTAACAGAAAATAAAAATGTTGCACATAAATGAAAAAAATGTAACAGATATATTAGAGTAATCACTAATCAATTAAAAAATTAACTATCTGAGTTAATTAATAATTAATTGAGTGATTTAATTAACTTAATGTATAACTTATCAGTATAAAACAGATAGAAATGTGGATGAGATACAACTTAATCATATAATGAATTCAGAAAGCGTAGAACCAAAAACTCAATCGCACGAGAGTGTCTTGTTAGATCCATCAGACCAAACTCTTGATGATGTTGACGTATTTTCAGGCGAAATCTTTCTAATAAAAATTCTATTTTCTTAATATGTGTTCATTATTTCTTTAAATTGTTCTTATTCTAATAAATCAGTTCTTTTTTTATTAAATTTGTGGTATATTTTACAATTTTTGTGGTTGAAAAATATTCATCGCCTAAATATTTTATGGCTTCATTAACAATGGATGAATTATCATTAAATCATTTTGAAAATCAATTTAAAACTAATCTTGTTTCTATTTAAAAATTTGAATTTTTATATTTTTTACAGTGATTTGGAAACTGTGGTAGACGATCTGAGAGAAAGAATTCTCAAGCAGAAGTACAAAATAAATATAGACGATGTAGAATGCTATGCATTAGCCTTAAGTCAGCTTTCAAAGCAATTAGTCAATTTGAAAACATCTTTTTCCAGTATCAAAGAGTACCACAAACAAAATTCACCAAATAATCAAAACAGGTAATTTGGGAACAATAATGCATGGCTTGTTTTAGATTTTTAATTTTTACCTTAATTAATTTGCCTTGCGTTTGAATAGATTTGTTAATGTTGAGTCTATCAAATTAGATATGATCATAAAAAGGTGCAAGCGAATTACCGGAATCCTTATTATAATGAAAAAGTTTTAATGCTACCAACTTAAATATAATCAATTTAATGTATTCATTTTTTTCTCATTAGACTAGCAATTTTGCCACGGAACCCTTTTTTGAAAAAAGCGCACAATCCACCAGGCGTGCCACCTCTAGCCAAGCAAATGTCGACCAGCCAAGACAATATATGCCATGTGAGCAGAAATTTCTCTGACGACATCCAATTGACAAAAAGTGATCATGAGCCACAAAAATTAGCCATCGAGGTAAATAAACTAAATTTTTTTGCACCCAAGTCGGTTTTGTGAATTTCGAAAACAAATTGAACAAAAATTCTTATTTTTTTAAAAATTTTAAATTAAAGTTAACTAGAAATATTTGAAAAAATACTGCTAAAAAATTGGAACATACTTTGTTACACCTTTTTTACCAAAAATAAAATTTATGTTTTTTTATTTTTTAGTAAATCAAACCAATAATCGATTTAAATCTTGTTGATTCTTTATTTTTTGTCATTTTATAGATTAGAAAAACTATTTTATAAAAGTGTAACAAAGTATGTTTCAATTTTTTTGCAGTATTTTTTCAAATATTTTTTATTAACTTTAATTTTAATTTATTAAAAAAATAAAGAATTTTTGTTCAATTTGTATTTAAAATTCACAATACCCCCAAGTCCCAAACTTGCTTTTGTCCTTTTTTCTTAACTTTGCTTAATTGCCATTCTAAATTTTGACCATCAGGTTGACGCAGCATTTAATCAATTAATGAGTGAAATATCCATGATTGCACATGATATAAACCCAAATAAAACCTTTAAAAATTGCTTAACCATTGAGAGTTATAAAATTGAAAATGATAGCTTAGACTCTGATAGCTTAATGTCTAATCATGATGCTAAACTAGTAAGATTAATAATTTTTTTGAGTGTCGTTTAAAATGCATGGTCTTGATAGAAAAAAAGTTTTCATTTTAAATTTTGTATTAATTATTTATCCAAGGATTTGGAAGTAACTATGAACAAAAGGTCAAAATTTCGGTCCCAAAAGAACCAATTCAAAAATGACAGAGAAAATTCAGCAAATAGTTCATCATCAACAAACTCATCATTTGGCTCAACACCTTCGTCCCCAACATATTTTTCTAACAATCCATCTCCATTGCCACTTGTTAGCTCGCATCTAAATGGCATTAATATTCAAACGATGCCAATCCCATTGCCAGTTCCTCTCTGCACCCAATACATGCAAAACAAGTCCTATTTAGAGACAGTGCAGGAAGAAGAGCCGCCAGCTACTTTGGACACTGAGACCAATCGATCTCATATGGACATGGAAATGCCAAGCATGAGTGAAGAGGAAATGCTTGACTCAGTTGAAAATCAACTTTATGAGCAATTAAGTCAATTTAAGCCTGTTAAAAAAAGTTTTAAAACTTCAGCGAGCATTTCTCTAGCTAATCATGAGTCTAATGAACAGTCTGAAAATTCTAGTGTGTCTACATCAATGGTAATAACGCCAAATAATCAGCTAAATGAGGGTCAAAGTGATGTACAATGTTCGATAGTAAATGGAAAAAATTCCAAGCTAGGGGTTAGATTTAGTGATCCAGGACTGATGAAAGCGGTGAAATCGAAAATAATTACAAATGGATCGATGCAGAGAGTTTCTATGAATAAAAATGAGAATAATGATTTGGATAAAAATAATTTTAATTCAGTTAATGCGTGTTTTTCTGAGAATGGTAGGAAAAAAGAAAATCAAATGTTGAATGGTGAACTCGCGAATAAAACAAGTAATTTGTCAACAGTTTTGGTACAAAAACGAAATTCAGAAAGCTCCAAAAATGGCATCTGTTCTAATGTTATGGGTTCGTCAACTTCATCAATCGCCAGTTGTTCATCAACGCCTAGACGTGTTAGTCTCAGTGTAACCGATTTGTAGATTTTTTATGTGTACTTTTTTTTTCTTTTTTAATTTACCTAGCACATTTTGGTTATTTTGTCTTATTTATTTTTTGAAAATAAAATTTCTGCTATCATTTAGAATTAATTTTTTTTAATTAAAAATGCTAAATTATGTTTATACTTGATTCAATTTTTATATGCTTTATTCACTTGTTATATGTTTCTTCAATCCTTACCTCATTAAGCTCTGTATGAGCAATATTAGGGTTTAAACCATATAAAGTGATTCTTAATGAATAATAAAGAAAAAGTAGTAGAAGTACAGTCAATTCTCGGTATAACGAATTACTTGGGCGGAAAATTCGGTATTCGTTATATCGAAATTCCCATATAAAATGATAGGAACAAAAAAAATTTTATTGATTAAAAAAACTAAAATAAAAAGACGAAAAAATACAAAAAGTTAATATTTTTGAAAAAAATCGGTAAAAGTTGGTTGTTTGGTAAAGCTACTTTCAATTATAAAATTCAATTTTGAAAGTTTCAATATTAAATAATAAATAAATTACAGTCAATTGGGATAAATGTGATAATTCTTTACTTTGGGCCTAAATAAAATCAGAAGGGAAAGAGCTTATCAGGAGATTTTTTTTTTATAAATGAAAAAACTATTTTTTTCTTTGATACAAAAAAATTTATTAAAAAAAAATAAACGGTTCAAATTTTATAATGAAAAGAATACAAAACGGTTAATTATCATATTTACCCATTGATGGGGTAAATATGATAAAATAGTTTAAAATGCAAAAAAGAAAAAAATAAGAAAAAAACAAGCAAACATACTATAAGAAAATCAAAAAGAAATTTATTTACATTTGTGAGAACAATAAAATTCTAAACTTGGTTCGAAGCCTGATGGTAGACATTTAAAGCTTGATGTATATTAATTTTTTTTTCATTAATTTGATTAAGGGCCTTTTTGAGGGTGTCCTCAGAGTATTTTGGAGGACTACTATTTGGTAATTTAAAGTTTATTCGAGTCATTTTCAAAATTTATTTAGTTTTTCAAAATTTTGGTTTTTATCGCAATTTATATTCAATTATCGGTTTAACCTGAAAGTATAAGAAACATGTTTTTATTGAATTTCTCAAAAACTGTTATTTTTTTTCTGAAATCTAAGTCCAGATTTGAACTCGTCATCAAAAATTACATATAATAAGATCTTTTGTTTAAAATAAACGATAAAGAACAAAAATTTTTTTTTTCACAAACTCGGTTCTTTTGATATGGGATTGTTAATTAGCGGAAGATTAAAAAATAAATAAAAATTTTTTATAAAATATTTTTTTCAGATTTTGTAAAGGGATAGTTTTTTTATATATTTTTTTTTATTTCATTCAAAAATTATTATCCAATCAGAATTTACAGCGGTTGAAAAAAAGAATTTTCATTATTACCCCATTATCGGTTCAACCCGAAACGACGGTACATTAGAATTATCATCTTTTTTGGTTAAAAAAAATTGTTTCAGTTCATTTATTCTATCGATTGCTTCTTTTGAATTAATCACTTGTTTATTTGCATCTTGTTGCTCTTCAATTTCAGTTTCACTGTCTTGCTCTACTGGATTGTTTGTTTCTTTTTTCTCAGTGTGTTTTTTTATAATTTCTATCTTGACTTCAAGTGAGATTCATTTTCTCTTTTTGCAAACTTGCTTTTCATTAATTTTTATCAATTAGAATTTTTAGATAAACAATAATAAGTAATTGTCAAGTATTTATTTGCTATTTTTTATTATCAAGGTGTTAATTAACGGATGTCATTTTTTTTAAATTCGTTATTTAAAGGTTTTTTTTCTTAAAAAAGTGTTAGAAGACAGTTTGGTAAGCCGTGTAAACGATCTTCTACCAATAAGTCAGAGACCTATCAATGTCCTCTCAAATGATCAGAATGAGACTGAAGCTTTTTTCCAAACAAAAAATCAAATCAAGAGATTTTCCGAATCTGATCCAAATGAAAAAGAATTCACCGAAAACGAATCAAAGAAGCCATTAGTTGTCTTAGAAAATGAAAATGACAACACCTTCGAGTCTGATATAAACAGTTCAACAACTGAATGTACAAGTCAAGTAGATCAATCATCCAGTGAAGTTGTTCAGCAAACTTCCAGTCAAAACAGCTTTGAAGAAGATTTAGAATGAACAAGAAGACAAATAAATCAATTTTTAGAACAAAACCTCTTATTAAAACAAGGTTAGTAATTACACACTGGAATTGTCTTCATTTACCTAGTAGGGTTCACCTCTTAGACAATTTTTTAGCTTAAAAATGTCCCGACATTGTTTTGCTCAATGAATTAAAGATAGATTTGAGTGAGGCAAATATTTATCTTGGTTTTCAAAATTATCAGTTCTTAACAAAACCACGCAACAAGTACGGAGGAGGAGTAGCTATTTTAATTAAAGAAGGAATCGAATTTATACAAGATTTTTCTTACGAGGAATTCAATTCCGAACTCCTTTGTATAAAAATGAACTTAGGAAAGAATAATGAATTGTTTGTATTTAGTCTTTATAATCCACCCAATGTGATTCTGAACTTTGAGTTTTTTAAAACAGTTAATAAAACATGTAGAAACTACATTTTAGATGGTGATCTAAACGCTAGAACAAAGCAAATAGGCTGCGTAGGGGAAAATGAAAACGGGATAATATTAGAAAGAATAATCAACGAGTTAGATTTTTCAGTAATCAATGATAAGCATCCTACTTTCAATATTTTTAATAAGAATTACTTTGAAATTCTTGACCTTTTTTTAGTTTCATCTTCGTTAATTGACAAAATTACCGACTTCAGTGTCTTAAATAGTCAAGACATGACTAGTGACCATTTCCCAATCGAAGCATCGATTTCTATTGGCTATCAATTAGAAAATAAATCTGCAGCTAAAAAGTTTAACTATAAGAAAGCAAACTGGCAATTATTCAGCGAGATTTTAAATTCTCAAATAGTGAATGTCACTGAAAGTTACCTCACAATAGATCAACTAAATGATAAAATAACAGAAAAAATTATTTCTGCTTCACATAAAAGCATTCCATGTCTTTCTCAGAAAATCTACAAAACGAGTCTTCCGCCAAACATTGTTAATTTGATAAAAGATCGTAGGAAAGTAAGAAGAAATTACCAGAAAACTCGCTGTCAAAAGCTCAAGCAAAAATTTAATCAACTTACGTCTGAGTTAAAGGCCTCTTTAAAAAAATTCTGGAATCAAAATTGGTTTGATTTTATTGAGAAGATGGGAAAAAACCCACTGACAAGTAGACCTTTTTGGAAAAAAATAAATAAATTTAGAACAAAAAAAGGATCAAATTTAATTCCTAAATTGATTTTAAATGAAAGGGAATTCAAAACTAATGAAGAAAAGGGAAAATGCTTTGGAGAACTCTTATCTTCAATATTTAGTCCTAATTCTGATTTAATTGATACTGAGAAAGATATCGAAATACTAAATTCTAACTCTGTTTTCTTTAGGAATTATAACCAGTCTAATTTTAATGATCCAATTTGCTTAAATGAATTAATTATGGCTTTAAAGAGATTAAAAAATGAAGCGGCATCAGGACCTGACCAAATTTATAATTTAATGTTAAAAAACTTACCTAGAAATTCATTAATAGAAATCATAGAACTTTTTAATTTATCTCTTCGAGAAGGTAGAGTCCCGAAAGCGTGGAAAACATCTTACATTACTATGATTCAAAAAAAGGCTTCTACTTTACAAGATCCTTTAAATTAAAGACCAATTAGTATAACGAGTTGTTTAGGAAAGCTACTGGAACGCATAGTATATTCAAGATTATACAATTTTTTAGAGCAAAATTCACTCCTTATCCAGGAGCAATCTGGATTTAGGAAACACCGGCGAACAGCAGATAATCTTTTCTTCTTAATTCAAAAAATTGTGGAATCATTTAATAGAAAAAAAAGAGTTTGCGGCCTTTTTTTTGATATTTCTAAAGTCTTTGATAGGGTTTGGCATGAAGGTTTACTTTTTAAATTGATTAAAATAAATCCACCTCATTACTTGACTAACTGGATAAAATCCTTTTTAGACTCTAGGACATTTAAGGTAAATGTGAATGACCATTTGAGCGAAGAATATCAAATAACTGCAGGTGTTCCTCAAGGCTCAGTAATTAGTCCTCTTTTATTTAGTACAGTCAATAACCGGTTATCCGTAATTTTTTATCCGGAATTTTCGATTATCCGGAATCAATTTTCGGACCAGCACTTTTTGATTTTTTACTCTGAACTTTTTCGCTTCCTACTTTTTAGGCTTTGAGCTAATTAGAACAGCATTGCTTCCGTATTACTTCCTGTTAAACCTTAATATATAAACATAAACGATGTGAGTCATTATGTTATTCTCATTAAAAATGACAAGACCTATGTATCAAGTCCCTAAGCCTCGCAAGAACGCTAGTAAAAAAGTTATCGATACTCCGATTGCAAAGGCAAGAAGGTTGTTCTTAACTTTGTTCAGCGGGAGGAGATTATCACTAAGAAAAAAAATGGGTACTGCCCAAAAAAACTTGCGCTAGATTATATGGTTGGCTTGAGTACGATTTACGACATTATCGCCAAAGGTTCAGCAGAACTTAGCAAATTCAGAACAGATAATCCAGACAGTGCGATCAGATGCACATTTAAGACTTCAAGCTATCCGCTATTAGACGAAGCACTCAACTTATGGTTTTACCAAGTTCGCAGCAGCAAAGTGCCAATCAACTACGAAACAAGCAGGTGACTCTAAATAAACACTCTAAATCAATTATCACTGTGTTTACCCCTCTTTTCGTTAGCAAATCGTGTTATCCGGAAAATTTATTATCCGTACGACTTTGAAAAAAAAAACTCGAATCTCATTCCGGATAACCGGTTATTGACTGTATATACATTAATGACATCCCTAAAAGAAACAAAACAAATAATGAATACTCTCTGCTTTTCGCAGATGATCTAGTTACATTCTTCATTTATAACAAAAAGGGGAACCTAGAAAATAAGATCAATAAATACCTCAACGAACTAGAACAATGGCTTATTAAGTGGAAAATGAAGATATCAGTTGAAAAGTCGTGTTCAGTAGTCTTTTCTAGGTACAAAAAAGAGAGTGATAATCTTAACTTAAAAATTTATGGAAACAGAATAGAGAGACAAAAAGAAATCAAGTTTCTTGGTATTAAATTTGATTCTAAATTAAACTTTAATATACTGGTAGATGAAATTAAAGAGCGCTGCAATAAAAGGCTAAATATTATTAAGATATTGTCAAACAAAAAATGGGGTCTTAACCAAAACACACTAGGAAATTTATATAAATCTTTAGTCGGATCAATTTTAGACTATTCTTTTCCTTGCTTAAATTCATTTTCAGAAAATAATACCAAAAAACTACAAGCAATTCAGAATACAGCAGTCAGATCTATTCTTAAGTTAAAATATGATACTCCCTCCAACATCGTACATCATGAGGCTTTTAATAAACTAAAATTACTAACAGTCTCGAATCGGCTTTTTGAATTGAGTGAGAGATATGTTGGGACAGGACTGAGTCATTCTATTCCATTGGTTGTAAGACTGGTGAAGGAATACAAAGAAGGTTTCCAATCAAGATATATTGACTACCCAACTCCATTGTGTAATTGCTACCTTACTATTTCTTCTTTTTTTCCTGAAACTTGAACTATTTAAACATGAGCCACATGTAACAATCTTTTCCAATTTTATATATTCTTAATTTTCATTTATTTAGCTTATTTACTTTTTTTTTTTAATTCTTTTTTTTTTTTTTTTTTGTTTTTTATCTTATTTTATTAACTCTAATTTTATCTTTATTTTATTTTATTTCATTTTTATTTTATTTTTTAATTTTTAACTTATTCTGAAGGAGCTCTAGCTCGGTACAGAAAACAAATAAATAAATAAAAAAGTATAACTCGTTTTTTTTTATTAGTTCGTTATATCGGGATTTCGTTATAAAGAGGTTCGTTGTATCAAAGAAAATTAGCAGTCTTTTTCCTTTATAAAAAATCGGTTCCTGGATTCTTATTCGTAATATAGAGGATTTCGTTAAATGGGGGTTCGTTACACGGAGGATCGACTGTAGTAGTGGAAGCTGTGACACATAAGCATGCATAAGCTGAGTGAAGTTTATAAGGCTCCACTTAATCATCTATATCTATTTTAATTCCAGGCTATTTAACTTTCACAAACTTTTTTCATATTTTTATTTCTTGATTTTATTTTATCTAACTTTTTAATTTTTAATCTTACTTAACTTAATTTTTATTTTTTATTTTTATTCTGAAGGAGCTTTAGCTCAGTACAGTTAACAAATAAATAATAAATAAATAATAATCTGACTCTGTTTAATTTAGGTTTGAAATATCGATCTTCTCAATCGGCCTGCTGTCATGTGGTTGTCAGGGGCAGCCTTAAAACTGTTCACCGACTCGGCGTTCACTACCATGGATGGTAGTAAATTAATCCTATTAATTAATTAATCCTTTCTTTTACGTCTGCTTTCAAGGTCCGTAATCCCCAAAATCATTAGTCGTTCATTTTAATTTTTTCCTTTTAATTCTTCCACCATCTTTGTCGCTCTGTGCTGTACACTTTCTAACTTGGCATCCTCGCCTGTAGACATGTTATTCCATGCTGCTGATGCAAATTCTAGATGCGGCTAACATATGTTGGGTATAGTTTCTTGAACAAGTGTATTTTATAGTATTTGAATGTCCTCTTTATTCTACCTAGAATCCAACTAGCCTTGTTAACAGCTGCCTCGACCTGTGCCTTGTTCTTTCCATCTGCGGTATTCCCAGGTCCCTCTCTACTTCCAGGTCCCTTTTATGTAAATTACAAACAGTAATGGTCCTAGTACCGTCCTTGTGGGACCGAGCTCTTTTATTGATATTTTCTTTTTTTTTTTCGTTTTATATGAAATTTTTATTTGTAAATATTTAACACTTTTTTTTTCTTGGTGATCTTGCGTAAAAATGCGCATTTTAAAAACTAGACAGACAAAAATTAAAATTTGATAATAAATTATTGGACAACTAAAAATAACTTTTTTTATATAGGACACCAAGTGCTTTCAAAACCTAATTCACAGCCTTCATTCGTTCTCATTCAGATTATGTCGTACCAGTTTGGTCACCCTATCATTATAAAGAAATTAAAATATTGGAAAGAATTCAGAGACGAGCATCCAAACTAGTGCCCAGTCTTAGAAAGGCAAATTGAAGTTCATGATCAAATTTAAATTTCAAATTAAAATTTTCAGTTTTTGATTTAAATAAAAAGGTATTTTTTCTCAATTTTTTAATTAAAAATTACTAAACTTTCTTAAACATGATTTGTTTAATCTATGCTTAGAAAAAAATTATATGAATTTTTATCTAAAGTAAATTAAATTCTTTATCAGTATTTTGAAATTTTGAAAGACAAAAATTAACTTTGTTTCGCCGTAATATATTTTTATTAGTGTTAAAATATCATTTAAAGTCATAATTTGTATACCATAATATGGATTTTAAATTGTCCTTTAAACTATTCAAATAAATATTTTAGAAAAATCATTTAAAAGCAATCAGAAAAAAAAAGTTTTTTTTTTAATTAAAATAATAAACATCTTATGTTTACCGTAAAACCTGACAAACTAGCCCAGGGCTAAAAATTAGTATTAGCCTATAAGCACCCCACTTTTCGACGATATAAGCCCACCCCCTAAAATACATATAGGCCCAGGGCTTTAAATAAATACCCTATACTTAATTTATCATAAATTAAATATAAGCTCATGAGGTATTAAAAAAAGATTAAATTACAAGCCCATGAGCTTAAAATAAATTGAATTTAAAAATAATTTTTTTAATGTTAGCATATACAATTTTTTTTTGTTTTTGCATTGAGTCTTTAAAACTAAAGTTCAAGTTGAATCTGCTCTAGCTGATATGTTGTTGATCATTTTCTTCCAACTGTAAATTCTTTATTCATTAACTCAAGCTTTATTTCTTTAACAATGAAAACACCATGATTTAATCAATATCACTTAATAAATAAATGTGTACATATGCCCATGGTCAGACTAATTTTAATAACTTATAAGCTCTGGGCTTCTCCTTGAATTAAAACGAGATTTTTATAAGGTTAATATTTTTTTGCCCCTCCAATTATTTAGTATAAGCTCAAGTGCTAGTATGTAAGGTTTTACGGTAATTTAAAAAATATTAAAAAAAGCTGATTTGAAAATTTTAATTAAGATTATAATCTTTTAAATTTTGATCATTTGATCATGATTATAAACTTCAAGTTGCATCTTAGAAACTTGAAATACAAAGAACGTTTACAAGAATTGAAGATGACTTCTCTAGAAGATAGAAGAAACAGAGGTGATTTAATCCAATTTTACAAATTCTTCTGTGAATTTAATACTTTGTATTGGCAACACAACTATTTAGGGAAAATATATATCTAAACCATCGAGCCCTACGGCAGTAGTGAGAAGAAGCTCGCACTTAACTACATGCAATACGCACAATAAAAGATTCTTGACTCCCTTCGACGTTGTCATAGAACAGCTCGATCTCACACAATAAAAACTATTTATTCAAAATCATTTACTTATTTATTTTTTCTTATATATACTTCTACCAATACTTTTTTATTCACAATTTTATATTTTCTATAGTCAATTGTAAAATTATATTCTAAATTATGATCTAAAGAATGCAGGCTGAAAAGAAGGTTTACGCCGTTCTGAACTGCCTGGGGCCTCGGCCCAAATTATTTAAAAAAAAAAAAAAAAACTTAACGAATTGTAGTCAAAGGGAAAACTTTTATATAAACCATACTTTACTGAAATGGAACGTCCTACCAGATTTTATCGTCAGCTCTTCTTCTGTCAATGAATTTAAAAACCATCTAGATCAATATCTTAGTAACTTAAGCATCACAAACACTGAAGCACTAAGACTTGGATCAATAAATGCTTGATAACTTTGTTTGATATGAATTTAGATGAAAAATTCATTAACAATTATGACCTAAAAATATCACCATAAAATCATCGTCCAACATATGAAATGAGCAAAATGCCAAACGTAGCTACCATAGACGAATTTCTACAGTTTTTTCGTCTCCCCAAGCTTTGCTTGAAAAAGTTTATATTTATTATTATTATTATTAAAAAGAAAATATGAAAATATAATTTTGCCTTTTTTAATTATTATAAAGAACCGATAAAATATAAATTATTTTCAATAAGAATAGATTAAAATAAGAAAAATCTAATAATAATTTAATTTTTTCGACAAAAAGTATTTAATTGCAAAGAAGGACTAATTAACAGCCATTAAAAATTAAATTTACCTAATTTATTTTTTGAAATAAAATAAGATAAATTTGGCTTAAAAAATAAAAAAAAAGCCAAATAAAGCAAACATCAAACAGCTTTAATCACTATAAATTGAATAAATGCAAAAAAAAAAGATCTTAAGGTATTTAAAGTGACTGAAAAAACGATTTTAAATTTTTTTTTAAATTTTTTATTCTAAAATTAAAACCTTTTTTTTTAAATCAACTAAAAAAATTCAACAAAGCATATTTCATTTAAAATAATATGAAGTTTTTCAATAAATAAAATAATTCGATAAAATCTTTTTTTAAAAAGATATGTTGTCTTTTTGGATAGCTTCAAATTGTTTGTCTGTCTAATGTCCGTCTTTTAGCTTTTAAATAACGTTGAAGCAATATACTTTGTTAATTTACAAGATCTGTGAGATGAAAAATGTAACAATTAACAATAACAATTTTGGGTAACAAAAAAAAATAGAGCTTTAAGGATAAAAGTTGCGAGGAATAGAAAAGAATAAAAGAATAAGATTAACAATTATAAAAAGCGGCAAAAAATTCTTACAAAAATGGGAAAAAAAAGCTTCGACAAACTTTATCTTCCCATTCCCATAGCACCCATACCACCTAATCCACCCATTCCGCCCATTCCAGGCATTCCACCCATGCCACCTAATCCTCCCATAGCACCCATTCGATTCATGCCTCCCATGCCACCTAATCCTCCCATTGCACCCATTTGATTCATGCCTCCCATGCCACCTAATCCTCCCATAGCACCCATACCACCTAATCCACCCATTCCGCCCATTCCAGGCATTCCGCCCATTCCAGGCATTCCACCCATGCCACCTAAACCTCCCATAGCACCCATCGGATTCATGCCTCCCATACCTCCTAATCCTCCCATGCCACCCATTTGGTTCATGCCTCCCATCTGAAACATTGGATTCATAGGGCCATTTGCTCCTTGACCATTTGGTCCTGGTCCACCTTGAGCTTGGTGAGTTCCTGGTTGACCAGCTTCTCCTGGACCACCTGGAGCACCCGGACCACCTGGAGCTCCGGGAGCTCCTGGAACTGGAAGAGGTAGAGGGGCAACCATTGGTGGCGTAAATTCATCTATCAATTGGCAATATTTTCCTGTCAATCCACGGAGGCACACACATGTAAAGTCAGGTCGGTTGTCAACGGTTCGAGTGCTGACACAAGTACCACCTGATAAGCATGGGTTATTGGCACAAGAGTCTGGCAAAAAACAATTTGGATTTTCTGGATCACAACATGCGCCTGTCAAAACATCACATACTTGACATTTATTTTCAAAACAGACCCAATCGTAATAGTCGTAAGCAGCATAGTCCATATAAGACACATCAAACGGGAACATTGGAATTTGTCTTTTTTCACGTTTTTTCTCAACTTTTTCATTTTTTTCATCTTTTTTCTCACTCTTTTTGGATTTGACTTAAAAAAAATTCTTTATACAAAAAAAAGATAAAAAAAAAATTAGTAAAATTGTACATAATAAATCTAAAAATGAAGCTTCGGCTAAACTTAAGGCCACAAAAGCCAAAATGAACACCTAAGTTAAAATTCGATTATTTAACATGTGACAAAAAAGTTAAAAAAAAAAATTACTTTTAACAATTGGTTCATTCTTTTTAAAAAAAATTCTAAAATTAAAAGTGAATTTTTAAAAATTTGTAAAATGCTCATTTATAAAAATCAAATTTGTGTAAAAAACTCATTTTTTCCAAGAGTTTTAAGGCTTGGTTTAAAATTATTTAAATAAAAAAAAATTAGTTATTAAAATTGTTAAAAAAATCAAAACTTCTTTTGCTAAAAACATTTCAATAAAAACTTCTACTAAAACAAATTCAATCAATAAATATTGAAATTTAAATTTGCGTTTTTTTTCTTAGACTAAAATCCATACATTCCTCTCTTTCAGAATTAAAAATTTTTCCCTCCGGACAAGGAATGCGCTTGGCTCCCAAAACTTTCAATGATGGATTAGACCTTAAACAAATTAGAATTTCAATTTTTTCAAAAAAAAAAAAACTTAATTACTTATAATTTCCTTGATAATTCGAATATGCCTGGTTATTAGCTGCATTTCTGGGTTGATTTTGACCATACGGCAAATTAGGATTATTGGAACCATGAGAAAAAGCTGCTTGTCCATTTGAATTGTAATTCATATTGCTTTTGGTATGAACATATGATGGATTACCTGCTTTTTGGCCATAAGTGCTCATTTGATTATTAGCACCGTTATATTGAGAGTATACATTGGCAGGATAATTTTTTTGATCCGCAACCATTTTTGCATCATTTTTCTGATTATTTTCCTCGTTTGTATCGGTGTCTGTATTATTACCATTTCCGCCAGGAGGAGGATGAGGATGAGGCTGAGGTTGAGGTGGTGGAGGAGCAAGTCTTTGTTGGATTTCGGACAAAACAGCTAAAATTGGAGGAATTGGAGGAGCACCTGGACCTGTTGGAATAGATAAGCCGAGACCACCTAAGCCTCCTAAGACAGCAGTGGGCTGTAGCATGGCCATTGCCAATCGTTCAGCTCCAATAAAATAATCATTAACTAATTGACAATATTTTCCAGTCAATCCCGGAAGGCAAACACAAGTAAAATCTGGTCTATCGTCGACCGTCTTGGAAGAAATACAAGTTCCACCTGAAAGACACGGATTGTTAAAACAAGTGTCTGGCAAAAAACAATTCACATCTACATCAGGGTCACAGCACTCACTGGTCAAGATATCACACAATTGGCAAGAAGTTTCTGAACAAATCCAATCGTAGTAGTCATATGAGTAATCTGATACCAAATCTCCATAGTAGTTGTAGTAATCATAGGCGCCAAAGCCCATTGCCAAACCACCCGTGAAGGAAAATGCTCTTTTTTGACGAAGAGATGAACTGTTAGTCAAAGACTCATTTAGAGATGATTCAGTTGAATCTAAGGATAATCCAGAATCTATTAAGTTATGGTAATGATTACATTGAACAGACAAATTAAAGTAGAATAGCTTGGAACCTGCTTACTGTTTCTATTGATCACAAAGGAATTGATGCAGACCAGGACTGAAAAGGTAAAAAACGCCTAGAGAGAGGAAAAAAATAATATTTAGAAGATTAAATTGGCAGAGCCTACTTTGATAATAAATTTATTGGTCATTATTTAGGTAGCGTCTGTACCAAACTTTTGCTGGTTTGGCTTTTGAAAATCCAAAAAAAAAAAAAAAATTTTCTTTAGCGTGATTATTCAAATGCTGTACAATATGTTTAAATTCTAAAGCCAAAGTTGGCTCGTTTTGTTTTTCATGTTTGGTGATGATTAAACTATTTCCAACTTGAAATGCAATTTTTCAATCAAGATAGTCTAGATCAAGAATGATATGATTCTTTTAAGTCTCATCTTGTTCATATACATTTTGCGTTGATAAGATTTCAAAATTTACACAAGTAGTGCTAGTTTATTTTGATTGATCGGCTTATTTAAACGCAATTATTCTCTTTGATTTTCTAGTTAAGCTTAATATGCTTATGAATATTGTTTAAAATTAATTTTAAAATTTTAATTTAAAATGTGTGAATAAAATTTGTATACGAGAATTTCTTTATTAAAAGAAGTGATATTTTAATTGATAATGGCAAAAAATTTATTCATTATTTGAAAAACACAGATCACTTTATATCGATTTAAATATTTAAATTTAAATTTTTTTTAAGCTGAAAATTTAAATTGGATACTTTTTCTTATTTGTAAATCAGATTTTATTTAGCGCTAGAAGTACCAAACGAGATATTTGACTCGTTTTAAAAAATTTCAATACTTCATACCTTTTCAACAGATTTTTAAAATGAGTAATTTTTTTTTGAATTCGGCAAATTTTATCTTATTCTATAAAGAAAATTAATACTTTAATTTTTATTTAAAAATTATGGATTAAAATAACATTAACAAATGCTTGGTGCTTCTAGTGTTCAGACCAATATTAGATTTGATCTTTTTTGTTCTAAAAAAAATAATAAAAATTTACATTCGAATATCTCCTGCGATAAAAAAAAATTATTATTTATTTAGCATAATTTTATTTGCTTTTCAAATTGGTTGTCATGTTTTTAGGTTTAAAGAATGTTTATTAAACATTGAATTTTTAAGTTATTAATGATTTATAAAATATTTCTAAAGCTTTACACCCTTAAGAAAATATTTTTAAAAACTCTAAGTTGGTTAGTTAGTAAAAAATATTTTTTCCTTTTTTAACTCATTTAAAATTTTTAATTTTAAAAACTATAATTCAACAAAAAAGTCACAGAAAGTGATTTTAACTATTTCACTTTATTTTTTTTTTGTATTTTTGAAAACTTTTAATTTTTGTCATGAATAAATTTTTTAATTGTCCTTATCAAAAATCAGATGAACTATGCTGCTCATTTAGCTGTCAAAATCTGCTAGAAAATTGTTTTCCATCAATTCATACTTTCTTACACAATTGATTTTATATCCAGTGCAAATCATACATTTACTAGATTATTGCATGCCATTGTTCAATAGTGCAGGCTCATAACTCGAAATACGCTTTTGGTGCAGGCAATAAATACCAACTTTACCATTCTAAAATATTCATAATTTACACCGAATGCTTTAAAGATGTACTTTAAGCTTTGAGTCCGCATTAAATTCAAAAAACTTGATATTAATGTGGCATTAAAGCTTGAGATTTTTGAGGAAAATAATTTTTTTTTAAATTTACATTTGATCGAGCGCTATAAATAGAATAAAAAGAAAAATTATTATTTTATTTTTTAATCTTTTAAAATAAATATGAGACTGCAATATCGTATAAGAGAATACGGCAATGCATAATATTTCAAATTTACAAAATTGAACTTAAATCTTTTACCAAGCTAACTCGAATTTACTTGGTTGTAAAACTAAATACAACTTAAGTTTTTCATTTTTATTGCATTTTGAAACAAAAGAGAAAATAAAAAATGAAATTGATATAACTTTTTTTTAGCTCAAAAACTCGTTGCTCAAAATTTACCAGCTGATACAAAGTTACAATCAACCAAATTTAGTCTCTGCAATAAATCTGACTGACAATAAATACAAAAAGAAAAAAAATATATATCTTTTGTTCTAGTGATCTAAAACTTGTTCTGCAAATGAAACAGAATGAATCAACTGTTTCACCTAATGTGGAAGTCAGCGAAATCTGTTCTAATTCTGCAAAATTGCATGCTATTTTAAATTAATAAAAATAAAACGCAATTAATTGACACCGACGCTAATGTTGTTTCTTTTTTTTCATCCCAAGAACAAGTTTTAGATCATTAGAACAAAAGTTATATATTATTTTTCCTTTTTTATTGGAAGTTTTGTTTGAAATTTCACAATATCTTCTATTTGTCAACTCTTAGTGAACTCTTAGGCTGAATTATTTTCAGCTCTAGTCGAAAATTTTTAATTTCAAAACAAATAATTTTATTTTATTAGTTAAAAATTTCACGAACTCTTTTCGTCTAAGACTCTCTTTATTTATTATCTTTCTCTAAATTATAATGTTAAAAAAAATATGCAGATTACAAAAATAAATGAACATTTTAAGGTGAATTGTTCGGAAAAAGGGTCGGTGTTTAACTGTGGCTTTTCAATGTAAAGGAAACGACTGAAGCTGTAATTTTTATTTTTAACTCAAATTTCCAAAAAAAAATAAAATTTAAGAATAATTATTTTATTAAAAAGCTTATTTAACTGCATATTATTTAATTTATTTATTTAAGCATACCTAAAGCTTACACAAATATTTTTTTTCTTTTTAAATTAAAAAAAAATTTCAATTTAATTTTTCAAACATTATATTATTTAAAAACAAAACATTATGTTTTTGCTTTCCAGAATTTAATATCAAAAAAGATCGCAATCTTCTAATTTATTTTATTAAAAAAAAGAAAAAAAAAGTTCCATTTGAATTATTATTATGCACATTTAGACACAAAAAATAAAAATTGGTGACCAACACTGATCTTGACATTGTTGTATGCTTGTTGCATATATCAAATAGTTTTATCATGGTTTTATTTATTATTTGCTTTCTAATCTAAGTTGAATATTCTATTTGAGATTATTTCTATGGTTACATTTTCTTCAAATCTGTTTTTATTATTATCGTAAATTTTTGTTTTTCAAAGTCTCTTAAAAAATTTTTAAATTAACTTTTTTCTCTTCAAAGTTTTCAAATAACTTTAATTTTGACTAATTAAAACTCGACACAGATCGCCATTTAGGTAAATAGTGATGGCACAATTAATTGGAGTGATTCCCTATAAATAGGCTTTTCTATTTGAAATGTTTCAAATGAAACTAGTAGGTTTTGATATCAGCTCAAAAAAAAAAATATATTTTTTAAGTCTTCTGTAATTAGCCTTTTGTATTCAAAATTTGCATTACTATAAGAAAATTAGATTGATAAAGAATGACTTAAAATTCTTTTATTATTTATATTAAATATTTTCTTTTCGTGTTGTCATAGAGACAGAAACAATTTCGCAGCAAAATTCCAATAGTCCATTCCATTTACGAAAAATAAAATAAAATTAATAATGTTTATTTATTTTAAAATTTAATGAATTGTTTTTTTTTTCAAAAACTCGTCAAAGGTCTATTTTCGCACAATTTAATTAAAAATTTTTTCTATAGAGACATTTAACTCTTACAAAATCTTAGTAAATTTTAGAAAACAAGAATTTGAAATTGTGTGACACGAAATTCAAAAAAATCACAAAATAAAATGTCCTCACAAGGGAACAATCAAATCGCGGCTAAAACGCGACTCGGAATTGTTCCAAGCGAAAATATAAAAGAAAAACAAGTAATGTCTAGAGATTGGATTTTATCACGAACCATTAGCACATAAAAAAACTTAAAACAAGTGAAAAAAGGAACTTTTTTTTTCTATTTCTCTTATTCAACAATGGAAAGAGAAGATTTGACAAATCCTAGTTCGGCCATAGAAATTTTTCGTTCGGCTGCAAGAGAAATAAGCGCTAGGTGCAAGCGTCAAAAAATAAGAGTACAAAAGAAAATTCCTTTTTTATTAATTTTTTTAAAAAATTTTTAACCAAACTAAAATTTAATATTTTTTTAAATTAATAATTTTTTTCTAAATAAAAGGCCAAACTAAAAGAAGAAAGAGATGCCAAGCGTTCGCTTTTGGACGATAGGCATTACCACATTTTTCAAATTGTCAGTGACCGACTCAGCTTGGAAAAAAATGAAGTAGAAGACTCGGCAATCGAAGGAAGTCAAGTAATAAATTTTTTTTTTAAATAAATAATTTTTTTTTTCAATAAATTAATTTTTTTTTAACTAAATTAATTTTTTTTTCAATTTTTTTCCATTTTCCTTAAGCTCGATCTGATGGAGAAGTTCTTTGCCGAAAATGGCCGAAAACATCTAATATTCTATTATGGTGACGATGTGGTCACCAAAATGAAGTCTGCCAGAGCCAAAATTCAAATAGTTGACAGCTCGAGTCTATCACTCAAAGGTGTGTGCATATTTTTTATACGCAATTCAACTTCAACAGCAATCACATCGGCCAACATTTCCCAAGAAGTGTGCTTTGGCTCATACGACTGCCAGAACGAAAGCATCTTGCAGGCCATAAGCAGACAATTTTCGGCCTTGTTTTTGCCAGTTCTTTCGAGCATGGGCGACTCAGGATGGGGAAAACTGGCGGGCAAAGATGGTCAGATGGCAAAAGTTGACTTTTTGAGCAAGATCAACACCTTTATCACAATTTTGAACGGAGCCCAAGAGTCCATAGATGACCGTGTTGTGCTGAAACCATGCGACAAGTACGACTTGAGCCAAATTCAGACAAGTGCTGATTACATCAGTGTGGCCAATAACACAGAGTCTCTGAACAGCATAGAAGAAGTGGTCAGAGTTTGGATGAAGCAAATTGAGTTGGTTCTGGCAGAGAGTGAACAGATTAGACAAGAAGCGGACAACATTGGTCCACGGGCAGAATTGGAATACTGGAAGAAAAGAACAAGCAAGTTTAATTATCTGCTGGACCAAATCAAGGAGTCGGATGTGAAAGCGGCTCTGGGGGTGCTGCAGGCGGCCAAGTCAAGACTGCTGGTCAAGTGGCGCGATTTGGACGCCAGAATTACCGGCTCAGCTAATGAAGCCAGAGACAATGTTAAATATTTGTATACTCTGGAGAAGTTCTGTGATCCGCTGTACAATTCGGATCCCGTGTCAATGCTCAGTGATATACCAGGTCTAATAAATGCAATTCGCATGATCCACTCTATATCAAGGTACTACAATACAACTGAGAGAATGACTTCGTTGTTTCTAAAGGTTACTAATCAAATGATTACCGCTTGCAAGTCTTATGTGAGCGATAAAGGCACACAGACTATTTGGAACCAGAATCAAGGTGAGCTGATCAAAAAATTGAATGATTGCATTCGATTGAACCACGAGTATCAGCATTGCTTTCAGCGGACCAAGGAAAAGCTGTCAAAGATGCCGGACGAGCGTCCTTTTGGTTTTTCTGTAACATACATTTTTGGAAAATTTGACACTTTTACCAAACGATGCCAGAAAATAATTGACATTTTTGACACCATTTCAATTTATTCAAAGCTCGCAGACACCAAAATCGAAGGCATGGAATTGTTGTCTGCAAAATTCAATGGAATATTGTCGGTTTTCAAGAAGAAAAACTATGATTTTTTGGATCAGAGAAAAACTGATTTTGACAATGATTATGACGACTTTAAAAAAGCGATCCAGGATCTTCATGTAAGAAATGGTTTTAAGTTTTAGTTCAAATATTTGGCTTTTGTCATAATTTACGTGTTTGTTTTAAGTAAAATTAGGCAAATTTAACCAAAATATTAAAAATTTTTTAAGAATTTTTTTCTACTTCTATAATTATTGAAATGAATGACATTGTGAACACAAAAATGAAAAAAAAAATTTTTTTCCTAAGAGACAAAAATTGGTTCTGTAAATACAGCTTCAGAAAAAAATACATTGAAAAGCAAGATAAATACAGAGAAGTTATTCAAGTAATAAGTTAAGGCAACCAATCTACTTAAAAAGACAGAAGCTGAATTTAAAAGATACATTGATTGTTTTAGCTAACACAATTTACACAATCAATTTTAGTCTTTTAGAAAAAAATTTTTATTAATTTTTTTTAATTTTTAATCTATGATTCACAGTTCTGAGACAATAATAATATAGGTAGATAGAACTGTAGTATATTAAGTCTGAGTTTCTAACACTACGCTTTTAAAATAAATAGAAATTAAAATGGAATTCTAATCTTTGTTCCTGGTTGAAGTTTTAAAGGAGTTAAAAGTTATTGAAATTAAAATATTTTTTTGTGAGCACCTTCTTTACTCTTATTTCTTTTGATTTTTAATAAAAAAAACTGTGAAATTTAAAATTTTATTCATTTTTTCGGCAAAATGAAAATAATTTTACATTTTTTCATTTTCATATTTTTAGATTTTTTCTGCAGCAATTAAAAAAATATGAAAATGTAAAATTTTAAATGATTTACATTTTGCCATTTTTTCGTACATTGAAAATGAAACCAAAAAAGTTTCTGTTTAGCGCTTTTCTTTGAATTTTATAGATTTAATTACTTTTTAAGCTTTTACTAAAAAAAATATTACTTAAATTTCTAGTAATTTCACTTGATTTTACCATTTGAAAATTTGAAGCAAGCTTTAGATAAAATACAATTGAAAAAGTTAAAAACACACTTTAAACTCATTTGGAAAAATTTTATTATTTTAAACCTTTAATTGATCATACAATACTAGTTTTCTACAAATATTTACAATGCTTCTTAAATTTTTTGATAATTTTATGCATGTTTTAATATTTTAGAAAGAAAAACTAAAATATTTAGCTTTTAAAAAATGAATAAAAAAAGTGTAAAACAAAGTAAATTTAAAAAATTATTTTTAAAATTAGGCTTTAAATTTTTAGTAATTTGACTTAATTTTGGAGTAAAAATGGTAGAAAACGTAAACTTTTTAAGTTACTCGGTAAAATTGTATTAGTTTTTAAATTGATGATCATCTCAACGATCCAAAAAATCTTCTTTCTTTTCTATAATAATAGGAATTTCTATTTTTAAATAATAATAGGAATTTCTATTTTTAAATAATAAATTTTATTAAGAAACTAGAAAATTTTATAAAATTTTAACTTGAATCATTACCTTGATGAATTTCACAGTTCGTTTATTTTTTAATTTTGATTTAGTGTAAAAAAAAAAGTGTTAATTTACTAAATTAAGTTTTACCTTAATTTTTTATATCTTAAAAAGCTTAAATATATAAAAATCTCCAAAATTTAAGAATAGCAACAAAAACTTTTTGTCTATTTTAAAATTTACGAAAAAATTAAGTAAAAATTAGAAAATTACGTAAATCTACAATATCTATTAAGAATAGAAGTAATGAATTTTCTACACTTTGGTAATGTGAAAATTTTTTAGCAAAAAAATTACAGTCCAAAAAGTAAAAACTTTATAATTTTTTTTTAATGTGCAAAAATGGTTATGTAAACAGTAAAAATATTGTACAAATTTGTACCAAACGAATTCTAATCTCTGCAATTTATTGCATTTTTTAATCAAATGTTTTTTGATGATGTGCATTTCACAGAAAAATGAAGAGTTTTTGCAGAACTTAGAATTTGTTTTTTACAAATTTGTACATTATTGTCCTTTTTTCAGAACCATTTTTGCACAATTAGAAAAAAAATTATAAAGTTTTTACTTTGCCCACACTTTATAAAATTAAACACAAATAAAACGACTTAAATTTTTTGGAGGTGACAAATTTAATATTTTTAAGATGACAAAAATAACAAAAAGTGGTGACTAATTTAATCTTTTTTAGCTGATAATGAAAAACTAATTATTCTGACAAAAAAACTAAACAACTGACAAATATATATATTGAGATGACTAAATAATGATTTTGCACTGACAAAATAAATTAACTAATTAACAAAAAAATAAAAATGATTAATTTTTTTTGTTTTTTTCACCTGAGTTGTTGATTTCCTTTGGCCTTCCTTTATTTCTTGGTAAATCCACATCAACGACTGTTGCTTTAGGCAACATATTCTTTCTCAAAAAATGTTGATTCGTTTGGAAGGGTCTTGTTCGACAGCTGCTTGCTAGAGATCGGATTCAATATCTGAATTCAAATTACAATCATTTTGGTAAAACAAAGCTGCTTTTCTAAACAAATCTGGCAAAATTGAGAGTAGTCACTAAATGTACGCCAGGCTAAATTATTTTATTTTTTATTTATTTATTTGTTTTCTGTACCGAGCTAGAGCTCCTTCAGAATAAGTTAAAAAAAAAAATAAAATAAAATAGAAATAAAATAAAAATAAAATTAAAGTTAATAAAATGAGATAAAAAAAAAGAATCAAAATAAAGTAAATAAGCTAAAAAAATGAAAGTTGAAAAGACATAAATAGGAATAGATTGTTACATGTGGCACATGTTTAAATAGTTCAAGTTTCAGGAAAAAAAGAAGAAATTACTAGGTAGCAATTACACAATGGAGTTGGATTTTCGATATATCTAGATTCGAAACCTTCTCTATATTCTTCTACCAGTTTCACGACCAGCGGGGCAGAATGACTCAATCCTGCCCTGACATATCTCTCACTCAACTCAAAAAGTCGATTCGAGACTGTAAGTAGATTAAGTTTATTGAAGGCTTCTTGGTGCACAATATTGGAAGGGGTATCATATTTCAGCTTCAAAATAGATCGAACTGCTGAATTTTGAATAACTTGTAATTTTTTAATGTTAGTTTCTGAGAATGAATTTAAACAAGGAAAAGAATAATCCAAAATTGATCCTATTAAGGATTTGTAAAGATTACCTAATGTTTCTGGTTTAAGACCCCATTTTCTATTTGAAAGATATTTAATTAAATTAAGTCTAGAATTACAGCGTTCTTTTAATTCATCTACCATTGGACTAAATGTAAGTTTTGAGTCTAACGTGATTCCTAAAAATTTCACTTTTTCCTCATTATTTAAACTGTTACCATTAATTTTAAGGTTAAGATTGGTTTTAACTTTTGTTTATTTCTCAAAGATCATGTAACATGACTTTTCAACGGATATTTTCATTTTCCATTTGAAAAGCCATTTTTCAATTTCGTTTAGGTACTTATTAATCACGTTTTCAAGAGATCCTATCTTTTTGAAAATAAAAAAAGTAGCCAAATCATCTGCAAAAAGAAGAGAGTACTGGCAGTTTGTTTTGTTCCTTTTTGGTATGTCATTTATAAAAATGCTAAAAAGAAGTGGACTAATTACTGACCCTTATGGGACTCCTGCTTTAATAGGGTATTGATCACTTAGATGACCATTTACATTTACTCTAAAAGATCTTAAGTGCAGAAATGATCTTATCCAATAAATAATATAAGGAGGTAGGTCAATTTTAATTAGCTTGTAAATTGGTCCGTTGTGCCAAACTCTATCAAAAGCTTTAGAAATGTCAAAATATAGACAACATACTTTTTTCTTTCTATTAAAAGACTCTACAATTTTTTGAATAAGAAAGTAAAAATTAGTCAATCGAAAAGCATTTATGTCGCTCAAATCATTATTTAATCAGTCAATTAATTTATTTGTCATCAACTATAGTTTTTTTTTGTCAGTCGATTAATTGATGACTTTGGCCATCAATTAAAATTAAGACAATTTTTTAAATAAATTTGGTAAAAACCGAAAGGTTTCGGATCAAGATATATCGAATATCCAACTCCATTGTGTAATTGCTACCTAGTAATTTCTTCTTTTTTTCCTGACTTATAATATATTAAAACATGTCTAACTTAATGTCCAATTGAAGAGAAAAAAAAAAAAAAAAAAAAAAAGCTGTAACACATGTAACAATCTATTCCAAATCATGTCTTCTAAGCTTTCATTTATTTAGCTTATTTTACTTTTTTTTTTTATTTTTTATCTCATTTTATTAACTTTAATTTTATTTTTATTTTTTTATTTTTTTTTTTATTTTATTTTTTTTTTTTATTTATTCTGAAGGAGCTCTAGCTCGGTACAGAAAACAAATAAACAAAATAACTTGATTACTAATTTTATTAAAAAAAAAATTTTAAATTAAAATTTTTCCAGAATTCAATTGTGCTTTTCATCGACAACCAGTTCGACAGAATTCACAATACCCAACGAGCACTTCAAATGATAAAACGATTTGAAAAACTAGACTTGCCCAACTTGGGCATACAGGACAAGTACGCTCGCATTTTGTCCCATTACGGAAAAGACATAGAAACAGTGTCCAAAATCTATCAAAAATCTAGACAACAGCCTCCAATTGCTCGCGATTTGCCTCCAATTGCCGGAAAAATCCTCTGGGTTCGACAACTGTACCGGCGCATAAGCCATCCAATGTCAGTCTTTGAATCCAACAAGACCATCTTGCAATTGCCAGACGCAAAAAAGATAGTCAAAAACTACAACCAATTGTCAGCAGTGTTGGTAGAGTACGAGGTGTTGTTCCACAGGACGTGGCTGAGACAAGTTGAATTGATAATAACAGGAATCCATGCCTCTTTGCTGGTCAAGGAGCCCGAAGCCAATGAGTACTTTGTCAATTTTGACCCGGAAATAATGACCCTCATTAGGGAAACTGAATGCATGAAGCGATTGGATTTGGACATTCCACAAGAAGCCCAAAATTTGGTTGTCAGACAAGAAGTTTTCAAACAACACTATGACAGATTAAAATTTTTAATCGATGAAAATAATCGAATGCGAAATTCGATTCCGTCTTCATTTGAGCATCTGATGGCGCCAAGACTGGCCAAATTGGACCAGGTTTTTGGTCCTGGCTGCATTAGCATGACATGGGTCTCGCCAAACATTGACGAATTTTGCGATAATGTTGAACAGGCACTGCACAATTTTGATCTAATACTGAGCAGAGCCAACGATTTGGTCACATACCGAATCGAGGCCATTCTCACAGACATGTCCAACACACTTCTATGCCAAATACCTGATGAAGAACCAATTTCAATTGAGGAATTTGTGCACAGAACTGAAGAGCTATGTGAAATAGGCGCCGCTGCCTTGCAGACAAAATCACTTAATATTGAGGAAGCCACAGAGGAACTAATCGAGCTTTTGTACCCGGACTACAAGACACAGCTGGAAAAAGTGCTCGACCAGGACGACAACGAAGAGCACGACGAAGCAGTGAAGAACTCCAATTGTGGCCGATTGGAAGGCTCCGTCAAATCGGCATCCAAGGCCAATTTGGCACTGAGGAAAAAACGCGACGCCTGGCAATCAATGCAAGAGGCCGCTTTTGAGCTGTTCAACTATTTCAACCACCGGAATTTAGATGCCATCATCAAGCTAGTTCGTTCTACTCTGGAACGGCTCAGGAAAAGAATTTCAGCATCGCATTTCTCTGTCACCTACAACGAGAGCAAAGAAAAGCAAAAGAGAGAAATTCCGGTGTACAAAAGCTATGCTGTGCTCGCCATTCCCACAATTACCATGCAGCCAAGTCTGGACGAAATTCAGCAAAGTCTGAACAAGTCTGTTCAGACGGTGATAAATGTGTCCAAAAATATCAGTCAATGGTCCAAGGGCAAGAAACAAGCGGAACAATTTAACATAAAAGTGTCCAAAGAGATTGAGCATGGAGAAAATTCGGAGTCAGACGACCAATTGACCAGTTTGCATTTGCAGAAAAACTACCACAAGTCAGTGTTGGAAAATAAGGAAATAGCCAAAATGATTTCGTTGTTGTTTACTTGTATTTCTTCCAACAAAAAAGAAGTGACCACTGCTTTGGAAAAGTTCAAGGGCTACCAGTTTATTTGGGAGAAAGAGCGCGAACAAGACATCAAGGAATTTCTTGCCATGGAGCCCAAGGTTAGCGAGTTTGAGAACAAGATAAAGGGCTTTGAGAAGTTAATTGGCGAAATAAACGCCTACGATGAGTATGTGTCGGTGGGACCGATTGCGCTGCTCACCGAAAAGCTCAAGCTTGGTCTCACAAACGAAATTCAACTTTGGAAGAGCAGCTATGGCCAAGCGTGCAATCAAAGGTACAAGAAGGAAATAAATGAGATAATGGTCTTTATTGAAGATGTGGTCAAAAAGCTGCAGCGCGAAATAAAAGACTTGGACGACATTCGATCGGCCATGGCCGCCTTGAAAGACCTGAGGGAAAACGAGATCAGAATTGACATGATAATCATGCCCATTGAGGAAAGCTATGCCATGCTCCAGAAGCACGAAATACAAGTGGCGCGTGAAGAGATAGAAAAGTGCGACACTCTTAGATACAGTTGGCAAAAGCTTCTGCAGATGGCAAGTCAGACATCCGGCCATTTGCTCGAAATTCAACCGCTGTACAAAGAGTCGCTCAAAAATAATGTCAAAGAGTTTGTCAAAGATGTGAACAATTATGCTTTTGATTACAAAAAGAATGGTCCCATGGTGCCTGGTGTAGCGCCCCGAGAAGCGTCAGATCGCTTGTTTATTTTTCAAAATCAATTTGACACTCTGCAAAGAAAATTTACCACTTATTCAGGTGGAGAGGAGCTATTTGGTCTGCCAGTGACTGAATATCCTGATTTAGCGCAAATACGCAAGGAACTCAATCTGTTGCAAAAACTCTACGGTTTGTACAACAATGTGATTGATACTGTGAATGGATATTTTGAAATACTTTGGACAGATGTTAACATTGATAAAATTGTAACTGAGCTTACCGAATTTCAAAACAAGTAGGTTTTTTTATTCTTCTTTTTTTTTCTAAAGAGAAAACTAGAAACGTGAATTTAAATTTTGGAAGAGCTTGGCATCTTGAAGTTGATGATCAATTCAGAATATCATTTCAATTCAAAAAGTTAATCTTTGGATATTAAAATAAATCTTTGATTTAATTTAAATAATTTTATAAAATATGCTTTACATGCAATGTAGACTTAGAAAATAAAAAAAAATCGTAAAAACATTTTCTCAATCCAATGATAAAATCGATTTATAATTTAGTTAACTGATTTTTTGTAAAGTTTTGTCTTCATTTTATAACTTATTTTGAATTTTTTTTAATTTATTTTTTAAATTTAATTGTAAATGCTAAACACAAATACTTTTGAAATAAAAAATCTCAAATAAACTTTATAAAAAATCAGTTAATACATTTTGATATTAAAATCGATTATCAATGAACTGAGAAAAAGTTTTTTCAATTTTTTTGTTTATTTTCTAAATCTACATTGCATGTAAAGCATGTTACATTACAGTTATTAAAATTAAATCAAAGATTATGTTTAATATCTAGGGATTAGCTTTTTGAATTGAAATGATATTTTGAATTATTATCAGCTTCAAGATGCCAAGAGCTTTACAATTATAATAAAGAATAACTGAATAATTTTTTAAAGGATTTTTTGGATTTATTCAATTATTTGTAAATTTTTTTTTTTAATATTTTATTCATCTCGTTTTTCATACAATAGCCAGAAGAAAATTTATCCATGTAAAATCATTTTTAGATACAGAATATTTTAGTTTTTTTAGTAGAAAAAAAATGAGCTAGAAATTATTTTTAAATTTTTTCCAATTTGAATTTGGCCGAAAAAAAAATATTCAAACAGTATCAAGAATAAAAATTTAATTTTTTTGGGTGGTTTTAGGCCACAAAGAAGTCTAGGAAACTGTTCGGACTTTAATAGAAAAATTTTTGTTTTTTTGGACACTAAATATTAGCAATCATACAATTTCAAAAATCAAATTATGTTGTAATTTAAATTTCTGTATAAAATAGCAAAGTTCTTTTTATTAAATTGTTTCTAATTATGTTTAAAATTTGGAATTATTTGAAATTGATAAAAAATTCTAATGAGTAATTAAATAATATAATAAAGTTGATTTTTAAGCAAATTTCACATTCATTTGCAAGGATAATGGCTAACAAAATTAATAAATCAAAAAAGTTACTCCTGAAATTAATTTTGTTCAAATATAATTTTTATACTTTGGAGATTTTTGGAGGAAATTTTGTCAATTTATTAAATATAATTCTTAACCAATGTACCCTTATATATCAGGTTTTTGGTGAATATTAATGATTATTTAAGGAAAAAATTATAAAATGCTATTATAAATATTTGAGATTTTCAAAAAGAATAATTATCGAACTAATCAAATATTAAATATTCATCATTTAAATTATTATTATTTTTTATTTCTAAGGCTGAGGTCACCACTTGGGCCACTTTCAAATGCTATAAAATAAAACGTATCATTATGCATTATAGAAAAAGAATTTAATTTATTGAAATTAATTTATGAAAAGAATTTATTAGGATTAATTTACAAGTATTTTTTTATCTGTTCAAAAAGAATTTAAATTAATGCCTTTAAAATTGGTTTAATAATGTATTAAAATATAAAAAAAGTTTTTATTTTTGACAGCTTTTTTAGATTTTTACTCTTATTTTATAATTCTATTTAATTGAATTTTAATTTAATTCTATTCTATAAAATAAATAGTTATTTGTTTTTTGTAGTGAATTTATAAAAAAACGATTACTTTGACAAACAAAACTTAAATTTAATTTTTAAAGAAAAAAATGATATAATTTCCTGGTTTAAATTCGATTAGAATTTTTTTCTTTATATTTTTAAGGAAAAAATTTGATACAACTGAGACTTGAATTAAGCTAAAAGAATTCAAATTTTTCAATTTGAACTGTTAAACCAAATTGTTTCTTTTAAATTAAAAAGAAATAACATGAAATAAATATTTTATGAAAACTAAACAAGAATTGGTGTTTAAACTTGAAAAAAAAAACAATAATCATTAATGTACGAAATAATTGATTAGATTCATTCATTCATTAAATTTTTTAATCAAAAATTAAAATCGAACTAAATAATTAAAATTTATTTAACTTTATTTGAATAAAAATTCAAGAAAATCTGTTCGATAATTACTAAAAAAATTTTTCCAAAATTTTGACATAAAACAAAAAAGTCCATTTTAGATATTTGAATTTTTAAAAAAGATAACCGCAAAAACTATCAAATAATTTATATAATAAAGATATTTAGAATTTTATTAATTTCTTAATAATAAACCCAAAGTTATTTTTTTGGATATTTTTACCAGAGTTGTTTAAAAGTCACAAGTCTTAAGTCAAGTCAAAGTCTTGACTTTGACTTGTTGGAAAAAATTTAAAAAGTACAAGTCTTGACTTTGTAACTTTAAAGTTTTTATAAATTTATTTAAAGAAATTAATTATTGATTAAGAAATATTATTAAATAAAAAATATTTTCATTTCATATACTTATTTCATTTCATATATTTTATTAAAATAAAGTAATTAAGAATTTTAGGAATTTTTTATTTTAACTTAAAGATAACTTTTATTTAAAAAATATTTAGTTTTAACTTAAATCTTTAAAAGATCAAAATTACACCGCAAAAGTGTTGTATCTTCTAAATTTTTTACTGTCATTCTTGATCTTTGTGGTCTGTTTATATAGCCAGCATATGAAAATGTTCGCTCAATTGGACCTGATGATGCTAGAATTGATAAATATTTTAAAACCAAAATATATAAATCGGGGAAAATTGATTTGTTTCGTTGCCAAAACGTCTTTAAATTAACATCTGGATCATATTCAATATTTAAATATTCATCAATCTGAAGTCAAGACTTGTACTTTTTAAATTTTTAAATGATTTAAATGACTTTTAAATGACTTTTAAATGACTTTTTGAGACTTTTTTTCGTGACTTTTGTACAAGTCTGATTTTTACTTGAAGTATTTGTGAAAAATGTTAAAGAAAATCTTGCCAAATAATATATTGATTAAGATTGTTAATGAAATTTAAAGAAAAAAATAAAAACCTAAAAATGTTTTAATTTCAGATGTCGTCGTTTGCCAAAAGCTCTCAAAGACTGGCAAGCATTCGAAGACTTGAAAAAAAAAATTGATGACTTCAATGAATGTTGTCCTTTACTTGAGCTGATGACCAACAAAGCCATGAAAAAAAGGCACTGGGACCGCATATCCGATGTAACCAAACATCCGATCGACATCGAAAATGACGAGCTGAAATTGCGCAATATAATGGAAGCAAACTTGCTGGACTACAAGGAAGAAATCGAGGACATTTGCATAGCGGCAGTGAAGGAACGCGACATCGAAGCCAAAGTAAAGCAGGTGTCCCAAGACTGGGCCAACCAAGAATTTTCATTTGCTCATTTTAAAAACCGCGGTGAGCTCTTGCTCAAAGGCGACAGAGTAACTGAGCTGATGGCATCGTTGGAAGAGTCTCTAATGGTGCTCAGCTCGCTGATGAGCAACAGATACAATGCGCCTTTCAAGCGGCAAATTCAACAATGGGTCAAAAATTTGTCCGACACCAACGAAATTCTGGAAAATTGGATGCAAGTGCAAAATCTATGGATCTACTTGGAAGCGGTGTTTGTGGGCGGCGACATTGCCAAACAACTGCCAGCTGAAGCCAAACGATTCAGCGGCATTGACAAAAGCTGGAACAGAATAATGACCAAGGCGCACGAGACCACAAATGTGGTTCAGTGCTGCGTGAGCGACGAGACCTTAGCCCAACTCTTGCCTCACTTGCTCGAACAACTAGAACTCTGCCAAAAATCTCTGACCGGATACCTGGAAAAAAAGCGTCTGCTTTTCCCGCGCTTTTTCTTCGTGTCAGATCCAGCACTGCTGGAAATACTGGGCCAAGCAAGCGATTGCCACACAATCCAAGCGCATCTATTGTCCATTTTTGACAACACAAAATCGGTCACTTTTCACGAAAAAGAATACGACAGAATAATATCCATTCATTCGAGTGAGGGCGAAACAATTGAGCTGGAAAAAGCGGTCAAAGCCGACGGCAATGTGGAAGTGTGGCTGATGAGTTTGATGCTACAATCGCAAAAGTCCGTCCACGGCGTCATCCGCACCGCCTACATGACTGTATCGGACACCCAAAGCTTCAATCTACTCGAATTTCTCAACACCTATCCAGCTCAAATAACTCTGCTGGGCATTCAGATCATTTGGACAAGAGATGCCACTGAAGCGCTCAAAAACGCTCGCTACGACAAAAAAGTGATGCAGCAGACCAACCAGGCTTTTTTGGAGCTTTTAAACATGCTCATTCACCAGACCACCAACAATTTGAGCAAAGTGGAACGCACCAAATTCGAAACCCTAATTACCATTCATGTTCACCAGCGTGACATATTCGACGACTTGTGTCGCATGCACATCAAGTCGCCAGCTGACTTCGAGTGGCTCAAACAAACAAGATTTTACTATGTGGAGGACACAGACAAAATGATGGTATCAATAACAGACGTGGACTTTATTTACCAAAATGAATTTCTTGGCTGCACAGAAAGACTGGTGATCACACCGTTAACTGACCGATGCTACATCACTTTGGCTCAGGCCATTCACATGTCGATGGGCGGTGCACCCGCCGGACCAGCTGGCACTGGCAAAACAGAGACCACCAAAGACATGGGCAGATGTCTGGGAAAGTATGTGGTGGTGTTCAATTGCTCGGACCAAATGGACTTTCGGGGTCTGGGCCGCATTTACAAGGGTCTGGCCCAGTCGGGCACATGGGGATGCTTTGACGAATTCAATCGCATCGACTTGCCAGTGTTGTCTGTGGCAGCGCAGCAAATTGCCATTGTTCTACAGTGCAAAAAAGAGCGCAAAAAACAATTTGTGTTCACTGATGGTGACATGGTCGAAATGAACACTGAATTTGGCATTTTTTTGACCATGAATCCCGGCTACGCAGGCCGTCAAGAACTGCCCGAAAATTTAAAGATTAATTTTCGCACTGTTGCCATGATGGTGCCAGACAGACTGCCCATAATCAGAGTGAAAATGGCCGCGTGCGGCTTTCTCGACAACATTGTGCTAGCCCGCAAGTTCTACACTTTGTACAAACTGTGCGAAGAACAGCTGAGCAAACAAGTCCATTACGACTTTGGCCTGAGAAATATTCTGTCAGTGTTGAGAACCTTGGGAACAGTGAAAAGAGCCAATGCGGACGACAGTGAACAAACAATTGTGATGAGAGTGCTCAGAGACATGAACTTGTCCAAGCTTATTGACGAAGACGAGCCTCTGTTCAAATCGTTGATTGATGATCTCTTTCCGGGAATAGCTCTGGAAAAGGCCGGCTATCCGGCACTGGAATCGGCCATTAGGCACCAAATTGAAGCAAGTGGCCTGGTAAATCATGCGCCATGGACTCTCAAGTTAATTCAATTGTACGAGACTCAACTGGTGAGACATGGCATGATGGCGCTGGGTCCCTCTGGTGCTGGCAAAACGTGCTGCATACAAGTTCTCATGAAATCGATGAGTGAGCCTCACAGAGAAATGAGAATGAATCCCAAGGCGATCACTGCTCCGCAAATGTTCGGAAGATTGGACGTGGCCACCAATGACTGGACCGATGGCATATTTTCGACTTTGTGGCGCAGAACTTTGAAAACAAAAAAAGGCGAACACGTGTGGATTGTTCTGGACGGTCCAGTGGACGCCATTTGGATTGAGAATTTAAATTCGGTCCTGGACGACAATAAGACATTGACTTTGGCAAATGGAGACCGAATTCAAATGGCTGCCAATTGTAAAATTATTTTTGAGCCGCACAACATTGACAACGCTTCGCCAGCCACTGTGTCCAGAAATGGAATGGTCTACATGAGTAGTTCAGGCTTGAACTTTGCTCCCATAGTCAAGGGATGGATCAGTCGCGAAAGACAGCCTTTGGAAGGCGACATTTTGATGCCACTTTTTGAAGCTAGCTTTTCTCACATTTACAACTTTTTCAGCACTGCTTTGGTCGCCAAAATGGACGTTCTTGAATGCATGATTGTGACTCAGATGTGTAAAATTTTGTCCGGATTGTTGCCGCCCAAGGCCAACAAAGAGTCGTTGGCCAGGAGTCATTTGGAAAAATTTTACATTTTTGCCATCATGTGGAGCTTTGGCGCTTTTCTCGAGCTAGACGACAGAAAAAAACTGCAGGATTTTTTGGTCAACAACAGTGAGTTTAAGCTTGATGTGCCAGAGTTAAGTCAGGGCTCGGACGAGACCATATTTGACTTTTATGTTGACGAGTCTGGTCAATGGGAGCATTGGAACAGCAAAGTGGAAGAGTATGTGTATCCGACAGATCACTGTCCTGAATACGGATCCATTTTGGTTCCCAATGTTGACAATGTTCGCACCGACTTTTTGATCAGAACAATTGCCAAGCAAAACAAGGCTGTTTTGTTGATTGGTGAACAGGGCACAGCCAAAACGGTGATCATCAAGGGATTCATGGAAAAGTTCAATGCAGACGAACATGTTCACAAGTCACTCAATTTTTCGTCTGCCACAACACCAAACATGTTCCAGAGAATAGTGGAAAGTTATGTTGAAAAGCGGGTGGGCACCACATACGGTCCGCCAAATGGAAAAAAAAACCTCACCATCTTTATTGATGACATAAATATGCCCGTAATAAACGAATGGGGCGATCAAATCACCAACGAAATTGTGAGACAATTGATGGAAAACAAGGGATTTTACAACTTGGAAAAGCCTGGTGAATTCACAAATATTGCTGATGTTCAATTTTTGGCAGCTATGATCCAGCCTGGCGGCGGTCGCAATGATATACCGCAGCGGTTAAAACGCCAATTTGCTATTTTTAATTGTACACTGCCGTCCAATACCAGTATTGATAAAATATTTTCTGTAATTGGTCTTGGTCACTATTGTGCCGAGAGAAATTTCAGTGATCCTGTTCGTGATCTAGTTAAAAAGCTAATTCCAGCTACTCGTAGACTGTGGCAATTAACCAAGGTAAGTCAAGCTAATTAATTTATTTATTAATTAAGTATTATTAATACTACTTGTAAGAATATTAAAGAACTATTCTGTTTTTTTTGTTATTTTATTTTGGCTATTTATTATTTTTTAATTAAAATTACTCTAAAAAATTGTTTTGCCAATTTTGTATAATTGAAATTATTCTTATTTATTTTCTAGATCGTATTAAAATTTTTAAATAAACATAATTCTACTAAAAAAACTTAAAATGAGCTGATAGACATTTAAGTTGATTTTCAGCAATTATTTTAGATAGATAAAACTGCTTTGGTGGTCTATTAAATTTTTTTTTTTTTGAATAAGAATAATTTTTAGATAATTTAGAATACGAATTTAGAGTATGAATGTTTGTGAAAAATCTTTAATCTGGTTTCTAATCAGAGTTTTTTAAAAGTCACAAAATAGAGTCCAAGTCGGGATTTAAATTTTTTTTTTTTTTTTTTTGATTTTTAAATATGTTTATTTAAACAATAATTTTCTCTAAACATAAAATTCTAAAAAAGTATGTTTAAAACTAATTAATGCACTATTAAAACAAATTGAAAATGTGGACTTTTTAATTAAATATGAAATTTAGCACCTTTAAAATTTATTTGGGAGAAGTTTTAAAAAAAGAGCTGGTTAGTGAGTTAAACATTTTTTTTTTCAAATAATTGTTTAAATATTTTTTTGTTGCATCAAGTTATCTAAAAAAGGTTTTGGAACATTATTAAATATTAATTTTGGTAAATTTTTAAAGCTCAATAAATAAATTTGCTATCAGTTTACCAATCTTTTCATAAAGATTTGACAATGTTTTCTTTACATTGTTAAATCTGAATATTAATAAGCTCTAGTTGATAAATTATTCAGGACATCAACTAATAATATGACATCCCCCTTCTTTAAAATGTTATCGTCTCGAAAATCACATTATCTCTCTCAATCGAAAATCAATTGAATCTATTGAATTGAATTCATCTCCATTGTTTTCAGTTCTTGCTTGTATTATATTAATATTTCTTTTACTGGTATTTAGTAGAAAACATTTAATCAGAATGAAAAGACATAAGCTTACTAAAATAATAGATAATATTGAGTAAATAATATATTTTAAATATCTGGAAAAATATTCCATAATACTGATCACTTTTGTCTTTAAATCATTAAAATATTCTTTATAAATTACTTTTGAATATTTATCTTCTATTGGCCTTAAATGTTTTTCCTCAATATTGTAATTGATTTTTTCTCTGAAGTCTTTTATTTCATCTAAATAAGACATCAATATATTTGAATGGTGAGTATTAATTAGTTTGACTTTCGAATTAAAAATGCTTATTTTTTCCTGTTTAAAATATCCATGTCTGAAAAATGATATTTCCATAGTGTGCATTTTTTAAAATCTCACCTTTAATAGGATAATATATTTTAATATAGTCTGAATCCCTCTCACACGGAATCCCAGGACTATGCAAACTAAAAATAACGTTATTATGTAGAAAACCATTAATTGTATTTTCTCTTAATTTAAAACTGACTTCGATTTCTTTATAGCAATGTTTTATATTTGATCATTTTATTTTTATGCTGCTTGCATTGTAACATTCAGGAATATATATAATTCAGTCTTCTGTGTATAAATTTTTAAGACAATTTTTGTTCAGTCTTAAATATTGCCTATCAAGCATCGAGAAAAGTTTTAAACTTAATTTGAAATTAAAAAATGCTTGATCTTTTAATAAATTCGGATATCAACTTATAATATGACAAAATGTGTAATTAATAATAAAAAATCATACTATAAAATTTTACAGAACTAATTTTGTGCTTTTAGTTAAAAAATTAATGAATTTTTAATTTTTTTACTGTCCGTAATTAAGTGACCACTTGTTTCTTTAAACCCAGCATAGTTCTTTGTGTATGATATAAAAAATTTAAATATTTTTTTTTAAAGGTGAAAATGCTTCCAACTCCAGCAAAATTTCATTACGTTTTTAATCTCCGAGATTTGAGTCGCATATGGCAAGGAATGATCAATACAATATCTTCAGTTGTGAATTCGGAGAAAATATTGCTCTCTTTGTGGAAACATGAATGCAGCCGAGTGATATCGGATAGGTAATTTAAATGAATGTTTTTTTTTTTTAAACAAAAATATTCCAACTCTGTTAAAAATTGGGGTTATGAAAAATTTTTTATCAGGTTTGCGACTTATGATGACATTAATTGGTTCGAAAAGACAATTAAACGTGTTGCAGAGGAAGAGCTCGGCGAAAAGTACGCCGAGGTTTTGAGCACATCGCGTTATTTTGTTGACTTTATGAGGTAATTTTACTTAGAAATTAAAGCCCAATATCTCCAAGGTTAGGTTGCACGAACAGAGTTTGAATCACTAATTTATTAACACTTTTAAACTAACCTTTTTTGTTTTAATAACTTTGAATAGATTTGTTAACCAAGAAGATAATTTATGGTTTAGTAAAACTATCGAGAGGCTAATCGAGGATGAAATATACCCCGATTGCCCCGATAGTATTAAAAAATCAACACCTATTTTTTGGTCTTTTTTAAAGTATTGTTTTAAATATACACTTTAAATTAGCTGGCTTCAATTTTTTTTTTACTTACAATTTGTTAACTAATCTATTAATTAACTAATAATTTTAACTAACATTTTAGAGATGCTCCAAAAAAACGAAAAAAAAAGTGCTACATGCTTATTTTAAACTTTATTTGCTTTTTTTCCCTTGCAATCATTTATCCTTGTCAAAAATTTAACTTTGCTTTTTATTTTACCCAGAGCTTCAATTTATTCCATCTTTTTTTGTTCTTTCCCAAAATCTAACTCCTAAATTTGCAAGGGATGCACCAGAAGCTACTGGAGAAGAGCCCGAAGATACCGATTTGGATATGCCCAAGATTTATGAACCAGTACATTCTAACTCTTTTTTTTTTAATTTAATATTTATTTAAATCTACCAGGTCGATTCTTTGGAACAATTGGAAGAGAGGCTCAAAATGTTCATGGGAATGTATAATGAAAGTATTCGTGGTTCTGGCATGGACTTGGTATTTTTCCGTGATGCTATGCTCCATCTGGTTCGAGTATCTCGCATAATCCGTACTCCGAGAGGCAATGCCTTACTGGTCGGTGTAGGCGGCAGTGGAAAACAATCACTTACCAAACTAGCTGCTTTCATCGCTGGACAAAAAGCCTTCCAAATAACACTCACTAGGTAAACTTTAACTCTAACTTTTAAATCGGTTTCTTCACCAAACTTGATTTAAAAATATTTTCAAATACCACAAATAAAAAATCACACTACTAATTACCAAATACCAAATTATAGGGCAAAGTAATAAATTAAAAATAATTAAAAAAGACATTAAGCTTTAGTTGTTCAAGCATGCAGGCTCTAAATGTTTGCTTCCGCCTAATTGTTTTCTTTTTTTTTAAATAAATTAATTCTAAGATCCTACAATGCATCCAACTTGATGGAAGATTTGAAAATTCTATACCGAACAGCAGGTCAACAAGGCAAAGGAATAACATTTATTTTCACAGATCAAGACATTAAAGAAGAGTCATTTTTGGAGTATATCAACAATGTGTTGTCAAGTGGTGTTGTTGCTGGTCTGTTTGCCAAAGATGAAATCGATGAGATATGCAATGAACTGGTGCCTGTAATGAAAAAAGAATATCCAAAAAGATCGCCAACAAACGAGAATCTTTACGAGTACTTTTTGTCTAGAACTCGACAAAATTTGCATGTTGTTCTTTGCTTTTCTCCGGTAAATTGACAAAAAAAATTAGAATAAAAATTTTAATTTTTTATTAAAAAAATTTTAATTTGTTATTAAAAAAATTTTAATTTTTTATTAAAAAAATTTTAATTTTTTATTAAAAAAAATTTGTTAAGATTGGTGAAAAATTTAGAAACAGAGCATTGAAATTTCCAGGTTTAATATCAGGCTGTACAATAGACTGGTTTCAACGGTGGCCAAGAGACGCCTTGATATCAGTTGCGGACCACTTTTTGTCCAATTTTTCCATTGTGTGTACGCCGGACACCAAAAAACAGCTTGTTCAATCAATGGGTACTTTGCATGACGAAGTGGCTGACACATGCGTCAACTATTTTGCCAAATATCGCCGATCAGCTCATGTGACACCAAAATCCTATTTGTCATTTTTGAACGGATACAAAACAATTTACAGCCAGAAACATGCCGAAATAGAAAATTTAGCATCCAGAATGAATATAGGCCTTGAAAAGCTTGTGGAAGCGGGCGAATCTGTTGCCGAGCTTAAAAAAGAGCTCGCTGTTAAAGAGCAAGATTTGGCCGTGGCTAATGACAAAGCAGATAAAGTGTTGAAGGAAGTTGCCAAGAAAAAAGAAGTTGCTGAAAAAATAAAGCTGCAAGTTCAAAAAGTGAAAGATAAGGCACAAGCCATTGTGGACGAAATAGAAGCGGACAAGGCTTTGGCCGAAGAAAAATTGGAAAAGGCAAAACCAGCTTTGTTGGCCGCCGAAGAAGCCCTGAAAACCATAAAACCTTCAGACATTGCTACTGTGCGTAAGCTGGGCAAGCCTCCACATCTAATCATGAGAGTAATGGACTGTGTCCTGTTGTTGTTCCAGGCAAAAATGGAGCCGTCTTCAGTCGACCCGGACCCAGAACGGGCCTGTCTCAAGCCGTCATGGGGCGAATCACTCAAGCTGATGGCAGGCAGCTTGTTACAGTCTCTGCTCGACTTCAAAAAGGACATGATTAATGAGGAAACTGTTGAGCTAATGGAGCCTTACATAAGAGCCTCGGATTATGACTTTGAATCGTGTAAAAAAGTTAGTGGAAATGTGTCTGGTTTGCTTTCGTGGACAATTGCGATGACAAATTTTTTTGCCATCAACAAAGAAGTTCTTCCATTAAAAGATAATTTGGTTGTACAAGAAAGCCGCTTGCAAGCGGCAAACAATGATTTGGCCATGGCTCAGGCCCAGTTGGACGAAAAAGAAAGCGAATTGTCCGAAGCTATGGGAGAGTATAATGCAGCGATGTCAGAAAAGCAGCGTTTGATGGACGATGCTGAAAATTGTAGAAAAAAAATGGTCGCCGCATCTGCACTGATCAATGGGCTAGCTAACGAAAAGGAAAGATGGACTGAGCAAAGCAAGGAGTTTAAGGCTCAAATTGGAAGGCTTGTGGGAGATATTTTGCTATGTACTGGATTTTTGTCTTATCAAGGACCGTTTAATCAAGATTTTAGAAATTTGATGAGCAAAGATTGGCAAAAATTGCTCAAAGATAGACGCATACCTTACTCTTCATCCATAAATGTTGTCGATTATCTCACAGATTCGACAACCATTGGTGAATGGCGCTTACAAGGACTGCCAAATGACGATCTTTCAATTCAGAATGCAATAATTGTCACTAAATCATCTAGATATGCACTTTTGGTTGACCCACAGGGCCAAGGAAAAGCTTGGATCAAGAACAAAGAAGCGCAAAATGACTTACAGGTATTTACTCTTTCATATTAGTTTAATTTTATCAGCCATCATCATTTTCATTTAAAAGATAAGCTAGTTTGATTTTGAAAATTTAAAAATTTTAGTCTAATCAATTTAAGATAATTGTTATTTGCAAAGACAAATCAATGTGACTTAACTTAAATTATATTTTTTTTTTTTTTTTTTTTTTTTTTTATTCAATTTTAAATTGCCTATGAGGCTGACATTAATAATAATAATAATTAATTACAAAATATTCCTAACAGGCTGGCTGAAAAGAAGGCACTACGCCGTTCGGAGCTGCCAAGAGGAACTTTTCCCTCTAAATTATATATTAAATATTTTAAATAAAAAATAAATTATTTGCCAAGACATCATTATTTTTAGTCTTTTTTATTTTTTCTTTTAGATTATTTACCAATAAAAAAATTTACAAAAAAAATTAAGGCCGCACATTAAGGCATCAATTATTTTGATTAAAAGTCATCAGAAAAAATGTCAATTAAATGTATTAATCGTCATCTAAAAGTATTAGTTGTCATTTTAAAAGATTAAGGCACAATTATTAATATTACATAGATCTAAAAAGTATTAAAGGATATTTTTTTAATTAAAAAGAACTTACTTTTATTAACTATTAGTTGTCAATAAAACTAATTATCCGCATAAATTTTAATTATTTGTATAATGAAAAAAAATTAAAAGTCAAACACAATTTTAATTAATTTTTGTTTAATAATGTTCTACACTGTTCCAGGAATTGCATTCGGTTCAAAGAGAGAAAATTCATTAAGTAAAGAATTTTTGGATACTTTTCCAGCTGAAACATGGCACATAAATTTAGGAAATATAATAGGATTAAGGTAACAAAAACAGCAGTCAAAAAATTCAGTAAAAATTTAAAGTAAAATGTTTACAGATATTAAAAAGTTTAAATAAGCAAATTAGTTTAATAAAAATCTGCAAACATTTGCTCTTAATTTAGAAAATAAATTGTGCTCAATTTGCAACATGCTAATGGCTAAAAGAAGTAAGAATTCTGTTCTTGAATTTTCTTGAAATTATGTGTTAGATTATTTTTTCTGATGTTTTCTGAAAAATTCTAATTAAAATCTAGAATGTCAAATTTTCTAAAGAATTAAAAAGGCTATTCTATTTGAAAAATTTTTCTTAATTATTCTTGAATAAGATCTTGTATAATAATTAAATATGAAGTTAATATAGCAAGTTGATTAAATACCAAAGATCATATACAAAACTTGTATGAAAATTTAAGGTTTTCGAGAAATTTTTATTTTAAAAATTATTTTCATTATAATAGAAAATATATAAAGAATTTTATATATTTATATGTTTAGACTAAACGTATTGAATTTTATATGTTTATCAAAGTTATTTTATTAATAAGCTTTTTCTAATCAAATTACCAATTAACCATTTACTACACTTGACAAAGAATTAAAGATTTTTTGTTTAATTTTATTATTTTATGTGAATTGGAAAAAAATTCTGTTGAGAAAAAAATTATTAAAATTTTCGGCTTCTTTTCACATTTATTTAGAGGAATTTTTAAAAAAAATATGATAACGATTTATGAATATCTTTCGACATTCGCTTTAAAAATATTTTGAAAACTTAATTCAAATTTATTTAACATTTATCGAAAAAATTTTTTTTATTTTCTTGCAATCTCAAAACTAAATCATGTGTCTGAAAGGAATTATTAAGCATCCATTCCAATTGGCCAAGAATCCGTCTAAATTAAATTCTAAATGAATAAATAAATACAGTGGTGTTCCGGATTTAGTAATTTACGATAATTTACGCAAAAATTGGTAAATTTATCAGATTTTACGTAGAATTTTGTAAATTTCGAACATTTTACGTAAATTTATGTAATAAAAAATGTCCAAAAAATTTAAATGAAATTGAACGCCAAAAATGCAATTTCATTTCAATGTTGAAAAAAAACAATTAACTTTAGACAATTTTATTTCAAAATAATTAAAGGGCTCACGGTTTTTCCACAACAATTTCACACCTGGATGGTTTTCAACAATTGTGTCATATTTTTTTTTAATTTATCTAACCGAAAAAAAAAGGTGGAGTAGAAAGTGTGAAAAAATAATAACAGTGTGACAACGTTGTTGAAAACCTTCTAATTTTAATAAATATTAATAATTTATATAAAATTATCCTAATTAAATTGCAATAATGAATTATTGCAATTGGTGATATTTTTGATTAAAATTCCTTTTCCAAATGCAAATCATTTGACCCATTTCAAGCATAATTTACCTAATTTGCAATTTTATTTAGATTGAATAATTATTTTTTTTTGATTGGTTTTTTTTTAAAATTCTTTTAGCAAATAAAAATTTAGAATAATAAATTATAATTTTTAAATATTTCCGTTGTTGAAAACCTATTTCACACTTATCTTTTCTTTTTTTACCGATTTTATTTTCCGCCGGTATCACAAAGCGTTGTGGAAAAACCCCTAGGCCTAATTAAATACAATTTTTCCATTAATTGGAATTAGGCTTGTTTTATTTTTGTATATGTTTTTTCTTCAATCCGGAACTTTTAGTTAAAATTCCTATCATCCGAGATAACGATATCTCGGATTTTCGCTAATTCCGACAAAATTTAAGAAAATAAGCTTGTCCGGATTAACGAAAGTTGACTGTATTTCATTTTTAGTGTCAAATTATTTTAATTTGTGTAAAAAAAATGAGCAAAAAATTGAAATAATTTGACACTTCGAATGAAATGACATTGAAATGAAATTGCATTTTTGACGTTCAATTTCATTTAAATTTTTTGGACATTTTTTTTTTACATAAATTTACGCAAAATCCGAGCAGAAAATTCTGCTAATCCACTTATTTGTCAATTAGTTAAAGAATATAATCGAGGCTTCTCAAGCAGAATTATTACAAAGGCTACTCCTCTCTGTGCTTCGAAAAAAAGTTTACAAGAATTTTATAAGCGCGATGTTTCTCATTAAGATCTTAATTTATTAGAACTTGACTTGTCTGAAACCGAAATTTGATTGATTTTATCTTGATATATTTGCGAGGAACGAGTGGTCGTGACGAGCTTTCTAAGCAATGTGAGTGTGCGTATTGAAAATCGAAAGGGGGAGAATTCGAAAAATCATTTTTGTCGAAAATTGTTATTAGTATACATATGTAATTTTTTTTGTTACATGTTATTTTGAAAAAAAATCGAAAAAAAAGCAAACGAAAATACACATAATTAAATTAACATTTATACCTGAAAATATTTATTTCTCAGGTGTATTTGCTTTTTCATTCAAACTCATTTTTTAACAAATCGGTTGTTTATCTGTTATACTCACTGGTGATCCAGGTCAACTTAATCCTTTAGGAGGTAGTCCATTGTATTATAGTGAAACAAATAACTTGCTTACTACTCAAGCATACTCTAATTATTTAAAATTTGACAAAGTAATATGCTTAGAGAAAACTGTTAGACAACAAAATTTAGATAATGATCCAGATCAAGAATACTTTTTGAAACTGCTGCCCAGAATAAGAGATGGGGTCTTTGACGATAATAGTATAAATTACTTGATTATAAATGAAACAATTAAAAAATTTAGTCAATAATTATTTTTTATTCTTTATTTATTTTTATTCAATAAGTTTTTTATTCATTATTTTCAATTATACAAAACCGAAATAAATAAATAATAATTTTTTTACTAATTTTTTTTTATTTCAATTTTGTCAAGAATTGTGTGTGTGAACTGCTGCTACTGTAACTAATAATCTAACGTCTCGTTACTCGCATATAAAGCTGTGCTTCGGGTATTTTATAAAAGTTAATAGTAATATGAACATAAACATAACTTGAAATAAGGATTTTAATAATTTAATTTTTTCTTGTTTTTTTCTTTATGATTTTTTTTTTTTTTTTAAATTTTTTTTTCCTCCTTTTTTCAAGCATTATAAATGCTAAAAAAGGGTTGAAGGAGTTGCGCAAGCGGTCGATACAACCTTTTTTCAAATTTTAAAATTTATTTTAATTTCTAAAAAATAAAAATACTACCAAACAATGATAAATTTACGTTTTTTTCCTTTTGTAAATTTACGTAAATTTACAACATTTTACATAAAATTTGGTAAATTTACCAATTTTTACGTAACTTATCGTAAATTACTAAATTCGGAACACCACTGTAAATAAATTAAAAAAAAATCTTATAATTTTTTTTAAAATAACTTTTTTTTTTAACTTCCAGATCACAAACTTAAACCACAAATATTTCCGGCAACATTTTGAAGATGCCCTGTCTCTTGGCCGTCCATTATTAATAGAAGATGCAGGCGAAGAGCTAGACCCTGTGTTGGACAACGTGTTGGAGATGAACTTCATCAAAATCGGATCTTCCTACAAAGTAAAAGTGGGCGATCGAGAAATAGACATTGGAAAAGGATTCCGTTTGTACATAACCACAAAGCTCGGCAATCCGTCCTACACCCCTGAGATCTCAGCCAAAGCATCCATAATTGACTTCACTGTCACCATGAAAGGCCTCGAAGACCAACTGCTCGGCAGAGTGATCAACATAGAGAAAAAGGAGCTGGAGAGTGAAAGACTAAAGCTTCTGGAAGATGTGCAATCGAACAAGAAAAAAATGAAAGAACTCGAAGACAACTTGCTGTACAGATTGACGAGCACCCAGGGCTCTTTGGTAGATGACGAAAATTTGATCAACGTCCTAAACGTAACCAAAACAACGTCCATCGATGTGAGCCACAAGCTTCAAGTGGCCGCTGAGACAAGCGAAAAAATAAATATAGCCCGGGAAGAATTCAGACCTGTGGCCACCAGAGGCAGCATTCTTTACTTTTTGATTGTCGAAATGTCAATGGTAAATCTGATGTACCAAACTTCGTTGAGACAATTTCTGCAGCTGTTCGATTTGTCCATGGACCACTCGGCCAAATCGCCCATCACCTCAAAGCGCATTCAAAACATCATCGAACACATGACCTACGAAATGTTCCGCTACACAGTCAGAGGCTTCTACGAAGAGCACAAATTCATGTTCACTCTTCTTCTGGCGCTCAAAATCGACTTGCACTCAAACCGAATCAGACACGAAGAATTTCAAACACTGATAAAAGGAGGCGCATCTCTCGACCTGAACGTAGTCCAGGCCAAGCCATGCAAATGGATCACCGACTCCACATGGCTCAACTTGGTCGAGCTAAGCAAACTGTACCAATTCTCAGCCATATTGGAGCAAATACCACGCAATGAAAAGCAATGGAAGCAATGGTTTGACAAGGACGCGCCCGAGGAAGAACTGATCCCCGACGGCTACACAAATTCACTGGACATATTCCGCAAGTTGCTCTTGATCAGGTCCTGGTGTCCCGATCGAACTCTGCCTCAGGCCAAAAAATACATTGGCGATTCGATCGGCGAAAAATTTGTCGAAGGAGTTCTACTTGACTTGGAGAAAATGTTCGACGAATCGGAGCCGCGCACACCTCTGGTATGCTTTTTGTCCATGGGCTCCGATCCAACTACCACAATTGAACAATTGGCCAAGCGAAAGTCAATCGAAGCCAGAGCTATCAGCATGGGACAGGGACAGGAGGTGCACGCGCGACGTCTTGTCAGCTCGGCCATGGGCTCGGGCGGATGGGTCCTGCTGCAAAATTGCCACTTGTCACTTGACTTCTGCGACGAAATACTCGACATTCTAATTGTGAGCGAGCAAATTCACGACAACTTTCGCATTTGGATAACCACCGAGCCCCATGCCAAATTTCCCATCGGTCTCCTCCAAATGTCCATCAAATACACCGCTGAGCCGCCACAGGGCATCAAAGCGGGCCTCAAACGCACCTTCCAGGGCCTTAGCGCCGACTTCCTCGAAGTGTCCAACTTGGCACAATGGAAGCCGCTTTTGTACGCCATTTCCTTTATGCACACAATTGTCCAAGAGAGACGAAAGTTTGGACCTCTCGGCTGGAACATTCCGTACGAGTTCAACGCCTCGGACTACAACGCCACTGTGCAGTTCATCCAGAACCATTTGGACGAGCTGGACATCAAGCGGGGCATTTCGTGGACCACTGTCCGCTACATGATCGGCGAGTGCCAATACGGCGGTCGTGTCACCGACGACTTTGACAAAAGACTGCTGAACACGTTCACTTTGAAGTGGTTTGGCGAGAACATGTTCGCGCCAGCCTTCTTTTTCAATGACAAAAGCTATCCACTGCCAAAATTCAACCGGATGGAAGACTTGATCAACTTCATAGGCTCGCTGTCCGCCAACGACAGACCAGAGGTGTTCGGTCTGCACGCCAATGCGGACATCACCTATCAGACAAACACGGCCAAGACTGTGCTCGACACCATATTGAACATTCAGCCCAAGGAGTCGAGCGGCGGAAGTGGTGAAACACGCGAAGCTGTCGTATACAGAATAGCCCAAGATATGCTGGACAAACTGCCGCCGGATTACGTGCCTCATGAGGTCAAGGCTCGCCTTGTCAAAATGGACCCGCTCACTTCAATGAACATTTTTTTGAGACAAGAAATTGACCGCATGCAAAAAGTGATTGTGACTGTGCGCAGAACTTTGGTCGACTTGAAATTGGCAATTGATGGAACCATAATAATGAACGAGAATTTGCGCAATGCACTAGATTTTATTTACGATGCCAAAATTCCAATTTTGTGGCAAAAGATATCGTGGGAGTCGTCGACGCTCGGATTTTGGTTCACCGAGCTAATTGAACGAAACAACCAGTTCAGAAAGTGGATTTTTGAAGAGAAGCCCTTGTGTTTTTGGATGACGGGTTTTTTTAATGCGCAAGGATTTTTGACCGCCATGAGACAGGAAGTGACCAGGATGAACAAAGAAAAGGGCTGGGCATTGGACACTGTTGCTTTGACCAATGAAGTGACCAGCAAAATGAAGGATGAAGTGACTGTGCCACCGAGTGTCGGTGTTTATGTGTACGGTTTGTTTTTGGAAGGAGCTGCATGGAGCAAATCGAGCTCGAGGTTGGTCGAGTCAAAAAATAAGATTTTGTTTGACCCGATGCCTGTGGTGCATATTTCGGCCACAAGCACTGCCGAAGCAGCTAATTTGAACAAAAATCAAAATTATGTTTGTCCGATTTATAAGAAGCCCAAGCGAACGGACCGAACTTTTATTGCTACCATTAATTTGAGAACTAACATTGCACCTGAAACTTGGACTCTTAGAGGAACTTGTTTATTATGTGACACTAAATGAATTGATTTTTTTTTCTTCCTATTTTGTTTCAATTTTAAAATCACTTGTTTTTTAGTTTTTTATTTTTGATTTTATTTTGTTTTTGAAATAAATTTTTTTTAGTAAAACATTTGACAAATTTTAATTATAAAGTGCTTGAGTCCAGACACAAATTGTTAAATATTTTTTGTTGGGCTACTTCCTGTCAAAGATTAGCACCAAAATAAATGATTGTATTTTTTTTAGTTCCAAAAGTCTCTTTTATCATATTTTTTAAAACTCAAAAGCCGATTTTTTTTGTTATACGTCAAGAACTAAACGGGTACAAAAAAACACTCTTATAAGATATGATTTTTGGGTAACATTTTCTACAGTATTTATTCAATTTATTCATATAGGCCACAGCAATAAAAAGCTTAATTATTCAATTTATTCTCAGGCACTAAATAAGTCGGATTGTGAAAAGGACTTGGGAATTTACATTCAAGATGATTTGAAATGGGACACTCAAGTAAAAAACGCAACGTCGAAAGCAAATCGTTTATTAGGAATTTTATTTATTTTTATTTATTTGTTTTCTGTACCGAGCTAGAGCTCCTTCAGAATAAGTTAAAAATTAAAAAAATAAAATAAAAATGAAATAAAATAAAATAAAAATAAAATTAAAGTTAATAAAATAAGATAAAAAAAAAGAATTAAAAAAAAAAAGAATTAAAAAAAAAGTAAATAAGCTAAATAAATGAAAATTAAGAATATATAAAATTGGAAAAGATTGTTACATGTGGCTCATGTTTAAATAGTTCAAGTTTCAGGAAAAAAAGAAGAAATTACTGAGTAGCAATTACACAATGCAGTTGGATTTTCGATATATCTAGATTCGAAACCTTCTCTTTATTCTTCTACCAGTTTCACGACCAGTGGGACAGAATGACTCAATCCTGCCCTGACATATCTCTCACTCAATTCAAAAAGCCGATTCGAGACTGTTAGTAATTTTAGTTTATTAAAAGCCTCATGATGTACGATGTTGGAGGGAGTATCATATTTTAACTTAAGAATAGATCTGACTGCTGTATTCTGAATTGCTTGCAGTTTTTTGATATTATTTTCTGAAATTGAATTTAAGCAAGGAGAAGAATAGTCTAAAATTGATCCGACTAAAGATTTATATAGATTTCCTAGTGTGTTCTGATTAAGACCCCATTTTTTGTTTGACAATATCTTAATAATATTTAGCCTTTTATTGCAGCGCTCTTTAATTTCATCTACCAGTATATTAAAGTTTAATTTAGAATCAAATTTAATACCAAGAAACTTGATTTATTTTTGTCTCTCTATTCTGTTTCCATAAATTTTTAAGTTAAGATTATCACTCTCTTTTTTGTACCTAGAAAAGACTACTGAACACGACTTTTCAACTGATATCTTCATTTTCCACTTAATAAGCCATTGTTCTAGTTCGTTGAGGTATTTATTGATCTTATTTTCTAGGTTCCCCTTTTTGTTATAAATGAAGAATGTAACTAGATCATCTGCGAAAAGAAGAGAGTATTCATTATTTGTTTTGTTTCTTTTAGGGATGTCATTAATGTATATACTAAATAAAAGAGGACTAATTACTGAGCCTTGAGGAACACCTGCAGTTATTTGATATTTTTCGCTCAAATGGTCATTCACATTTACCTTAAATGTCCTAGAGTCTAAAAAGGATTTTATCCAGTTAGTCAAGTAATGAGGTGGATTTATTTTAATCAATTTAAAAAGTAAACCTTCATTTCAGACCCTATCCAGTACCTAGGAATGATAAGAAAATCGTTTAAATTCCCTACGCTCGAGATGATTAGGTTACTATACTGTTCACTTGTCAGACCGCACTTAGAATACGCGATTAGCTCTTGGTGTCCTTATTTTGAAAAAGATGTGAATGCGCTGGAAAAAGTACAAAGAAGAGCGTCTACATTAGTTCATGAACTGCGTCATTTAGACTACTCGGAACGACTATCAAAGTTAAAATTAACCGACTTGAAAACAAGAAGAGAACGTGGCGATTTGATTCAAATGTTTAAGATAGTTAATGGTATAGAGATTGTGAAGTTTACCAACGGGATCAATTATAGTTTAAACACCAAGATGGATAATCGAAGATATGAGTTGAGAAGACACAGACAGAACCTTACACGAGAGCTAGTTAGGAGTTGTTTTCCTAGATTTAACTTTTTTATTTTAACAGGGTTGTCAATGATTGGAATAAACTACCGGAAGAAATTATCAACTCAAGGAATTTAAACAGTTTCAAAGCAAAACTTGATGTTTGGTTGGCGAAACGATTTGAAGCGACTGCTATAGCTCATTAGAGCTCTGCTTGGTTGACTCCAAGCTGCAGTTTACACTACTCCTACTACTACTACTTGTTTTTTAGTTTTTTATTTTTAATTTTATTTTGTTTTTGAAATAAATTTTTTTTAGTAAAACATTTGACAAATTTTAATTACAAAGTGCTTGAGTCCAGACACAAATTGTTAAATATTTTTTGTTGGGCTACTTCCTGTCAAAGATTAGCACCAAAATAAATGATTGTATTTTTTTTAGTTCCAAAAGTCTCATTTATCATTATTTATCATCTTTGTTAAATCTCAAAAGCCGATTGTTTTTGTTGTAAGAACTAAACGAGTCCAAAAAACACTCTAATAAAATATGATTTTTAGGTAACATTAACTACAGTATTTGTTCAAAATATGCTGAAAAAAGTTAATGAATGTTAAAATAAATTTGTCTTTTTGTCATGAATTTAAAAAATATGATGTCTATTTTTAACAATTTTAACTAAAATTTTCGATAAAAAAATTTTGATAGAAATACATGAAAATAAGGTGGACGGACTTTTAATTCTTAGATTTTTTTTCAAGTAGAATATTTATTTCGTATAATTTCTTTGAAGGGATAAAATATAGAAAAATAATTCATTAACAAATTTATAATTTTTTTTGGACTAATAATCTATCGTAATTTTCATAGACAATGAATTGAAAAAATATTTTAAATTTTGCCTCAATCTACATAAAAACGAGATTTTAAATTGGAAAAAAAATTTTTTTTGAGTCAGTGGATCATAATTACATTTAAATTTGTTCCAAAAAACAATTTTAAATTTATTTTATCTTAACATTTTCTTATTAAAGTCTGAAAAATAATTTCTACGCTTCTCGCTATTCATTTTTATCATTATCAAAATAAACTTCTGATTGAGTATTATCCGAAGAAGCTCAAGAGCTTGTAAGGCAGCTTTTTCTCGAGACATTGTACAAAAAATTATTATTTTTTTATGAGTATTATTTAAATAAAGAAGAATAATGAATTTAAAGAATAAATAGCTATGTCTTTAAAGTCTTATGCAAAAATCAAAAATTTAAATCATCTAAAAGTAATTTTTTGGTGAAGTCAATGAGTTATGCTATTTTTTTTGCAGTTAAGTCATTTGACCTGAATTTATTTAAAATTCTTTCTTTAATGAAATAAATTTAATTAAAAAAATAAATTGCTTAAAAATCATTTTATTTTTTTTTGCAGCGGATTTTTCGGCAATTTTTGATACTTATTTTGCTTTTTATTCACTTTATTTAATAATTTTTGAAAAAAATTTTTTCTTCCAAATTTAAAATCAATCGACTGATTGATTTTTGTTACAAAATATTTTTAATTTTTATGCATTAAAATAAAATAAGATTAATTGATTAAAAAAAAAAAATTTTTTTTGAACTTAATTTAATTTAATCAATTTAATAAATAAATTTTAGAATTAATAAGCTTTTAAATTGATCACAAAAAAATTAACTGAAAATATTTTAAGTTAAAATATTTTCAGTTATTATGGCAAGCATCTTTTTTCATAAAAAATGCTACTTCATTATTTAAAAAAATTAACTATTGTTCAAAAATCCGAAAATTTCATAAGATTACTTTTATTTAAAAAAATCCATTGAAACTTGAAAAATCAAACAGAATCCTATTCAAAACAATTTTTCTTTTATTTAAATCCGTGGCTGAAAAATATTTACAATAACATTACCAATGAAGTATCAATTCAAGTTGAAAAAAAAATGTTTCCCATTTTTAATGAAAATTCTAGTGTCATGTATCCTGAAAATGCCTTTTCCGTGTTGCTATTTCAACAAAAAATTGATAAATTGATAGATATTTTTGAGTCATGGTTTTTGTGTGAAAATTTTTTTGAATAGAATAAATGCTTTGATGACTTAACTTTTTTTATTTGAAGAAATACATTTAATTTCAATGAATTTAAAATTAAAAATCAATTTCTAGATTTTATGACATCAAGAATTTATGATTTCAAAGCCAAGACAAATTCCTAGAACATAGCTATAGTATTTAAAATTATTCGAATTTCAACTGCATACACTTATTATAAATAGATTTAAGAAATTAATAAATTATAATTTTCTAAATTTTAAATAAATTTTTTTCTGAAAGAAGCAGTATTGAGTAGAATGGAAGTTGATTCTGAATCTACACTCCAGGAATATAAAATACAGCTGGAACAAGTTGAAATCGCTTTAAAATCACAACCTGATAATGCAGAACTACTTAGATTAAAATCTGATTTAGAGGTATATTTTATTATTAATTTAAAATTTTTAAAATTTATTTCTATTAGGAAGTAATCAAACTAACTGAAGATTTGATTGCTGAAGAAGCTGATGAAGCAAAGTCTAAAGCTAAAGCTGATATTAACTGGAGACCAAGTGATAAATGCATGGCTATTTGGAGGGTTGATGGTAAGTATTATTCGGCAACTGTCAGACAAATTTTTGAAGATGGCTCATGCACAGTGGTTTTTGACGGTCAAGCAAGTATTGAACTCTCTCAGGTTATTAAAAATATTCTTTCATTTTAATATTATCTCTAACCATTATTTTAGGTAGCCCAGTTATTGCCACGTTCAAAAAATGCTAACACTATTTCTAATGATTCTCTGATTCAAAAATCTAGCTCAAAGGTTACCGGTAACAAAAAAGCCTTTTCAAAGTAATAGAATTTAAATTTGGGGACAAAATTGCTAATTTTTTTAACATAGGAAAGAGCTTGAAACAAAATTGAGGGAAGCAAAAAAAAGAAAGCGTGAAAAATTTGCTGCAAAACTCAAGGCTATGGATGAAATTAGTGAAAAAGAAAAGAATAAGTGGAAGAATTTCAATACTAAACTCTCATCAAAGACATGGAAGGGAGTGGTTAAGAAAAATAAGTTTGAGATTCCATCTGACCATGAGAATAAAATTGGAGTCGGAACGAATAGTCTTTTAAATCGTCCAATAAGTGCAAGTGGTACTATAATGCCATCTAGTAATAACTCTTCTGTCCAAGCTGCTGCCAATTCCGCAAGCACTTCTACCAAATCAAGATATTCGGCTCAAAGTTATCGAACATCGACATATCATTAAATAAATCAATTGTTATTAAATAAATTTATTTTTAATGTTTAATAAAATTTTTGTAAATTAGAATTATTTGGTTCTCTTAAGTTCAAAATTTTCAAATATTTAAAAAATTTTTAAAAACTTGAAACTTACTAGAAAATAATTTTATATTTTAATTTGGTTTTGAATTTTGTTTTAAAAATCGAGAGCAAATAATCTCTCAATTTTTTACAAACTTTTTAATTTTAGTCTCAGACATATTTGATCACAAACTTTTTTTTTCAAATGCTGGTTAACTATTTTTCGATTTTGTTAGCGGTTCAAATAAATTATTTTTGTGAATTATATTTCAAATTTCTTGGATTTCTATTTTAAAAGTTTGAAGATTATTTTTTTTAGAATAATTGTGACAGAAAAATATTTTCAAAACGATAAATAAGTTATCCTAAGATGTCCATTAGGTTAAATACAAATTACTTTTTAAAATCTTAATTTTTAATTTTCATTTAATTCCTAATTTTCGAATTCTGCTTGTTTTTAGCTATTAGAATGAAAGATCTGAATGTATTTTTACATATTGCATACCAAATCGAGTAGAAGAAGAATTTTTTAAAGATTTACTGTTTCAACTTCTTTTTTTCGACTTTGTAAAATTATAACCAAAAAGAAATTTTGATAAAAAATTGTAAAAAAATTATGATTTTTATTTTCGTTAAAAAATTTAAGTTATATTTTTTATTTTAATTGCTATTTAGATATTTTTTTAAGTCAAAGGTGTAGTAATTGGCTTAGTTTTACATTAATTTTGACTAAAACTTTTAAATCTAAAGAAACAAATATAAAACAAATTCATAAATGGAATTAAATAAATTATTTTAGTTCAAAATTTTTTTAATAATGGAGGAAATATACTATTTTTATTTTATTTAAGACAGATGAGTAAAATATTCTGTCTAGTAGGTCTAGTGGAATTTACAATAAATTTTTAATCTGTTTTAAATGGTCAATGACAATTTTTATTTTTGAAAAAAAAATAAAGGGTGTTGATATTTTTAAGTTTAATGTCTTTGTAAGTATTTGAGGATTTACTGAAGAAATTTTAAAATAGAGTCAAATTTTACCAAAATTTTTAATAAAATTTGAGCCCTGCTTTTGAGCACATATTATTTAATTTCGTATTTAATATACATTGGAATTAAAAGAAAATCGGCTCAACATTAAAATGTGAACTGGTTAACTGACGTTTTCGTGATCTTCAGTTCACTTTGAAAAAAAAGTGTGAACTATAGATCACAAAAATAAAATATTATTTTATTGAAATTAATTAAGAACGAACTTATTTTCAGGTAATTTATCTGAAAATAAACAGTTTTAATTCACGTAATTTACCTGTAAATAAATAAATTTTTTCGTTTACCTGTAGTTATTTTTATTTATTTTCACGCAAATGTCAGTTAATGAAAAAATAATGCTTAAAAATTATAACACTTTTCCATCAAAGAATTGAAGTTCATTAAACAAAAATATCATGAAACCCAAAGTATAATTTAATTAAATAAGCTTTAATTAGAAGCCTTGATATACTTTTTGACTCTTAAACTTTTAAAAAGTCCATTAAATATACCATAAAACACGATATTCTTGATATTATATTCAAAAAAATGTCTGAATCTTTACACTATGGCCAATTATTTGACAACTTTGATGATTTTGAGCAAGTGTTTCATGAATTTACCAAAAAATCTTACACTTTATGGACGACCGTTAGTAGTGCTTTAATAAGAGGTACCTATAATTATAAGTATATGCACTATAAATGCATTCATTACCGTACTACTGACGAAATAGCTACTAAAAGCAATGGCGTTAATTTACATTATCATTTGAAATGTGTTAAAAGAACTTATGTTCCATTAAAAAAAATTTGGAAATGTAACAACTGTTCTAATTGAATTATCTTTTTCTAATATTTTTTCATCAATTAATTGTTAATCTCTTTTTTGAATTTTTATTTTTTTATTCTTTTTTTGCGTGAAAATAAATACTTTTTTTACAACACTTACACGTATCTTACTTTAATTATTATTATTAGAAAAAAACTTCTGAGCCTCATAGGCTCATGCTTATAAAAAATTTTTTTAAATAAAATACAAAAAGAAATATTGTAAAAAAAAAGTTAATTTATAAAATTTAAAAGATAAAAACACTATTTAAATCCACGTATCTTACGTGAATTTCTTTTTATTTATTTTCAGATAATTTACGTGAAAATAAACGTGTCCATTAATTAAATATCAAAAATAATTTTTTAGATCACGAATTTTCGTGATCTTCAGTTCACATTTTTATGCTGCGCCAGAAAATCTATACAACTATTATGAATGCCAATGGAAATTCAAAAATGGACTTAGAAAAATTTTATTTAAAATCATGTTACATGATCTTTGCAAAAAAATTAAATTAAATTGTGATGCAAAATTAAGCTCCAAAAAAATATGTGAGACTCTAAACTAATATTTAGTCAATTTGGCTATTATGATGAATGAGTTAAAAGAGTATTGAAATTCAGAGTTGGTCAAAAGTCAAAGTTTTTAGCCAAAATCAGACTTTAACTTTGAAATTTGAAATTTATACGCTTCATAAAATACGAGAATAATAAAAAATTGATTCAAAAAACTTGTGTTTATCAAATATTTCTCAAAGATATTTTTTAGCTAAAATGCGGTATTTCCTCCATATTACGAGGTTAAATAAACTAAAATTAATAGAATTAGTTAAGGGGGAATTAGTTTTTTTATTTTTTCCTGGACCGTTCAATACTTACACATCTTTTAAAAAAATTATTATTTTTAATTTCCTAATCTTAAGGACATTCGGTAAAGATAAACTATTAAACAATTAAATAAAAAATGAGAAAAGCACTAATTATTAGTTAAATTTCTTGTTTTATTAACTTATTCAATTAAATATATAGAGACAAAAATTTTTCTGACATATTTTAATTTTTTGATTCATTACTATGGTAACATAAAAAAAAGTTTATTTTCAGCTTTTTTAAATTGTTAAATTGGAAATTTTGTCAATTTGTAAGATTGGTAAACTTTTTGTACCTGAATACTAAAAAATGAGCGATATTGATCCAATGTCCGATGAAGAAAATCTTTTCGACGATTTTGATGATAATGAGCCCAATTTCTACGGAGAGGCTCAATTAAACAAGCTTCAAAATGAAATTCCTAACAAGTCTGCTGACTTTCAATCAGCAACTTATGCTAGTAAAAAACATCAATCAGCTGAAAATATTCAACAAGAAGAAAAAGATGAAGAAAATTCCATTTTTGATGATGATCTTTTAGATAATGACTCGTTGGGACTCGACCAAACACTCGAGTAATTAATTTTTTAAATAATTTAGTTAAAAAAGAGTGCTAATAATTTTTTTTTAACAAGCTCTATCGTTAATCAAGCTAACGCTAATTATCAAGAGGATAAAGTAAATTTTAACAAAAATGATCAGCTACAAATGATATATATGAGAAGCTATATAAATAAAATTGAAAAACAATTTCAAGAAAAAGATTTGATTACTCAAAATATTCGGTTAATAACACTTTTATTGAAAAAATTTTATTAAATTTATACAATCAATTTTTTAAGAGAGGAAATAAATGGATGCAAGCAACGTTTAGAGCAGCTTGAATTGAAAAGAGCTGAAACATTTGGCAGAATTGAAAATGCTCAAAATGAAAAAGACATGTATACTTATTCAAATTAAGAGTTTTGAGTAAAAAAATTCTAAAATTCTAAAAGAACTTTAGTAAATCGTCTTGATGCTGAACACGAAAATATTTGTAAAGAGATTGAATTAGAATCTAAGGTGTTAGAAACATTGACAGAAAGTTTCAATGAAGCTGAGTGAGACAACATTTTTATTAGTAAATACATCATTTTAAAATATATTTTAAGTTATGAACGTTCCAAGGCTTTATTAGAAAAGACCAAATATGCCCAGATTGATAAAGAACTCAAAGGAAAAGAAGAACGTTTGATCAAGCAAAAAGATTTCAAAGCTACACAACGAAAACAAATAGAGGATCAAAAAACTGAGAATCTTAGAAAAAAATATGAAAAATCAAAGCAGTACTTTGACTAAAATTGTTTTAAAAATTTTAATCAGCTAATTGTTTTTTTTTTGCTTGAAGAATGGAAAATGAGAGAATTAGGCAAGAGAATTTAAAGCAAAAGGAAGCTATTGAGCAAGCCAAACGCGCTCGTGAAATTACCAGTCAATATCTTAAACAAACTTTAAGAGAGTAATTAAAATTTAAGTGAAAATAGAGATTAAATTAAAATATTTTTTTAAGAATGAAGGATCATAAATTGATGGATGAGACTCAAAATTACATCCAAAATCAAAACAAGCGAAAAGAAATCATCGGCTTAAAGGATGTGATTGATCACAATAAAGAAATATTCCAATCGAAGGTGATGAAGAAAAAATATCAAAAGCAAAAAGAGATAGAAGAACTTGAACGAGAAAAAAATGCCATTAAAGGTCGAGGAGAAAATCCAAATTTTTTTATTCCGCGCAAAATTAAAATGGAAGAATATGAAAAAGAAAAAAAGTTTGTCTTTGTAAATAAAATACGCTTGAAATAAATTTAATTTTAATTAGAAAATTAGAAAATCAACAAGAGCAGAATACTAGAAAAATTGTCGAAAAAATTCTTAAAGAAAAAGAAAACATTGAAAAAAAGAAAAAACTTTATCCCAATTTATTCAACATTAACTTAAAACCTTTGAAACAAATCGTAATTTTTGGCTAATTTATTGCGTTTAAAAATAATTTTTTAATTTAAAAAATAAGAATAAAGATAAACAAGAAAAAAAGCTTTTGACAAAGGTTGCCAATACTTTAGGCCTAACTCAAGAGAATGTATCCATTTTACCTCTCAAAATTTAGTTAAAACAAAATTAATTCAATTTTTAAGCCTAAACTTTTTAAAAATTTCGGTGAACCAAGCAAGCAAGAAGATGATGGATTTGATAGAAGATCTGTTTTTGATTCCACCACAATAGCAAGCAGAGATGATGATGAAGACAGTGAATTTGATGAACTAAGTACGATCTCCTAAATTAATAATTAAACTATTATTTTTCAATAAAAATTATTTATAGACAATCATGAAGAAGTTCTAATGAAGCCGGAATATGAAGGACTTTGGAATAAGGAATTTAAAAAATATGATTCTGGTGATTTATACAAGATAAATCAAAATTTTCCGCCATGCTACAAAACAAAAACTGAAAAAGAGCTTTATTTGAAGTCACTTGATAAATTGAAAAAAAGTGCAGTAAAAGATCAAATTGTAGCTGGGAAAAAATTTTCTGGTATATCTTTTAAAAGTCAACCCAAAATAGTTCATTTCAAAGTAAATTATTTAATTTTTTTTTACAATTAATTAATTATACGAAATCAAAGGATTTTGATGTGGGCAATATTTACAATATTAAAGTTATTCTGACAAATATTTCGTATTCAATTAATACATGTAAATTGATTGACATAAGCGATAACTTAAAGGATTTTATTACCATTGAGTAACTTGAGTTAATAAAACTTTAATCAATACTTTTTTTATTTTTTCATAAATTAAGCTTCAAACCACCAGGTCAATTATCAGCTGGTTTAACATGTGAATTCAATGTCACTTTTTCTCCCAAGGTAAATATTTAAATTAAAATATTTTAGTTAATTGAAAAGAATAGTTCAACTTTTTTTTAACATGCGAAACTTCCTCATATCAGCTAGCATCATTTGATAAATACAGTGTTTCTATGAAAGGTCCAAAAATTACTAAATTACATTATTTACGTAAATTTTTTACTATTTTCAGTTAACAAAAGGGTACTACTTTGTTAGTATCTTTATCCTTAAATTTGAAGTAAAATATATTTCAACTAATTCTAAACATAATTTAGCTTTATTTACTTTTTTTAAAAACAGTTTAATCGAATTATCTGTGAAAGACTTGATTAAATTTTTGCTAAATTTAAGGGAATTTATTAATTATTCACAAAAAAAAGACATTTTTTTATTAAAAGGGTATTAAAAAAAGAATGAATAATTATCAAGCCTAAAAATTTCAGATTATCATAGCTTAAAAATAAAATTTGGTCTATTTGAAAAATTACAATATTTAGGCAAAAGTTGGTCATAAGTCAAAATGGTAAAAAGTCAAAGACAAAGTATAACTTTAAAATTGGAGTTTCAAAAGACTAGACTTTTGCAAAAGTCATGAAAAAAAGCCCTAACAAGTCCTATACAAGTCTAAGTCTTGACTTAAGACTGTCTCATCAAAATTTTACACCTGAATATTCAAATATTCAAATATTATAAATTCAGGTGTAAAATTTCGATAAAAAATTTGATTTAAGATTTAAGATCTTTTTTTTTAGATCTAAATTTCGCATTGTTTTAATTAAAAGGCAACGAAAAAAACTACAATAAAAATAAAATAATTAGGAAAATAAAATTTATAATACTACTTATTAATTTTTGAAGACTTAAACTTGTTATTTTTTGACTTTCGTTGACTTAAATGCACCAAAATTGGAAAAATCTCATTTATTAATTAAAAGTACAAATGATATTTAGCCTTTTATCTAAATCAATTTCCAAGCAAATTATTTAATTTCATTTGATTCAACAGAATTAAAGCCTCTCTTTGGACCAAATGAGACAAAAATTAAAAAAAAATCTAAATGAAAAAAGCTGCCATATTTTTTTTGTTAGATTAGACTTAAATTAGGTTTAAAATGATATTTTTTGTTATTAATTTGTATTAAAAACATATTTTTGTAATATAATTTAAAATTTTTAACAATATAATATAATATAATATAATATAATATAATATAATATAATATAATATAATATAATATAATATAATATAATATAATATAATATAATATAATATAATATAATATAATATAATATAATATAATATAATATAATATAATATAATATAATATAATATAATATAATATAATATAATATAATATAATATAATATAATATAATATAATATAATATAATATAATATAATATAATATAATATAATATAATATAATATAATATAATATAATATAATATAATATAATATAATATAATATAATATTTCGAATTTAAAATTCACTGAGACATGCAAGACATTGGTGATACAGAGGATTTATTAGCTGCTCTAATTTTTAGAACATGTTTTGGTCCATCAGCACATTAGCTTTTTTGCGCCAAAAATCACAATATCAGCTGATATGAGGAAGGGTTAAAAAATTTATCATATATTATTTGATATCGGATAATATAAGATGCTATGATGTGACAAGTTAATTTCTGGCACTATATGATGCTTAATATTTAAAATATTAATAAATAATTTAATGCAAAGCTTTAAAATTATTAATTACTTTACTGTAGATCAACAAAGATTTACATGGTGAGATTAAATTTTTGGCGACAAATGGACCTTTTTCTGTTCCGATTGCATGTACAATTAAAAAATGCGATGTAATTTTTTAAAAATAATAAAATAAGAAATAAATTAATTGAAAACTGCTAGTTGGGAGTAAATACTAATTCAATATCATTTGGAACAATTGTGATCGGAGAAGAACTAAACAAAAAAATTCAATTAGTAAATAAAGGTGCACTGGGCACAAATTTTAAGCTAATAACAAAGCGAGAATCAAAAAAGTTGTCACAAGGCTTACCAATAAGTGAATTAGAATCGCGACTAGAAGAAGTATCTGACGGAATAAAAATGGGCCCAGTAATTTAAAAAAAAAAAGAGAAAGATTAATAATAGCAAAATTTATTTTAGATTAAAAGTGGATTTATTGGACCATTTTCAACAGTCGATATAGAGTTCATATTCTTACCAAGCTTTCCAGGAAAATTTAAAGAAGATTTTATGATTAAATTTGATGATGAAAATTCTAAAGAAGTAAAATAAAATTTTCTTACTTATTTAATGATTGTATTCATTGATTTATTTGATAGATTGAGCTTAATACAAAAGCCACTGCCATTGATGTTCCGATTTGGATTGAAAATGTGAACGTAGATCTAAAAATTTGCATGTATGATCGATTGTATCAGGATGTTATTCGCGTTCACAACAGAGCCAGTGCGGCATTACGAATCACCTTTGAAGTTCCACTTCAACTCAAAAATCATCTAGAAATTCTACCAAAAACAGCTTTTATTCAAGCAAAGTCTGAATTTGTGGCTCAAATCAAATTTACAGCTCGAAAAAGTCTACCACAAGATGCTCCTGAGTTCTATGATTCAATGACTGGTATTTTGGAAGTACCTCTCTATATTAAAGTGGCTGACCAAGTTGGTTTAACTATAAAAAAAAAATAATTCAACAGGGCAAATTGAAGTTTGAGATCAAGATCAAAAGATCAAAATATAAATTGTAATATTTTTTTTAATAATAGAGAAAAAATAATTCTTTTCCAGAGCAATTCCTTGACATGTCATGTCAAGTTTATTTTAATATTTAAAAAATTTAAATTTTAGTGAACATTAGTAGGTTTAAATATTTTAATTGATTATAATGAAAACTTACTTTAAAAGACAAATAAATTTACTGTTCTAAAATTTATAATTTGTTTAAGTGAAAAAATAAAATTATTTTTGCTTGAATGAATGAATATAAAAGTTATAAATTTAAAGTTGAGAATTAACTTAACCTGAATTATTTAAATTATTGATTGTTTTTGTTAAATGAAATAAAGGTCCATCATTTGGATGTTAATTTGATAATGAACAATTATTAGGCATAGCATGTCTAATAAAGTTTAGTATTTAATTCGTAAAAATTATCAAAATCATTAGATTAATTAAGTTTTAAAATTTTAAATGGCATATGATTATCGCTTCAGTAAAAATAATAGAATAAACCAGTAAATATAATATTTTATTCAGTAAAAATGATTATCCCATCAGTAAAATTTATTCAGAAAATTATCTTCAGCAAAATTGTTTATTTGTAAGCAAAATTGAATATTGGTCAGCAAAATTATTTTTTAGTTAATAATTATAATTTATTGTAGTTTGGTATCTAAATTGGTAGCTAAACAGATTCCGATTGGACAGAGCCGTGGGCCTGGAAGTCCGAAAAATGCTAAAAGAGCACTCATCAAAACAGTAATTTCCAGTCAGTTAACTAAAATTCAATAAATTTACTGAATAAATAGATATTTTTACTATTTCTTTTTAATTAATTTACTGAAGTGGATTTATTGATTTAATAATATTATATTAACTGAACATTTAATTATTTTTTTGAAATTATTAATTTTTTTTTGAATCATTTTACTGAGTAAATTTTACTGTAGATTAAAATACTTTTGCTAAGAAAATTCAATAAATTTACTGAATAAATAGATATTTTTACTATTTCTTTTTAATTAATTTACTGAAGTGGATTTATTGATTAAATAATATTATATTAACTGAACATTTAATTATTTTTTTGAAATTATTAATATTTTTTTGAATTATTTTACTGAGTAAATTTTACTGCAGATTAAAATACTTTTGCTAAGAAAATTCAATAAATTTACTGAATAAATAGATATTTTTGCTATTTCTTTTTAATTAATTTACTGAAGTATATTTACTGAGTAGATAAAAATTATTTTACTGACCATACAATATTTTGTCATTTTAAATGATCGTTTTGATATTAAAATTTGATCTGAAACTTCAATTTTCCTTCAACAGAGTTTTTATTATTTTTTTTTCCAAGAACAAAACAGTTAATTATACCCTAAATGCGATTGTTACCACAAGTGATCTTGAATTTGATGTTAAAGAAATTGATTTCGGCTACTGCACCATTTATGAAACTGTTAAGGCAACAGTAAGCTTAACTAACCATTCAATACTTTGTCAACCTTTTGGTTTTGTTAATCTCCCAGATGTAATTAAATTAAATTTTAAATTTAAATTTTAAATTCAAATTGTTTAGTTTGTGAATGTTCAGCCAAATGATGGCTTTGGCACTTTACTTCCAAACGAAACCATTGAGCTAGATATTAATTTCAGTCCCAAATCGGCTAAGGAATACAAGTTTTCAGTGGTCTGCAAGTCACTAGTGAACCGTGATTTTGTGATCAACTGCAAAGGAGTCGGCGTTCATCCACCACTCAAGTTGTCTGCTCAAAGAATTAATTTTAAAGCAACAGCCTTGAACAGCACCAGTTTTAAAACAATCTATGTTTTTAACAATCATTTGGACTATGATCAGCATCGACATCCGGTGCCAAGAATTGGTAATGGTGAAATAGCTCGTGTGGGACCGACTTATTTCGAATTCGACATTCAAGACGACAGCCCTTTTAAACTTTGGCCTCAAGTTGGTTGCGTTGAACCAGGCAAAAAGTGCAAAGTAACTATTCAGTACACAGCTAAATTAAATGAAGCCCAAGTTAAAAAATCAGCAGCCAAATTAATCAAGAAAAAACTTATGGAAAAGGCAAAGCAAGTAACTGCATCTGAGCACAATCTCTCGGTTCACAGTTCTGACGTAATTTAAAATCTTTTTTTTTCTCTTTTCAAGTCATTTAGCCAAAAAAAGAAAATATTAATTAAAAATCACTTGGAGAAGACTTTTATTTTTTAATTGTATCTAAAAAATAAGCTAACTAGTGTAGGACAATCGAACTAAATATAATATTCGAACTTTCAGAGGCTCAAACTTTTTAAATTCGGACCTGGTTCGAGCTTTTATCATTTTTTTTTTCAATATTCTCAAAATAAAAAATATATATAGTAAGACATCTTAATTATTTTATGCAGACTTGTTTTTAAGTCATAAGTCTTAAGTCAAGTCAAGTCAAGTCAATGACTGAAGAAAATTCTTAAATTGTGTTAAAATAATAATTGTCTTAATCTTGATTCCTCGACATTTCGAGATCCCAGACAGAATATGTTCGCCAGTTTTATAAATTAATCAAATAAATTATTCTGTATTTTCATTTAGGTACAGTAATTGTTCTATGAAAATTATATTTAATGGAAGATCACAAAAATTTCTACCTAATTCTCAACTACTGTAAAAATATTTTTTTCCAGTCTTTTGTCATTGCTTAACATGGTCGTGAGATTTTTTTTCCATTCAATGAATGAGAAGACTATAATGATAAAATTGCAAGAAAAGAAATGAAATATGGAAAATCTATATGCATTAGACAACCAAAGAGTATATAAATTTTATGATATAATGCCTGATTTAGCAAATTAAAATAAAAATTTAATTTAATGTCTTCATAATTTTGTCTTAAAAAAAATTTAATTCATGACTTTGACTTAAGAAAAAAAATTTAAGTCAAGTCATAACTGTGACTTAAATTTTTGTGACTTAGACTTAAAACTGCGACTCATAAACAAGTCTGATTTTATGTGTGAACAAGGTGACAACTTTTAAATTGCTAAGAAAATTGTTAATTTTCTGTAGGCATTGGGAATTTTTTTCTAAAAATAAATAATTGAGTGTCCAGAGAATCTAAATAAAAAAACAATACTCCAAATCAATCCAACACAAATCAATAAAAACGTAATTAAAATGCCTTTAAATTCTTTTTCTATCTCTTTTCTTAATTGTTTCAATTTAAAATCAAATTTATCTTATTGTAATCATTTAGTTAATATTTCAAATATTTGCTATTTGAATGAATTATGGACCAAAAAAAATGAATTTCATATTATAAATGATTTAGCATCATCTAAGTTTCATAAAAATACTCCACTCTATCAGTCGGATATGCCTGATTATTTAGGTAAATCATCTGGGCGACCTTATGGTGGCCAATGTTGGTTTCTTGATGACTCATGTGATTTGATTGATAGTGACTTTTTTAATAGACATTCGAGCTATGTCCATTTAAAAACCAAGGGTCAAGAATTTGTAATTTTTGGGGTTTATATGCCCTTTTATAATAATAAGCATAAGGCTGATTCTATAGCTTTATATGAAACTACTCTATCAATCTTAATAGCTCACATGAAATTTTTTAAAGAAAAAAATACTCCAATGTTTATAATAGGTGACTTCAATGCAGATCCTTTCAGGCTCACTTGTCAAAAATCCTCAAATATAAATAAGTTAGATACTCTACTATACAATTTTATACATGATAATGACCTTGTTTTACTGGACTCATTAAACACACAATTTACTCCGTATACCTATACAAAGCATAAAAAAAATCCCCTCCCATATTATGCTAACCTTGACCATATTTTAGTCTCAGATCATGGGAATATCTTAAAATCTATTCAATGTAACATTATAAATGACTTGGGAAATCTTAGTGATCACCTTGCCCTTATTTTGGATGTTACTTATGAAAATCTCGACTGTGAGATTGAATCTCTCTATCTTAAGCCTCAAGTCCAACCAAGACTAAAACTTGAAATAGCTGAAGTTTTTGAATTCTATAATAATAATTTATCTTATCACTTTCAAAATTCTTGTCTCGATTACGCAGACCCCTCGAAACCTATTTTTAATGCACAAGAGCATGTTGATCTCTTTTATAAATCAATTTGTGACTCAATCTCTAAAGCCTCACATGAGGCGTTAGACTATCAAAATATTTACTTTTCCTCCAATTTAGCAAATAAGCCAAAAAAAAACAATTGGTTCAATAAGGAATTAAAATTGATAAAAGATAAGCTAACTGATATCAATCAGAAAATTAAAACGGATCCCTCCTGTGAACCTAAAAGAAGACAATTAAAGAAAGAATTTAGAAGAGCTCAACGACAACAAATTTATCTAAATGAATTAAAAGAGCAAGCAAAAATAGAAAGTCTTTTCTCTTTAAAAGATAGGAATAGATTTTGGAAAAGACTTGCACAGTCTAAAAATAAAAGAAATGTTAGAAAAGAAATAACCCTCCCACCGGATAAACTCTTTTCTCACTTCTTAAATTTATTCAAAGAGGATGAATCCTCTCTCTCAAGTGATCAGCTAAATATTAAAAAACATGTGAATGAAACATTTGTGAACTACACTCGTCCTGATACTCTGCCTTTTTTTGAGCTTTCTCAACTAAAGAAAATAATATCAGAATTTGATAACTCAAAAGTAACTGGTTTTGACAAAATCTCCTATAACCTTTTAAAAAATGTAAATTTTGTTGGCTTTTATGAAATTCTACTTGAATTCTTCAACCAACTTCTACTATTCAATAAGATCCCAAAAAATCTTAATACTTCTAAAATTAATCCTATTCTAAAAGACAATTTAAAAAACAACTATGATCTAAACAACATAAGACCTATTTCTATTTCAAACTGCTTTGCTCAAATCCTAGAAAAACTTATTCTAATTAACTCCCCTGATCTTTACAAAGTTAGTAATAACCAATTTGGTTTTAAGAAAAAAACCTCATGTAACCATGCCATTTTTGTATTAAAAGAAACAACTCTTAACTACATCAATAAAGGCTCTGGATGTAGGATAGCATCTTTAGATGCAGAAAAGGCCTTTGACAAAATATGGCGTGATGGCTTATTCTATAAACTATTAAAGAGACTGCATAATTCCTACTGGGTATTGCTTAGGATTTATTATAACTCAGCACTAGCTGTTTTATCTCTTCCAAATAATCTAACAACTAAACCCTTTAAAATTGAAACTGGTGTAAAACAAGGAGCTATTTTATCTTCTTTTCTTTTCAACATTTATATTGATGATCTTATAATAGAATGTCTTAACAATGAGCTTGGAGCTCTTTATAAAAATCTTAATGTTTCTATCATTGTCTACGCAGATGATATAATCTTAATAAGCCCAGTTGACTCCCATCTACAAGTGCTTTTGGATATTTGTGGATCTTATGGGAATAAATGGAGAATAAAATTTAACCCTAATAAAACAAAAGTTGTTAACTTTGGCATTCAATTATTTAAGTCGGTATTTCACCTTAATGGATCTGAACTTGAAGAAGCAAATCAGTTAGAATACTTAGGATTCATTATAGATTCTAATCTTGACCTTAACACACAGGCAGTTATAAATTTTAAAAAAGTTCAGAGCAGCTTTTTTGGAATTTCGTATCTTCTGCCTAAAAATAGTCCTACCTCTTCACCTAAATTCAAATCATTTATATACAAAACATTTTGCTTATCTAAATTCACATATGGTCTTGAGGCTCTTACTCTTAATTCGACCACAAAGGATTCAATAAATAAATTGCAAAACAACTTAATTAGACAAATGTTTGGTTTAAAAGCCTACTGTCACATGTCACGAGTCCTAAAAGTACTAAAATTATTCAACTTTGATGAACTTTATCTATTTTCAAAACTAACTTTTATTGATACAATTAAATATAATTATCTATCATCACAATTTTTAAAATATATGCTAAGTGACCCCCCCTCTAATAAATCTTTTTCCTCCGACTTAGTACTTATTTCCAAGTACTTTAAAATTGAAACCTCAAAAATTTCAGTAAATATAAACCAACTTAAAGAAAATCTTAAGATTAATCTGATTTCTAATGATGGTATATCTGATTCAATTTGGTTATGTCTTTGCAATTTAAAATTAAAACATTACAGAACTCTCCTAAATGAGCTAATTCAAAATAAAAGAAATTCATGAATTTTGGTCCAAATTATCTTGCTTTCTAACTTTCATGCCTTTTTCTATTTTCGAACTAATGTTCCTTTTTTTATTTTTGTAATTTTATTTTTAGATAATAATTTTTCATTTTTAAAAAAAAACACATAAACACAAAAAAAAAAAAAAAAAAAAAATTTATTTTTATTTTACTTTACTTCTCCTTAAAGGAGGTTAATTCAATTCAATAATAATAAATAAAAAAACAGCTTGTTGAAAAAAATTTTTTTTTTCGATTTTTTTTGAGTCAAAAATAATATTAGTCAAAATGGGTGATTTTCTATCAAATTATGTATTTGGTTTAGGGTTTAAATCTCAGATATTTTAATTTTGTTTAAATCACCTTTTTTGCCATTTAATCTCAAAAATATTCAGAGAATTTTCTAAAGAAAAAATTTTTGCATTTTTTTTTTGGCGGACTTTTTTTTTTAAAGGGGTAAATTTTTGGACTAATTCGGTTAATAGAGTATCACCCCATTAGTGCCAAAATTCACACAATAAACCTTAAAAATAACTCATTTAACCTTTTTACATGACCACCCCATCTAAGTGATTTTCAGGGCTAACCGGTTGAAAAATTGGCCAATTGGGTTATCAGGATTAACCGAATTACCCCTCATCCCATTAACCCCAGCAGCTAACCGGGTGACCCAAAAATTTCGGACTAAATGGCTGATTAAATTTAGCGTTTTCTATCGTTACTGAATCTTTAGAAAAAATTATCAAAAAAATATGTGACCCGGTTAGGCTGTCTTACTATATATTAAATGTTGATTCAATTATAAATTTTGATATATCTTGATTTTTTTGATAATTTTGATAAAATTTCAAAAATGAATCAAACTTTAATCGAATCTTTATAGCTCAGTGGGTTTAATCGAATCTTGTTTAATAGAAAAGCATGGTTGAGATCTCTTTGAATTTTTTTTAATTTGAAATTTTAATTTCAAAAATAAAGCGTGGTAGAAATTCTCAAGCTTGTTTTAAGAATCAAAAGATTTAAAAAATTTAAAATTCACAATAAAAAAAATTGTTATTAGCAAAAAGTAAAGCTCTGTGGTTACTGGTTAGAGTCATATAATATTGTGCAAAATAGGAATGTACCGAATACTTTTAACATCTTTTTTTTTGATATGTTTTAGGTTGTGGTGTTATATTTCTTAATTATGAAACAAACCGATCAAAAAAACCTATATTTTACTTGAAATAGGTTAAGGTCCAAAATAACGAAAAATTAGGGTTCCCGATAATTAAACCTTATTCGGAATAGATTTTTAAGACAAAAATTACAAAATTCCTTTATTTTTCTTTTTTCGTTTAAAAATACTCAAAAAACTTCCTGCAGACATACAGATTAATGTTTCTTGTATAAAAAATGTAAATTTTCAGAATTAAAAAAAAAATTTTGATCCTTGTAGATCCAATATACCAATATAAATACTTAAATTAATAAGGCCCTTTAATGACACGAAAAAATTGAACCCATGATTTTTTTTGACAAATTTGAATTTTTTATCGTGAAAAACACAAAAATGAATTTTTTTTCAATTTTTAAGTCATTTTGACTTACTACGATTTATCATTTGGGGCACCTTATCTATAAAAATAAATGAAAACAAAAAACAGGAATTAATTTTTTGGTTGATTTTTAAACTTAAAAAAAAGTTAAATAAAAAAAAAGTCAAAAATTTATTTAAAAATCTGCAAAAATCAAAGTCCAAGTCGACTTTGACTCTTCAAATTTTATTTATGAATTAATTTACGTTTAAAAATTTAGATTTTTAAATAAAATTGAAAGAATATTGATTTTTTCTTTGTTTTTTTATTTAATTAACTTAAATATCTTTTTAATAAACTTATTCTTTACTAAAAGACAAAAATTATTTTTTTAGTCATTGGGCGAATACGATACACATTTATTTTATTACTCTATGAAAAAAATTCCATTTCTAAATATCTTAAATCGATCATTACATTTGCATAGAAGAAAGCTAATAAAACTTGAGTAGATTATCTAAAGAAGGCTCTTAAAAAGTTTACATTTACCTAAAATAATTTTTATATTTTTTCTCTTTGAAATGTGACTTTAAAAAAAAAATTTAAGTCAAGTCATAACTTTGACTTTAATTTTTGTGACTTAGACTTAAAACTGCGACTCATAAACAAGTCTGATTTTATGTGTGAACAAGGTGACAACTTTTAAATTGCTAAGAAAATTGTTAATTTTCTGTAGGCATTGGGAATTTTTTCTAAAAATAAATAATTGAGTGTCCAGAGAATCTAAATAAAAAAACAGCTTGTTGAAAAAAATTTTTTTTTCGATTTTTTTTGAGTCAAAAATAATATTAGTCAAAATGGGTGATTTTCTATCAAATTATGTATTTGGTTTAGGGTTTAAATCTCAGATATTTTAATTTTGTTTAAATCACCTTTTTTGCCATTTAATCTCAAAAATATTCAGAGAATTTTCTAAAGAAAAAATTTTTTGCATTTTTTTTTTGGCGGACTTTTTTTTTTTAAGGGGTAAATTTTTGGACTAATTCGGTTAATAGAGTATCACCCCATTAGTGCCAAAATTCACACAATAAACCTTAAAAATAACTCATTTAACCTTTTTACATGACCACCCCATCTAAGTGATTTTCAGGGCTAACCGGTTGAAAAATTGGCCAATTGGGTTATCAGGATTAACCGAGTTACCCCTCATCCCATTAACCTCAGCAGCTAACCGGGTGACCCAAAAATTTCGGACTAAATGGCTGATTAAATTTAGCGTTTTCTATCGTTACTGAATCTTTAGAAAAAATTACAGTACTTTTCTGAAATAAGTTGACAGTTTTTTGAGCACTGCGCAAGCAGCTCTAGAGCATTGCTTAAGCACTTGCGCTAGTGTGCTTAAGCTTCTCTAGAGCATCGCTTAAACACTTGCGCTTTTGTGCTTAAGCAGCTCTAGAGCATTGGTTGAACACTTGCGCTAGTGTGATTAAGCAGCTCTAGAGCATGCTCTAGAACATTAATTCTTTCTCCTGCGTTTTCAATAAACTATTTCAAAAATTAACATAATTAATTCAAATATATTTTTTGCTCATGCGCTTGCTCTTGAACATTTTTTTTTGTTCTTTTTGTTTGAGCAAGTGCTCAAGCGCTGCTTAAGCAACCTAGCGCATCTGAGGAGCATGTGCTCAAGCGCTGCTTAAGCAACCTAGCGCCGCTCTTGAGCATTTGCTTAAGCAGGCTGTCAACTTATTTCAGAAACGTACTGTATCAAAAAAATATGTGACCCGGTTAGGCTGTCTTACTATATATTAAATGTTGATTCAATTATAAATTTTGATATATCTTGATTTTTTTGATAATTTTGATAAAATTTCAAAAATGAATCAAACTTTAATCGAATCTTTATAGCTCAGTGGGTTTAATCGAATCTTGTTTAATAGAAAAGCATGGTTGAGATCTCTTTGAATTTTTTTTAATTTGAAATTTTAATTTCAAAAATAAAGCGTGGTAGAAATTCTCAAGCTTGTTTTAAGAATCAAAAGATTTAAAAAATTTAAAATTCACAATAAAAAAAATTGTTATTAGCAAAAAGTAAAGCTCTGTGGTTACTGGTTAGAGTCATATAATATTGTGCAAAATAGGAATGTACCGAATACTTTTAACATCTTTTTTTTTGATATGTTTTAGGTTGTGGTGTTATATTTCTTAATTATGAAACAAACCGATCAAAAAAACCTATATTTTACTTGAAATAGGTTAAGGTCCAAAATAACGAAAAATTAGGGTTCCCGATAATTAAACCTTATTCGGAATAGATTTTTAAGACAAAAATTACAAAATTCCTTTATTTTTCTTTTTTCGTTTAAAAATACTCAAAAAACTTCCTGCAGACATACAGATTAATGTTTCTTGTATAAAAAATGTAAATTTTCAGAATTAAAAAAAAAATTTTGATCCTTGTAGATCCAATATACCAATATAAATACTTAAATTAATAAGGCCCTTTAATGACACGAAAAAATTGAACCCATGATTTTTTTTGACAAATTTGAATTTTTTATCGTGAAAAACACAAAAATGAATTTTTTTTCAATTTTTAAGTCATTTTGACTTACTACGATTTATCATTTGGGGCACCTTATCTATAAAAATAAATGAAAACAAAAAACAGGAATTAATTTTTTGGTTGATTTTTAAACTTAAAAAAAAGTTAAATAAAAAAAAAGTCAAAAATTTATTTAAAAATCTGCAAAAATCAAAGTCCAAGTCGACTTTGACTCTTCAAATTTTATTTATGAATTAATTTACGTTTAAAAATTTAGATTTTTAAATAAAATTGAAAGAATATTGATTTTTTCTTTGTTTTTTTATTTAATTAACTTAAATATCTTTTTAATAAACTTATTCTTTACTAAAAGACAAAAATTATTTTTTTAGTCATTGGGCGAATACGATACACATTTATTTTATTACTCTATGAAAAAAATTCCATTTCTAAATATCTTAAATCGATCATTACATTTGCATAGAAGAAAGCTAATAAAACTTGAGTAGATTATCTAAAGAAGGCTCTTAAAAAGTTTACATTTACCTAAAATAATTTTTATATTTTTTCTCTTTGAAATGTGACTTTAAAAAAAAAATTTAAGTCAAGTCATAACTTTGACTTTAATTTTTGTGACTTAGACTTAAAACTGTGACTCAAAAACAAGTCTGGATAGTAGCAAAGTGAATTTTTCATATTTTTAATATTTTCGTAAATTTAAAACATGAATTAAAAGATTAAAATTGTCAATTTTAAAATTATTTATTTTTAATATTTTTGATTAAATGAAACAGTATTCAGAAGTTGCTGAAGTTCAACGATCAAAAAAAAAGGCCAATTTGAGATCAAAACCTGAATCATCACTATCAATTCATAAACAAGTTGATTTGAATCCTAAAACGCCTGAGCCAGATCAAATTGAAACTGGTTCAGCCGATTATATGAATGGACTTTCGAGCGCTCTGAATACCTATTCAGGTGGTTTGCACTACTTTCAAATACCATGCTACATTTCGACAGTAAAAGAGCATCAAGATTCTGAAATAAAGCCATCTTATAGTATTCACAACACAATTTATCTAGATGTTGTTTGTCCATCTGTAAAGCCTGAAATGATTGTGGTTTCAAGTGAAATAAATAAAACAATCGACTTTGGAAAAGTTACAATCGGCCAAAAATGTATTCGTAAAATTGCGATTAAAAATATTTCCAAGTCGACAATTGAAGTAATTTTGAAGCCTTAGATTTTTTTTTGTTTTAAACAAACTTGAATTTAGCCCAAGAGTAGTCTTGTTGATACAGGGGGACCATTTTTGCTCTTAAATTCCCTAAGACCGATAGAGCCAGGCTCAATTCTAAATATAATAGTCGGATTTATTCCAAACAAAAGCAGTGTTGTTAGTTAATTTTAAAAACAAAAATTTTAATGTTATTTTAAAAAATTTTGAAATTTAAGTTTCATGAAAATTTTGAAATTAAAACATCTAAATCAAATTTGAGCTTTGTTTTTAATGCCATTGGTGTTGAACCATCATTTAGTCTTTCTTTTGATGGAAACTCATTAGATTTTGGCTATTGTTTGGCTAATGAAAAAATCCAAAAAACAATAGAGGTAAATTTTTTTTTATTCAGAGGTAATTTGACAGTATGATCTAACTCTATTTTACGATGATTAAAGTAAATTTTTTTGAGTGAAAAACCAAGAAAATTATTGAAAGTAATAATAATTTTTCCTTATTTTTGGTTAATAAAAAAAGCATGTATTTTATGATGATAACAAATTAATTATTTATTTTATTGCATCAAAAAATAAAAATAATGAATTTTGTTTTCAGATGTTAGGTTAAATTTTTTTAGCAGAAAAAAAGATAAGATTGATAAAAAGAAAACAAAATATATATTAATTTTTTCGTGACTTTTTGCTTTCCAGCGGTTTTTGATCTTGAAATTGAATTTTTCTTGGTGTATTTTCTTGAATTTGCTGTTGACAAAAACTAACTAAAATTTGATTTTCAGCATGCTCTTCTATTTGAGTTGCACCTAGAAGTGATTATTTTGGTCTTTTTCTATTTGATCTATAAAAATTTAGATGCCTCTGTTTTTTTCAATTCTTGTATGTGTCTCAATCGGTTGTATTTCTAGTTAGTCGTCCTTTTTTTTGATTTTCATCTAGCGGAACATCCTTTGCGTTTACTTGTCATTAGATTTTTCTGTCACGACAAGCAATAACAGCAACATGGTTACAAATAGAATTTTTCTTCCAAATCGGACAAGTAGATCTACTTTGTTTGCAATCATCCTCATTAAACTTTATTGTCTTAATCAAATAAATAGATTTACACTTTTTTTTATTATGGAGTTGTTATTTATTTTTTGTAAAAAATATTTAGAAACCATATATATTTTCTAATAATCAAGTTATTGAATTTGATATCATTTTTATTTTTGATTTTGAAGCAGTAAAATAATTTTAATATCATTAAAAAAAATTTTAATGGATAAAATTTATTAATTTCAAAAAAAAATTTCCATTCAAATTTTCAAAAAACCAAGATTATTGAAGATTTTTTCGAAAATTTAGCAATTTTTCTAAACATAAAAAAAAAGATCATTTTCAAATATCTTCCTCAAATTCTTGATTTTTTACTCTTAGGATAAATGGCATTTAATGTGAATTAAAATTTGGTAAAATCGTCCTGTCAAATCACCAGTGTTTATTTAATTTATAAGATCTGAGACTTTTTTAATAGATGAAAAATAACTCTAATGTGCCAATCGAATATCGAGCCTATTTAGAGAGCAAAAACGAATCTTCTAAAAGAGAATCTGAATTTAAACGATTCCAAAATTTAAACAACCCAAATTATAAATCTATCATTGGTAAAATCTTAATCTAGGAAAAAAAAATCTTAATCTAAATACAATTTTTAAGGTCCCAACAATCAGCTTGGTCTAAGTTGTTTTGATGTTTTTCCAGTTCAGGGCTCCATTGCTGGCGGAAGCAAAATGGATCTTAAAATTTCATTTTCTCCTGATCATACATCAGACTTGTATGCTGACACGCTGAGAATTTCATTGATTGCAAATGAGAAAAATTCACGTTCTATACAGCTTTTTGGAAAGTCACGAAAAAAAAACATGTACATTCGCGGAGTGGAATACTTAGCAGCCAACTCCAATACAGAATCTATGATTTTAACTGACCTGGAACCTGATGAACACCAGGAAGAGAATAAAGATGATAAACAGAATAAAAGCGACAAGAATGCTCCCAAGACTGTAGAAGAACTTGTCATTCCTACATCAGTACTGCTGACTTTATATTCCATTTCGTCGAGTAAAACAGTTGGAGAATATTCTATAGCTGAAAAAGTTATTCATATTGGCTGTTTGAAATCCAATGCTCCAACTGATAAAAAAGACGGGAAAAAAGTAAATTTAGAATCCGTTTTCTTTTCAATTTTAAAGATGAGAAATTTTACTAGAGTGGCGATTTTACTTTTGATAACATAAAAGAAATAGCTGCCAAGGGTTTTAACATTGATTTGACAAAAAGTGCAGTGGAAGCTGGAGGAGAAAGACAAATAAAAGTAACTTGGAAACCACCTCAAGGAATTGATGTAAATTTAAGATTTAGTTATTTTAATAATATTTTATTTATAACATTTATTAAAGCCCAAACAAACAGTTCAGGCTAAGATAATGCTTACAACCCGCGCAAATACAACTGAAATATGGAACATTATATTGGAAGGGAAAATTGTGTCAGAATCATTTAATTCTAATTGAGATTACTTTAACTTATATTTAATTATCATTTTAAAATTTAATTTTTTTTAATAAAAATTTTAATTGAAATTATATTTCTTTATATTTTAAGTAAAAAAATTAATTTTCTTCATAAAAAGATTTTATTTTTTTACTCAAAGATTGTTTTATGTATGAAATTATTGTAAAAATTGAATTACGATTTATAAAGTTTTTTAAAAGGTGCTAATACAACAAGCGAATAAGGCAAAAAAGTTTTAAGATGCGAGTAAATTATGGAAACAAAAATGTTGTATCCTTGTTGTTATCAATAATAAAGATGAAATGATAAAATCATCAAAAGCTGCATATTTATTTATTTGAGTCAAAAGCTGAGGCCGATCTCCGACCACTAGATCAGTATCCCCATAAATAAGGTATACTGTGTAAATTAGTATAAAATAATTTCAATTTAAAAAAATAGAATATTAAAAATTTCTTATGATACAAATCAATTAATAAAAATGTAAAAAAAGTAAAATAAATGTAAATAAGGCCGCGCTGGGCCGACAAAATGGCCGAGGCCGTGTTTGCCGGCTGAACGGCGTTACGATTTTATTAGAACCGCTGTAGAATAGAAACAATAATAAGAAAAAATAAGTACAATAAGAAAGTAAGAGTTTTTTTTTTTGTTTATCTGCACTGAGCTAATGCACCTTCAGAATATAAAAAAAAAAGATAAATAAAATAAAATAAAGTTAAATAAGGTAAAATAAAATAAAAAATAAAAAGAAGTATAAATAAGTCAAAAGAAAATTTAAAACGAAAGAAATAAATGTTTAAATATTTGATAGTTGAGGATAAAAAGAAGAAATTACTGGGTAGCAATTACACAATGGTGTTGGATATTCGATATATCTTGATTCGAAATCTTCTCTATATTCTTCCACCAGTCTGACGACCAGTGGAACAGAATGGCCTAATCCTGCCATGACATATCTCTCAATCAACTCAAAAAGTCAATTTTAAACTGTTAGTAGATTTAGTTTATTGAAGATCTCTGGTGTATAATTATGGAGGGATTATCATATTTCAGCTTCAAAATAGATCGAATTGCTGAATTTTGAATAACTTGTATTGTTTTGATGTTAGTTTCTGAGAATGAATTTAAACAAGGACAAGAATAACCCAACATTGATCCTATCAAGATCCTATTCGTAAAGATTACCTAATTTTTTTTGTTTTAGACCCCATTTTCTATTTGAGAACTTGAATTACAGCAATAAAAGAATAAAAGATACCTTAAGTAATAAGGTACAAAATAATATAAAAGAGCCTATCACCCTCGAGCTAATTTTCTTAATTGTTCCAATTTATAAGAGCTTTTCTTGGAGTTTTTCGGTATTATGTCAAATTCTTTACACAGTTCGAAAACTAACCTAACACTTTAATATTAGTAGGATAATCATAGAAGAATAGGTCTACTTGATAAAAATAACTCTGAAAGTGTGGACTAGTGGTTAATTTTTTTTTCTTATTTTGAGCTTTTAAGCATTAAAAAGAGAAGCTTTTTAGTATTTTCTTTTGAAATAAATCATTATTTAAAAATTCGTTTTTTTTTCAACTGAATCTTTAATTAAAAATCAAACTCAATTTTATAAAAGTGTCTCGAACAATTTCTTTTAAATTTAATTCTCTACAAAATGATGTATTAATCAAACCATCTGATAATTCGGTTCAGGAGTTATAACGCTTTAGAACTAAAGAAAGAGAAAAAAATGTTTTTTTAACGATATCTCGTGAAAAACGCAACACAGACGCTTGAAATTTAGCAGATATTCTTATTGAGCGTCCTCGATTACCCAGAAAAGGTTGAAATTATCTTTTGGAAGTTTCATCGTCCAAAATATCGAAATTGACCCCTATGATGGGGGGTCATGGGGGACCATGAGGCGGCTTACAGGTTGGACTAATTTTTTTTTCAAATGAAAGCTGAGGTCAAATAACATAAAAAAAATCTGTCCTTTACTTAAAATATAATTTTTTAAAATAATTTGCATTCATGCTGCTTTGCACTTTACTTGGTCTGTACAAAATGTTAATGTCAGTATTTAAATTTACAAACGATAATATGAGCCGACATGGAGGATATACTGTATCTTCCAGCCAAATTATTTTTTTTTTTATTTTTTCCATTAAAAAGTTTTGTCTCTGTTATTAAAAAAAGGACCATACTAGTTTTTACTAGCGTCATTAACTTTACCTCAGAATTTATAATTTTCTTGAGAACAATAGTCTCCCTATTCATGAACAATCAGGATTTAGAAAACATAGACGTACTGCAGATAATCGTTACTTTCTTGTTCAAAAAGTTGCAGAGTGCTTTATTAGAAAGAAGAAGGTACAGTAGAATCCCTCAAAAGTGAACACTCGCCGTCGCAAGGGATTTTTGTTCATTCATAGGGCTGTTTACATTTGAGGATGCTCTCTCAAAAGTGAACTGTTCACTTTTGTGAGATTAATAAATGTTAAGTTAATTTTTGTGTAAAACAAAAATAAAAATAAAAATAAGACCATGTATTCATTTAAGTATCAGTTGAATGATGATAAAATTAATGCAAAAATTTGAATCTCAAAATTAATCTCTAATTAGAAACTGGACGATACCTTGAGCGATGACGAGGAAGATGATGATTGTAATGATGTAATTATAGATTCCGCACAAACAAAAAAAGAAGTAAAAATTAGTGAAATTCATCGTATGATTGAAGAAATAAGATCTTATTTAACTAATAATCACCCTAGTTTATGTAAAGAATTTATGACTTTCGAGAGCAATTTAGTTGATGTGGCCAATGTTAAACAATCGAAAATCGAAGATTATTTTAAAAATTAAATAAAATATGTATTATAAATTTAAAAGTCATGTATATTATGAAGATATTAAAAAAAATTTTTGAATTTAACTGTAAATAAATTTTTTTTTCGAGTTTTTTGTTCACTTTTTTCTAAATTTTTCATGTTCACATACCGAACGTTCACATTTGAGGGATTTTATGCCATGTAAAAAGATTCATTTTGGTCTGTCGCAAGAAATTTGTGTTCACTTATAAGGCTGTTCACATTTGAGGATGTTCATTTTGAGAGCTTCTACTGTATGTTGTCTATATTTTGACATTTCTAAAGCTTTTGATAGAGTTTGGCATGATGGACTAATTTACAAGCTTATTAGAATTAATTATTTATCTTATCTATTGGATTTGTGATCAATAGATCAATGTTGAAGTTTGCAACATTCAAACATTCAATATTCAATAATATTAATTTGTTATTTACAGATTTTGTAAAAAAATTTAACCTTAATATTTCAATGTTTTCCTTTTTTAAATGATTTTATAATCAAAATTTATTTTTTAATTTGTAAAATATTTTAATGTCAAATAAAAGAAGTGCTGATCGGTCTTTTATAACAAGCGCACTAGCCTGTTGATTAACCTTGAAATTAAAATTGATTTGTTTTTTTCTAAATATATTTTATTAACTTTAATTTTAATTTATCAAAAATTAAAGAATTTGAGTTCAATTTGTATTTGAAATTCACAACACCAAATTTTTTTAATCTTGCATCGAATTTTTTATTTTTTAACTGTAAAAAGGCTATTTTGGACTAGTTTGCCTTGTTAAAAAAAAATTTCCCTTTAAATGCTAAATTTAATTAGAAATTAGTTAATAATTTCAAATATTTCTTTACATTTTTTCAGGTAAAATAATCGATTTCAAATGAATAAAATTATTTTAATTTATATTAATTTATGCTTTGCTATATTAATGATATTTGGAAAATTTATTTCAATTTTTGAAAAAGAAATCATAAATAGATTCACTTTTATTCATTTTTATAATAATTAAAAATAAATGTTTATTGTTGAACCTTCATTTTGCAAATAAAACAACACAACAGAATTAAAGCGGCATTTTATCTGCACGCACCACCATTCACCCAAAGGACACCACATTGCTTTTCGACAATATTTTCCAATGTACTTCTTGCCAAATTCTGCATTCTTTTTCATAAAAATCTAAAAAAAAAATTTAGATGAATTTAGACAATTGCGCAGTGTCTATTTCATCCGAAGCTTGCTCGTCTCTACCTGCCAGCGAACCTTTATTGGACAACAGCCCGGACACAAGTGTAAGATTTAAAATTTTAAAATCCAAGTCAAGTGACTCGAGCAGTTTGGGTAATTTTGAGTGCTAGTACACAGTGAAAAAAAATTGTCTTAAAAAAAAATTTGTTCAAGATAACAATTGTTCTCCTGCAAAAAAATGTCGATTAGACGATGAGACAAATCAGCCGACAAGCTCCGGGGTGTCTTCGTGCTCACAAGAAAACGAGCCTCCTTCCTTGGCCGAGTCGTCATCACTCGCCTCCTCGTCCAATTGCTCCAGCAACATAACCAGCTTGTTTAAAAACGCCCACGCTCAACACAACAAACCACTGAAAAACAATGACATCCAAAATCCAAGACAACTGCTGTGCCACCTGGTGCCCAGTCTGGATGTGTCCAAGATCCCTTCGAATCTGGACGATTTTGACATTTGCCGCTTGGTCTACAAACTAATGTCGGCTCAGAACAGCTCAGATTCGAATCAAATCGATCTGGACAATTTGGAACTTCCATCGAGCTCTTTGGCGCTCAATCATGCGTCCGCAATTTCGTCTCTTTTTCTCACTCAAAGAGAAAAATTGCCAAATGTAAACACAATTGAAGATTGCGTTGACTTGATTGCCAAGAGCAAAAATATAATTGTGTTGACTGGAGCAGGCTGTTCTGTGTCGTGTGGCATCCCGGACTTTAGGAGCCGAGATGGCATCTATGCCCGCCTAAGAGTCGACTTTCCAGACCTGCCCGATCCACAATCTATGTTTGACATCTTCTATTTTGAACATGATCCGAGGCCTTTTTTCAAATTTGCCAAAGAAATCTACCCCGGACAATTCAAACCATCTCTTTCTCACATGTTCATCAAAAATTTGGAACAAAGCGGCAGATTGCTGCGCAACTACACTCAAAATATTGACACTCTAGAGCTCACGGCAGACATCAAAAAGGTCATCCAATGCCACGGCTCGTTCGCCACCGCCACATGCACCCAATGTAAATACAAAGTGAATTCGGACTACATCAAAGACAAAATATTGCGGCAAGAAATACCTTATTGTGACAAGTGCTCGCCAAACGAGCCGGCCTCCACCGGAATACTCAAACCAGACATTGTGTTCTTTGGCGAAGGACTTCCAGAAGAATACCACAATTCAATCAATGATGACAAGAACCAATGTGATCTATTGATCGTGATAGGCTCATCGTTGAAGGTGAAACCAGTGGCAAACATACCACACTTGTTGCCAAAGCAAATACCACAAATACTCATCAATCGAGAGTCACTGAAGCACATGAACTTTGATGTGGAGCTGCTCGGCGATTGTGATGTGATCACAAATGAGCTTTTGATGCGATTGAACCACAAAATCGGCACCGAACACGACTGGTCTGTTGACTGCAGAGAAAAGAGCTTGTTGAACAAAGTAGAAGATGAAGAGGCAGACAAGTTTATTTTTCATACACCGGACCAGTCGGACACAAACCTAAATGACTCCATAGACTCCAACTGCAGTAACAAAGTAATCAACAAGGATTATTTGAAAGAAAATTCTTTTATATACCTGAAACCAAATGTGTATGTGTTCCACGGTGCTGAAGTGTCACTTAAATCGATGCGAAAGAAACTCAAAAGACTGAGAAGTTTGCTTAGTGGAGAGTTTAAAGAGGAGTTGGACGAGGACGATTTTGATACTGAAGATGAGTTTAGTACTGAGGATGAAACTGAGGACGACGATGATGATGACGATGATGATGATGATGAAGAAGAAGAAGGGAATTGTAAGGGTGATGCATGCAAGCCAGATTTGAATGGGATCATTGATCAGGAAGAATATGACGAAGAAAATGATGAGGATTTTAGATTAGATGAGAAAGAAGACTTTTTGAAAGAGGAAAATAAATTTAGTTAAATTGATGATTATTTAGTTGTTTTCCATATTTTTGTTCAGATGTTTTTTGAAATTTTGTATCAAGAAAATGCTTTGGGATTTGAATGTTTTTAGTTTTGTGAATAGATTGGACAGAGGCTTGATCAAAATGTGACACAAGTCGTAGATGAAAGCTCACTTTTTTTTCAAATTTTCTTCATCTTCAATCGTCAATTGTAAATTTTCTAAACTAATATTTTTAAAAAATAAAATAATTCAATTGGAAATGCTTGATTTTGTCCTGGCCTAGCTAATCTCTCACTCAACTCAAAAAAATGATTCGAAACTGTTAGTAGTTAGAGTTTATTTAAGGTCTCGTGATGCAAAATGTTTGACGGCCCAATTAGAAAAAAAATTTTAAGATTTTCTAAAGTTTCTTTAAAGATTTTTTTAAAAGAGTCTTTAACGATTTCCGAATGCTTTTTCTTTAAAATTCCTTAAATTAGAATCGTCTTTAGAATTTCATAATTATTCTTTAATTATTTAAAAAAACTATACATTTCTATAAATATTCTGAATTGTTTTTATAGACTAGTTAACTACTAATTAATTTTATATAAAAATGCTCAATTATGAATTACCTGTATTCCAGAGTTGTATAAAAGTCGCAAGTCAGGACTTTGACTTGTTTCAAAAATAAAAAAAAAAAAACAAGTCAAGATTTTTACTAATTTTAAGAATAGAAAAGAATTAAAATATATAAAAAATTTTAAGTCTTGAATTTTTTTATTCAGGAAAAAAATTAATTTATTTGTTTAGACTTCTTTTTCGATGTAAATATTGATGAAACTTGATTTTTTAAACAATCCACAATTCATTTTTTAAGTGAATTTATTAATAAAAAATAAATAATTTGTGTTTAAAAAATTTAAGAAATAAATTAAACAAGATAAAAAAATATATAAAAAATCAAAATATAAAAAAATTTATGACTTGTTTTTTTTTAATTTTTGAAACAAGACAAGACTTGTTATTTTTAAAAAATAAAAGTCAAAGTTTTGACTTGGCTTCAATAAAAAGTAAAGTCAAAGTTCAGACTTGAATTTGACTTTTTGACCAGCTCTGGTTAAGACATAGGAAAGTATAATCCAAAATAAAGATCCAACTAAAGATATAAAGTAGTATTAGTAAAGCATGTTATGCTGATCTTAGAGGCCAGTGAGTATGTTATAAGGCACAATATGACAGTGATGTGCTTGAATGCTGTTGACTGTTTAAGCAGTTACTTTTTCACCAGACAAAGCATTCCAGGCATTGGCTATTCGGTTGTAAATGAAATTTTCTCTTTGCGGGTGCTTAACTATTTCTTTAAAATATTTGAAGCAGTTTTCTATTTAATTATTATTGACCAAATCAAAACTTCTTCTAATTTCTATCTTGTCCAAATTTGAACATCTAAATTAAATCACCTCTTTGTCTCCTTTCAACCAACTTTGTTATCCCAAACAATTTCAGACGTTCTCCATAGCTTATGTTTCGGTTTTGTGAATTTCAAATACAAATTGAACAAAATTTTTCATTTTTTGATTTATTAAAATTAAATTGAAAAAAAATAATACAAAAAACTGTAAAATAGTGCAACATACTTTGTTGCACCTATTTTACCTAAAATGAAATTTTTATTTCTTTTTTTTCTAGTAAATAAAATCAATAATCTATTTAAATCATCGCGAATACCACATAGATAATTAGCAAATCTCAAAAACAAAACAAGTGAAAGACTTGGGTATTACAATATCTAATGACTTGAATTGGACAACTCACATAAATTCGGCAATCAAAAAGCAAATATTTTCTATGGAATGATTAAGAGAACATCATAATAAGAATTCAGTATCAAGACTCTACAAAGCTTTTGTCAGACCTCATCTTGAGAATGGAGTTACAATTTGGAAACCTTACTTGAAAAAAGACATAAACGCCATCGAAACCGTTCAAAGACGAGCAACAGGGCTTGTGCCTGAAATCAGAAGAATATCCTATGAAAAAAGATTACAAGAACTAAATTTGACAACACTTGAAATTATAAGTTTTTGAAGTTTTATTTATTTAATATTATTGTTATTATAAATCTTATTGATATTTTTTTTTTGTCATTTTTACATGAGAAAAATTATTTTAGGTAAAAAATATTTTTTCTAATATATTTTTTAACTTTAATTTTAATTTAAAAAATGAAGAATTTTTTTTTAATTTCTATTTGAAATTCACAAAACCTTTTGTTTCCGATTTCGCATACAGAATTGGTTGCCTTTTGAATTTATTCGATGATATCACAATCTGTTACCTAGTTCATTTTTGAAGTTATTTTAGTGTCATATGCATTTAATTTGGAGATATTTCGAATTACATCAGGAAAATCATTTATCTAATAGAAACGGATCAATAACGGATCCTTGAGGTACTCCACTATATACTTCAGCCCAACTTGACACCACTTCTCCTTGAATAATCCTTTATCTCCTGTTTCTAAAGAAAACCTCAGTCCCTTTATGAACAAGACCATTTATTCCAGTAGCTTTTAGTTTCATAAGTAGTCTCTTATCTCTGGTGACTGTATCAACTGCCTTGAAAATTAAATAAGACCAAATTGGCTGGAGTTTCATTATCAACATTTGAAGTTATATGATCCAGTGTTTCTAAAAGATTTGTTATACACGATCTATTTTTAACAAATCCATTTATAATAAATTTTGAACTTGAAGTCGTGACAAAAATGCACTTTTTTCAAATTTTCTTCTACAATTGTCAATTTTGAATTACCGTAAACCCTTGCGCATAGGCGCAGCAGTTAATACCAAGCCATACAACTACCGCAATGCGGCTAATCCCAGTCATTTCATGTAAAAAAAAATTAAAATTGAATTAAAAAGATTTTTCGCGCTTTTTTAAAAAATTTTTTTTTTCCTTAAAAACTTAATTTTACCGCATGCGGTTGTTTCGAAACTTTAATAAATTAAAATCGACCTATAACGGCATTTAAATGCTTATTTTAATTTTTTTTTTCGCGGTTATGAATCAGTTTTTGGTGCGGTAAAACGACAAATTCCTGGGTTTACCACATGGTAAATCCCGGATCCTGTCTTAGGCGCGAAAAATCTTTTTAATTCAATTTTAATTTTTTTTTTACATGAAATGACTGGGATTAGCCGCATTGCGGTAGTTGTAGGGCTTGGTATTAACTGCTGCGCCTATGCGCAAGGGTTTACGGTATTTAAACTAATATTTTTTACAGATAAAATATTTCAATGAGAATTTTTTATAAATTAGAATAATTTTTTTTTATTTTATTCAATTTATTCTGATGATTAACAAAAATATATAGAAAAAAAGAAGTTTTATAAAAAATTGAGTCGGTCTAAATAAGTCAGTTTTAATAAGATTTTTTTTAAATTTATTATCTTTTTTTAATTTTAGTTTTTAAAATAAAATAAATAAAAATATTCAAAGATTTTCAATGATTTCTTTGGTAAATTGTTTAATTTTAGAATATTTTTCATTCTGATTTGTGCCAAATTTAGTTATTTTAGAATCGTTTTGGTTTTTGGCATCCTGGATTTTGTTCTTTTCTAATAATTTTTGATAGTAATAGTTTAATTTAACAGCTTTATCGTGATTATTCTTCAAATTTTCAATATCTAGAAAAAAATCATCATCAAAGAGTTTCAAATTTTTCTGATACGTTTGACATTTGTATTTATATGACTCTAGATCGATTAACAATTGTTTGTTTTTTAATTCAATTTCATGCATATTATCAATTTTTTTCCTCAAGCTATTCATTTCATTCTCATAGAATTTACATCTTGACTCATATTTATCTAGCTCTACTTTCATCTTGTTGACAAGATCAAGCTTGACAGCATTAGAGTTCACTTCATCTTCGTATTTTTTGAGCAAATTTTGATGCATTTCACACAACTTGACATAGCTTTTCTAGTTAAAAATAAAAAAAAATTTTTATATGATTAAAAATTTAATTTTTGAGCATTACCTTGTTAACTTGATTATATTTTTCAAGATTCGACTGTGATTGATCCGATGAGTTTTTGGAAATATTCTTTTGCTTTAAATTAGTTCTACAAACTGTACAATTATTAGTGTAATTAGTTTTATCTTCTCTTTGTGATAGTTGAATTTTTTCGGTTTGAACTGCAGTTGTTGATTTTGAATAATTTTTAAATTTTGATAGCTCCTCTTTTAATTGTTTATTTTCCTTGTAAAATTCAGTAAGTTTTTCTTTGAAATATTCATTTTCCAAATTAATTTTTAAACAGTTATGATTTAGACAATTCATCTCTTCAATTTTGATGTTTTAGAAATGGGTTTTATGTTGAGGACTTATTCTTGATATTGGTTTCCCAGGTTACTATCTGCATTTGTTATAAATTTGTCTGTAAATTTTCATTTTCAATATGTGTCTGAACTAAATGTTTGAATTAATCAATCAACAGTGTATTGGAAATCATTTCTAGACACAATTAACTCGTAATGCAATATTTTATTGGAAATTTAAATAAAAATTATCGAATAAAAATATATAGTTAAAATTATTTTTACATTTTGATAAATAGCTTTTAAAGTCTTTTATTTTTTTACCATTACATTTTTGACAAAGAGAGAAAAATTTTTATGCTTTTTTGCATAGAATATCAAAATTTAAAAAAAATGTCTAGATTAAAGAGATTAATCTCCACTTTTAATCAATGTTTGTTTGAAGTGCAGGCTTTAAGTCTGTTTGAGCAAGCTATAGGTTTACTTTTTAACATTTAAAAGAGATAATTTAGCTTGCGGTCTTGTTACATTAAAATTGTTAAATATTCTCAACTTTTTTGTTTAAATATTAACTCCATGTAAAGAGAGTGAATTTGTGTGCATTTATTAAAATTATTTTGTTTTATACCTGCATCTTTTGCAATTATTTTAATAATCAACACAAAAAATCAAACTGAGCAATTTAAAACTATCAAACTAATCAAACTTGAACATTTCCTCAAACTCGTCTTTAGGTCATTGACTTTATCTTTTTTGTAAACATTTATTAGCCCATTATTTAGATGACCGACAGAAAAACAAAGGATTTGTCGATTTTTTCATAGCCTAAATAAATTTCAATTTTTTCTATTATGTTTTGGCTAATCCAAGTTTCTAATTCAAATAAATTTGGTCAAATATTTTCATAAATTATCGTCTAATCCCAAATTTTCTTTTAGACAAGCAGTTAAGGTAAATATGGAAGCTGTGGCCAAGTATCCTTATACAGCAAGCAGTTCAAGTGAGTTGAGTTTTAATGCTGGAGACATGTTAAAAATAATTCCTTATGACGAATTCTGGTGCAGGGGAAGAATAAGCACAAAAGAAGGATATGTACCAAAGTCATACATAACTGAAAAGCCACATCCATGGTTCAAGGGAAGAATAACTCGAGAAGAGTCTGAAGATTTGTTGCTCAAGAGAGACAAAAGTACAGGACAATATAAGCATATTGACGGTGCGTTTCTGATACGACACAGTGAAAATTCACCAGAAGATTTTTCTGCATCAGTTAAATTCAACGATTCCATTCAGCATTTTAAAATATTTTTCCGCGAATTTAAATATTATATTTGGGCAAAACCATTTGAGTCATTCAACGAGTTGGTTGATTATTATCGAACTACATCGATTAGTCGTTCTCAACAAATATTTTTAAAAGATATGTCTGAGGAAGGTAAATTGTATCAGGCAGCTTATGATTTTGAAGCTGAATATGAATCTGAGATGAGCATGAAAAAAGGCGACATTATCCGAGTGACGGAAACATCGGATCCGAATTGGTGGTCTGGTAATTTGTTAAATTTTTAAAAATTTAGACAAATTGATTTTTTTAATCTATTGTAGCTGAAAATGAGCAAACAGGAAAATGTGGAATAGTTCCCTGTCAATATTTAACTCCCTTAAAATAAAAATGACAAATTTCGAAATTTAGAAAACAAAAAATCGACCATATGAGCGTCTTTTATTTTGAATTTAAATTATATTTTTGTATATTAATTTTAAGGTTAATTTTTAACATTTATTTTTGAGCCTCGATAAAATTACAAAGACTTTGTTATTGAGATAGTAGATTGGATTTTAATTACTATCTCAGTTTAGAATGAAAGTTAGCTTTTAAATTAATTGTAAATAAGGTTTTTATAACTAAATAAAATATTTTTGATTTTTTATTTGCAATTTTTGTTTTTCCTAAAACTAACTATTTTTTAATATTTTTAAAACAAATTTCCCCAGAATCAGTGACTAAAAAGCGGAAATTCCGTTTTTTAGTCACTTGAATTTTGAAGCGGAAAAATAAAATGCAGAATTAATTGAGAAAAATCTTTTTTAAAATATAAAAACTCAAATTTAAATCCAGTTTAACTTTAATATTAGTTATCAGGAATACACTCAAATTCATATTTACTACAAATCCATGTCTTACTTTTGCCAGTACGGTGATAACTACTTACTTTAGCAAAAGAGAAATGATTCCATACGTGACATTTGTCAGATTCAATTTATTTTTCTAAACAAAGTTTTGGTTAGTACATTGTTTTTATTTTGCTATTATAAAATTTTTCTGCATCTTTCCAAGCACCTTTTTAGAAAAATGTCAGTGAGCTGGATATGATTCTTGCAGATCATTTTCTTCTGTATTAAGATAGTTAACTTGATAAAACTCTTTACGAGAAATTCGAGTGTAGCGTGATTCTGTAAAAAGGACAATCTGAGAGCTTCAAAGTGTGTACAGGAGTCAGACAAGGATGCGTTCTCTCTTCGACACTATTCCTAATACTGATTGACTATGTCATGAAGAAAACAACTGTTATTGCGAGGGGTATTCAATGGTGATTAACAGCAAAGCTTGAAGACTTAGACTTTGCGGATGATCTGGTGCTAAAATGAAATTTATTCAGGTGAAGTTAAACTAGTGAAAAAAAATATAGACCCATTATTTGTCACATGTTCAGGAAAGAAAGAAGAAATAGAATGATAGTAATTACACAATGGAGTTGGATATTTGATGTCTTTTAATTCGAAAAGCTCATTGTATCCCTCCACCAGTTTGACAACCAGTGGAACATAATGACTCAATCCTATCTTAACATATCTCTCACTCAAGTAAAAAATTTTATTCGAGTATTAATTTTATTTTTTGTTTTTAATTGTATTAAAAATTATTAATTTTTTCCTTTTGATTTTTTACTTAACTTCATTTCGACTATTTTATTTTTAATTTTTATTAATTCTGAAGAAGCTTTAGCTCGGTATAGAGAAAACAATTAATTAATTAATTAAATTAAAGGATATAAATGAACAGTTTTAATGAAATAAATTTTAGAAAAGTATGGTCTTTATTCTGTCGGCATAGAATTTTTTAGAAAATGCTAACTTTTTCTTTCAAATGTTTTTTTAATTACAAATCTGCCTTAAATTTAATAGAAATACAAAAAAACTCAAAAAATAATATAAGAATCAGCAGAAATCTAATTAAACTAATATAATCAATAACTTTATTGAAATTTTTTATTTTTATATATTTTATATATTTAAATTAATTCAAGTAATAATTTAAATATATTGAAATTTGAATAAAATATTTTAAAAATTAGATATTTGAAAAATTAGCTTTTTGTACTCTTGTGGCATTGGTTTAATCAGAACAGCTTTTTTCTGGTGCCAGGTTAGGTGGTTGGTCGTAATCCAGAAAATTTGAGAAGAGTTGTGTTAACTGGTGAAAATCTAGCACACTTTTAGAATCGAAATCGAATTGAAATTCAATTTATTTTATGAGTTCACTTTTAATTAAAAAAAATATTTTCAATTTTAGTAGTAGTAGTAGTTGGCTGACTGCGAGTTGCCGGAGCAAGAGAACCTGAGTCCTATGAGCAGCCTGTTCGTTGGTCGTCAATCTTCTTCTTGAAAGAGTTGCCACTTGGTGCATCAATGACTGAATCGGGTAGCTTGTTCCACATTCGTGCTACCCTGTTGCGGAAAGCGTTACGTCTTATTAGACAGTCCTTCACTAGCTCTGGTCTGATGTGCCCCGATGCCTGCTTCTGGGCGGTCCAACTTGTAGAGAGGAGTGCCATTCGACAGTGTCAAGTCCTTTCTGAATTTTGTACATTTCTATCAAATCACCCCTGGCTCTCCTCTCCTCCAGAGTTGTTAACTTCAGTTTTAGGCACCTGTCTTCGTATGTCATGTCGCGGAGTTGACTTGGGACTTTATTGGCACGGCGCTGAACTTTTTCCAGTGTGTTTATCTCGCCGAGGAGGTGTGGTGTCCATGCTTGGATTGCATACTCGAGATGCGGTCTGACGTACGTAGTGTACATTTGTTTCAATATATACGCATCCCTCGAGACCAGCGTCTTGTGAAGCACCCCGAGCATGGAGTTGGCTTTTGCCGCGGATATATCCACCTGAATCTTTGTGCCTAAAGTGTCACTCACATGGACTCCCAGGTCTTTTTCCATTTTAGTAACCTCAAGCTCGTGTGGTATACCGGTCGACCTATCTAGGATGTGGTATTTATTCCCCGGGTTATGCTAACCGATATGCATGACCTTAATTTTATTTTGATTTATTTTTTTTTTCAAATATTAAATCGAATATTTATAAATATTGAGAATATTTGAATATTATATTCAGTTTTTGATCCAAAAACTCTATATTTTCTATAATCTGAATTTTTTAGAGATTCAATTTTTTTAATTTAAATAAATTAGTTTACAAGTATATCATTCAAAATTTTAATATTAAAAAATTATATTCAAATCTAATTTTTATCCTAAATGCTACTTATTCGAATATCGGTTCGATAATGCATATTCGATTTCATCCCTCCTAGCTTTTGGGATCCTGTTTTGTTCTAAACTTAGGCTAAGGCTAAAAACTGACTTATCACTTGTAAAGTCTCTTCAGGCACGTTTTTTTACATTAGATTGAAGATTTGATAATTAGAATGATCGAATTTGTTAATGATTAATAATTAAATATTCTAAACAAATATTATATTATATTAAATTAAGTTTTATTAATATAAAAGGTAACAGGATCGAAAATCATTTGAAATTAGGAACTGCTTTTATTTTCTCGCTTTCTACTTCCATACTAGCAGCGCTATGATTGATTCCATATAGAAAATAAACAACAATACCAATTAAAAACCAAATTCCAAATCTGAGCCAAGTGTTCCATGAAAGTGCCATCATGAGATAAGTATTGATAATAACACTTAAAAATGGAAAAACAGGAACAAACGGCACCTTAAAAATAGGTATTATTTCTAGTTAAATAAACTTAGTATAAAATACCTTAAATGATTTGATTGACTCATCTTGAGGCTGCCTAGATATTGCAAAGCTTATAATAGCTAGCAACAAAAACAAAAACAATGAAGCAATTAAATAACCATATGAGTTTTTTATTTCTGTTATTAAGGACAATATAATTGATAAAATGACAATTAGAACAGCTTTTGTAAATTAATAATTAAAAAATGTTTTAGTATAAATGTTTTACATAAATATTTACTTGCAATTGTTGTTAAAAAATTGACCAATTTTGAAGTATTAACCGAGCATTTATTTGTCAATGGAAAAAACATTCTTTTCATTAAAGATTCCTCCGAGTTACCAATGATTTTTTGAAAATAACTTGATTCAATATCAGTTAAAGAACTGTCGGAATTTTCCGGAGCTCGATATCTAAAGAAAATAAATTTCAAAAATTAATTAATTGAAAATCTATCAAAAATAAAAATCAACCTAAGAATTACAATACAAAGTGCCACAACTGAATAAGCCATCAAAGTTCCTATTGACATCATGTCAATCAACTGGTTTAAATCGAAAATTAGGCACAGAACTCCTGCAAATAAGCCTGAAAAGATTGCTGCGAATATGGGAGTCTTTAATTTTGGCATTACATATGATAATTGTTTAAAAATTAAACCATCCGATGCAAGTGAATAAATAATTCTTGGCATAGGAAACATTGCTGCGTAAAGGCTAATACAAAATTTTATTTTCTCTTTCAGTTTAATTTTAATTTATCTTATAGTATTGATTTGATACAAGGATTTTACAATATTTTACGTTAATTTTTGAGATTTTACACAAAGACTCAATTAAGACACTCGGCCACTCATTCAAAAAATAAAAATTAATCCGATAAACTTTATTATTAAAATTCTTTAAAAAAAGATTTTTAATTTTTCAATTGATTTTAAATTATCTTAAGAAATTTTTTGTTTTTTTTCTGTGTTTGTTTGTAGTAAAAAAATATTTAACTTAATTTAACCAATTTTTAAATTTTTTAACAAAAAAATAATTTTTTATATTACGAAAATTACGAAAAAAAAATATTTTTTCATAAAGTTTTTAAAAAAAAATTTGAAAAATTTAAATTTTTCAAGAAAAAGGATTTTTTGAGATATTTTTGCTCTTTTTTATGCGTTAATTATTGTTAAATTTTGTCACATCATGAAAATTAGCGTAAAATATGGTAAAATTTTTGTTTCAAATCACTTTTATAAAATTTTTAAATTACCAAGTAGTTAAACTCGCAATCGCTCCAATAGAAACCAAAATTCTGGCCCATTCAAGCCCTACATAATCAAAAGCTTGAGGAATGGGAACTTCCGGATCAATAATGTAATACGGAATCATAAGGGTCAGAACAAAAGAAGTACCACAATAGCATAGAATTACTATAAATAAGGTAAGCACTATACTCAAAGGTATATTTCGTTTTGGATTTAACACTTCTTCGCCTAAAATTTAACCAAATTAAGAATTAAATATTTAAAAATGAAAAATGAATAATTAAATTTAACACTTAAAAAGACATCTGTAAATTTTGATACCTGTAGATGCAATGGCATCAAAACCAATGAATGCGTAAAAACATTTTGCAGCTCCTTGAATAACCCCCGAAAATCCAAATGGAAAGTATCCGCCTTTTCCACATCGGTCTGAAGTTGCACATGTTTGATTTATGTTGTTGTGATCAATCCAAGATAAATTAGACTTTAAAATTTAAAAAAAAAATTTTCTTAAAAATTTATTTTAAAAATAAAAACTATGTACATCAGCTTTAATTTTCCAATTTGCAAAATCGGCTTTAAAAATTCCACTTGTGAAGATAAATAAGGTAACTATTATGTTCAAGAGAGTAAATAATTTGTTTAGTAAAGCTGATTCTTTTACTCCAACAACCATAAAAACTTTAAACAACAAAAAATAAATCAAAAAATAAAAAAAATTTTATCAAATTTTACTTGTTATTAAAATAACAAGGCTAAATGATAAAAAATCAGGATAAGAAGCAATGCCTTCAACATTAATGGGCATCGCATTCTCGAGAGCTTTTTCAATTTTGTTACCAAACATTGCATCAATATATCTACCTAAGGCGCTGGCTCCACTCGAAACACCTTTAATTGTTTATATGTTCAATTTCATTTTTTTCTTATTTTTAATATTACCTATCACATACTCTAAAATCAAATCCCAGCCTAATATAAAAGCGATAAATTCGCCAATCGTAACATAAATATAAACGTAAGCTGATCCACTTCTTGGAACTCGAGCTCCAAACTCGGCTTAGAGTATTTATTTGACAAAATATTCTTCAAAAACTTGTAAAAAAATTACCATAACATATCCCTTACAGATTAATTTAATTAAGTAAAGTAATTATTTGCATTTACAGTCTATATTTAATTATATCACATTCAAAGTATCTCTTATTTAATTTATTTCCTTTAAAATTATTAAATATAATGGAACTTTTTTTCATTTAAACTAATAGTTATTAAGCTTTGTGAAATTTTGTACAAAAGAGCTTCACAAAATGTTAAAAAAAATAATTTCACTATTTTCAAACTTAAAACATTTCACGGGAATTCTGCGTGATAAACAGCTTGTGCATCTATCTTTGTGGAATTTAAAGATCTAAATTTTAAATTAAAAAAGCTTGGATTTTATACTTTAATAGTTTTATCAAAATAAACTAAATTAAACAAAATAAAGGGTGTTTGTCTATAAGAGTCTTTGTAGTAAAATATCCTCAACTCAAAAATTTTCAAAGATACCTTTTTTTACATATTTTTTGTCTCTTAACAACATATTAAAAATGCTAAGATCGGAAACATTCGCTTCATTCTTTTAGATAAGATCAAAATTTTTTTTTCATTAAAAAAAAATTAACATTTTTATAAAATTTTATGAAAAAATTTTTTTTTTACAACAAAATAATTCAATATATCAGAGAAATAATAAATAATGAGTTTACTCCTCTCAACATTGGCTTTAATTTAACAAATTTTTATCAAATAGAATTGGGCATTTATAGAGAGACATAAAAATATGTAAAAAAAAGTATCTTTGAAAATTTTTGAGCTGGCGATATTTTACTCCAGAGACTCTTAAAGACAAACACCCTTTATTTTGTTTAATTTAGTTTATTCTGATAAAACTATAAAAGTTACCAATAAAATTAATTTTATTTTTGGACTCCTCAATGAAATTTGTTCAAGAAAACTTTTTATCATGGAAAAAAAAAGTATCCATATCACTTTTATAGAACTGAAAGGAAAGATTCCCATCTTAAATGTGCTAAAACTTTGACTGATTATAAAGCATGAAAAAGTCAAGTATATTGAACTAATTTACATGAATTCTAAATCAGCACATTCAAATTTATAAGAATAAATTTAAAAAAAATTGTCTGAGGCATATTTCATATCTTCAACCAATATTTCCCCATATCCTTTATTCACTATACAAAATAAGTTCTAGTTCATAATTTTTTTATTAAATAGTTTAATAATTCTTTAATTTTAAATAAGTGATATAATTAAAGAAGAATGTATGAAAAATTTTACCAGCAATAAATGTAGCTAATCCGGCAATTATAAAAGAAATAACTATCGACGGCCCCGAATAATTGGCAATTACTTCACCAGCCAAAACATAAATCCCATTGCCCAGAGTACAGGAAACTCCTATCAAAATAATATTTAAGGATTTTAAATTCAATGTAAAAATTACCCAGTGCTGTTATATCAAGGAGACTCAAAACTCGTGATAAATTGGTTTCAAGGATATTTTGAGAATTGTATTTTTTTCTCCTAGTGAGAAAATTCCAGTTCATCATAAAAAAAATTGCTAGTTCAAGATAGTTTTTCTATTAAAAAATATTTAAACACTAAAATTTATAATAAATCCAATTACCTTTAAGGACTCGCTGACATTTATCAGCTATTTTAAAACTAAGCTAATAAATGCTAAAAGCTTTATAGTTAACTGATCGTCAAGATATTTTTTAATTTTCTAAATAATAAAGGTTTTTCTAGAATTTAAAATAATTCATATATACTATATTTTTTGTCATAAATTAAAAATTTATTGAATCTAAGAGCTTTTTAAATTATCTTTATTTTAATAAAAAGATAATTTAATCATAAAATAAATAGACAAGTTATTTTTTGCTTATTTTTAGTTTTGTTTAATTTTATAATAAATTTTGGAAATAACTTTTTATTTTGATATTTACACTGTGAAAAGTAGTAAAAAATTCGTGACAAATTTTGATTGGTACCTTTTATTTTCTAACACATTCAAAAAAAAATTCTCCATTAATATAAAAATTTCAAACAAAAAAAGGACTATTAGAAATCGATACCACAAATTTTGAATAAAATACCCCAAATTTTTTATTTTTTTCCCCAAATTTTAAATAAATTCCCCAATTATTAAGTTAATAAATTGAAAGATTAATTAACACTTAATTAAATAGAAATCCACTATTTTTAACTTATTGACACTTTTTCTTAAAAAATAGCACTTTTTCTTAAAAAATAGCATTTTTTATTAAAAAATGTTAAAAATGGTGGATTTTTATTTAACTTAAAAATGAAAGGTTTCAAAATAAAAATTTATTTAAATTACACAATTTTTATAGCAATTGGAAAGGAAAAATTAAAAGAAATAATAAAAAAAAAATTTGTAAATTTGAAAACGTTTTGAGTTTAGCAATTTTTTTCTTTGTGACAAAACAAAACATTAAAATTTTCAAAACATTCCTCTTCAAATCTACTTTTTTATATTTTACAAAATCAATATTTAAAGCACCATATGGATAATCTTCAGTCATTGTAAGCAACATATAGTAATAGTTACAATTTCGTCTGAATTGTTGCGATACTTTCTTACTGATTTAGTTTAATTTTTTTCCCTGAAACTTTGACAAAGTAAATTTCTTTTTTTTTGGTTTCAATAAGTCATAAACACCAAGGCTTATTTGAACAGCAACTATTTGTACACAATCAATTTTTTAATCACACGTACAAGTTGTTTTAGGATTCATTCTAACCATAAATACATAGTTATTTTAATCTTTAATATTAAAAGTACCAGTCTGAGAACAAAAGTGAATAAGTCCCTGTGAGCTAAACCACAAGTATAGCTCAATTTTGAGCTTACTTGGATTGAATTAAATTTCGGTATTGTTTCTGGTGTAGTATTTTTTTGTGGTAAAATTTCAATTGAAAGTTAAAGTTAATTTTTTTTCAGTCCGTGGAAACATTTTTTGTATAGATCGAATAGAATAGAGATGAGAAGCCCATTTTGTCTTACTTCAAGTTATCGATTCATGTGTGAATACAGTAATTAATTTTTATTATTATTATTACTAGTAGATACCCGTTGCTTCGCTGCCGGGGGAATTTAAATAAAATTAAGAAAAAAAATTGCAGAACACACTAAAAAATTTATTGAAAAACATCAGTATAAACTATGTTTTTTGTTAAGTTATTTGGATGATTCATGCAAATCTTGAGATTTTTTTTATTTGTCACTCTTGAAAAGGCTACATATAATTGCCCATGAGTAAAAACAGGTTCGTTTAAGTAAACCCCTGCGTGTTCTAAAGTTTGTCCTTGAGATTTATTTATACTCATTGCAAACGCTGGTCTTATAGGAAATTGAAGCCTTTTTAATTCGAAAGGTAAACTTGCATCAGTTGGAATCAATGGCATTCTCGGTATTCTCGGTAGGCATGTAATTAATATATATTAATACATAATTGATAATTGGTAATCAATCAATTATCTATTCTCTCTCACTATTCAACCTTGACATCGATAACTCGCTAACTTGGTGAAATTTTAAATAATTAGATTATTTATTAGTTTAAAGCCCGATAGGCAAAAATACAAAAAATTACATTAAATTCGAGTTAAATTAAAAAAAGAAAGAAAATTGCACTAGTGTTATTAAGTAAAAAGTTTACTCTCAAAAGATCATTTAAAATTTTATAAAAATAAAAGAAATCCAAATTTTGTTCCATATTGATTTTTATTTGCGAGCACACAAACCTAACCGGGTCAACCAAGCCACGATTTTTACCCGGAAAAAAAAGAACGCTCAAAAAACGCTCAAAGAACGCCGTTCTTCGTCAGCGTTTTTCACGCCGCCGAACGGCGTTTTTTAAGCGTTTTGGAGCGTTTATTTATTTTTCAAAAATAATTTTTTTCTAAAAACAAAGCTATAAGATTTAACTTTTTTTTGTTGAAACAATTAAAAAAAATATATGACACATTTTTTGATCAACTAGAATTAATAGAACATTTTTGACTTAGCAAATTAGTTGATTTTAGTATTTTTTTATAATAATATAAATTCTTTTTTATATAAAGTTATCATCTGTCACATTATAATCATTTTGGGTGATTCAGTAGGAAATTCTATACCTTTAGCTAAATCTTTTTTAACTGCATTGAACATATTTAAATCGCATGAGAAATGAAAAAAAGGTTTTTAGATAATTTTGAGCTTCCTAAGGGTCACCGCTGTTAAATTATAATTTAAATTAAAAAAATTTAAAATTTTTATTCTTATTTTTATTTAATCTTAAGGAGCTTTGGCTCGACACAGATAAACAAATCACCTTAAATTTGTATATGGGTATTTGGAAATAACGAAATTCGCTTCTTATCGAACACTGGTTTTTAAAATGTTATAAAGATATGTAATTTTAGTCGAAAATATCCATTTTGAATACAAGTGTTCGATAAGAAACGATATGTCGTAAAAATCAAGCAAATACATTATCTTATTTTTGTTAATATTCTTACTATTTCATATTGTTTTTGATCCTTCAAATTAAAATAATAAGAAAAATAAAATAGGCTAAAATAATAAGCATGAAAGAAAAAACATTCCCACGCTTATTTAAATGAAAGGAATAATTTTGCCATGCCTATTACATGCGTTACTTATTTCACTTTTGTTACTTATTTAACCTTATTTATATTTATAAAAATTTACTTCAAAATTTAAATTATATCATACAGTACGTTTCTAAAAAAAGTAAACAGTTTCTAGAGCATTGCTTAAGCATCTCTAGTGCATAGCTAGCGCAGTTCTCATGGTCTGCTTAAGCAATTTAGAACATGCTCATGAGCGTTCTATAGCGAGCATGTTCAATTGCTCATGCAAATGCTCTTAAGCAAAAAATATGTTCTATCGCAGCTCTAGAGCAGTGCTATAACATAGCTGTATACTTTGTTTAGAAACGTACTGTATTATTAGCTACATTTTTAAATATTGAACATTTTAGGAAAGAAAGAAATTACGTTGAGGTAATTAAATTTTTTTATTTTCTTTTATTTATTATTTTAGCTCATTTTATTTTTCTTATTATTTTAATTTGAAGGATCAAAAACAAAATTTTTCTCCCCCCTCCCTTCTTTCAGTTACAATGGTCCTAATTACTCCAACCTATTTAATGGACTGAAGCGGAACTGGCAAGTGATTAAGCGTTCTAAGTAAATGACTTGAAATACGCTAACAATTTGAGAGTTAAAAACGTCCAAACGTATAACAAATTAATTTAAAAAAATTAATAGTTTCATCAGAACTAATTTTATTTTAATCAAAGCCTAACTTTAAAATATTTAAAAAAAGTCAAGTTTAATCGAAAAAAAATTTAATTTTTATTAATAATACTGCTTAATATAATTTTCACAGTGTAAGTCTGAAAACCAGCGAAAATTATTTTCCAACAGTCAAATGATTTACACAGATATTTGAATCATATTTTATAACTGATGAAGAAATTCAATAAATCATCTGGCCCCAATTGAATCGATTTTTCGCAGCGTTTTTTCAACGTTCTGCAGCGTGAAAAACGCTGACGAAAAAAACGCTAAAAAACGCTGAAAAAACACTGAAAAAACGCTGAAAATAAGCCGTTTTAACGCCGTTTTACCAGCGTTAAAACGGCGTTCTTTTCAGCGTTCTTTTTTTTCCGGGTATCTAAAAATATATGATCAATTATGACTATTGAAGTCTTTGTACTATATTCCATCGGATCAAAGTGTATCTTTTTCTCTAGGTTATTGAGCTGTTTACAATATGAGGTATTCTTTTGTTCAAAAGTCGAGTAATCTGATTATAAAAATAGGAGTAACTCCCAACAGATTTTACTGTTTTTAAGCTGTTTCATAAAAAATATCTTGTGTTTTATATAAAATTTTTCTACCGTTTCAAGACGAAGAGCCTCTAACATCGGTCTGAATCTGGCATATTTTTTTATGCCAAACATTCTCTTAATTAGTAAATTTTGCCTGATATCAAGTTCACCAAGTTAAGTTTCACCTACAAATACCAGGTCTAAATGGTATCGAAAAATCGATTGACAAGATTGCTTGTAAAGAAAACCAACTAATCCCGGTGGTGCAGCTTTTGGTTTACAGCCGAGGCCATAAAGGGAGTAGAAGCTCTTTTCTACTTTTTTCCATTTCACTTCGACAAAATTCCAAACAAATTCACTATTGCCTATTGGAAGGCCTAAATATTCTACATTCTCAGTTTGAGGTATTTCAAAACCATTTAAGGTGAAATTAAATAATTAAATATTTTCACTTTTTTATCTAGTTAAGTTTTCCAAAGGCAATCGAAATTATTTTTTGTTTTGTTTTAAGAAGAATCTAATTGTTTTAATCAATATTCTTAGTGTTTTAATTAAAGAAATTTTTGAGCAATATTAAGTCAATTAGAAAAAAAAAATATTAAATTGAAAAGCCAAAATAATTTACTTTCACATTTAATAGAATGATATAAAAGATTCAATTAGATCACTAGAACGCAATGGAAAATTAAAAAACGACAAAAAAGAAATGGCCAACTTACTAAATGAACAATTCTTCAAAGTTTTTAATAATCCTACACCAAACGAGCCTATTTTAGACCTTCCAAAACGCTGCAAAACTTTATGTTACATCAACGACGTAGAATAGGAAATCTTCTGGTGACGATGGAATACATCTTTTAATCCTCAAATAATGTGCTGAAAGTTTTGCAGTACCGTTGTCGATTATCTTTGATGAGTCTCTAAAATCAGGAACCATCTAAATGAAAAGATGCAAACGTTACGCTAATCTTCAAGAAAGGAAAGAAAACAGACTCCATTATCTTGCAAAACCCTTGAAAGATTAGTTTAAAAGAGAATGGTCGAGCGCCTTAAAAAAAATAAACTTATATCTAAGCAGCATCCTTGGATTCGTTAAGTTTAAATCTTGCGTAACTAACCAAATAGAAAGTTTGGACCTGATAACAGAGACTTTGAAACGTGGTTTATCAATTGAGATGGTTTATCTTGATTTCATGAAAGCGTTTGACATGGTTCTACACGCTTTGCTGATTGCGAAGTTAAAATTTAATAGCTTTCATGGAAATTTATTAAAATGGCTTGAGTCTTTTTTAAAAAATAGAAGGAAAAGAGTTATTCTTGGAGGTAAAAAATCTAGAAGGAAAGAGGTATTAAGTAAGTTTCACAGGGGTCTGTACCAGGGCCCTTACTATTTATTATATTTATTGTTAAATTCTTAATTTGTATTTATGTTTAATTTAACTGTCCTTGATGGATGGACGTCTATGGTAGATGATGTAGGGTTAATAAATAAATAAACAAAAACTTAAATTATAGTGTTAACTTTATTTAAATCAAAAAACATAACTCAACTGAAAAATTACAAAACAATAACTGAAACAATAACTGGCATTAAACAAACAAATTTATACAAAATGAACTTAACTAAAATAAACAATCTTTTGCATTTAACAATGCTCTCTTCCTTTTTGAGAGCCACTCCGAGGCTCGGTCTCAATGTCCCTGCTCTTCGACGTCCGGACCGCTTTCCTCGGTGTCAGTACCAGTCTCGTTAAAAACGATCCACTTGATTTTAGTCGTACTCGACGACTCACTCTGCTGCAGTACTTGCTTTTGTATCGACTCAGGCTCCTGTTTATTTTGGGATTCCTGAATTGGTTCGATCATGCATTCCTGACGTTCATATTCCTCGTCCTTATGGGCCCACGTCCTCACGACCTCATTGCTGTCACGGAGCCACTTAACTATCTTCACCTCCGTTTGTGGGAAATCGTCAAAGTTGCACTCTCTTCTTTCTTGATTCTTTCTGAATTGTAAAAATGTGTGTTGTGTCCTGCAGGTTCAAGATCCTCTGGTATCGAGTAGTTAGACACCTGATGTTGTCACGGGGATTGTAAAAATTCACAAACCTCACCGTGTCCAGACGCTTGTTAAAATGGTCCTCGATCACTCTAAAGTATCTGACCGTTCTCACTTGACCTCTCAACTCGTCCACGAAGCAATACAACATGAAGCTGTCGAAGTGTCGTGAGAAACAGCGGATGATAACCTGGTCACAATGCTCTTCTTGATGTCTATTCATTTTGTAATTATTTTCGATTAATATAAAAAATTAAGTTATTCGATAATCACTTGAGTATTTAAATTAAATGTTTCACTAAATTGTCTTGGTTGGTTGTATAATAAATTAAAATAATAACTGTTACTCGAAACCATATTTACATTTGTTCAACTTTTTCTTCATTCATTTATGAGACGGATCGTACCAATCCGGAGGCTTATGTTGATGTTGCGGCCTATCTGGGACATATATATCTGTACTAATATTTTTAATTGTAGTTTGGGTCACTCAAGTCATCGATGTTGTCTTCTGGTGTTTCAGTTTGATCCTAATTTGAAGTGGTTGCCATGTCCATTAGGGTTGGTTTGGATCGGTCCGTTTCGACGTCTATGACTGTTCTTGATAGAGACTCTTCAATCCTTTTTTCTCTTCCTCTTTTATCCTTTTTTGCCCTTATTATCAACTTTCTGGCGTATAAAATTTTTGGATTGGCTTTAATTTTAGACATCTTTTGCACTGTTAGCTCGGTCAACTTGTGTTCCTCATCCAATTTATAGAAATTTCTTTATAATCTTGATCTGTTGACTGTGATTCCGCGCCCTTTTTTGTACAGCGGCTTAACAATATAATTGACGTCATTTATCTTTTCAGTGACTAGATATGGACCTTTCCATTTGTAAATGAACTTCTTTCATTGGCCCCTCTTAGTTTCGTCGTTTTTAAGCCAGACCGCATCACCCTTTTTGAAAGGTGCTGCCATAACCTGTCTGTCGTATATTAACTTGGGTTTTAGCATTCTGACGTCTCGGTTAATCCGTACTCTTTCATGGGCTATTTTTTTGAGTCTCCTTTATCATATCTGCATATCCGTCTGGATCCAATTTTAAATTAATTTGTGGTGTCCGGTAAATGAGGTCAATGGGCATTTTTTGCTTGTGGCCAAGCATTAATTCGTATGGCGTATATTTTGTGGTTGAATGTACTGCTGAATTATACGCTAGTAAAGGCAACAACTCGTCCCAGTCAACGTGTGTTTTATTTACGTAGCAAGTTATCATCCTCTTCATCACTCGATTTACTCTCTCACTCAATCCGTCACATCTAGGATTAAATGGTGTTGTTTGAAGGCGTTTCATATCCAAAAGTTCCCTTAGTTCTTCAAGTAACTTGGATTGGTAATTTTTTGCCTGGTCTGACAGAATGGCTTCCGGTATACTGTACCTACAAATTGAGTCTAAAAGGCATCCGGCCGTTGATTTGGCGTCTATGTTTTTCATACCATAAAGTTCAAACCATTTTGTAAAATGGTCAACAATAACAGGTATGTATTTATAACCATTTTTACTAACCTTAAGTGGATCTAAAATATCGGTGGAGCGTATTTCCAATGGTTTGTTTAACAGTATTGGTTTGAGTGGCACTTAAATGTTTCGTAGAGAATTAGACGTTCTTTGGCACATTAGGCACTTTTGAATGAATTTTTTAGTACTTTGGCCAATAAAATCTATTTTTCATTCTGTTTAAGGTTTTGTCAAACTTTTAGTGTCCACTTTTAATCGATGTGTGTTGGGACTAAATCAATTTTGTTCCATCTGCCTTTGGAACGACGTACTGTATGACCTTATTTTGTTGTTCTTTTGAAAATCGCCATAAAGTGCATTTTCAATTTTGAAGTTATCTTTTTCTTTCATGTATGCACTTTGTTCGTCTTTTAACGTCGACTTGTTGACTTCCCTAGAATCTATTTATCCTTTAACAAGTTTCTTTGCCAATTCGATGTTCTCGTCCGAAGCTTGTTTACACTTCCAGTCTATTTCTTTAAACAACAAAACGTTTATGGTCGTTGACTCTTCTTCAAGGATTATCTCCAATTCGTTCAAAGTGTCCTTTTTTGTCATTAAATTATTAATTATGTACTCTTCTTCTTCCATTGACGTCTCGGTGTATTTGTCTATTGGCCATCTAGATAGACCGTCGGCGTTTCTGTTTTTGGATCCAGGTCGATAATCAATGTCGAAATCAAACATTTCAAGCCTTATTATCCATCGGGCCAATCTAGGTTCTGGGTTTTTTACAGTGTGGATCCATTTAAGTGGATGGTGATCTGTAACCACTGTCACTACAACACCGAACAGAAACTCTTTTAAGTGCTCCAATGCATTTACCATGGCTAGCATCTCTTTTTCCGGCGTCGAATACTTTTGTTCAGCTTTACTGAGTCTTCTTGAGTAGTATGCTATTGGTTTGAGACGTCCCCTTTCATCTTTTTGACAGCACTGCACCTATGCCTAAGTTACATGCGTTTACCTCTAAATAAAATCGCTTTGAAAAATCTGGAAGCGTTAGAATAGGTTCATTGACTAGATTGTCTTTTAATGTGTCGAATGCGTTTTGACATTGGTCATTCCATGCAAACTTTACATCTTTTTTGCACAGTTCATGAAGCGGATATGCTATTCTAGAAAAATCTTTTACAAATTTCCCATAGTATGATGCTATTCCAACAAAAGCTAGGGCTTGATCGACCTTTTCTGGCTTTTTGTGTTTTGTATCTGCTTCAATTTTTTCATCTGATGGTTTGATCGTACCATTCTCTACAACGTGGCCTAAAAACGTGATTGAAATTTGGAAAAATTTGCATTTTTGACGCTTGATTTTAAGTTCATGTTCTCGTAAAATTTCGAAAATTTTGTTCAAGTGTTTGAGATGGTCTTCGATGGTTTCAGAGAAGACAATAATATCGTCAAGATACACCCAGCAACATACAACAATCAAAAATATCATCCATGAAATGCTGGAATGTAGCACCTGAGTTGGTTTGTCCCATAGGCATTACGTTGAACTCAAAATGACCAAACTCGCACGTAAAAGTGGTGTATTTCTTGCATTCTTCCTCGACGACGATTTGAATATAACCTGAGTGTAAATCAAACTTTGCGAACATTTTTGAGAATATAATCTCCATCGACCTTTTTCACTAAATGTATTGGTGACGAGTATGGTGACTTGCTAGGTCGAATCAGTTTGGAATCCAGCATCTCGTCTATGATGTTCTTAAACTCCTTTTTCTTGGCAAATGGTACTGGCCTTGTTTTAACATTGAATGGAGTCTTGTCGTACAATTCTATCTTATGTGTTGCCCTTGATGTTGGTGTAGCTTTTTGTCGACAATTCTTCGATTTGTCTGTTGATTTGATATCTATATTCATCGAGTGTCTCTTCATCTATTTGCCCTGTGTTAATGTTTTTCACACTGTAGATGTCTTGGCAAATTAACTCGTCGTTGAACTTGGATTAGTCAATTAAACTCTAAATAATCTTCGACTGATCAAGTGAATCATTTGGAATCTTCAACATCATTTCCTCGCAAGTTTTAATTGTTTACCAAATGTTCCTTTAGACAAAAACTCTTTCATACGCTTGCTATCATATGATCTCGACGTCCAATTTTTCAAAATATTCCATGCGTCTCTAGGCGTCTCAAATCTTTTAGTGTATCTTAACCTAGGATTACTTCGTTGTATACATGATGGATCACGAGCGCCTCAAACACTATTTCGATACCATTTACTTCGAATATTGCCGTCACTCGCCCATACGTCTTCATCTCCTTCCCCAATGGGTTACATACTCCCATTGAAATCTTATTTAGTGTCAATCCCAGGGCATAACATACTCTTTTGCTAATGCAAGAATGTTTTGCATGTATCAACTAGGAATAATACGTAAATGTCATTCAATTTACCTATTCCGTGCATATCTGTTGGCTGTGGATCAATATTGTTCAATGCGCCCTTGGGCTTGTTTTGGCAATCGCGTTTGTAGTGTCCTATCTTGTTGTAGCACTTGATCTCTTCATTGTTATACAGCTTGCTTTGTTGTCTATTTTGATTTTTTTGTTGGTAGTTTTGGCTGTTCGATTGGTTCTGTTGGTTGTTCTGGTATGGTTGATGTTGGTTTTGTCTTGAATTTATCGACGACACTTTATCGACTTTGTACGGGTTATATTCTCTTTCGTTATAAGAGTGTGATGGTAAATCGTTGACGTCTGCGTACGCTCTCTCGTATCTCATTGCATCGTCTACAATTTCATTGAGTGACTTGTTATTCTTGTCTTTTTGTAACTTTGTCCTTTAAGATCTGTCTTTCAAACCCTTAATGATTTGATCCTTGATGACGTTTTCACATTGGAATGGCAATAATTCCGGATGTGATTGTCTTGACAAAACACGCAATTGTGTTCCAAACAGGTATGCATTTTCATATGGTTGCTGTACATGTTTGTAAAATTTTCTTTTCATCTACGTTTCTTACTTCTGTTACCTACAATAGAGCTGGATTATTAAATTTTTGAATTCTTGATACGCAATGTTGTCAACGTAGCTAAACTGTGTGCTTTTAACGATATGTCGCGTTTCGTTGTCTAAGTAGGATAGCACTTCTTTCATCTAATTGTTGTTGATGTTGTGGCCTTGGACGATTAAATCGAATTCTTCGATCCATGTTCTCAGTTCCGTTCTTCTTGTGTCGAACTTTTCGGGTGGTTTAATAAATATAAAAGGAGACATTTTACGTTTTTAGAATTTGTTTCATATTCTGGGCGTCTTTCGTCTGCGAAACTGACACGTTTATTTGCGCTTGAAAAGTTGAATGTTTACTGCTTATTGATGCATTTAGTGCAGATGGGTTCATCACGTCGGAGCGATTTCTTGTCTCTGAATATGTGTTTGGTGTGCTGTTCAGTCGTAAAGATGTGTCTAAGAACGGGGATTCTACGTCGGCTGTTGTCATTGAAGTTAACTGAGTGTTTGGTCTTAATATGGTCGTTGATGGTGTTGACGTCGTCGGTGTAGCTCGGAATGTTGCACATGCATTACTTGTTAGTGGGTTTGTTGTTGAGGTCGCACTGTGTGTATCTGCAGTTGTTGTTGAGTTCGCATTTGCGTTGACGTTTGAAAATATAACTGTAGCGTGTTGTTGTTACTAAGCTGCTTAATAAGATTGAAAGACTCGTGTATTTGTTTTTCGAAGGCTCTTTGGCGTCGAAAATTTGAAATCATCTTCGCTATGAAGAATAACGAAGAAGCGATGATAAATATTGACTAGTTGTTCGACCAAACGTCTCTGAGTGTTGTCTCAATGTATCCGTACCACGTGGTTTATGAGGTGGGAGTTTAGCTGTTGGTATTCTTGATAAGACGTCCGGATCATAAATTAATCCCAAAACCAATTTAAATATTTTGAAATAATCCATCCTGAAAGTTGTTGTCTTTAAAATTTTGACGATTGATAAGTCGGTTGTATTGATTAAGTGGGATGTATTTAATTTAATGAAAATGATTTACCCAAATGTTGACTTGAAAAAAAAAACAACGTGATTATACTAGAGCCGTCCTTGACACAGTACAAATCACAACTAAACACGTGAAATAATCAAATTTTGAAAACCAAAAAAAAAATACCAATGGGCTTATTAGTTTCAACCGTTGACTCAATACAGACCATTAATAACCCTGTAAACAACCTCCAATCACTCCAGTTTCACAACTGACCGTGATCGAAAAATAAATCCTCTTAATATGCGTGAGTTCGTCCGAACAACTTGTCTAAAGCTTGGTCAATAATTGGGCACCAATGTTAAATTCTTAATTTGTATTTATGTTTAATTTAACTGTCCTTGATGGATGGACGTCTATGGTAGATGATGTAGGGTTAATAAATAAATAAACAAAAACTTAAATTATAGTGTTAACTTTATTTAAATCAAAAAACATAACTAAACTGAAAATTAACTAAAACAATATTTGAAACCAAATCAGGCTTAAACAAACAAAATTATACAAAAATGAACTAAACTAAAATAAACAAATTTTTGCATTTAACATTATCAATGATTTACCAGAAGCCTTAAACCACATTTTTAAACTTTTTGCTGACGACAGTAAGCTTCTAGCTATTATTCGTAACCCACTTGATCAAGAACTCTTGCAAAAATATCTCGATTTATTGATTAATTGGACTGAAACATGAAAAATGAAATTTAATGTTAATAAATGTAAATTAATGCACTTGAGCAACAAAACTATTCATCAAGGCCGTGAAAATTATTTTCATTTTGGAGCTGGCTCACAAAAAACAACTCTAGTTCTAGAAAATACCAGATCTGAAAGAGACCTCGGCATAATAATTAGGAACGATCTAAGCATTCTGTGCACTGGCCTTACTCATGCGATCGTTCACTTACTGGAATGTAATTACTTTTAGAACTTTGTATTCAACGTATGTTCGTCCTCATCTTGGAGATGCGGCAGCAGGTTGGAGTCCACATAAAAAGCTAGAAATTAAAGCTGTCGAGAAAGTCCAAAAAATAGCTACAAAATGTGTACCTAACATACGTAACAAGAGCTACGAAGATCGACTAAAAATTTTAGGTCTAACTACTCTCGAAGAACGTAGAAACAGAGATGATTTAATTCAACTATTTAAAATTGAAAAGAAATTTAATGTTGAATACTGGTATCACCCCCTCGACAATGCCCCTAACTCTTTCACAATAGGTCCTTCGAGTTCAACAAGATAAAATCGACAACTGATAAAAACGTGTCCTCCAAGGCATAATTTTCTCACGAACAGAACAGCTAATAGTTGGAACACACTCCCAAATTACTTGATCAATGAATTGTCTATTAACTCGTTTAAAAACAAACACGGTAAATATTTTTTCTCATAGATATGTTGCAAACTCAATGATTCATGTCAATTATCTAGTTGTTTTTTTTTATTGACTCTACTAACTTATAAATTTAAAATTTTATTTTTATTTTATTTGGTTCAAGAATTAAGCAACCAAATAGACCTTAAAACATTTATTTCATCTTCATATGACGCAGCCTCCGATCATTCAAATCAAAATAATTGTACTCTGTGCCAAAGTAATAGTGCTCACCCAATAAAATCACTGAATCAAGGACAAATTTTGATAATAATGGTAATTTTATTTTTACTTATGACAATCGTTATCAAGATGCTGTAAGCGATTAATGCTTTTGCGTTGATTGCTGCTATTGTTCGTGTTCATATTTTATGGACAAAGGAATGTGTGTACATCTAATCTCTTGTTTATTCAAAAATAAAATTAATTATCCCGGCTTATTAACTACAAAACATCTTCAAAATAGACCTAAAGCAGGTCAGAAGCGAAAAGCTGGTCCTTGTTTACAATATGATTAATGAAGAAATTAAAATTAAATTAACGCTGTTTATCTTATTTTTCAATTGATTTTATGTGTTTTTCTCTTAAATTTAATTTAAGAATTAAAAAATTTTTGGTTAAGGTTTATGTGTTTTATCCTTTTTATTCAATAGGATATATCTATTTTTCTTTTATAAAATTTTTGATTTTGGTTTATGTGTTTTATCTTTTTTGTTCAACTGATTATATGTTTTTTTCCCTGAAATAAATTATAATTTTGCTTTATGTTTTTTTTTCTTTATTTATGTTTTTTTATCTTTTTATATGTTTCGTTCTACCTCTCTCATTTTTTATACTCGTCTTATTTAGAGAAAAATGTATCGCATTTGCCATAGTTGGGTACCATAGTACCCCAGCTCCGCGAGCATTGCTCGTTGCAGATTATTTTATAATAATAATATTATTCAGTTTCAAAAGATTATTTTATTAATTGTTTGAATTTATTAATTGGCTAAATTTAAAATTCAAAATATTTCAAAATATCAACATAAAATTCAAATTCAGAAAAAAATGAATAAATTTTTAAAGTTTGAGTAAGAAATAATTTTTTTGTCAAGAATTATTTATAGAATCAAAATATTACCCGTGAGTATCTTAAAGTTATAGGCTATAACTTTATGATACTCACGCTTCTACATTTTACTTTTTAACTCATAGTAAAACTCTTTAATTAATGAGAAAAGCGCCAGGATTCGAATTTTTAAAATTATCAAAGAAGTAAATTTTAAAAGGGTATCATAATCCAAACATTTTTAATAATAATAATAATAATATTAATAATAATAATAATAATGAGCTGCTACAAGTTTTAACTTGCTGTAGTATGAGTCGCACGACCATACTTTATCAGCTATCTTTAAATTTATGTCCCGTTAGAGTCCAAAAGATTTTTAAAATGATTTGTTGTCTTGGCTTCAACTGTTTGACTTGATAAGTTGTTCCAATTTGGTACAATACGATTTACAAAGAAATTATGCCTTTGTTCACAATTTCTTGTTAATTGTCTCTCAAGTCTTTGTTTGTGTCCTCTAATATTCGATGCAGGACCAGTTGTATTAATTGAAATAATCGACTTGACTGCATGAAACCAGTTAATTTTGTTGATACCATTGTTTATCTTGTAAAATTGAATCAGATCACCCCTTTCTCTCTTCTTTTCTCTAGTGTTGTCAAACCAATTTTCCCAAGTTGTATCTTTATTTTATTTTGATTCAAAATAAAATAAAGTAAACAAAGAAATTCAGCCAATTTTGTTTTCGATATTAAAATTTAAATATGTCTCATTTTAAATTTTAGATCAAATTTTTATAGTAATCAATTTAATATATTTTTTTTTAATATTAAATATACTGTCCTTATAATTATAAAAATTTTAGAATTTTTTTCTTCTGTTTAAATTTTATTTAAAAAATTTGAACATTGATTTCAAAAAAAATGTAAATAATTGTAATAAAACTTGGATTTAATCGAATAAATTTATTTTGCAACAGTTTTTACTACATAATTCACCATCGCTTAAATCTTTAAATTATAATTTAAAAAAATTAAATACTAGATCCAAAACAATATACGATTCTTAGACTTAAATTATTTTTTAAGAATTTAATCTATGTTACCAAAAAAATATATGTGGATCACATGGTAGATGTGTAAATCTGTATTCATCAGTTTACTGTGAATGTTCACTATTTTACGAGGGCAAGTATTGTGATAAATGTAATGATATTTTATTTTTTTAAATAGATGCACTTCTATCAAATAAATTTATGTAATTAAATTTAGACAGACTAATTTTCACAACTATAAAAGCATATAAAGACTTTATTTTGATAGAATGCAGCTTAGAAATATTTAAATAAATTTTTTGGAATTTTTGTGGAAGACTCATTTTTTTTATCATTTGTATACCAAGGCTGGACGAATCTATGTTCGACAGGAAAAATGAATTTATAATCAGGAACATTGACAAGGGCCACTTGGCCTATATTAATCAGGTAAGAATGGAACACTGGTACAACAACAATGTTTTGAATTGTTTTTGTGAAATTTTGATTGAGTCAATGTTTTTTTCTCAATTTTACGAGGAGAAGTTTAAACAAAAATCTTTGATTTTATTGACAAGAAACAAAAGAGTCAAACTAGATGAGAATATGAATCATTTTTAAGATTGAGAAATTTGATTTTTCTATTTTTGTTATTAAAGAAAAATACGTTTCTTGTCAAATATCGATACGCCTATCTTCACAAGATGCGCTTTGAGAGTCAAATAAATCCTAAATTTTCAAAAATTGAAGGTGCAAAATAATTTTTAAATTCAAGATTGAATAAAATTATTTGTAAACTTAGAATTAAATGCTAGAAAATTTTTGATCAAATATTAAATTTTTGAATTAATGTTTTAATTTCTTAAATTAAACAGATTTAAATTTTTTTTTTTTTTTTTGAAATTTGAAGAAATTGTATTTATTTTGATTAAATAAATTTTTGGGAAAATCCACCTCTTTCATTTTAATCAGATCAGCGATATTAATAAAAAATGAGGGTTCGTATCATTTAACTAAATGAAAATAACATAAGGCGGAAAAAAAATTTGACAGCCTAAAAATGTGTTTTATTATGTTTATTTTTAATTTATTATTTAAAGTCTCATCGGCAATTACAGAAATAATTAAATAATGTCTAATAAAATGTAATGAAATATTATTCTAACACCAAAACCGAAATAAACTGATAAAGAAATAATTAATTTTTTTTTCTCAAAATAAATGATTGTACAGAAAAAAAATAAATTGTATTTTTTAATTACAAGCTAAAAATTCTATCAAAATTCATCTCAAACTTGACGAAAATCTTTAAAACAAAACGCATTATATTTTTTTCGTCAACTATAAAATTTAAAAAAAGTGGATCGATAATTTTTTTCGAAAGTTTATTCACTTAATTTTAAAACCAAAAACTAAGTCCCTTGATTATGCTCGATCGTTAAAAGCGATCTTCAAGGTAATATCTAGCAACTTATTTAGATATTTAAATGCCTGGATTTTTTTTATTTTTTATTTAAGCTGACACCCTGAGCGCAATCTTATTTTTTCAAAGTTAATTAAAATAAAAGAATAAAAATGGTCCAGTTAATTAATTATCTTTTTTATAGTTTTTATGAGCTTTATGTTATTTTTTTCTTTTTAAAGAAAATTTTTGCAAAAAACAATTTTAAAAGTATACGAAATTCAATTTGTTTTTTTCACATAGTCTCTTAAAGAATTAATTAGTATGTTGAGTAAACACAGAATACAAAGTCTAATTATTTTTGCTACAATTTTTTTTTATTTTCTTATCAAGTTGATTTTAGTAAGTGTTGACTGAAGATGCATTTACATATTGGCTTTATACTAGCAACCGAGTTCCATTAGATTCGTGGAATTTAAAAAAAAACAAGTTTATAAATCAATAGAAAGATTTCAAAAAAATATATAAAAGCAAGAAACAAAAAAAAATTTCAAATATCAAATTTTTTGTTCATAAATCAAGTTGATATTTATTTTAGTTCAATAATGGTTTAAATTTAAAGAATAATTTATTTACAAATTCTTTTTAATATTTTTGAGTCGAAAATCAGAATTTAAATCTAAAATAAGAATTTTCAATTTTTTTTCACATTAGAAGCTGGTAAAAATGATTACATCGTTTATTATTTTAATCAATCATATAACTCATAATCAAACACAAATTAGATTAATTTAAGAGACATTTCTCTCAAGAATGTTTTTCATTTTATTCCATTCTGTTAACTAAAAACCCTTTTTTGAAATGCAGTTTAAAAAAAATAATAATGAAAACTAGAAAATTAAAGTTTTTGAGTCCAAAAATATTATGGACAATTTACCAGTATATTTTTTAATTCTTTTTTATAAGAAAAGAGTAAATTGAAGAAAAAATAGAAGCATATTTTGATTTAAAGTACACACAATTATTTGTATAAACGAATCTTAGAGGATATTTTTAAAGTTCCAATCTTTATTCAAAAAATCTTGAATTTATTTATTTTCAATAAAAATCTTGGTTACATGTCATGAATTAATAATCAGATAGATAAAATTGAAGTGTAATTTATAATTTTTCAAATTGAAAAAATGAACATTATCTTTGTTCTGTTGTTTTTTATTTTAATTTTTATAATCTTTAAATTAAATAATAAAATTTGATTAAAGAAAAAAAAATGAATGGAATTTTAAACTTGAAAAATTCCATGGAAACAATTTCAAAAACTATCTCTTTTTGGTAACAATAAAATATTAATTTTTGGCATTTAGTTTGATTTCTAGTTCAATTATTTATTGGTAAAAAAAATACAAAATTATTCAATAAATTCGGATCAAATAATTATCTTAAATCATTGTTCTTTCAAACAAAGAAATTTTTTATTTATATTTAAAAATTGAAAGTGAGTTAAATCAATCTTAAAAATTTAAGCGTTTTGTTGATTTATCTTTTGTTGTAATTTAAATTATAATATGTTTCTGGAATAGATTTGCGATCGATAAATTTAATTAAAATATTTTTGTTAAGTTATAATTTTAATTTATTAAGCTCTTTTTTCAGATGGTCTCCTTATGTCGCACACTCATTAGCATGAATTATGCTTATCAAATTTTTATTTCTTTAAAATAAAAAATCTTCTTTCGTTCAAGTCTGAATCAATACAAAAATCATGTTGTTGCTTCATATTAACATAATATTACCAATTTTGACGATAATAAAAAAAGAAAATAATTTAGAAGTTTCCTCTAAATCTAAATTTATGACTATTGTAAAAGTTGGAATCTATTTTTCTGCATGATTAATACATATTTGACAAAATATATGTTTAACTATTTACTTTTTCTTTTATTTATGAATTTTTCTTTTCATTAGAATGACTTTAAATTTTGGATGAAGAAAAAATTTCTTTCCTCAAAATTCCTTGTCTGAAGCCATTTAACTCGAAAGCCGAAATTGATAATTTTTTTTGTTTTAAATTTAGATTTTTGTCACTTATAATAAATTAAAGTTATTTAGCAATAGGAAAAGCTCGTAAAATAAACTAAATAATTAGAAATTTCATAAACCAAAAGAATAGCTGCTAAAAGTTTTTCACAAATGGCTCAGAGTGACGGCAAATGGCAAAAAGATGCGGCTGATCAAAATTTTGATTACATGTTCAAATTATTAATTATCGGCAATAGTAGTGTAGGAAAAACATCCATATTGTTCCGATATGCAGACGATTCTTTTACCTCAGCATTTGTTAGTACAGTCGGAATAGATTTCAAGGTAAAAACTGTTTTTAGAAACGATAAACGAGTTAAACTTCAAATTTGGGTAATTTCATAAAGAAAATGACAATAATCATTTTGAGTTTGTATTTTAAAAAATATAGGATACCGCAGGCCAGGAAAGATACAGAACAATAACAACAGCCTATTATAGAGGAGCCATGGGATTTATTCTTATGTATGATATCACCAATGAGGAGTCTTTCAATGCCGTTCAAGATTGGTACCAAGAGTTAAAATAAATTTTTACTTTTTTTTCAAATAGTTCCTTTAACAAAAGGGTCACACAAATAAAGACATATAGTTGGGATAATGCGCAAGTTGTTCTAGTGGGGAATAAAAGCGACATGCAAAATGAACGTGTCGTGGCATACGAACGAGGAAAGCAGTTGGCTGACCACTTAGGTAAAAAGGTAACAAAAAGTTAAATAAAGCTAAATATTGTTCAAAAGGCCTTGAATTTTTTGAAACTTCTGCAAAAGAAAATATAAATGTTAAACAGGTTTTTGAAAGGTAAGAGATATTTTTTAAATATGTTTTGATGTTAGTTGTATCATCATGCATTTTTTGTTGTAAATCTGTATATTTTTGTGCATACAAAAGTATACAGATTTACAAAAGACAATTTTTAAATGTTTTAAAACCCTAAATGTTGATAGATTGGTTGAGATGATATGTAATAAAATGTGTGATAGCTTACAAGATCAAAATTTGTCTAGTAGTAATGGATCAATTCATAATTTAAAGAGCAATAATTCTCAACAAGACCAATCTTGTTCCTGTTAGTCTAAACAAGCGATCTAATCTTTTTTTTGTAATATCGATTTACCAACATAACGCTTTTGATCTTGTTTTAATTTTCATTTTTAGTGCTATTTCAGAATCATTTTTTACTATTTAAATAAAAATTAATTGTAAACACTAAATTTTGTTTTTTTTTGATTTTTTTTTGTTTTGATTTTTTGTTTTGAAAGGCTTATATTTTTTTATGGTATCAATTTTATTTTATTTGTGACAAAAAAAATCGTTTCTGATTTTCGTTTTAACACCACATATTGTTTCAATAAGGTGTTGAATTTAATTTAAAAAATTAAGTTTCTAATTTTTAAAGCCAGCAAATCTTCCTTTAAATAAAATATAGGATTATTTACGGTTCAATTCTTTTGGTGAATTAACATTTTCATTCTTTTTTTCTAAATTTATCAACTCTTTTACACTGAATGATCTAGATTTAAATTTATCTCTATTTAGACAAAGAAAAATTAATAATGTAAATCTACACTTTATTGAGTTTATTAAAATGTTTTCCAAATTTGACATAGATTACATCTATAATTTTCTTAAATATATAAATACAAAAAAAAATAACCTCCTTCTCTTTTTTCTTATTTTATTTTAATCTATTTATTTAAATTTACAATATATTATAGATTAAAACATTTCGATTTAAATTGAAATTTTTTTTATTTCTTTGAATAAATGTCCACCACATTGAAACAAAAAAAAAATATAATTTTGACAATTGTTTATCAAACACTTAAAAAATCGATATGTAAAAAAAAGGTGAGAGAAAAAAATAAAACTTTTCAAGCTTCATACTCTTTTAGAGACTATAATACCGCAGATACTGAATTAAAGCATATATTTAATGAGCTAAAGTGGTATATTTTTTTTTAATTTTTAATTAAACGTAATTGTTTAAAATATTTCAAAAATTAAATTTTCTTTTTTTTCAATACATAAGTGTGATACCAATGAATAAAAAAAAATTAATAAAATAAATATGATACCTAAAAAAATAGGGTCCGATTTGAAACCATTAATTTGATTTTATTTAGAAGATAAAAGTGAGTATTGGTTTCTATGACAAATAAATTTTTTATGTTGTAACGCTAAAATTTAATTTATGCTTAACTAAATAAAAATTAATGTCATAGATTAGTTGATATAATATGCGAAAAAATGGCTGAAGGAGGTGATGCGGACGCAATTACTGCTTCTAATGCGGCAGTTGGTCCCAATTCAACACTAAACATGAGAGGTGGACCAAATACTGGAACTACTCGTTTGACAGACACGACGAATAATGTTCCAAATCAATCATGCCAATGTTGAGCAATATTATGTAGGAATAATAATTAGCAGCCACCTTTCATTTAAATTCAGAATTCTCGTTTTCATTTCCTTTCATCTAAATATTTCTCTGTGTAGACTTTAAATAGATTATAAGATAAATCCTCCATTTGATTTTTCTATTAGCCTTTTTAAATTTTTTCTAAACATATTCAATAAAACCTTAATAATGACTATTTTATTTAATTAAAAAAAAAATCCTTTAATTTTTTAGCTATTTTTCTCTAAAAAAATTAGATTCAAAACTAAATTGTCGATCTTTTAAATAATAATATTATTTGATGCATCCAACAACTAGTTTAGATAATAACCATGAAATTAAACAATGGGTCAGCAAAATTTTGAATTTTTCTCCTGGTTTTAACAATGTTGGTTGAGAAATTTTTTTTTTCATTTTTTTAAAAAATTATTTTAATGAAGGATGCATTGAGAGCGATGAATTTGACTGGACCTCCTAAAATTTTTCCCAATTATGGAGATCTAAATGGAACTGGCTTACAAAAAAATGATTTAGATTCAAATCAATTTATTGATTTAGAATTTCCAGAAGAATTGTTTATTAGCAAATTAAATATTTATGAAACTTATTATTCAGGTAGGTTAACAGCAATTAAATTTCGCAACAAGAAATTGAACTTTTGGAAAACTGTATGGGAATCTAGCAGTGATGGTTCAGACATTGATAAAAGTCGTATTTTCAGACCTGAATTGAAAAAAGTTCTCTTTAAGACAAATCAAATTCGCATAGAACTATGCAGTGTAGATAATTCTTTTTCTCAAATAGACGCAATTGGTATCAAAAAATTTTCAAAAAATGATTTTTTTAATGCATATAATTTTTTTTGATTTTAGAAATGATCGGCACAAGACACATTATTGATTGCGTCAAAAGTGAGACAAATCTTCGAAAAGACTTGGAAAAACTTTTAAATTCAGAAAAGTTATGCGATGTTCAATTCGAAGTTGATGGTCAAATCCTAAAGGCTCACAGAAATATACTCATATCCAGAAGTGATTATTTTAGAACTCTTTTGTGTGAAAACTTGAGACCAGATCGTTTGTCCAAGCCAGTTCATTTAAGCAACATAACATTAGAAAGTTTTAGAGCACTTTTGCATTATTTCTATACTGATTGTATAAAAGAAAATACTAGTGTAGAAATATGTTGCGAGCTAATTAGGCTCAGTGATTGGTATGAAATTCCTAAATTGAAAAATGAGGCATATCTGTTTTGTAACCGAGTAATAAGTATAGAAAATGTTTGTGATTTGTATATTTCGGCGATAAACAAGGAACCTAAATTGGAAGAAATCGAAAAAATATGTCTAAAGTTTATTTCAAAAAATTTTTCAGCACTTCAAAATTTAGAAATTAAAAGATTACCTACTGAACTTGTAGCAAAATTTTCTCAATTTAATTCTTTATTCTAGTATTAATTTTAAATAAATAAATTAAAAAGTTTTACTAAATTTTTTCATTAATGTTTAAAAAAATGGATTTATTACGAGTTTTTGGTCGTTTTTAAGAGAAATATACAGTTGAGGGAAATTTTAACTTTAGAATTGGATAGATTAGCTAATGAAAAGGTAAAAGAAAAGTCTGAAAAGGTGCCACTTTGTTAATGGTACGGCTAATTAATCATTGAGCCACCTAATTCACACAAAAGAACGGCAAATATTGCTTGGAAACGGCAAATTCTATGGGCGGACCGGTCATTTTAATTAATTAATTTTATATTTCTGTATATTTCTCTTAAAAAAACCCAAAAATCGAGTGCCACGCCCATCCCAACGACTTTTGACCAAAACAATGTTCAAATTCGTGATCAGCATGGTCAAATACCCACAAAAAATCAAAAAGAAACAGATTCTGATACAAATTTTGATTAAAAACTTCAATAAACTTTATTTTTTTCAATTTTTTTAAAAATGCCTCATTTTGAACACTTTTTTTTAAGAGAAATAAAAGAGTAAATAAAAAAAGTGGTCCCAACATTTTGTTCAGAATTTTTTTATAATTTCAGAATTTGTATAATAAAGAAGGGGTCGGGTGGGAAACCGCGGACTAGATACAAAAATAGTGAAAAAAAAAACATTTTTTTACCATTTTTTGCGATAATATAGATCTATTGGTAAAATAATAGACTAAATTAAAACATTATTTTGTAGATGAGACTGTGTGCTTTCAGAATATATACATATTAATAAGGTTATGTCTATTAGAACATGAGATATTTTAGCTCAAAAGGTAACATAATTTTATTTTTATCTTTGAGGGTGTTGGGATCAAAATTTTTTTTTTGATAATACCTAAAACATCATTATTTCAAGGTTTTCAAGTAGGTAGATTAATATTTTAAAGTCGGTTTGCTGAAATTCAGATACCGTATTTCCTCACTTAATGTCCCCTGGAAACTAAAGGAACCACGTCTTAATATCCTATGAATTATTCTATGAAACTCAATATTTTTTTAATTTCTAATTTCCTTGGGAAATTATCTGAAATATGGTAAAGGTATTAATGTAAAATGCTTGCAAAAAATCAAAAATTTCGCATAATTTCTCAGGGAAATTAAAAGGTGTTTCATTTAATTGCCCATAGGACATTAAATTAGGAAATACGGTAGTGCTGTAGTTTTGCTACGCGCGAACCTTATCTTTATGCTTTTGAATTTTTAGAAGATTCTAGTCACGTACTCGATTACAAAAATAAGCACCTCTACAACTCTACCCAATGATTATGTGAAAAAATTAATTGAATCAATGCCTAAACGTATTCGTGCTTGTTATGATGCAAAAGGTGTTCATTTTAAATACTAAAAATTAGTATGCGTCTAAACTTTTGTGCAATACTGTATTTTATTTATTATAAATCATCTTATTATTAAATAAAGAATTAGCTAAAGCCGTAGAAAAAAAACTTTTTTAAAAATTAAATATATGCGTCACAATGACTAATTATTGCTTATCTAAAAAATTAAAATTTAATTAAAATCAAGTCTCCAAAAAAGACCATAGTAAACTGTTACCACTAAAAAAGTAAATTATACCACTAATTTAATAGAGCAATCACAAATTAAATTTTCAATCACAAATTCATTTTATTTTCCACTAATCTAGTTATATTAAAATAATTTTTATTTTAAACAATATTTTGATTACAATAACCATAAATTTATTAAAAATTATCAAAAGATTTTTTAAAAATTACAAAATAAAAAAATTATAAAATTAAAATTTTAAATTAAATAAAATTTTGTTTTTTCGAATTGCGTATCACAAATTTTGTATTCTTTGATATTTCCCAATCTTTTCCTTGATTTTTTGTTACTTTTTCTATTTAAGTCTTCAAATGACTTATGTAGATCATATGTGATCGCTTTACCCCGCTTTCTAATTTTATATATAGATTCGAGTTCATCGGATTAAACTTGATCAAGATCGATCCTTTAAAATGCTTTCTTTTGATAAGGGTTGACTTATTTCTGAAAGATTATACAAAAAACAGTTTATTATTTTAGAGGATTATAAATTGATAATGATGATAATAATAAACGATTCGGTAAATGTAAGCAATAATTTATTTATTTTGTAATTTCTAAAAATTCTTTTGATAATTTTTATTAAATTTATGGTTATTGTAATCAAAATATTGTTTAAAATAAAAATTATTTTAATATAACTAGATTAGTGGAAAATAAAATGAATTTGTGATTGAAAATTTAATTTGTTAGTGGTAAAATTTACTATTTTTGTGGTTTGATAATATTTACGCTCCTCCAAAAAAGTCAAAATAGAAATAGAATCTGTTTTTCTTTATTAATATAATTCGAACCAAATATTGAATAATAAAAAAGTGCATTTTATAATAATCCAGATTTAGTCAAGTATAATCCTTAGAGGATCCCAATGAAAACATTAAAATTTATACTAATTTGTTAAAATGATTCAAACTTCGACTTTCAAAATTTTCAATTTACTCCATTCTAAATGTGGTGCGCCTAATTTTCTTGGAAAAACAAACATTAAAGTAAAAGAAGAAAGGAAAATGAAAGGAAAAGAAAAGAAAAAGGAAATGAAAAGTAATTGATGAAGTTGGTTTTATATCTACTGTACAACAACAATAACCTTTTTAATTTTTCATTTTTCACTAAACATTCTTTTTACCGTCACATTCTTTTTAAAATAAATTTCATCAACAGATAATTTCGTTTTATCTCTATAACAATTTTTAACATAGATTTTCTTTTTATGATAAAAATAATAATAATAACTATGTGTGCTTTTTATGGGAACTAGATGCATATTATGCATATTATACTAGCATGGCTTCTCAAGAACCTGCTCTATAGTACTTGGAGAACAAAAAGTGATGCTATGTTTAAATACAAGAAAATTTAAAAATGATGCAGAGAAAAAGAACAATATATATTTTATGGTTATGAAGCGTTTTTACGACAAAAAAAAATTTTAAAAATTGAGGATTCGGAATTGGTCATTAGTTTGTTAATCAAAATTTCATATATTGACAGGCTTATCAGTTAAAAGACATGACAAAAATGTTTTTTAAAAAATTTGAGGATTATTTTTTGTGTAATAATTAAACTTTCAATTAAAAAATAATTTCTTTTTTTTTTTCTATCATCAATCTAAAATACTAAACGAACTTTAAATGAACTTAAGACAGATTATCCAGTTGAAAAAGAATTAAGGAAATATCAAATTTACCTGCATTCTTTTAAATTTATTTTCTCAATTAAAACTATTAAAATAAAAATTTTAAAAATTTTAATCTAATTTTTTTTATTTTTTTCTTAAATTATTTCTGGACGAGTATATTTTTAATATGTTAACATCTCAATGCAGTTCCAACTGCCATGAAAACTCCGAATGATCCTCCAGCCTGACCCATAGATTTAACTAAAGTTGTCACAAGCTCTCTACCTCTTAGTCCATATCTAAATGCTTGAAATCCTCCAAACAGAAATCCAGTCGATGCACCAATAACAAATCCCATTCCAAATCCCATTTTTATTTTGTCAAAGCAAGTTTGTCCAGCTTGTCCTTGTCTATAATTTTGGGGAGTTCCTCCGATCGGCATTTTTTATCACCATCAAAATCAAAACTGTTAAATAAAAAATTTTACCTAGTCATACTCTTAATCAAATTTAGTCGTTATTCAAAGCGTCTAAACCTTGATCTAAATGATATTAATATTTTAGCTTAGCTGTTCATACTGATTTATATATTTTATTTTGATTTATTTTTATATAGATTGATTATTTTGTGAAATTAATAAAATAATCTAGAATATTTAATAATTTTTTTTTAATAAATTAAAATATATGAAATTTTAGTTCTTTTTTCTGATATTTTTGGTTTTTATTTTTTTTACTAAACCCTCATTTCATCTAGTCTGGGCAATTCAGATAAATTTCCGACGGCAGCTAAACTATGCTTTGATGATGCAATGCGCTTCACAAATGCGTTTACATCATTTGCTTGAACTGCATCCACTGATTTTAAAACTTCGTCAGCATCAATGTGATCAGGGCCTTTAGTTAGAGCATCCAAAAATCCCTGCGAACTTTCTAAGCTATTTGCTAATGATATTTTCAATGAATTTCTTTTAAAAACAATTAAATTTTTTTAAAAAAATTATCTAAAATAAAATACTTTGCTCTGATTATCTCTTCGTTTGAAAAACCGTTTTTGGCTACTTGATTAAGTTCTTGATAAAGGCCTTTGACAAGCTGTTTAAAATAATTAATTTTTTTCTCTTGGTAAACAATTAATTATTATCTCTTACTTTGCCAATTTCATTTGTATTTCCTATTAAATGAAAGCCAAAAAGACCAGCATCAGAGTAATTAGCATTGAACGATGTTACGCCCGCGGTCTCTCTCGCCAATGGCAGCACAGTACGAGACAGTCTGGTAGCTCCATTCGAATATTTTATTCGGCCATAAACAGAACCAAAAGCATGACTTGCCAATGCACTAGCTAAAGCTTCTTTGCTCGACTGGCTTACTCCTTCGGCAGAAACGGCAACATGAACTAAATCATTCAAATTTTCTTCCCTCAACTCAGCTAAATAAGTCTAATAAATTTTTGGCAAATATTTCAAATCAGTTGTTTAAAAGTCACATGTCTCAAATCAAGTCCACACGGGCTTTTTTTTTCAAAAGTCCGAGTCAAAGACTTTTATATATTTTTTTTTCTTTTTCAAGAGTCCAAAAACTTTTCAATTTTTTTTTCATGACTAGAAAATTCTTAAAGTATTTTAAAATGGCGATTTGTTATTTTTTAACTAAAATTACTGAAACTTTAACTAAAATTAATGATTAATTTTTTTACTAAATTTGCATAAATGATATTATTCTAATTAATTTTTATAAATCTTATTAAAATTATTAATTTAACACAATTTTAGCTTAAAAAAAAGCTAAAAATCAGCAGATAGATGTATAAGTCGATTTTTAGCAATATTTTTTAGCCAGAGTTGTATATTTTGTACAATTATAAAATTTGAATAAGAACAATATTTTGATTATTTAGATTATTGTGGCATGAATTTTGATGAAAAATGTGAGTTCTGTAATCTGGCTTATAATTAAGATCTTAATAATTCTTTGTTTATTACAATTCGGTTCATATAGTGATAAACAAAAATTTTAAAAAAAGTCAAATAGAAAATTAATATTTTTAAATTTAATTAAATATTGAAAAAACTAGCATCAAAATTGATTTTTAAAATAAATTCACATTTTTAAATTAATTAAGTAATTTTATGAAAAGAAAGTCATTTTTAAATTCATCTAGTAAAATTGGTGAAAAATCAGTAATTTTAGTTAATGAATTAGCACATGCCTTTTAAATTAATAAATTGTGTTAATATTGATGACTCGAAGTTTCGAGAACCCAAAGTCAAATTTTTTTCCAGTTTTACATATTTATCAAATAAATTTTCCTTTTGTTCCATTTATGTAGAGTAATTATTCTAATAAAATTATATTTAATGGAAGATGACGAAAATTTCCGCCTAATTCTCAACTACTGTCAAAGCATTTTTCCAGTCATCTTTCATTGCTTAACATGATCGGAAGTCCGGACTTGGACCTTAAAAAAAACAAAAAAAATAAAGTCCGGACTTAGACTTTTTTTTTTAATGACTTGGACTTAATTTTGGGACTTTTAAACAACTCTGTTTCAAATGTGAGAAAATTGTACATGAATGGTATTGAGCTGTTTGGCGAGATGAACTGCCGCTTGGTAGTCTGAACTGATCGGCATATCTAATTAGATCATCGTGTTGCACGCCCAAGCCAACAAGAGTCAATCGGTTTGAAGTGAAATTTTTTTCTCTAAAGTCAGAGAGTAATTCTGCTTTCAAATTGGCAACATTATATCTTGGTGCATAGAGTGAATTTGAGAGAGCGTTTTTGAAAGAAGCTTTATGAATCATGTCAACAATTCCTTAAGTGTGGCTGGTATATTTAAAGTTTATTTTTGTCATGGAGTTTTATCTTACTCAATTCAGGTTGTTGGTCGTATACGTCTAATTCAAATTCTAGCCTTGATCTTGCATCATCGATTTCCCAGTGTCTCAATTGAGGACGGCTTATGATTTCGCTCAAAATATCAACGCCTCTAGAACTAAAGAGAAAAAAAAATATCTCGAAAAAATTTTGTGAAAAAATGGTCATACGTGTTGTTCCTTGTGCTCTCCATAAGATAGGTGGTACTTTCTCTGGTAGATGAAATGCTTTATCATATAAAAATTAAGAACTTTATTGTTTTAAAAAAATTTAAAAAGCTATTACCTGAGCTGAGCTCCAATTTGATCTAAATTACGAGTTATGCCAAAGGTTGAAAAATTTCTTGTTGCCAAATTTGAGAAAACTCTCAAAGCATGAGTAGAACCTTGTTCAGTGTGGCTTTCATCTCTGGAACCAGTATTTAAAACAGCTGCAACACGACTTATTGGACTGTAGTTCTCCAGAGAAGCAATAACGACTCCATTATCTAGTTTAGTAACCCTGACTGACTCTTTTAAATTTTTTCTCGCTTCGTTTGCTTGAGAGGCCGATGCTGTGGCAGCAAATCTCTTTTATATTCAAATAAAATTTTAAAAAAGCCACTCTAGAAATTCTTAAATTTACTTTGGGCATCGAGCATAGTAAATCTGATCTGGCTCTTAAAACTAAGCTTGTCATAATTGTATTTTTCAAGTCTTGTATCTAAATTATTAATAACTATTTAACTCATTATTTTTAATGTAAAATAAATGATAATTTCATCCGCACCGGTCTCTTTTTTTATGAAAATATATTGCTGCAAATATAAAGCAACTTATAACAATCATATAATTTATATACCAAGCATTGAAGACGCTAAGAAATGAGCTGAGTAGTAAGAGTTGAAAATTCTGCATTTGAATAATTAAATGAATTTAATTAACAGAATTTTTTTCATATTTTGTATACTATATATAAGGGATTTTTTAATTCATAAAATAAAATTTTGCATATATTTTAAAAAATTCAAAATTATCTTTAAAAGAGAACATGAGGATTTTTTGTCTTTTTAGTTAACTAATTTCAAAACGATTTATTTTAATCGTGTGGCATTATCTTTTTTTAGATTTAAAATTTTTAAATAATACTTTAAAAAAAGTCAATGAGAGAAAAGACAAAATTCAAAATATTTCTTTTAATAAAATTAGATTATTTAATCATTTTTCCTGTTATCTTTTTTAAAAATTAAAATATTTTCAATGCGCTTTTTGTCTAAATTTTGGATACAAATTTTAAGCGAGAATTTCGTAAAATCTCACAGATTTTCTTGAATTTTTAACAAAAAAATGTTCATTATGTTTAAATTATTTTGTTCAATTTTTATTTTTGATTTTTAAAACAATAAAATAAAAGTATATATATAGTAAATAATTAAAGTATGAATTAATAAATCTAGTTGATTAGTGCGAACTTTAAAGATTATTCTTTTTTTTAATTTGCAACACTGTTTGATTTTAATAAAAATATTTATTTCATATTTTGGCTTAAAGTATCATTGAAAAATGTTAAATAGAAAAAAATCTTGTCATATCTAAATATAATAAAGAGAAAAATAATTAATTATTTTTTAAAGATTAAAATAAAGAACATCAGAACTGGTTCTAAAATTATAAATCAGATTATAAGTCAAATAAAGGCTGTTCTAGCAATTAAAAATAATTAAAAAATAAAATAAATTGCAGTTTTTCAAAAGCTTAATAATCTAATGAATTTTCCCATTTTATTAAAAGCTTCTTCAAAACTCAAAAATTTATTTGTATTTATATGAAAAATTTCCACAGACACCGAAAAAAAACGAATTTATTGATAAATTACAGTGATTTTTAGTGACTGGTCTTACCATCAAGGCTATGACTTTAGAATCTTTTAATTCTTTTTCAGAATTTAGAATGGTGTGTCTTTTAAAAATTTGGATGCGTGTTTGAAAGCAATCCTTGCGATGAAGCTCAACTAATAACAAATTAATTTAAAAAAGTTTTGGGTCAAGATTACAAGTGAATTGTGTGTTGGGCTCACGTCATTAGAAAAATAGATAAAAGGTTAAATGCACTCAAAAATACGGATGTTTCATTTTTTTTGTAAACAAAAAATTTCATTCTTTTTCGCAATAATGTTTAGATTATATTGATTCGAATCAAAGAATATTTTTTCAAAAAGAAGTTTTTTTTGGTTAAGATTGTACTTTATTTGTTCATATTATTTTATGTCCTTAAAATTAAAAAGCGAAAGTGGAATAAATGCCACAATTGTAAATTTTACTCAAAGTTTATGAATCAGAGATAAATATGTTTTAGTTTCAAAATTGATCTTACAACTGAATTTTGAATAATTTGTCTTTTTTATGTTAGTTTCTGAGGATGAGATAAAACAAGGAAAATAATAATTCAAGATTGATCCTATCAACAATTTGTAAAGATTACCTAATGTTTTTGGTTTTAGATCCCATTTCCTATTTGATAGATATTTTATTATATTAAGTCTTGAATTAAAGCGCTCTTTCAATTCATCCACCATTGGACCAAACGTAAGTTTTGAATCTAATGTGATGCCTAATAATTTCATTTTTTCCCCGTTATTTAAATTTTTATCATTTACTCAAAGGTCAAGATTGATTTTAACTTTAGTTTTTTTTTAAAGATCATGTAACATGACTTTTCAATAGAAATTTTCATTTTCCATTTGAAAAGCCATCTTTCAACTTCTTTTAGGTACATATTAATCATGTTTTTAAGATTTCCTATCTTTTTAAAGATAAAAAAAGCCATATCATCCATATCATATGCAAAAAGAAGAGACTGTTGACAGTTTTTTTTGTTTATTTTTGGTTTGTCATTTATAAAGATACTTAAGAGAAGCAGACTTATTACTGAACCTTGTGGGACCCCTGCTTTAATTGGGTATTTGTCACATAAGTGTCCATTTACTTTAACAATGAAAAATTTGGAATAAAGGAATAATTTAATCCAAAAAATAAGATAAGGAGGAAGATTAATTTTAACTAATTTGTAAATAAGACCTTCATGCCAAACTCTGTCAAAAGTTTTAGAGATGTCGAAATAAAGACAACATTTTTCTTTCTATTAAAAGAATCGACTACCTTTTGAATGAGAAAATATAAATTGTCTGCCGTTTGCCTATCATTTCCAAATCCTGACTTCTCATTATTTAGTAAGATTTTTTTTCAAGAAAATTATATATTCTTGAGTAGACAATTCGTTCAAGTAACTTTCCAAAAAAGCTTGTCACACTAATTGGACGATAGTTAGAAGGATCATGGGTTGGAGAAGTTTTCTTTGGTATCATAGTTATACTTGCGGTAGGTTGTACCGTTCTGCATAATTTATTATGATGTAAAAAAGATAGGAGAAAGCTAATCACTTAGAATTAAAATTTTGATACTAAATGCAAATGTTCTAAATTCTTTATTACAAAATTAAATCTTTAACATTTTCCGTATCGTTTACAAAGAACTGGGTTCTAGCTTGCGAAAATACTAATTTATATATTGATATTCTCCTGATTTCAGGCACAAGCCTTGTTGCTTGTCTTTGAACAGCTTCGATGGCATTTATGTCTTTCTTCAAGTAAGGTTCCTAAATTGTAACTCCATACTCAAGATTAGGTCTGACAAACGCTTTGTAAAGTCTTGATACTTAATCCTTATTGTGGAATTTAAATGTTCTTTTTATCATTCCAAGAACATTATTTGCTTTTTTGATTGACGAGTTTATGTGAGTTGTTCACTTTAAATCTTCAGATATTGTGATACCTAAGTCTTACTCTTGTTTTGTTTTTGAAATTTGCTTATTATCTATGTAAAATTCGTTGTAAGGATTGTTGTTTCCAATGTGTAAAACCTTGGACTTATCTTCATTTAGACAAATAAGCCATTTTTTGGTCCAGTTATGAATTTCGTTTAGGTCGTTTCTGAGTACGTCAGATTTTTCGACTTCATCAAGCATCGCTCCTAATTTAGTGTCGTCTACAAATAATTCATAAAAAACTACTTACTTTATCAGCAAAGTCATTTATATACATGATAAAAAGTATTGGTCCTAAGACTGATCCTTGTGGAACACCACTTGAGATTTGTGTTCAAGTTGAAACTGTGTTCCCTTGGTCTACTCTCTGTTTACGATTAGAAAGATATGCTTTTATCCAGTTGACTATTTTATTTTCAAGACCATAGTTTTCTAATTTAAGTAAGAGTCTTTTATGTGGTACGGTGTCAAATGCTTTCGCAAAGTCGAGATAAACTACGTCCATTGGGATACGTTTATTAAGCGACTCAGTAGTCAGTTCCATCATTTCAAGTAAGTTGGTGATGCATGATTTATTAGTCAATAAACCAAGCTGTCTTATAGTAAGTAACTTATTTTCGGTTAGAAATTTCATTATTGTCTTTTTCATTTCAAGTTTTTTTATGACTTAGCACGGTATGTAGTTTTCGGCATATAGTTTACTTCCTTTTTTACAAATAGGTGTGATATTTGCTTCGGTCCACTTGCATGGAACTGAACCTGATAGGAAAGATATTATAAAGATTAATGAGAGGGGTATCGATATTGATATGGATTAATCAAGTGGAACCCATACTTTTATAACAATCTAATGCCTTGAGCTCGCTACAAACGTTGCCCACTGAAAAGCAAATATGTGGGTCTAACGTTAGGCACTCATTTGTCCTGGATTGCATAGATGCTAGATTTATGTCTTCATTTTTGATAAAAACTGATTCAAACTGACAATTTAGAACCTCGCAGATACTTTCTGGATCAGTAATATGGTTGCCTTTAGTATCCAAAATTTGATTGATTTGGTTAGTAACCATAAGTATTGAATTGACATATCTATAAAATAATTTAGGATTCGTTTTGCCTTTAAAAACTATCTCTAGCTCAAATTTTTTAAGATCACTCTTGATCATTTTGTTGATAAGTTTTTTAATCTTCCTGAATTCGTCAAGTACATTCTGATTTTTTTTCGACCATATAAATTTGTACCATAAGATTTTTTTGTACCTGATTATCTTCTTAGTTAGCGCTGTTAACCAAATAATAGTGTTTAGCTTTTTTTTGGAATGATCACGCTTTGGAATTAGACTTGAGCATAGATTGATGTAGACATTCAAGAAAAACTCATAGCAATAATCAACATCTTTGTTTTCAAAACTGCTTTCCCAGTCAATTCTTTTTAAGTTATCCATGAGCAGGTTATAGTTACCTCTAAAGAAATTGTAACTTCTACTGTCAAACATCTTAGCTGAGTTGTTGATGGTCATAAACATCCAGCTTAAGACAGTGTGACCTTTATTTAAGCCCCCTAGAGGTGGCTTGTTTACAATGTTTGTAACTCTGTTTTCGCAAGTGGTCAAGATCAAATCCAATGTATTGGTTGTACAACTATCTGATACCTGAAAGGTATGTTCAACAACCAACTGGTTTAGGAAACAGTCAAACACGTTATCTATGTCACTGTCAAATTATAAAATATGTCATTTTGTAAAATGACATTGGCAAAATATAAAGTAATAAAAAAATGTAAGTTTATATTTTGACAAGTCATTTTATAAAATGACTTGTCAAATTGTAAAATCTGAAAAAAAAAGAACTTATTTTGCATTTTGACAAATGTCAAATTATAAAATTAAAGCAAATTAAAATAATAAAATATAAAAATAAATAAATCAAAAATAAATAAATCTACAAATTGGTCTCTAGCTTTGCCTATTGTTCAATTAATAAAAAATAATAAATATCATGAGGGTATTTTTTTTCATATTTCTAAAGATTAACATAATTTAGTTTTTTCAAGGCATTAAGATGACTCCATACAAAGCTTTATTTGGTTGTGAGATGTATTCTGGATTAGAATTGTTTAATTTACCTGGCGAAGAAAAAACAAAAATTAAAACAGCAAAACAACTTTTTACTTTGCTAGGTTTTTTTTTTACATTAATTATTTAATTGGTTGATTACTTTATAATTTACAGGTAGACATGATGATGCTGAGCTCGAGATTGATGATGATGATGACAATGAATCATATTGTGATGATGTTGTTTCAAACGAATTGTTGAAAATTCGTGATGAATTATCAAACAACAAAAGAAAAGAACCAGAGCCTGATACTGAGTGTCAAGATGATGAAGAAAATTCTGATGATTTAGTTAAGCAACGCTCGAAAAAAATAAAGGTAACTCGGTCAAATGTCAAAGATGGTCAAGAAAAATCGGTTCAAAAAATGTTGAAGAAAAATAAAAAAAAAATAAATTCTTTCAAAAAAGGAGATTTAGTTTTGTTTAGAACTGACGACGTTGACCGTGGTATGGCCGATGCTCAAAATATTTTATGTATTATTTTAGAGGTAAAAAACGATCTTTAAGTTAGGTTGTAGAGCAGGTGTTCTTGATACTTTTGTAGCATGCAATTGTATCGAAAAAACTAATTTAGTTACTGAATTCAATCAAGAATTCATACCAAAAGATAACCAGGGGGATTTTATTAAAGTTAGCGCAAGAGAATCAGTAAGACTTCTCTCAGTAGGTCACGGGCAAGGCTTTTTAAAATGCTCTTGTACTGGAGAGTGTGCAACAATGAGATGCTCCTGCCGTAAAGCAGAGTTAAAATGTAGTTCCAAATGTCATGCAAAAATGTTTCAATGTAAGAATTGTGACTAAAACGTGAATTTGATTGATTTCAAATAATAAATTTAATTTTTTTAAATTCTTTTTTTTATTTAATAATTTGCTAAGTAACTTTTGGCAATTTACAAAATACAAAGTTTATATATTGACATGTCATTTTACAAATTGACTTGGCAAATTATGAAAAAACGAAATTTTTATATTTTGACATGTCATTTTACAAATTGCCAATGTCATTTTACAAAATGACATATTTTATAATTTGACAGTGACATCTACAAAGAATGAGCTTTCTTGATCGTGTGGAAATATTTCAGGATATCCATTTTTTGACCATTTTATAGCTGGATAGTTAAAGTCTCCACAAATGATTACGGTAGTAAAGCGATTTATAGTCACAAGTTTACTAGCTTCAGCTAAAAGTATATTAATGCTTCTGTTAGTAAGGTTTGAACTGTTTGGTGGTCTATAAACACAGCCTAATAATATGTTGTCTTGACCATTTTTGATTGAACACCAAACATTTTCAGTAATATCATCTTTCAAACTAGGTACATTAACTTCAGAAAAGCCTAGACAGTTCTTGACATAAATAGCGAATCCACCGCCTCTAGCGCCTCTGTCTTTCCTAAATAATAAATATCCATAAATAGATCAATAATATTTTCTAATTTAAATTTAAGTTGAAGGAAATAAAAAAAATTCTAAAAAACAACTTCTATTTTTCGGTTGTTCTATCCTCGCCTTTAACTGGGAATTTAATTTATTTTTACTTTGTTTGAGCATGCCATACAAAGTAAAAATGATTTTGGATTAATAATCTAAAAACACGGTATAAGTGAAGAGTTTAGATCAATGCAAATAGACAGGATTGAGAATTTCTTAAAGATTTTTTTTTGGTGATTTAACGCAAAAATAACGAAATGATAGCTTTTCTAAAAATTTTATTAGAAAAAAAAATACAATAAAATTTTTGTGACATATTATGAATAAATTATTAAAGTATTAATGGATCATTTAAACTAGATTTTGATTATTAAATAGCAATTTTGATATTTTAGGAATTAGATTTAAAATATTTCTAAAATTTAGACAAAATAATTTTATTAAAGAACTGCAGAATCATTTAATTACGATCCAAATTACAACAAACAAAAATTGGAATTTAATTTAATACGATAAATTCCGTAGTGATAATAGTTTTTAGTCAATTTTTAAGCAAATCACCAAAACATAAAAGAGCAATCATATTAAAATAAAAACAACTGAAACAAACATAAAATTTCGCTAATCACCCTTAGATACGAAGACCATTAATAAATTTTACGTGAGTGTAATTTTGTTCAAGATCTTTTTGACCGACCATTAAATACTAGCTTTCTAATTTTTTTTTGATCAATAAATGAATTTATAATCTCAATTGAGGAGTAATCTTGAATTACAAAAGTGGTTTTTAAAAATATACAATTTTGTTTAGGAAAGAATCAATCGAGCCAAAGGAAAGCAATTTTACACAAAAGCAATAAAAATAATTTCTTGACAATAATTTATGAATAAAAAAAAAACACATTTCCTAATTATAGACAAATTTTACTGTCATTATATTAAGACTGTAATTGATCACTATTCGAATCACACTTTCCACTTTATTGAATTATTTTGTTTACAAAATCCAAAAATCTCTTTGCATATTGGTCCGGTTTGACTGTGGATATCTCCTGGTCGGCTCCATACTTTACTGTTTTTGCCACATTGGCTGATCGCTTTTTCAGTCCATAATGGGTGAGAATGTCTATCAAAGCCATGAAATAAACTTCTTTTTTCGGACCTGTTTTTGATTTAAAAATCTAAAAATTGGAGCAAGAAAAAAAGGCAAAAAAATGACAATAACCTTGCGATGGTAAGCCAAACAATCCGTAGGCTAATTTAGATGAAGGGCTGTCGGGTGGCGTAGGAACAGACACTTAAACGAATTATTTAGAATTAAAAATAAAATAAGACCATTTCTACCATTCAATTGATCATCGTCCGTATCTTCGGTGTCTTCTGTGGGAGAAAGATTATCTTGATCAGACTCGAGCTTGTCCTCTAGTAGCTTGGCCTCTGTGCTAAGATCAAAAGACTTGTCCAGATCTGTCACACCGATCAGCAATGAGTAGTCCATTATTTTGAGTGAACACAAAAAGTCAACATCTCTTGTCAATTTGGCGAAGAATATTTTCTTAGCCTCGCCTCCGATGTTAATATAGCGTCTGTCATTTATTAAGTCATTGTCCTTTAAAGTTGGAGAGTCTTTTTCTTTTTCTTTTAGCGAAGCAGCACGATCTACAGATGAGCCTTTGATGTCGTATTTTATTTGAATTTTGTATCTATTGGAAAACACATTTCGCATTACCAGCAAATAAATCTCTTTGTCATCGACAGTCAATCGAAAGAGACTGAGCAGATGCGGCAAAAGAGTGTTGCCTTTAGTTTCAACGATGTGCTTGTGATAGTCAGTCAGAATGTTGTGTAAGCCTTCAACATCTTCACTGGTTATTGATTTTACTATGTATCTTTTGTCATATGATATATAAAATCTTGCATTGCTTTTGCCGCTGCTGCAGTCAATGGGCTCTACATCGCCATTGGTAAGTGATTTTAAATATGACTCATCTGAAATGCTGAAACGCTCGCGCATATTCTTAAATACCAAAGGACAGTATTCTTTGACTTTGTAATGACTTGGCAGTGTGTTTCTTATAAAAACAAAATATTAATCTTGACTTTTATTATTTTACTTTTTAAATTTAATTGATTTTTTTAAAATTAAACTAAAACTGAATTTATTAGAATTTAATAAGAGACGGTCAAAAGCTGCGATTTTCGCAAATAATGCAAATTCTGGAAATCTTAATATTTAAAAATACAGCGATTTTTTGTTTTCAACGGGCCCAATCGTTTAACATGGTGTGAAAAAGTTAGCTAACTATATAGAAAAAAAATTTCACGGTAAATATAAAATTGCTTGGATGAATATCCCCAAACATTATTTTAATTTTATTCCTACCATATGGAAAAAATTTAAAAAATTAGAACTAATAACTTACTATTTATTCAAAACATATAATTTTTACTCATCTTTACTTTTGGGCTGTAAGAAAGCTATCACTTTCGCATCTTTCCTTAACCTTTTTGAATAATAATAATATTGATCAATGATCAATTAATTGCTTATTTCACTTATTTTTTTTAACATTTTATTCTGAAATAGCTTTATCTCGGTAAGAAATCAAATAAAAAAATATATAATTAGAAGAATTACTAAAAAATTTTTTTTAGAGTTAATATTAAAGAGAATATTTATTTCTGAAAATTGATCGTTCAACAATTTAAAATATATTTATTAAAAAAACATTAAAAATTATTTAACATGCTTTGTCATTTTAGAATGTAAAATTTCTGTGTTAAAACCTTGCAGAATACCCCATAAGGTTTTGGTATAAAATGATTGAGTCAATAGGTTAATAAATATTTTTTAAATTAATAAGATTAACTCTGGATAATATCATAATTAATAATTTATGTTCCTAAGGGATCAGTTCTCGGACCGATACTCTTCGTAATTTATATCAGTGATTTATTAGAGCTACTTCAATTCCCGAGTTTTTCGTATGCAGATGATTTGAAAATTATTGGTGTCCTAGGCAAAAAATCGTTAACGATGTCCGATGAATTACAGAGTGATTTAGATGTACTAAGCGAATGGGCAAAGCTTTGGTCTACCGAACTGAATTCACCGAAGTGCAACGCAATGATATTGGGAGAAATAGGAATAGGGGAAGCTACACGGTCGTTAACGCAAATGGCCCATATGTTCTGAATGAAACAACTGAAGAAAGTGATTTAGGTTTAATAATAACAGATGATTTAAAGTGGAACAAGCAGTGCGCAAGCGCAGCTAATGAGGCGAATAGGGCATTGGGATTATGAAGTATAGAGTATTGACAGATCATGAATTCATTTACATACTTAGATCAGGGACACTTAAGTTGTTATATACAGCTCTAGTACGGCCTCATCTTGAGTATGCAGTTAGTATTTGGAATCCAGCTACAAAGAATAACATTAATCTACAAGAAAAGGTTCAAAGGCAGGTGACTAAAATGGTCAAGTCTTTAAGAAATAAGTCAAATGAAGAGAGGCTGGAATCAATGGGTCTAATTAAGAAGAGGGTTGATTTAATCTAAATGTATAACTGGTCAACGCTTATGAAAGGATTAATTTAATAAAGGGAGTCAATTATGCTAAGAGTTGGTCGGTCTATTTAAGAAGAAAACACAATAAGAGACTAGACAGAGAATTAAACAAGAAATGTTCTAGTCGGTTTAACTTCTTGACTAACTGTGTCACATCGGCATGGATGGTTTTATCCGAAAACGTTAAAATGGCAAGTTCAGTGAACAGTTTCAAGGCTACTTGTATTTTATTTAAGAAAAAATATAGAAACATCAGCCATGAACTTAATTTAAATTATAGTGGGAAGAAAATTTCCCATGAAAAAAACACGAAATTCCTAGGGGTAACCCTTGATCCTGGACTAAGGCTAAACCAATATGCTAAAACTATAAAGGAAAGAACAACTCGTTGGCTCAACTTAATCAAATCAATAGGTGGTAAAAACTGGGGAGCTTCCAGCAGAACAAAAATGACTACATTTAAAGGATTAATCAGACCGGTAATAGATTATGTCCCATTTGCAACTCTAACGATGTCCATGTCGAACCAGAAAACCTTGGAAAACAATCTAGAGAAAGGCTATTAGATATGCTTTTAACCATGCAAGAGACGAACCGGCAGCTTCACTATACAGTTTAATCGATATCGACTCTGTGGTTAAAAGATCTTGCTATCTGACTAATAGATACCTGTCTAAAGCCATCAGAACAAACAACTTAAATAGAAATGAGCTAAAAATATACAATCTCGCACAGGACATACAAGAAGGTTCACTGTCTAAAGCAAATGTTAGACAAACTATTTTTGGTATAATCAGAAAAAAACAAAGAAATGAGCTGTATGAAATTCTTTGAAAACGACGGAAATAATAGTCTCTTTGTTGATCTTGAGGAATATCTTCAAGTTGAAAAAGAAGGATTTATAGATTTTTCATTTGGAAACGAATCTAATTGACCAGCTTCGGGTTCAAAGGGATCATAGTCTCACAGTTCCCTAGAGACCTAGTCATTATAACCATAAATCATCATCACCAGTTTCAAGGCAAGAATAGATGATGAAGTTTTAGGCAATGGTCTTAGCAACGACTGCAATGTACAATCGTACTGCAGTTTTAAATTTCTACTACTATTTATTTTATTTAGCGGGCTTTACTAAAAAAATCGGTAATTTTAGATTAAGCTTTGAGTATTTTGATTTCTAAAATTTTACAAAAAATTAAAAGAAAAATGGAATCTAAAATAGATTACAATGAATTTTTTAAATGGATTTAAATTTGAAAAAAATTTGCATAGTATAAGCTTATATCATATTCAATTTTTTCATCCGATGAGACTGCATGATAAATTAAAATAAAGCACAGTGAGATAATAGTTGAAATTATAAGGTTAGTTTCTAATTTTTTATAAGCCATAGGGTTAAAGTGAAAATGAAATTTAAAAAAGTTGGGGTTTTAACCAAGTCCTAGGTGTCTTAGGCTTATAGTTATTTATACATACACCAGAACCTCGGGTAAATTTACAAGGATTTATTATATTGTAGGTTTTACCATTCCTCATAGTTTTTTTGATATTAAAAAAATAGGAGTTAGCTATTCTATTAGATTAAAAATTTTGATACTAAATACACATGTTCTAAATTTCTAATTACAAATTTAAACCAATATATCATTGTCCACATCGTTTACAAAGAAATGGGATCTCTAGTATTATTTATTTAATCAGTTTTTATTTTGAAAATGAAATTGACGAACAGTCACATGTTCTGCTTTGTGATTTATACAACAACTTTCGTAAAATAAGTTTTAGTAAAAAATCATAAATTTACCAGATTTTAAGTAAATTAGTGTATAAACAAAAATATACTGAAATTTTTTTATTAAAAAAATATTTGTATCTAGCATTCAAATATTAAATTTCAAATAATTAATAAAACGAAAAGATCGATCTTTTGCACCTTTATTTTTGAGATTAAAAATTAATAGTATATTACGAGTGATTAAATTAAAATTCAAAAATCGATTTTAAAAATTGATTGAGAAAATATTTTGTTTTTAATTTATCCATTTTTTAAATCTACATAACATGTAAAGCATGTTACATTAAAATTATTTATATTTATTCAAAGATTAATTTAAATAAACTCTTCGAATTGATCATCAACTTCAAGATGTCGACGAAGCTCTTTAACTTTTTGAAAATTTTTGTTTTTACAAAAATTTTCATATAATGTTGAAAATTTACTAAACTTAACCTCAAGATATGCTAAATTTGGCGGCGGTGAAGTTTGGAGCAAAATAACTAAAAGCAAAGGAGTTTTTTATTAATTTAAAAATAAAATGATAATTTTGAATAATTTGGAAATATAAACATGAAAATCAAAAAAAAAGTTCTATTTATTCAAAAAAAGGTAAAAAACTTAACATTTAGTACTGTATCTATCAATATTCGATATATCCTTCTAAATATAATAAATTTTAAAATTTTTTGATTTTGTTTACGTTTAACAAATAATGTTTTAAAATGTTCAACATTTATTTTTAAAATAATTGCTAATTATTGTTATAAAACTGGTATTAAATTTACTTAAACATTTTTTGCAACAGTTTTTGCTCAAAACTTCACCATCACCTAAATTTGTCTAAATTTACTTTATTAAAATAATTACCGTATTCCCTCGTTCGATATTGCGGATTTAGAACCCAAAACACAACTTTGGCGCAGGCGATAAATACCATATCGCCCATGTTAAAAGCATTCTTAACTTACACCGCATGCGTCAAAGTTGAATTTAGAGTCTTGGATAACAATTAAAGTTAAGTTTTTTAATTTAATGCAGCATTAACAGTAGAGTTTCTGTCATAAAAATAAAAATTATTTTTTATGAATTATGCATTTGGTGCAATATCACAAATTAAACCGAAAAATAAAATTAGAAATGAATATTTTTATCATTCGATTAAAAAAAAATACTAAAATTTAACTATTGATGCGGCATTATTACTAAGGAAAATTTAAAGTTGACTTAAATAATATGCTAAATATTTTAAAAAATATAAAAAAAAATAAAAATCGAGTTGAAATAACTATTTAAATTTATAAAACAAGAGTCAATCATTTTATTCTTTATTATATATTCTGATTCAAACTCAAACTTACAATAAAATCAAAGAAAATTAGTGAAGTGTAAATTTAATAATCTAAATATTTTTTCTATGAGTTGTTAATGGTATTATTTTTTTTCAATTAAATGATCATTACCTAATCTTTCAAAAATACTGAAATAAGATAAATTTTCAAAAGATAAATTTTGCATTTTAAGTATTTAATAAATGTAATAAAGTCATTAAAAATATGAAATAATTGATTTATATAAAACCTCTTTGAATTGTTGCATTTTTCAACATTTTTTCGCAAATTTTTCGAATTTTTTATACTAAATTAACCGCAAAATTTGAAAAAAAAACTCACCAGAAAACATGCATTTTTTTGAACAAGAAAATCGCGAATTTCTATGCTAATAATCAGTATAAAATATTCTTAATCTTACTTATTAAAATGTTGATTGTCGATTTTCACTTTCATGTAAGCCTTGAAATCATCTGGCATCAGTAATTCAGGCATATTGACGTGTTTAAGTTCATTGCACTTAAAACACCAAAAACATTAGTTAATAAGAAAAAAATATTTTGAGTTGGTTATTTACTGAATAGTTGACACCCCACATAAAAACGGCAGTCAACGGCTCTGTTGCTCGGAACACTTTTTTCTTTTGAATCTTAATGCTCAGTTTGTTTTTGTTTTTGCTCTTTTTTTTGCTCGATGATTCACCAGAACTCATTTTGTGACCCAAAGAGTTTTAACTAAATTTCTAAACACCAAAATGTAATGTATATTTTTGGCTGAAAATCTCAAAAGCGATAATAAATTATGATTAATCAAAATAACATTAACATTTTTAATTTACCAAGTCTTATTTTAAGCGCTATTTTTGATGATTAAAAGATTTTATTTTCTAATAATTAAAACTTGAGTTACCTTAGTGAATTGTGAGATAGCCTTATTGGTAATAAAAGCTATCAGAATGTTGTTAGAATGATGGAAATTCTAGTAATTTTTTGAAAAGAAACCATTTTTATTTTATAGCTCTGTGCTCATCTATCGTACATTTTAATAAAATATTAAATTTGAAATAAACAAGAGTCAAATTAGAGCGAAAAAATAGAATTTCTGTACAGAGTTTCATTGCAACATTTTCCTCTCTTTTTTTTTCTATGCTTGTGAATAAATTAATTTAATTTCAGAAAATTATCATACGAACAACGAAATAGAAATAAATAGAAACACAAATTTAACTTGATAGAGTGATTGAAATTGAGTCTTAAAAAAAGAAAATTATTTTTTGTTAAATGCGAAATAGTTTTTTGGTTACCAAAATGTCAAATTAAATGAATCTAATGCGGGTTCTCATAATGATATACCTATATAAATAATAACCCTAATTAAATTAAATGTCAGCATGCTTTTACAACATCAAGTAGCTGGAAACATCTGAAAAGATTGCTAAACAAGATTTTAATTAAAGAATTTATTTTCCCTGCAAGCGTTTTTTTTTACCCATTTCTAAAACTAAAAAATAAGTGCTTCAAAATCACGGCTGCGATTTTGTTTTTCTATATTTCAATTAAATTTAACCGAAGGTTATTGAAAAATGCTTTTTAATCTATTTGAGAAAAAAAAATTTAACAAACGTTAAGAAAATTAAAAAATAAACTAAAAGATATGAATTTATGTTGCTTTATTTTTTGAATATTTTTTCTTTAGATTTGGTGGATTTTGAATTTATTGATTTTATTTTTAAATATTTAAATTAAAATTTGATGCTTCCTTAATAATAAAATAAACCGATAATTTTCTTTAATAATGTTTAAAATTGATATTTAAAACATTTCCCAAGGTAATTAAATTCAAAAATAATTCATAAAATTTTTGCGGATATATTTTTAATATCGAAATTCAAATATAATTCTCTTTTCGTATAGATTACAAAATTGGGAAGTTAAAAAGGTGAGAAAAAAAAATCCTAAAATTTTCTATTAATCTTCTGTTCACTTTTTTTGAAATTTTTCCTATAAATTTCTTGCACAAGTTTACTTGAAACATTAAAAATTTTTTTTTAAAAAATTATTAAGATTTACCAAAAAAAATAAAAATAATTTGAAAATTTTTTGCTTTTATTTTTCTAAGCCAAGCGTGTCGGTGGAAAAATTTATTTAGGAAAATTATACCTAGATCTGACTAACTCGGTGCACCAAATACTTATAAGCCTAATATAATATTTCTTTTTTATATTTTGATTGAAGATTGTGCTGCTACTATAAAAATAGAATTTTTAAAATTTTTTGTTTATGATTTCTAGAGTAACTGTAAAACGATCTTGAAATTAATTTTACATTATTTAAATTCCTTGCTAAATGGTTTTACGAGTTGTTCAAATCGACGTGGTATACATCCGTAAACACAACATGCTAACTTATCTTGATAATTGTTTAAATTATTAAATTAAATAAATAGAGTTAAATGAAATTCGTCAGTGAAAAATTAACTCAAAATAAGTGAAAAGATAATGGCAACAAAGCTATGGTTGTATTTGAGGTTTTAGACCATTTATTATATGAATAAGATCTGTCGTCGAAATAGATCATGAGTCTTCAAAAAAGCTGATAAAACAAAATCATCAATGAGATTGATTTAAAAAAAATATAAAAAAATATAAAAAGGAAGTCATAATTTGGCTTAAGCATTATATTTGTTTCTTTATTTAAATTAATCTTTCTCAAGGGCAAGAAACCAAATTATAAACATTTCTACTTGTATATTTTGCTTAAGGAAGCACTTTCAGAATTTCAATTTTAAATCAGATAAAATTAAATTTTTAATCATCATAAAAGGAGAATTTTATTTATCCGATTTTGGTATATATTCCACTATCAATTTGTAGAATGATTAAGAAATAAATAATAATTTTAGTTTGGCCAGGAATTTTAAAGAATCAAACTAGAGTTGTTTAAATTTTTGCAGCTGCATTGAATTGGCAATTTTTAAATTTACAAAAAATTTTTAATCATTTCAATTTTACAAAAAATAAGCAAATCAATTCAATTAACATTTATTTTTGAATTCATGAAATAATATTTTGAGTATCTTCTAATTGTACACTTGGAAGTAAAACAGCATTTTAGAAATCCATTCAAAGAACTCGGATAATTTATTTCAGGCCTGTATAATTGTCAATGATAAAATGTTAAATAAATGCATTAAAATTTTTAAGTATTTATTTAATGTCAATGCTAATGCATCATTTTTTTCAACATAAATGAAAAATGCTATTTTACATTTTCATAAGCATAAATTTTTTTTTCCTAAATAAAGCTATTTTGTTAAATTTAAATTCATTAAAAAAATTGCTTAATTTACAAAAATTCTAGACTTGGACATAAAACTAAATTTTTTTCAACTTTTGATTTAATTATAATTTTTTTAAATAAAAAATTTTTACGAGTTTTTTATTTTATTCGTTTTGTAACAGAATTATGACAACTTAATAACTTGATTTCGAATAATGTTCAATACCGATAAAAACAATTTTTTTAAATATTTTTTATTTTTTTCAAAATTCTGGCCTTTAATTAAACCTAAATTATTAATTATAAAGTCAAAGTCAGACTTTTACTTTAGAAAGACTCTTCTTAAATACAGCTGAAAATGCCTAATTATTTGATTGCTGATAAATTTTTACATGAAGATAATGTCTCTATTAAAAAGCTAAATTGCATTTAAAAAAACAAAGTTTATGAAAAAGCTCACCTTTAAATAATGTCTTGAAGGTAGTGATGTCAATTGATCTTTCACTCACTCTAGCAAAATTTTTACCAAATTTTCGCTCGTATTCCGATCGTTTGCGACAAATTCCATGGATGATCAATGAGATTTAACTATTGAAAAACATATTCCATTTTGTACTTTTTGTACTCTATCAGAATTTTAATAATTATATAAAAAATTAAACGGGGTTAAATTCGATTCCTAGTTTAGGGATTCATGAATGTTAAAGATTAAAGAAATAATAGTTAAAATAAAAATCAATATTTAAACTTTTAATTAATTAAACTCTTTATTTTAAAAAGGACAGAAAATACAAAAAGTAGAAAAGCCGAATAAATCTAAATTTAGAAAAAGTGTAAAAAGTACAGAAATGATTTACTTTTTAATATTCTCATTGTCCTTACCTCAAAAATTTTGCTCATGATCCGATCACGGTCGGAAAAAAAGAAAAAAAAATGAAATATTAATAATTTCATAATCGCTTTAAGTTAGAAAAAATAGAGCTAAAAAAGAATGGTTTTAAATTTTAAATTCCGGGTTAAAAAATTCTTTGAGTTTTACATGAAAAAATATGATTATTTTTCCAATGACGATCTAATTCCTTCGACTTTTTTAAATCCGAAATTAAAAAATAATTAATCTTTCGTGCACAGAACATAATATATATGCCATTTTAAGTATATTGGTTCAAATTATCTTCTCGAGTCCTGCCAGTTGTGTTCCATGTGAACGAATTTTTGCCAAATCAACTGACTAGCTAGGTAAATTGATTGAGTGTATCGAATTTTGAAAAAATAGTTTTCGTTAAGAAACAGTTGTTAAATGTTGAAAATTTTAGATTTATTTTATGCTTAAAAGATGATTTTGTTTCATTTAATTCTTTGTTTTTAAGAAATTTAAATTCCATTTTAACTAAATAAATTGAAAATAAATTGAATATTAAATGCTCTAATTGATCATATAGAGTAATTAAATCCGAGCGACCGCTCGATCCTATCGCAGAGCAAAAAATATTTGAAAAATCGCTCGTGACCGGATCGTGAGCGTAGTTTAAAAAATATTAAAAAATTAATTTAAAAAAAAAAAAAAACTTCAACAGGAAAGCAGAGTAATAAAACTCGAGCGAAAATTGGTCATTTAAAAGAGCAAGCTAATTTAAATTAAATAAATTTATTTTAAATTAGATTATAATTTTGAAAAATCCTGTTTTTAAGATTCAAAAAATATAAAAAAAAAAAATAAAAAAAATATCATATTGATTAAATTGATTATTTTGATAAAAATTTATTTTGCTTTTTAAAAAACTTATGTCTCTCTTGAACTTTAACAAAATGCTCCAACAGCTCTTTGAAATCTATTTTGCTTCGATCCGAAGTTGAGGGCAGCTTATTTTCAGTTGAATTAGATATTTTATTGTAATAATTTGGAACGCAATCAAGACGATGTTTAAGTGAAAAGAATGCGTCACTTTGTGGTAAAACCATCAATAAGCCATAAAGTGCCCGAACTAAATATTGATTCTGTTCAACTTGTAGCAAGTGCAGTCTTAGATCTATCAAAATTAGTTGATTTAACAAAAAAATTAAAAAAAAAAACAGCGAACTCACAAGTAAAAATAGAAGATTCTATTAATTGAACCAGTTTATCAATAGTTATCAATAAGTTGAGAGTTATTTCAATATCGCCTCTTTTTTTAAAAATGAATTAATAATTTTTTATAAAAATAAATTACTCAGATTAATGTTACAATAGGTTAACCAAGTTAAAAGCATGTTCATAATTTTGTGAAAGCAAGCAAAGAGCTATCGCAGCTATTGGATTATGGCACCAAGTTTTGTACAGACAGACAAACAATGAAAAACTTTCCTGACAAAAATAAATTTTTTTTTTTCATAAAAAAACTTTTGAATTCTTTAATTTACTTGGGTATTAAAATCTTTTAATGAATTTCGCAAATCATAGCATTCGCATGAAGTTAATAAAATTGAATTCAAAATATCGACCATGCTAATGGCAAATTCACTGTCTTTTTCTTTTGATAATATCTCAGAAAACATTCTAAATATGTCCTCGGGATTTAGAAGAATGCACAAATTTCTTTAACAGCTTAAAAGTTAAAACAAAATTTTAATTTCTTGCTACAAAAATACCTAATCATTGAAGATCCTTTTTCAAATCTTAAATTTTGATCTTTACGAAACAAATCCAATAGTTCAGTCATAAACATTGAGAAATAATTATTATATTTTGGAAAATTAGCTTTTAAATTCTCGTTTTGATTATTTGTATCAATCAAAAACGTGTTTGATGAGATGACCGCTAGAATTTTCAAATCCAACTCGACTGCTTCTTTGGATGAATCGGATAAAAATGAAATCAATATGGCAAAAAAACTTTTGATTTGACTTAGAATCAATTCGGGTTGCTTGTTTACCAGATGCAGAAACCATCTTAAAGATTCGATAGTTGTTGTCACTGTACTGGTCTCGCTGGGAGTTATTGTGAATCGTGATAAAGTCTCAATAAGCTTATCAACAGCTATTTTGTTAATTAAAATTTTTGTTTCTTCCCTTAAAAAGAAAATTTTAATTTTGTTCAATGGTTAATAGAGTGGAATACTTTTTTTCTTGACTCAAATTTTCGATTAAGGTCCACAGTTTTAAATTTATTATTCTAGATAATTCTTTGATATTTATGAATTGGTTAAGAAATTAAAAAAAAAAATTTGTATTATGAAAAATTTTATCAAAATTATTTTCAAAAGGATATTTTTCTTTAAATTTTCATCTCCATAAGAAAAACAAGGCAAGACTACATTTAAAATTCCTGGAATAAAGAAAACTGCTTCTTCGTTAAGAAGATGTATTAACTCTTTCAACCACATCATTGCCGTCATTTGTATTGAGTCATCTGAGTTAAAAAGAAAATTAGATTTTTAATTATTAAATGTTTTGCGATTGAATTCGGTACAACAAAACACAATGAAACGATATAACAATTAAATTCCATAATTTAGGTCTTAAAGTTCATTAAATTTTAATTTTCATGAAAAAAAATTTAGCAAATTTGGCAGTGTTATATCTTGAGAAAAAATTGATCTAGTTTTTAATTCATAATTTTTTATTTTTCTTATTTTCTTTATTCCTTTTTCTTTTTATATTAATTTTTGATATGCAAAAATTTAACGATTTTTTTTATTTTCTAAATTTTTTTATTCATACACTAATAAAAATAATATCAATTAATAAATGATTCTATCAGTTAGAAAATAATTAAGAAATCAATTTTACAAATAATTTTCAAGATAAAATATTTAAAATATAATATATAAAATAATAATAAAATATTTATTTTTAATATTTAATTTTACTTAAAATTTTTCATTTGTGACTGATTTTTTAGTTACCTAACACCTCTTACATTACCTAAATGAATGTCTCATGCTTCAACTAGAATCGATTAATTCATGACTATATGACTTTTCATCCTTTGAACCAAAAGCAATTCCTAGAGTAAATGAAGAATTATTTGACATTAAATCAAAATAAATGACAATTTGATATTCGACCTTAAACAAAAAAAACTTTAAACTATCTCAAGATTGAAATTTATTTTTTTGCTTAGAAACAAAGTGTCCAAAACAGAGATGTTTTTAAGTCACCAAAATTAAAGTCCAAGTCCGGACTTTAAAAGAAAATTTAAAGTCTTTGATTCGGACTTGACTTGATACTTGTGACTTGTGACTTTTAAAAAACTCTGGTCCAAAGTCTGATTCCTAAAGCTATTAAATTTTAATTTTAAATAAAATTTTGTTCTCAAAGTTGAAATATTGCTTCAAATAAAATACTCCCGAATTCCATAACTTTTTTTTGTTCACAAATTATAAATTTAGTTGTGAAAATGCAAAAGGTGCAGAAAATTTTTTAAAATTTTGCTCCAAACTTTGACCATGGAATTATATTAATATTGTATTGTTCTGTCCTTTTTTGTTTTATCAAAACCAAAGAATATTTAAATACCACTTGTATTTCCACAATGTATTAGTATTATGTTGACCATTAATTCATACTTTGAATTCATTTGAGGATTTGAAATTTCTTTAAGAAAATCACCCAATAAACTCTCGCACCTATTGTTCAAGCATATTATATATGAATCTGTCAAAATTTGAGTACAAAATTACATTTTCTTAATTTCTGAATTTGAGTCATCCAAAATTTGAAAAAGACCGTCAAGCAAATCCGATATATGAAATACAATATTGATGTTTGGTTCTGTGTCAAGAACTTTAAGCTAAAAAAAATTTTTATTAAAAAAGTTAAAATTTTTGTTGAATATGTTGTCACCCAAGACACTAAAAATTGCCTGACAAACGAATTCTTAGCATAAATTCGTTCTCTAAGCAATTGCATAAACACTATGATATCAAACCTTTCATTGCTTGAGTTTTCAGTGACAGTATCTTTTAGCAGACGATCCAACAACTCTGCACCATTTCGCACATTTAGATCTGTGTCACAGCAAAGCTTGCACAGACCATCAAAAATCTCATTAAAATAAATAAGAACATTGCCTCTCAAGACTTTGACAATGTTATAAAGTGATTCGCATGCATAATAGCGAACGCGTGAATCAGGATCACTAAAACATGCCAACACCGATGGAACTAAATCGCTTCTATAATTTACCGCTTCCTTTAATTTAAATTTAACTTTTTTTTAAATTTTTTTCAAAAAAAAAAAAGATTACTTTTCCAAGGGCAATAGCACAAGCAGCAAGACCAATCAGACCTCCCTTTTTATTATTTTGATTCTGAGATAACACATAGTTATTGCTTAAATACTTGACAATTTTGGCGATTTCAGAATGATTTCCTGATGAAAGATTATCTTTGATTATCCTAAAATAAAGATAAAACATTTTTTTCTCAACATTAAATTTCTTTACTTTTCTACATCCAACGCAGCTGTTTTTCGCTTTTCATACAATTTATCTATTAGAAGCTTTGTGACTGCAGGAGGCAACGGATCCGGAACATTTGAAATGGTCACACTCATTTTGCATAAAATTAAAATTAATTTTCTGAATAAAAAATAAAATTAGAAATTTTGAATTTTATTCTTTTTTTTTTTCAAATATTTTATGTATCACATGATCACTCATTTTTACCATGTACTCAATAGAGCTTGTGCATTTTATTAAAAAAAAATTTAATATAGAAAGAATGGAACGCCGCAGAGCAATCTTTGAGCGAATCAAGGAGACAAAATTAAATAAATTGACAATTAAACAAGGAGAAATAAATGTTAAATTGAACCTTAAAAAAGATCTAATTGATCCAAATGTTGAAATAAATGAAAAAGCGCTCGAAATGCTCGAGGCATATGCGGAAAAAAATTCCCAATTCAGCACAAATGTATCCCAAAATTCAGACAAGACTTTTTGCAGGGAAACAAATCAAACAAGTGAAGAAACAGATTCAATTGAAGAATTATCACAGCTCAATAAATATCAAAAGCAAAACAGTGAAAATTTTGTGGACAATTGTTCAAAAATTAATGCGTCCACCTCAAATGAACTATCTCCTTCTCAAGACACCCAAGAAAAAGAATTAGCTGTCACTTTTGAGACCCAAGAAAAAGAAGAAGAAAACAAAAAGGAGCATAGGTGCCGTCTATGCAAACTTAAAATATCGAGTGAGCGCGCCTTACATGAACATGTATCGAGAATACATGGAGGAAAAGGAATTTTCAATGCTCCAAGCAAAAAAGATTGTCTAAAAATAAATGAGCAATTTGGCGATGAAGATTACGATTCGTCTGATATCAACGATTTAGAAAGTCAAGATGAGGCCTATTTAAGTTCCAGTTCTGAGACAAAGCGTAGAAAAACAAGCAAACCTATATTGCCTCGACCAAATGTGGCCATAAGAGTAGCTAAAGTAGCTTATTACAACAGCAAAGGTACCATAAATTCACAAAATCCATTCAAATCGAGCATTTTCAAAAATGGCGGACTTAGAGGAAATTTTTTTTCCCAAGAAAGATTGCCTTTGAGAAGTTGTAAGATCAAAATGAAAATAACTTCAAACATATCCAAAGAAGAGGAGCCAAGTGATCAATTTTTGATGAATATACACGAAATAATCAAAAGTGAGTACCCAGAGCCCAACAAAACAATATCTTTGCAGTCTTCGTGGCAAGACCATGCCAAAAATGATCACATCCTCACCGAGACTGAAATTAAAGAATTTTTTAAGGCTTTGCTTGATTATATACCTTTGAATAGCAGTGTTCGCTTGGAGGATTTGATAAAAGAAAATGAATTTGTTTTGAGAGACATTGGACAAAGTTGTGAGCTGGATGCGAGTGAAATTGTGAGGCTAATTTTCGAAATAATTTTGGCAACAAAACAATTTGGAATAAATTTATTTAGTTTAAAAAGAGTAGCTAATTGTAAAATAAAAAAAGTTTATTTTAAACAAATAAAAATGGTTGTGTTAAAAAAAATCCTCAAAATTTTTACTGATAATCACATAGTGCTGGCTGTCGGTGTTATCGAAAGAGTTTATGTTGCCAACGAATTCAAAAAGCACTGGGTCATTGAGTCGTTTAAGAGTTTACGTGGTCGAGGAAACAGGGATGATGAAGATTGTTCGAATGACAATCAAAATGAGCATGCAAATGAATTGCAGGATATGATCACAGATAAAAGAGCTAAAGAAACCAATTCAAGTTTGAAAAACTTTAAGCCCATTTGCATTATACCCAGACCTTGGCGTTACATAGATGGACTTCTAAATCGTCCAGTACTCAAAAAAATGCTTGAAAGTATTATACTATTTTTGAAAACAAATCCAAATGCATCTTTTAGTTCAATCAGCTCTCATTTTTGTCCTGTTCTGCAGCCAATAATGACTTTGGAACTTCTAGAGATGCTCGAACATTTAAAATGTGTCCAAAAAGTAACTTTAAAAAACGAAAACATATGTGATTTATTCAGTGATTTTAACAATGGATCGGCTAAAATCGATCAAATAGACGACATGCAAGGTGATGAAATACACAACTATTACCTTACTCAAAATTCCATTTTTAATATAAAAAAAATATTTCCAAATTAATGGAAATTGTGTAAATATTCTTATTCATAAGTAAAAAAATAAAGATTGATTTAGTTTAAATTTTAAGTTTTTATGCATTTATTTTTAAAGAATACTTTATTTTAAAGCTTTCTTTGTTTCCATTTTAATTATTTAGATTAAAAATATTTAACTAACATTGTTAATGTTCATGTCTTTAATGAATTTTGATATAAAAAAACCATTGGTATCGTTCAAAACATTAATGTCATCTATTCCAAAATTGTTTGTTTTAAAATTTGGATGAAATCTTTGCAATAATTTCAATTGATCTTCTGTCAAACCATTACATGATAAGCCAGAGCTTGCTGCTATTTTAAATGGAGTCTTCAAAATTAAAAAAAAAGAAAATTTTTATTTATTAGAAAGCAATGAAAAATTTTAGGCTAAATAAAATAATGAAATAAACTTTTACTATAACCTTATTGTGATTAAATGGAAGTACAGTTACCTGTTGATGCAAATATTTAAGAAAATAGATTATTTTTGTCCGATCATTTATTAGACATATGCCTAGATTTTAAAATAGTAAGTTTTATATCAATATATATTGTATAATTTATTTTAAAAAGACTGTTTAATACTTTTAGTTAAAGAAAACCAAATTTACTTTATTCTTAAATTTAATTTATTTTTAAAGAAAGTTATTTTTTTTAATTGTATAAAAAAAAATTAAAGATTACCTTTTTTCATTTTAAAATATTAAAAGGTATTGTGAAATTTTGTACAGAATTTACAATACAAAAAGAAAAAATGTTATAACTCTTTTAAATGTAACAATTTTAGTTACTCCAACTGGCAATGTATGCAAAAACTTTAAAAATTTAATTGCGTATTTAATTTAAATAATTTTAATAATAAAGTTCGTGCAATTTCAACTAAGTGAGTGAAGCTAAAATTGCTATATTTTGTTACATTTACAAAATAAGTTTATGACCATTTGAACAAAAGTTATAGCATATTTTCTTTTTATAATGTAAATTGTGCTTGAAATTTACAGACTTGTGCAAAAGAATAAAATTAAGTCATTTTAAAGTCAATACAGCTACTCGACTTTAATATTTTACATGTAGTTTGAGGCTAAGAATAATTTTATTTATTTGTTTAAAATTTTATTTTTAAATTTTTGAAAATTTACGTTTTTTTACACTTTTTAAAGTTTTAAAATTTTATTAAACTTTTTAACCTAATCCGAAAAAAATAAATTTTAAATTTAAATCTAATTACTCTAGTTGGAATTATTTTCACAATCTCTCTGAAGAAATGCTAATTTTCCTATAATCTATGATTTAATATTTAATAAAATTTTACATTTTAGGCTTAAACATGATCTTACTTATAAATAAAAAATCATTTTATCAAATATTATTAAATGGATAAGTCTTGAATCATTTTAAATATTCATTTTAAAGAAAATTTTAGTTTTGTTTTTTTTTACTAATTTTTGTTGGTCTAAAATTCAAAATTCAAAAGAAATAAAAATAAATGTACCTGATCGACAAGCTTTAAAAATTTGTATCTTTGCAAGAGCCAACTAACTTGTTCTTCATTCTCTTCAATTGTTATTGTACAAGTACTAAACACCAAAAAGCCACCAGGTTTAAGTAATTTTACTGCCTAAATAATAAAAATTATATGTATTGAATCTAGTTATTAAGCATATAAACACATTTTCCAGTATCATTCTTTGGTAACTAACATATGACTTAAGTTGACTTGGTTTTATTTTGTTAAAAATTGAAGGTCTCTGACCTAAAGCTGAACATGGAGAATCAACCAATATTCTGTCAAAAGTTTCCGGCTGATAAATGTTAAAATCTGATTGAGGAAAGAATTAAAAAAATCAATTTAATTAAGAGCTCATTTACCTATTTTAGTTGCATCTTGAACATAGCATTCTACCGATGTAGCACCAAAATTATTGCACAATTCTTTCATTTTGTGAATTTTTGAGGCAATTTTGTCAAAAGCAATAATGCGTCCCTTAGATATTCTACTCACAACAAGTTATTTATATCATGCAATATTATACTTTATTTTTAATCAGTTCAGCAATGTGAGTTGTTTTTCCTCCAGGAGCGGCACACATATCTAAAATCAAATGACCAGGCTTTGGATCAACTATTCTAGCACAAAGCATAGATGGCAAGTTTTGGGGAAAATATTTGAACTGATTTAAATTGTCAAACGAAGGTACAAAACTTCCATCTGAAAGTTCTTTAATTCTAACACCCATTCCTCTAGATAATTTACATTTAGTATTAAAATTTTTTCAATAAAAAAAAAAAAAAAATTTTTAGAATGTTTACGATTTTTGCTGCTCTTTTTTAAAAAAACTATCACGATCAAATAAAACCCATCCGTTTCCAATAAATTTAAGAGATTCTCTATTTTTCAAAACATAATTAGTGGCATCACTGCCTTTCAGGCATTTTTCTTTCAGATCAGCGTAAATACTAACAAGATCATGTGCCTTTGAATCTTAAATTTGTTCAAATTGAAAAAAAATACATTCAAAAATATTTCACATTTACTTAAACTTAATGCAATTACTCCTGGAATAAAGATATCAGCACCACGATAAATTGCCTGTGCGCATTTTACATCAATTATAACAAATTTTTCTTGCTTTAATTTATTTGAAAAATTGTTATTTTATTATTTTATTTCAGGTTATTATTTTCAACCATTTCAATGTCCCTCTTACGAATCTGATTTGAACGTTCATAGACAATACACTCATCTAGTAATTGAAGACGATGGCACTCTGGCACCATATACTCTTGATTTTCAGTAGCAATCAAGCTGTTTATTCTTTCAAATGACTATGAGATTTGGAATGAATCAAATTTGCTTCGAAAAATTGCTTAAGATTTACTTTATTAAGAAAATTTTGAATATCTTCTACAGATTTTGAGGGGTCTTCAATTAAATTTTTGTTTATTCTAATTGTGCTCCACCTAGGTGCTCTTGACAGCCAATTAAGTAATTGTCGAAAAGAATCGTCGGAAAAACCAGCCTTTCAACAGAAAACAATCAAAATTTTCAATAATTTATTTTTTCAATTTTTAAGCATAAATACCTTCATAAAAGACTTTTCCAGATAAATTTCTGTCTCACTCTCAAAGTAACTCATCTCTTAATTCTTAGCAACAAATCAAGATTTTTAAATTTTTTTTCTAAATAAAAGTTATATAAATATTCTTTATTAAATAGTTAAGTTTTTTTTTCGATAAAAGTTAAAATTGATACAAAAAATAGTTTCACAAAAATATCAATTATTTTGTAGATAATTATATATATCAGTCAAACTAACCATAGTACCAGCTATGAAAATATATATGCCAAAAATAATTATAAGCAAGTCTTTTATTAGAATAGAAAGACTCCTATTAGTAGATTCCCAGAATGCAACTAAATCTAGAAGTGCTGGTAGAATCAAGGCTAGGGTGCTACTGGCAATGGCTCCAACTAACGAAATAAACAAGTCAATCCTGGGCACTTTGATAGCAAGTAAAAATGTTAGAATAACAAGAGATGATCTGAACACATTATGTATCATATTGTAGATCTTGGATGCTGATCTATTTAGATCGGAAGCTTGGCTATCTGTTAAGTTGACAAATGATCCACTGTTGGTGCTCAGCGATTGCATGTATTTGCTTGATCTCAGCACATATGTCCATATTATATCAGCTGCTACAAAAAATTGCAAATTGTAAGTTATAAAAATTGCAATTGTGAATAAGATTTTGACTATTTGGTATAAGATCTTAAAAACAAGTTAAGAATAAAAAAAAATATTAAAAAATATTTATTACATTAGATGTTTGAAGATTGAGAGTTATGCTTGGTGCTGAATCGCTTCCATATTTTAAGTATCCGAAAAATCCGATACTAAAATACATAATGGAAACGAGAGACATTCCGGTGTTCAAAACACCGTTCCATGGACTGAAATTTGATTTGTATTTCATTTCATGGTAAACTGGAAGAACTAAAGAAATTCCCTCAAAGGCATATATTGCTGAGCTAAAGTAAACGGGCCAGCTACTAAAAGGAGCTATGAGCTCCAATCTTTCGATCGGTTTAAAGGGTCCATCAAAAAAAAGACCGTAAATTATAACAGCCAAAGAAGCAATCATCAATAAATTTGCAATCGCACTGAATGGTGCTAAAAATTTCAAATCTTTAATCAAACAAAATAAGATTAGTGGAAGCAAAGTAATGCACATTAAAATTTCAAGACTTAATCCGGATGATGGATAGTAAAAATCTATAATTTGTTTTATATTAGTCGGAATAAAAACCAAATAAACGCAGCAAAATCCAAGCTGTCCGATCACTATAAACTATGAATAAAATTTTAAGCTAAAAAAAATCCAATTTTTTATTAAACTCTACCAGACTTGTAAGGAATCTGAATCTTCCAGGCCATTTCGAGTCTTTTCTACACTTGTTTTTTAAAATTAACTCAACAACGTCGTCATATCCGACTGTTTGATTGAGCATTTCTTCTATATCTTCCTTCATATTTGCAGTAACAAATTTGGCACAATTTAACAATATATGCATACAATGTATACAAATAAAGGCCATTATCCACAATGATATTGAGCTTAAGGCTAATCCTCCGTTCTTAAAAGCCAAAGGCATTGCAAGTACTCCAGTACCTATATTTGCTTTTATAATATGCATTAAAGTTTCTGTATTTGAAGTTCCTTGCTTTTTTTCCTGCTTGGGCTTTGGTGTTGACAGAGGCGTGATGCCTATGCTGTTGTACCATATTAGATCGGCTTGAGAGTTATTCAAACTTTCAGGAAGTTCTCCTTCATTCATTTTGTCAAACTTATGTACAATTTTTAATTATGGTTTTTTAAGATTTAAAAAAAAAAGAAAAATATCATATGATATTCTATGTTGAAACAACCATGTCACATATTGCGTAGAGAGAATTTTGGCTTAAATTTTAAAGTTTGAACATAAATGCAAAAAGGCTTTGCAATAGTTAAATAACTTTTGGTTGGAAATAAAAAAAAAACTAAATCGTCTAATCATTTGATTTTAGACTAACAGACTAGCTTTATTTGTTTTTTATTTCATTATCTTTAAGTTTATAAAATTATCAGTGATCATTTATTTTAGGATAATAGAATTCGCTTGTGATAAAAAAAAATTTACTTAAACAAAAGTTAAGTTAATAATTTTGTTAAAAATTAATTATGTCAGAATTGTTTGTTCAAAATTAATTATTTATTTAAATTAACGCGTCAATCTTAATTTTTATTCTTTTCTAATATTTTTATTTCAAGTATACATTATTTTTATACAAAATATTCCAAAAAAGCATGTTCATCATATTTCAAAATGTAATACAGTATTTGACTGTTAACAAACAATTTTGTAGTATGTCAAAACCATGTTAAATTAAAAAAATGCAAAATATAATCTTGAATCAGACGAAAAACTTTGTCTTATTAAAAATATGCATTTTAAAAATGTTTCGATTTTAACGCAGTTGAAATTTAGTTTAGAGAAAAAAACACTGCAGATTATGATAAAAATTATAAAAATTTTTAAAATTAATAAAGTTTTTTTTTAAATAAAAGTATAAAATTTAAAGAATGAAAAATTGCCTTGTTTTTCTTTAAAAATTCCGAAAAATGTTGAATTGAAGTCTTAAATTAAACATTCATTCGATTTCCTATAATACGGTATTATAGGAAAAAAATCACACATATTCCAACATACTCATTCATACTCAAAATTTATGCATTTAGAATGATAAATTAAGGTTTATTTCAAAAATTTATTTCATAGTTTTTTAAAAGAATAATATTTTTGTTTTTATTTAGCTGACATATTATTTCATATTTCTCTCATATTAAAATTTTATAAACTAAAAATAACTAAAAAGATACTCGTTTGATTTACAAAACAAAGCATTCTCAATCACGAAAATTTAAATAAAAAGATTTACCCGAATTCAATTGTTCAAAAGAATAAAATTTTTTACAAAAACTTTGAATATAATTTTTAAAAAAACAATGATTGAAAGAATGATTTCTTTATACAAAACTAAGACCATACAATAAGTTTCAAAAATAATTCAAATCATGAAGTTAAATTTTTGTTTTATTTATGGAAGCGTATCAAAATAGCAATTATCTAAAAAACTAAAATTTTCCTCAATTTTTTTCATAACCAAATTTGCTAAATTAAAAATCGCTAAATGCTAATTAAAAAAAAGCTATAAATAAATAGCTATGATCAAAAATTAATTAAATAAAAATAGCTAATTTATTAATTTTTAGGCAATTTAAATGATTGTTTTTTGAATACGTTGATTAATTTACCTTGTAGTTCATGGTTTAACCTATTTTCATATTAAAAATATTTTCAAATATTGTTGTTATGTTTTTTGCTTAAGTCTTAGAGGAAGTAAAAATCCCAAGGCATTAAAATCTGCTTACATTACTATGATACATAAAAAATCTTTTTTAACACAAGATCCAGTCCAGAAACGTAAAGACTACTCGAGATAATTATTAAGTACGAAACTCATTACTAATTAAGGAACTATTAGATTTTAGGAAAAATCGATGAGCTGATAATAAATTTATGATGATCTTTCTGCCTTGTTCCAAAAATTGTAGAACCATTTAATTGAAGAAAAAAGTTTTTTTCTTATTTTTTGATATCTCTAAAGCGTTTGGTAGGATTTTACATGATTGTCTTTTTTATAAACTTATATAAACTTTTATAAAGATGAACTTTCTCCTTTACTTTGGATTAATTCATTATTAGGCTCAAGATCATTTAAAGTAAATGTTACAAAATTGATGAATTCCTTATTACTGCAGATGTTCTTCAAGACTCAGTAATTAGTTCTATACTATTTAAAATTTTTATCAATGATATACCCAAAGATATTTTGACAGACGGTTCTTTTAATTTGACTTCATAATAATAAACAAAACACGAGAAAGATCTTCAAAAAAGACTGATGCTTTCGATGGCTTTAGTAATTTTTAAAGCTCTTACTCGTGTTTTTTCTATCATATCTATTTTCTAATAACAAAAATTCATTATTTCAATTTGCTAAATTTACAATACAAATTTTCCCTTTTAAATAAATTCTTTGTAACTAAAAGCCAAAATAATTTAAAGTTTAAAATAAAAAAAATTATCAAAATTTTATTTTTCTTTCTAAAACTTTTATTCATTCTTCTGTTTTTGTATTAATTATGCCAACTTATTGTTAACAAAAGAATGATTAACTAAAATAAAATTAAAATATTTTTGAAAATTTAAAAATTGGTATTATTAAGTCAAAGATTAAAAGTTAAAAATGAATAGCATTCCTGCTGATGCTTCAATGGAGGATGACTCTGTTAATATGGAAGAAGAAGCAAATGAAATAAGAAAAATTTACAGGAATATCAGAGAGAATATTTCAGGTAGAAAATTTTAATTTTTGACTTATTAAATAAAATTAAAAAAAAAAAGAAAATCGTCTGGAATATATAAACCCAAACAGTGACGCAATTGAAGCTACTCTTGAAAATGTCGAAAATACTTTTAGAAATGGTATTTTTCATTTTTATAAAATAATCAAATTATTTACATCAAATTATTAGTAAAAAAACCTAGAGAAGCTGTCTCAGATTCTCATGTTTTACTTGAGCTAGCAATTCTCGGTAAGGAACGTATCAGGAACGTTCATTGCGAATTCAGATCATTTAACAACTTGGAATTTATGGAAAAAATGGTAAAAATATTAAATTAAGTAAAAATCCTTGCATCAAGTTAATTATTTTGATCAATTTAATAGGATATTATTTTTAAATAGTAAAGTGAAACATATTCAATACAAAGTCAATTTCAAAAATAAAAGAATTAATAAATGATTAGAAATGATCAAAAATTAAGAGCTTCTATAGAAAAAATATTAATTCGGATATTCATTGAAGATTTTAAACAAAAAAATAAAAATAATTTTTATTTTTTTCAATATTATACAAGTATTTTTATCAATATTCAAAAAATACTGGTTGCTTAATTTTCGTAGATTTTTAAAAATATTTGATGGACTATAAGAATTGAAAAAATTTAAAATTTGCTATTATTAAAAGCTTGAATCCTTACGATCTTCAATAAAATTTAAAATTTTTAAATTAGAGTCTAAAATATTGATAGAATTTAGCTGTTTTATACTATTAATTCAATCTAATAAAAAAATACATAAGAATTTTTAATTTGAAAAGAAGAAATATTTAATTCTAAATTTGTTAAAGAGCTTATTGTAAATTGTAAACTCAATCAGTAAACTTTTTTAAATTGTCCCAAAAAATTTTTAGTTGAATTTTTTAGTGTCATTAATATAAATATTTTTGAAAAATAAAACTCATTTAAGAGAAATTTTATGATCGGCAAAGAAAAAAGAAACTGTTCAATTTTCAGAGATGGCGATTCTGATTCAGACATTGAAAATGAAAGTACTCAAAGTCATCACAATTCAAAAAATACGAAAAAATCAGTCTACATTCTAAGTAGACCAATATTAAGTAGATTTGGCGAATTTTCGATGAATTATTTCAGAGTGAGTCCTAGGCCGACATTCTTGTTGGGCTTATTGGAAAAAGAAATTCCAAAAAAGGTAAAAAAAATTCGTCAGCGAAAGATAAATGACAAAAAAAATGATGATCAAAAAACTGTAATTAAAGAATTAGAAGAAAATTCAAGTGAAAAAGAAGTAAGCACCACAGTGACTGAAATAGAGCGTATTTATAAAATACTTAAGCGATTACATAAACGATATAAAGGACCTATCTGTCTTTATGAGTTCATGATTAATCCTAGATCATTTAGCCGTACAATTGAAAATGTTTTTTATGTTTCGTTTCTCGTCAAAGATGGCTACGCAAGAATCTATTTAGACAAGGAAAGTCTTCCGGTTATAGGTATTTAAACATCTTCAAATATACTTTTTATACAGGAGAAATTTCTATAATTTAATTAAGAACCTATTTTGGAAAATGAACCTGATAAATTTGACACAAATGAAATTTCAAAAAAAACAAAGCCCAACTCGATTAATATGCAATCGATGTTTAGTCTAACAAAATTGGAATGGAAAGTAAGTCAAATACTTTTAATGATATTTAAAAATTTTTAAATTAAATTGTTTAGGAGATAATTGAAACTTTTAAAATTGAAAAGGCTGTTATTCCTGACCCATCTCATTAAGTTTTTTTGTATATAATATTTTTTTTAATGGACACTAAAGTTAAAAAGATAAATCAGAATAAATTTTATTGAATGATTCGAGTATAATTGTATTTTGAATTTCTTTTTTTTAAATAAAAATAGTTATCGTAAAATTTTTTAATTAAAATATGGTTTAATTTTTCGTGTTTGAATTACAAAATGTATCCAATGTTGAAATAACATTGAAAAAGTGCAATGCTGCAAATATTTTTTTTTCAGTTTCAAATAAAATAAAAAATTAAGTTAATATAGCATTTTCATATTTGAAACTAAACTCTTTAGTGAAATATAATGAGTTTAATTTTTATTTTGAAAGAAAAAAAAATTGTCAATTCTTTTTTTAACTTTTAAATAATTAATTTATTATTTGTTTATCTGTACCGAGCAAATGCTCCTCCTAAATAAAAATATATGAAAAAAAATAAAGTTAAATAAGATAAAAAAAAATAAAATGAAAAAAAAAGTTAAATAATTCATTTAGATTTAAATTAATATTCATTCGTTGAAAAAGTCTATCTAGTGAACCATAGTTCATCTATTATGCGAACATTTCTTGTTCTCAGGTTTTGTGAACTTTAAGTTAACCTAATTTTTTTGTTAACGTAAAAGTTGACCAAAATCGAATTAGGTGATTAAATGTCATCAATTTATTATTTTATTTTATTTATCAATTGAATTTTTATTTTTTTAATATAACCTTTGGTTTTTTTCTAAATATATTAAAAAATATCTAATAGTTCAGGAAACCTGAGATCAAGAATTGTTCCAGTATTAGATATTGAGCTTAAGGCTAATCCTCCGTTCTTAAAAGCCAAAGGCATTGCAAGTACTCCAGTACCTATATTTGCTTTTATAATATTGACATCGCCAGTATTGTCGTTAATATGAATGAATAAATAAAAAAAAAATAAATAAATAATATGCATTAAAGTTTCTGTATTTGAAGTTCCTTGCTTTTTTTCCTGCTTGGGCTTTGGTGTTGACAGAGGCGTGATGCCTATGCTGTTGTACCATATTAGATCGGCTTGAGAGTTATTCAAACTTTCAGGAAGTTCTCCTTCATTCATTTTGTCAAACTTATGTACAATTTTTAATTATGGTTTTTTAAGATTTAAAAAAAAAAGAAAAATATCATATGATATTCTATGTTGAAACAACCATGTCACATATTGCGTAGAGAGAATTTTGGCTTAAATTTTAAAGTTTGAACATAAATGCAAAAAGGCTTTGCAATAGTTAAATAACTTTTGGTTGGAAATAAAAAAAAAACTAAATCGTCTAATCATTTGATTTTAGACTAACAGACTAGCTTTATTTGTTTTTTATTTCATTATCTTTAAGTTTATAAAATTATCAGTGATCATTTATTTTAGGATAATAGAATTCGCTTGTGATAAAAAAAAATTTACTTAAACAAAAGTTAAGTTAATAATTTTGTTAAAAATTAATTATGTCAGAATTGTTTGTTCAAAATTAATTATTTATTTAAATTAACGCGTCAATCTTAATTTTTATTCTTTTCTAATATTTTTATTTCAAGTATACATTATTTTTATACAAAATATTCCAAAAAAGCATGTTCATCATGTCATCAATTTATTATTTTATTTTATTTATCAATTGAATTTTTATTTTTTTAATATAACCTTTGGTTTTTTTCTAAATATATTAAAAAATATCTAATAGTTCAGAAAACCTGAGATCAAGAATTGTTCCAGTATTAGATGAATCATAGCTCACCTAACCGACTAGATCCGAAATTAATATGATAATTGACGTTCGTTCGACGCATTTTAACAATGACTCAATTTATAAAAAATGGAAAACAGAGCGTAATTAGTTTTTTAAACAACAAATATTATCTTAAGGACTAGATTTTTATTTATATATGAATAAAATTTTTAAATCGAATTTTAATTTCATTTTCTCAAAAGCTTATTTATAGACTAAAATTCTCTTTCATAATCATTTAAGTCAGTGATCCTAATTTAATAAAAAATTGCCAAAATTTCCAACATCTATTTTTGGTCCAAGCATAATATTTTTTACCAAAAAATTATCACACTATTTAAACATTTTAGTTTTAAATGATTAGAGAAATTTATGTTTAGACAAAATAATTAGAAAAAAATCTATAAAATTTTTTAAAAAAAATTTTACACAAAATCTCATTTAAAAGCGTTTTTCCTGATTTTTTTTTATTTAATAAAATTAATTTAAAAAAAAAAATGAAAAAAATTGACAGAAAATTTTGATCAAAGCTAAAATTCTAATTTTATCAAAATTAAAAAAAAAAAATTAAAATTTTTAAGCTTCCTTCATTTAAAAAACTTCGTAATAAACTATCGATTCGTAAAAGCCACAGTACGACATCCAATTTATCCGAAATAGCATCAAAACTGGCACCAAAATTACCAAATTCGAACAGTTCGAATAGCATAAACCTAGGCGTCCAAAATTCCAAATCGAACAGTCTAAAAAATTTGCTAATAAAATCCAACTATGACCATCAGGCCGAAAAAATACTCAGACTAAATCTGAACACTCTGACCGACATCCAAAACTCGGTGGTCCACGAAATCGACGTTATCCACGAAGAACAGTACCTCAATCCGAGCATAGACGAAATAGCATATACCTTCACAAGTCTGAACACCAACAACCTGATCGTGCAGCCATCATCATCTTCCTCCATTTCTTCCCTTGTCAACAAAAACAGTCTCAAGATAAACAGCAACTCAACTGTGAACAGGAATAATTTAACCCCAAAAAGCAGCACCGATTCGTCCTCGCCGTACCAGAACGCCAACTCAAAGACTCACTCAACCTCATCTTCTACCAACACCCCCAACAAACAAAACCCTATTGCTGAATTCTGGCATTCGTTGTCCTCTTCGTTCTATATTCGGTGTCATCATCCTCGTCCTCATTCAACAACCCGAGTGCACATAAAGTGAAACTTAGGCACAAAAAGTCCAAAGGACAGACAGAGTTGACCAACAAGCGAATTTCTTTGCCAGCTAATTACGCATCCAGCATTCAAATGCTGCAACAAAGCGAAGCTTTAGCGGAAGCCGAGCTCCATCATGACTAAAGTGAGAAAATAGTTAACAAAAATTTTTTGAATACAATAAATATTGGTTTTACCAGTAACTACGCCATTTCGAGTACTCAATCGACCAATATGATCAAGCTGCCCTGTCGAAACATGATCATGATGAATAAGAACCCGAGTCTGAATTACAATCAGCATCATCTGCAATCGTTTCAGTCGCTATCGACTATGAATCATTCGGACATGGCTAGAAACTTGTTTCTTCTCAAGCCGATAAATAGAAATAGCCGCAGAGCTTCAATGTCCGAGCTTTGCTATGGAAAAATTGAATCCTACAATAAACTGGAAAAACTGGGAGAGGTAAATTATTTTTTTTATTTTGAAAATAATTTTTTATAATCTGCTCACTTTGAAATTATAAAATTAGAAAAAAAAATTTTTTTTTTCAAAATTTTTAATTCACAAATGTAACCATAAAATGCTTTTAATTTTTACTGGAGAAAAAATCTTCGCCATGTTAAACGTTTTGTATATGAAGTTGGCTCTCAAATAAATTAATTAGAAAAAGTAACTGTGATTTTTAGTGAAATTATTTAAAATTAATCTATTGATTAATTGTTGTTAATTAATTTTAAAAAGAGCAGATTTAATTTGATTAAATTTTTTGAAAAATTATCACTAAATAGCACACAACATCAAGGCTAATATAAACAACCCCAGAATTTTCATTCTTGAGATTTATAAAAAAAAAATTAAATTTGGTAAAATAATTTTTGCTGAATTGAATTGGATTTTGTGAACTACCAGAAATTTTATACAAGAGTAGCAGAAAAGTCTTTAAAAAATAACTAAACAAAATAATTAGTTGCAAAAACAAAAACTATTAGTTGCATTATTCACAAAATATGAGAATTTTTTTTCATTTATATATCATCAATTTTTACATTTCTTTATATTTTCTAATTAATTATCAATACTAACAAGCGCCCATTTGACTCTCTATCCCCCCATTTTTCCTAAAATCTCACGATTTTATGCACGGCCTAGCGCTCTTCACACCCTTCTCCCCCCTCTTTCTTTCTTTATTTTATCTTTTTCTATGGAGAAATTGGGACTTGTAATTGTGAACGCTTTTCCTTTTTATGAGTTATAAATTTTCCCAATCACTGTTTGTCCAATCATTACTCTTATCTATATTAATAGACACCGACCGTAGATTTTGATTACTCAAACTTAATTAAAACGCCCATATAAATTACTCCCATTCTTACATTGAAAAATTTTTTCTGACTAAAAATGACTAAGTTTATTATTCATTAAATCAAAATTAATTTAATTAAGGACCAATTATTAAATTAAAAAAAGTAAATATCTTTTAATTATTTATTAATAAATAAAATAAAATAAAATTAATTAAATTAATACAATCCAAAAATCTAATTTAAAATTACTTTGAACACCACATTGTTGGTGTAAATGACATTATCATCATGATCGCGTTCGATTTTTAAAGCTCCTTGCCGATTTGCTCCAAACAAATGAGTATCCACCAATATAGTGAGCGAGTCAAAGTTTCTCACTCTCGACGCTGCCACATACAATTGGCCATGTGAGAAAACTGGTCGGCGAAGAAGCAAGCCCAGTTTATATTTGATTTGATCTTAATTAAGTACGACAAATATCAAATTCAGTGCCTTGTCGAGGTCCGGTTAGTATTGAACATCGTACTGTGTTCTGATTGCAATGTAAGACACGTAATCGTGTACCATTGCATAGTCCAAAACAAACGTTCCAGTTTTTGATTAACATCACAATGACTCCAACTTTAATGTTGAGTATATGCGGTGGAAATGATTGTGGCGTCATCAAATAGGCTTCCTCAATCGGGTAGTCGTCAGTGTCTGCTACCAATTCATCATCCCGATTGAGTATTTATGTAGTTGACATATATTCCCGATTGTCGCCTTGTAATCTCAGCAAGATGACTTCATTTATTTCCAGTGCAACCTTGTTTGTCGGACACAACAGAGCATTATTGAGTCGGTTTTGGACGTCCAATTCTAATTGTCCTGGACCAAACACTTGATCTACAATATTATCCGGGCAGCACACTCTTGGTGGAACTTTTATCATGTAGTGGCCGTCATACACACGACTATTTCCATCACCAATTTCCATGAGCCAGTTTTTAAATTCGTGCTCATTTGGATCAGCCCTCACATTGACTGTCAAACTTAACTTCGTAAATTGAGTTCATAAGGGCGACTTTTTAATGCACATCAAAATGCTGGACTCTATTGTCTCGTTGTCTGAGACTGGACAACATTGCCGAAAGTCCCCAGTGAGCAACATTACTTTGCCTCCAAATGGAATGTCAGGCAATTGCATGGCATCTCTTAATAGTCGGTCTACGCACTCCAAAATATTACGCGACACCATTGAAGCTTCGTCCACTATGAACAAACTACATTCTCTAAGTTGTTGAGCTTGAGTCGAAAGCATATTGATGTTGCTCACAGCCGTTTTGGTAGTTGGAATAAGAATTCTGAACCTGGAATGCATTGTCTGTCCACCACCGATTAATAGAACAGATGCAATGCCTGTAACAGCTGTTGGTATTATAGATAAATTGAGATGTCGTAAACGATGATAAAGCAGCTAATTTTGGAAAAATTTTATTAATTATTTATTTTTATAATATTTTAAAGTTAAATAATTACATTAATGACATAAGTTTTTCCGGTACCACCAGGTCCATCCAAGAAAAAGGACTTGTTCGATGGTGTCGGATCCCGGTTTAGTACAGCTGTCATTATTGTATCTATGACATTCTATAAATGATTTAAAATTGATTAGAAAAATAATTATCTAAATTATTAATTAATAAATTACCCTTTGCTCGATATTGAGGGTAGCCTCAAGATCGTGAATAGCATCGGCATGCTGTTGAGCCGTCATATCGTCTTGATAATTAGGCATCTGTCTATGCCGCCAATCATCTCCCCTCTCATAGGGTTCAGGCAAATTGTAATCGGCCAAAGTGCAGCCAAATGTGACCATAATGGATCTGATATGCTAAAGACAAAATTTATTATATTAAAGTAAATAATTTAATTATAAAATTGACACTTACACCAAGAGCTTTCATATATTTGGTGTCCGCATATTGCTCATTTTTGTAGTCCTCACTCATTTGATCACGTAACTCCAACCACAAATCTAACGCACTTGGTCTAATCGGATTATTGTGGTATAACAGCGAAGCGTACACAAATCAAATATGGGACGGCATCTCAACCCGGCACACCTCACGCATCATATCAGCCCATTGTTGATTATTTTCTACCAGTTGAAGGGCAATTGCAGCTGCCTCAAATGTAGAGTGTTCAAGACCATTTACTGTCCGCAAAAATGCAAATGATGTTGGTCCTCTCACATGCAGTAGAAGCAGCTTCAAATGGTACAACTCTTTGCGTCTCAAATGAATGAATGTCATTCGACCAATGACCCTATCTCTACTGGCAGCTGAAGTTCGCAAGGACCATCGCTTTGTATTCTTGTCAAACTTGTACATTGTCACAATGTCTTTGTACAAGAATTGATTGGCATTTGGATCCCGGACATTCAAATCAAAGAAATCAGTCAGCATAGTTCTTTGCTCTCGGTTGACCACTCCCGTTACATTTCTTTGATTGAAAACAACATTTTGCCGATCTTCTAAGTGAATAACCATTGATTCAATTTTGTGCGACATTCCTAATCGTGAATGTCCCAAAATTTTGTCGCAAGCTTCAATTGAACTTACGTATCGCTTTTTTTCGTAAGTTCGAATTTCATCATAGACAACCGGATTATTCAAACGATTAATATCATCATCCGGCACATTATCCAAATTGACGCCATCCCCATTAGCATTGTTGTTGTCTCCATCATCATTGTTGTCATTTGCAACATCTTGTCCGTTGTCAATGGCCACATTAGCTGCCAATTCATCTTCAGAGTCAACCTCATCATTGGCGTTGTTTGGCCTATTGAGCTGAACATCGTAGTCGTCATTTTCCTGCTCTGTATCAGCTTGGTCTTGATTGGCATCAACTTGGGCGGCTCGAGTCTGAATTTGTGCCAACTCATCCGGATTTACGCCCCTAGTGGCATAAGGCATGTTATTGTTAAGTGCGTTGGCCTGTACATTCACCCGATCATTGCCCTTGGTCACGTACTTAAATAGGTACTTCATGGAGCCAAAACTTCCGCAAAACTCCAAATTTACGTGACTTCGAAACTTCCTTAGCATGCACGGATCGTGAGGGACTACATATAGGTTATCCAGCACTTTTCCCTTGACAGTCACAAATCTGCCATTATCTGGCCGCTTGTAAATAGGATATCCATTTGGTACCAATACAGTGGTCTCACTGAATTCTTTAGGATATCCTTTTTCGCACCGATTGCCGAACTTTTTCATGCACGGACTATTCTCGGTACATGGTCCATGCATCATTTTTGTAGTCACCAATTCGTACAACTCTGGATCAACATCTGGTTCCGGCAACTCGCAGCTAATTTTTTGGTCAATGGCTTCGGGTGTAGATGGCTTATCGTTCTCGTGCATCCATATAAGCAAGTGGTTATGAGGAAGTCCACGCTTTTGAAATTCTTTTACAAAAACATAAGCTATGACTACACCAATTTTGTGTAGTTCCATTATGTCTTTGAATAGCTCTTTGAATTTCAAATTGTTAAGCCGTGAACACATGTCAGGGCGAGACAAATACCGTTATCCATTTGCCAATGTTCTTATTAGTTCAGGCCAATGTGGATTTGACGTAAATGTGAGAAAATAGTCTACTTTAACAAACTGACCGGCTATTTCGAGTCCATCGTAATAGTGTTGTTTCATTGCTCGGTCACTGCCTTCAAATGAAGATGGTAGAATAAACGCTCGACCAATCGGATCATTTTGATTGAAATTGGGATTATTTAAATGTTCCATAACTCCAAGGTAATCGTGAATTCGGAGTTGATTTTGGTTCTTACGCAGAAATTGAAGGTTATTTTTTTCAATTTTGATCCAAGCACTCACAAGGTATTCTTGGAACAATTTGCTTAGGCGAAAAATTGCATTTGGCAGTCCGTCTCGAGGGTGAATTTGGTACTTATAAAATTCTTTCTTTGTCACCCTTGAATTTGTAGTTAGCACTGCTTGATTGTGCTCGTATCGGTCATCATAGCCAGCCTCGACATATCGGAACAACAATGGGAAACACAGGGGGTCACAATTCGGATTCCGCATGTCAATACTTTGCATATGGTTATTGACCGTTTGTGGCACAATGTTTATCAAATTTAGCCCTTGCTGACGGGCTACAGAATACATTATGAAGCCATAGTCAGGCAGACCATCTTGATCATTAAATACCACAGCAACTTTGCCATTAACAGCTGTATCCACAATTTGACGGCGACCTTTGGCATTGATGGGAACGTTTGCGTTGCGAGGCACAAATATTGTCATCCACATGCCAATTTTCAAAGGATCTCGAGCGTTTTGTTGGGCCAAAATCTTTTTATTGTTCCGAAAAAATTGTACAAGTGGATTTGATTGCCTAAGCATATCATTTAGCAATCCAATCACTTCTTCGGAAACCTCTCCATGATTTTGGGCCCAATTTGTTCTCATGCTATCTAACATGGACGTATCTGAGTCCATCATTAAATATTGGGCTGCCCTTGTGCGCATCACACTAGTTAGACCATTAAACATTGGTGGCATCCGATAGTACATAGCTCCGTGACATTTATATAAAAATGGTAATCGATATCGGCTCATAGCATTGAAACGACGCTGGTCATTTGCGCTGTTGTCTAGATCTTGTGGATCAAAATTAGATTTGACCGCACACATACCAAATAAAGCGTTGTACTGCCGGATGTTGGTCAAAAAACCGACTGAATTGACCAGATCCAACCCAATTCGATTAGCAGCATTAGTCCACAGGTCGATTAATGGGTGAATTCGGTCCAATTGAGGCACTCTAATTTTGTCTCGTTCACAACATTTGGTGTAAACTCCAGCCGAATTGACTTCACCACTCCAATAAAGGGCTCCACAGAACTCGCACACGTTTGTCAATTCACCCTGGTTGTCCACTTCTTCAATAGTTTGTCTCAATATGCTCCAAAGCATGTGAGTTGGTAATGTGTTTTGCTGAGCACGTCTTTCCTGAATGTTTAAACCCAGCCGATCCATTTTCTCTTGATCAGTTTCGACTACCTTGTTCCTGGCGTAATAGTCTCGGTTCTTTTGAAGTCGGGCCACGTGCTGTGCAGGAGTCTCATTTGCACGTTTATTTTTTTGTCTCTCAGCTGCTTTTTTTAAACGATCTGCTTTTTGTGCAGGTGTTTCATTTGCCCTTATTACTCTTTCGGATTCGAATTTGCGAGTCAATCTATTCGCAGTTTCTGCAGGAGTTTCCATTTGTCTACGAATTCTGTCTCTCAAAGCACCTGAAATATTAGAGTTTTGCGATTCAGCAGTCGACACACTTTCTACTTGTACGATTAGAAGGGGCTATTGTATCATTTGTAGTAATTCGTTTAACCCGACTTTGCCTTACTTCCCATTCAATTGTGGCAGGTGTCTTTGGTTTATTTTTAGAGCCAATTGGTCTTCCTCTTTTTCTCGGTTTGGGGGTCACGCTGTCGTTGCCTTCAACATTTAATTGAAATGAACTTCCAGCCTCACTTGTATCCTCAATAATACTAAGACCTTAATTTAATAAAATTAGAAACTTGTTTATTTTAAAAGTCAACTATAACTTACTTTGGTCAAGTTCCGAGGTTAATTTGGCAATATCAGCCTCATGAGTCAATGAAGTCATATCCTGATCGACAATTTGCTGTTCATGACCCAAACTCATAGGCTGATCTTCTGGCAAGCATATCTCACCGTTTAGAAATGATGCTGAAGTGCCAGGTCTAACATTTGAGTAGTTAATCGTTATGGATGAATGCACTGGTTGCAAAACTAAATTTCAAAATTAATTAAAATTAAATTATTAATTTCGAAATTTAAATTTTACCATTTAGTCTGGCTCTTAAAGTCTTAAAAAGAGACTGTACGACCAGTGCTCTGTTTAAATTGTCGCTCAACTTCGGCATCGGACCAATTGTTTTTAACTCGTGTTCTGATGATTTCCAATAAGATTTCATCATCTTGTTTGGTGAAAACTGTCTCTTAAATAAGAAAATTTATTAAAAAATTTTTAAATTAATATTCAATATTTACTTAGTGGCATTTTTAATTTTTTGAGTTGATTTGGTATATTTTTCTAAAACTTTATTAAATATTTATATAAAAATTTAAAATTAGAGTTCAAAAATTTTAAAAGGCAAATTACGGCCTTATTTTTGGTATTATAAATTTTAATTAAAGTAGTTTATTCAAAAAATTTAGTAAATTTAAAATTAGAAATAATTTTTGATAGTCAATTTTAAATTAAAAGTTTATTAAGTTAATAAGTTTTTATTTAAAAAAAAAATTTGAGTTGTTTTTAAACTCATTTTCAATTGATTGAAGCAAACTTTCAATCACAATGTCAACTTCAGAATTGCCTTGATTTTCAAATTCACCAAACATTATGGCATTAACTAAAATTAAATTAATTTAAATTTTTTTTTAAAACTAAAACAATTAATTGTTCAATGAATTTAGACATGAAATTTCGGTTTCGAAGTGTAGAATTGGCGGACAACTTAACCGCTTTTTTGATTTTTTTCTGCTATTCTCAAATTCATCAGGCGATCGATCTTGAATATAATTAATAGGTATCAAGAAATTTAAAAAAAATTTACCTCCTTTGTATGGTTGGTTTGATTGTATCAAATCACTTGTGTTTTTATTAAAATTTTCCAGATTTTTAACGAATTTTTCTAAATTAAAAATTAGTCAAATTTAATTAAAATTTAAGAAATGTTTACTTGAGATTTTTAATTTTTATTCGAACATTTTAATTGAATACTTGAGACGTTGAACAATTCGCTTAAAAAAACTGATGTTGTTTAGAGATGCCAGCTCTTGACCAATTGTTTTTTGAAATCCAATTTTCTCCAGTGAATTGTAAAAACAACCGAAAGACAATTGCTTGAGAAGTTTATTCGTTGGATCATCGGATTCAAGGAATTCAAAGCCTTCCAACTCCAATTTTATATCTCTTTTGTAAACAGGCGGACAGACTGATTTATCTTTAAGAAATAAAAATGATAAATTTAAATTGATTTAATTAAATTACTTTAAAAAGTGTTTTTAAAATATTAAAATAATATTCTAAATCATATTGGATATTTGTTATCAACTCCAAAAAAGACAATACGTTTTTAAATTGCTTCTACAACTCTTGAGATGTTTTGGAGGACTCCGGGCAATCGGCAACTCTTTTGCAGCAAAGAGTTATCGAATTATCGAAGATTTTTCGCAGCATGAATAAATTTTTTAATGATTCCATTTTTTGGTTTTTAAATTTTTTAATTAGTTGATTTAAAATTCTTTGGTTAATTATATAATTTTTAAAAATTTTTTCAAATATAAATATATGATAATGATGTAATATTACAATTAAGGATTGATGAGAAAAAATTTTTATTAGAAAGTCTAAAGATTAAATTAATAAGATAATATGGCGCTATGGGGATCGTATTGAGAGATGATCAGAAGGTAGATGGATCGGGCCTCTATCAAAACATTTACTTTTATAAACATGTTGGCTTTTCCTTAATCAGAAAAATTAGTTGAATTCAAAAATATCATTTATTTTTTGATCGCAAAAAAACTAAGTACTTTATGGTGAATTTTAAAAATTTAAAAAAAAATGAAAAATTAAAAAAATTAATTAAGTGATTTATATATTATGTTTCATGCCTTAAAATGTACTTTTTTAAATCCAAAATTTAATTTGGAATCTAATGGTATATTGAACTCAGAAAAAGGTTGAATATTTCTCAAAATTTTCAAAAATAAACTATATTGCACCATCATAAGCTTTTGACTTAAACTTTTTTGAAATTTAATTTTTTAAATTATGTGAACTCAATCTAGTAGGCATTTTCTGAATCAGAAAAATTAGCTGAATTCAAAAATATCACTTATATTTTGTTCGCAAAAAAACTTAGCACTTTATGATAAATTTTGAAATTAAAAAAAAAATTGAAAAATTAAAAAAATTAATTTAGAGTAGGAAATATTTTGTATCAAAATTCAAGCAACAGTTAACTTTTTAAAAAATAAAATTTTTTTTTTATTTATTTATTTATTAAACATTGTAAATAATATTTAATATAACACATAATTACAAAATTTAGATTCATTTTTTTTTAATTGGTGAATCAAAAGAAAGTGAAGCAGACCTTTTTATGGTTTTACATAAGTCTTCCAATAATTCTGATGGTTCTTCTTTTACGAAGTTGATTGTATCATAGGTTAATTGGTCTCTTTTTTCCTGCTCCCATTGGATCATGAAGATAGTAAGAAGTTCGTCGTCGATTTCAGATTCTGAACGTTGCATTTTCAATTCTAATAAATAATTATTTTAATCTAAATAAATATTTTAAATTTTTTAAAAAATAGTTATTTCTCTTACCATAATTCAATTAACAAAAAATTCCTTTATATTCTAGATAATTTCAAAAAAATAGCAATTGCTATTTTGCATTAACTTAAATTAAAAAATGTGAATAAAGAAAATATAATTGCGTTTAAATATTTATTATAAAAACATAGTCATTTATTTCAAAAATTAAAAAGTTTTCTCCTCCCACAAAATTTGACGTTCCAGGTTAAAAAAGGACACTTATCCTTAATTCAGGACACTATAACTTCAAAACATTTTCTTCACCCAAAATTCTTGATGATCCAGATTCTTAACTCATAAAAAGGAAATGCGGTCAGAATTAAAAGTCCCCCCTTTTTTCATAAAAAGAGATAAAAAAAGAGAGAGAGAGTGAGAGGGGGGTCGAGTGAGTCCGTAGAGAGCAAGGCTCCGCATAAAATAGCGAGATTTTAGGAGAGAGTGGGGGTCGTGAGGGTCAGAGGACGCGGGCTAGTTTTAATATAAAATTAGAATTTTTAGGAATTTTTTTTGACATTTGAATTTAAATAAAAAAAATTTATAATAACTTTTGATTGTTTAAATTAATTTAAAAATGAAATATTTTTAGTTCATTGTATTTGTCTCAATGTGACGGTTCCGAATAACTAAAACTCAATTGGCCTGTGAGTCAGACTGGAACACTAAAATTAATTAATATTTATTAAATCAATTTGATGCAGTCTTAAAAATATTGCGCTCTAAATAAAACATTGCAAGTTTTCAATTGTTTTAATTTTCATTGATAAACAGTTAATAGTTGCTTTAATTTAATTAAGAAAATTTTTTAAATGAAATTTAAACGCCTAAATTTAATTAAAATCAAAGAATTTTTAGATCAATATATTCGTCATTTTTTGACGATTTCAAAAATATAAAATTTATTTGGCCTGTGAGTCGCACTTGAACACTAAAATTAAAACAATAAGAGTGAACACAAATTGGTGATGTCAAAAAAATATTGTGCTTAATGAATAAATATTGTGCTCTATATAAAATATCGCAAGTTAGCTATTGTTTAAATTTTTATTGTTTGAAGGCTAAGTGTTGCTTGAATTTAGATTAGAAAATTATTAAATTGAATTTTAAACGCCTAAATTTAATTAAAATCAAAAAAATTTTAGATAAAAATATTTGTCATTTTGTGAATATTTCAAAAATATTAAATTAATTTGGTCTGTGAGTCGAACTTGGACACAATAATTAAAATAAAATTAGAAAATTAAATTTAGTGCTCTTGATAATATTAAGTGCTCTCTAAAAAAAATTGTTCTCTCGATAAAATATTGCAAGTTAGCTATTGTTTAATTTTTCATTGTTTTAGAGCTAAAAGACGTATGTTTTTCAATAAAATTAATTTAGAAATGACTTTTAACTGCTTAAATTAATTAAAAATCGAAAATTTTTTTTATCAATTTATTCTCCATAATGTGACGGTTCTGAAAATCAAAAAATCAATTTGCCTGTGACCCGCACCTGGACACTATAATCAGAACAATGAGAGTGAACACAAATTTTTGATGTCTAAAAAATATTGTGATTAATGAATAAATTATGTGCTCTATATAAAATATCGCAAGTTTGCTATTGTTTTATTTTTTCAATGCTTAGCAGCTTAGTGTTGCTATATTTTAGATTAGAAAAGTTTAGTATCAATTTTTAACGCCTAAATTTAATTAAAATCAAAAAATTTTTAGTTCAATGGATTCGTCATTTTGTGACGATTTCAAAAATATAAAATTTATTAGGCCTGTGAGACGCACTTGGACACTATATTTAAAATAAAATTAATAAATTCAAATTATTGCTTTAAAAAAAATATTGTGCTCTCAAAAAAATATTGCAAGATTGACTTAGTATAATTATTATTGTTCAACAGTTCACAGTTGTTCGAATTTAGTTAAAAATATTTTAAAAATGATATATAAAGGCTAAATTTAATACAAATCGAATTATTTTTATATGAATGGATTTGCCATTATATGGCTCATCCGAAAATCTAAAATTTAATTTGCCTGTGACTTGCACCTAAACACTATGATCAAAATAAAAAATATGTGAACAATTTTAAGGTCTCAAAAAAAAATTGCAAGAGTGATTTAGATTAAAAATTATCATAATTTAAGTGTAATGTACTATGTTAGAAAGTCTAATGTAATTTAAAACAAAAAATTATTTATTTCAAAGAATTTTTATTTCAAGTTTATTATAACAGAGGTTTATTTCTAGAACAAAAACTAAAAAAATTCAAGTGGGATTTAAACAAAAGAATTTTAATTTCGAGTTTATTTTAGCAAAGTTTAAATAGTCAAAAGTAAGTTAAAGCAAAAGAATTTTAATTTTCAAGTTTATTTAAATAATTTTATTCTTTGAACAAAAATAAAAAAAGAAATAAATTAAAGAAAACTTAAACAATACAATAAATTAAACAAATTGTCGAATAAATTACTCGATTATTTTTTGATTAAAAAAAATGTCGAATAAATTGCTCGATTATTTTTTCGATTAAGAATAATTTGCTTGAATAAACCATACCTTAAAAAAAGATTAAAAGAGGTAAGATTTGCGTGACTATAGAAAGCGGGATAGTTATAGTCCTTTATACAGCCGAGTACTTCTACAGGTACCGGTTCTGCGTACCTTGCCATATAAGTGCAAAGCTTTACTATATTATAAATTAAATTCTAATTTACTACGTTAACTTAAGACTTAAAAAGAGGAAAAAGGAAAAATTATGGTATGATGAAGTTGATTGCCTTCTTTTCCAAAGGTCCTCTTACATTCCATTCAATCAATACATTCCATTCCATACCATTCCATAAACTCCAAATTAACGTGACTTCGAAACTTCCTCAACATGCACGGATTGTGAGGGACTACATGACGATTATCAAGCACTTTTCCCTTGACTGTCACAAATCTACCATTATCCGGCCGCTTGTAAATAGGATACCCATTTGGTACCAATACAGTTGTCTCACTGAATTGTTTAGGATATCCTTTTTCGCACCGATTGCAGAACTTTTTCATGCAGGGACTATTCTCTGTACATGGTCCATGCATCATTTTTGTTGTGACCAATTCGTACAACTCAGGATCAACATCTGGATCCGGCAATTCGCAGCTATTAATTTGGTTTATGGCTTCGGGTGTAGATGGCTTGTCGTTCTCATGCATCCATATAAGCAAGTGGCTATGAGGAAGTCCACGTTTTTGAAATTCTTTTACAAAAACATAAGCTATGACTACACCAATTTTGTGTAGTTCCATTATGTCTTTGAATAGCTTTTTGAATTTCAGATTGTACAGGCGAGAACACATGTCAGGGCGAGACAAATACCCTTGTTCATTAGCCAATGTTCGTTTAAGTTCAGGCCAATGTGGATTTGACGTAAATGTAAGAAAATAGTCTGCTCTACCAAAGGGACCGGCTATTTCAAGTCCATCGTAATAATGTTGCTTCATTGCTCGGTCACTGCCTTCAAATTAAGAGGGTAGAATGAACGCTCGACCAATTGGTTCATTTCGATTGAAATTTGGATCATTTATACGTTCCATAACTCCATGGTAGTCGAAAATTATGAGTTGATTCTGATTTTTTCGCAGAAACTGTAAGTTGTTTTTTTCAATTTTGATCCAAGCACTCACAAGGTATTCTTGGAACAATTTGCTCAGGCGAAAAATTGCATTTGTCAGTCCGTCTCGAGGGTGAATTTGGTATTTATAGAATTCCTTTAAAGTCACCCTTGAATTAGTTGTTAAAACAGCTTGATTGTGCTTGTATCGGTCGTCATAGCCAGCCTCGCCATATGGGAACAACAATGGGAAACAGAGGGGGTCACAATTCGGATTCCGCATGTCAATACTCTGCATATGGTTATTGACCGTTTGTGGCACAATGTTTATTAAACTTGGCTGTTGTTGACGGGCTACAGCATACATTATAAAGCCATCGTCAGGCAGAGCATCTTGATCATTAAAGACCACAGCAATTTCGCCATTAACAGCTGCTTCCACAATTTATCGGCGACCTTTGGCATTGATGGGCACGTTTGTGTTGCGAGGCACAAATATTGTCATCCACATGCCAATTTTCAACGGATCTCGAGCGTTTTGACGGGCCAAAATCTCCTTATTGTTGCGAAAAAATTGGACAAGTGGATTGGATTGCCTAAGCATATCAATTAGCAATCCAATCACTTCTTCGGACACCTCTCCATGATTTTGGGCCCAATTTGTTCGCATGCTATCTACCATGGACCTGTCTGAGTCCATCATAAGATATTGTGCTGCCCTTGTTCGCATCACGCCTGTTGGACCATTGAACATTGGTGGCATTCTGTAGTACATAGCTCCGTGTACTTTATATAAAAATGGAAATTGATATTGACCCCTTGCATTTAAACGGCGCTGGTCATTTCGGCTGTTGTCTAGATCTTGTGGATCAAAATTAGATTTGACGGCACACAAAGCAAATCTTAAGTTGTATTGCCGGATGTTGGTCAAAAAATCATTTGAATTCACAAGCTCCAACACAGTCCGATTAGCCGCATTAGTCCTTTGGTCTATTAATGGGTGGATTCGGTCGAATTGGGGCACCACAATTTTGTTCGGTTCACAACATTTGGTGTATAATTTTCTTCCGTTCACCAGCCGAATTTACTTCACGATCTCAATAAAGTGCTGCACAAAACTCGCACACGTTAACCAATTCACTATGGTCGTCCATTTCTACTATTGTTTGCCTTAATATGCTCCAAAGCATGTGAGTTTGAAAGGTGTGTCGCTGTTCACGACTATGCTCAACTTTCAAACCCAACCGATCCATTTGCTCTTGTGGAGTTTCGACCGCCTTGTTTTTAGCGTAATAGTCACGATTATATTGTAGTCGTACCGTGCGCTGTGCAGGAGTCTCATTTGCACGTTTATTTTTTTGTCTTTCAGCTGCTTTTTTCAGTTGATTTGCTTGCTGAACAGGAGTTTCATTTGCCCTTCTTACTCTTTCGCGTTCGAATTCGCGAGTTAATCTATCGACAGTTTGGGAAGGTGTCTCAAGTTCCCTAAGAACCCTAAATCGCAAAGCACTTGAAACATTTGGATTAGGAGATTCTACGGTTAAAACACTATCTATTTGATCGAGTTGATCCTGTAAATTTCTCCTTGTACGATTTGAAGGGGCTATAGGATCATTTGTAGGAATTCGTTTCACCCGACTTTGCCCCACTTCCCATTCAATTGTCACTGGCGTTTAATTTTTATTTTTTGAGCCAACTCGTCTTCCTCTTCGCCTTGGTTTGGGTGTAACACTGTCATTGCCATTAACATTTAATTGAAATGAATTCCCAACCTCACTTTGGTCTTGAATTAAACTTAGACCTTAAAAATGTTATGTTTAAAATTTGTAATTAAGGGTCAATTCAAGCTTACTTTGATCAAGTTCCGCTGTTAAATTGGCAATATCAGCTTCATGAGTTAACGAAGTCATTTCCTGATCGATAATTGGCTGCTCATGACCCAAACTCATAGGCTGATCTATTGGCAAGTATATGTCACTGTTTATAAATGATGCTGAAGTGCCAGGTCGAACATTTGAGAAGTCAATCGTGATCGTTGACAGAACTGGTTGTAAAACTAAATTTCAAAATTCATTAAAATTAAATTATTAAATAGACAATTTAAATTTTACCATTAAGTCTGGCTATTAAAATCTTAAAAGAGACTTTTCGACCAGTGCTCTGCTTAGATTGCGCTCAAATTCAGCATCGGACCAATTGTTCTGAACACGTGTTCTGATGATTTCCAATTAAATTTCATTATCATTTGGGGTGAAAACGGTCTCTTAAATAAGGCAAATTATTAAAAAATTTTAAATTAATACTCAATATTTACTTGGTGGCATTTTTTAATTTTTTGGGTTGATAAGGTAAAATTTTCTGAAACTTTATTAATTATTCATATAAAAATTTTAAAAATTTAGAGTTCAAAAATTTCCAAAGGCAAATTACGGCCTTATTTTGGTATTTAATTGTAAATTAACTATATTAAAGAATAAAAAAATATTATTGTTTGTAAAATAGTTTATTTTTTAATAATTTTGAATTATTTTGGTTAATGTTTTAAATTAAAAAAGATAAATAAGTTTTTTATTATAATAATTGTTTAAATTCAATCAAAATTCAATTAATATATAAAAATTATAATTTATAATTAATAATTTTTTTTAGATCAATTTTTTTGTCATTTTGTGACGATTTCAAAAATAAAAAATTAATTTGGCCTGTGAGTTGAACCTAGACACTTTGTTAAAAATAGTTTACATTTGATGCTCTCAAAAAAAAATGCTATTTAGTTTAAAATTATTATAATTAAAGTGTAATGTACAAAGTTTAAAGAGTCTAACGTAAGTTAAAAGCAAAAGAATTTTAATTTTCAAGTTTATTTTTAGAACAAAAATTATAAAAATGTAAATATTTTAAAGAAAATTAAAACAGTACAATAAATTTTAAAAAAAATGTCGAATTATTTGCTTGATTGTAATTAACGATTAAGAATAATTTGCTTGAATTAACGATACCTTAAAAAAAGATTAAAAGTGGTGAAGCTTTGCGTTACTATAGAAAGCGGATAGTTATAGTCCTTTATACGGCCAGAGTACTTCTACAGGTCGGTTGACAAAAATGCAAAGCTTTATTAAATTTTAAATTTAATTATAATTTATTAACATATCTTAATACTTATAAAGAGAAAAAAAAGAAAAAATATGGTAGTAATGGTTGATGATTGCCTTTTCGTCCAAAAGTCCTCTTACATTCCATTTTCATACATTTCAATCATTAATCCATTCCATTCCATACTGCGCTCATCACGATGCCATTTCTAATAAACTATTTACTCTGAATCACACTATCAGGTACATAGTCATAGTCATAGTCCATGAAAATGCCTAAAGCACCATACAGAGATCTAGTTTGATCAGAGAATGGCACCCCGCAGTTTTAATATATTATTTTAGGTGTTCCGTCCCACGGGAACCCTTTTAAGGCGCATACGTGTAAAGAAAGCTTTTGTCGATCACTTGACCCCACCAAAGTGAATGTATTAAGACAATCACGATAGTAGGCAAGGAGGTCATCGCCAGCATCATCAGCTATTTGTCACCATGACAACATAGCCCCGCCGACTCAAATCGTGAGGGACTAATAGGAAAGTCCGCTTCGACCCGGGAGAGTGATATCTAAATCAACCCCTCTCAGGAACTGACAAAAGCAGTAAAGACTGGTAGCCATTAGAAAAATGGCGTTTTAAGATGACCAGTAAGAATCTAATAAGAACAGGGTAAAAAAATAAAGAAAATTTTTACCCTACCCTCATTATGGTGTCGCCCGCTGTAGGGATGGCAGAGCCCACAGTGGGAGATAAAGACCTAACCCGATTTACATCAATATAAAGACGATAATAGGATTAAGTCTTTAATTATTTCCTGACAATTAATATTATTTTTATTTAATATTAATTTGTTAATTAAACAAACTAAAATTTTCATTTTAATTTTCAATTTTGCTTTATCATTACTGAAATTAAAAATTTTGTCTACATTATGTCTAAATTATGTTTTTCTATCAATTATATAATTTGAATGTAAAAATTAAACATTAAGCAAATGTAAGAGTCCGAAGTACAATGGTTAAAGTCATGTTAATCAAATCCAAAGGTAGAGTGTACGATCCCCTTTGGTTTCGAAAAAATTCAATAAATTTAGACTTTTTTTTTATAATGTATAAAATAAAATAAAATTTTTCTAAGACATTTTAATTAATTTATATAAAGAAAGATTGGTATTATCTATTTAATTTTAAAGAATAATTTGTTCTTTACTAATAATAAATAATATTTCTAAGTCAAAAATAAATTTTTTAATTTTTTCCCGCTAATTTTGGATTTTTAAAGCCTAAAATACTACCAATACTATTTAAATATGAAAATTTTTCCCTCTATTTTTGGAAATTTTAGTAATCAAATACATCAAAATACCCTTTTATTATTTTTAAAAATTGCAAAAAATTTATTTTTTAAATTAAAAATAATTAATTTAAATTTTTCAAGATATTTTTCGATTTTTAAGGCCTCAAATGCTTCAAAATACCCTTATTAATTTTTAGATAATTGCAATAAATGTCTAAGAGTTAAAAATATATTTTTTAAATTTTTCATTTTATTTTGGGCCTTTAAGGCCTCTTATACTAATAATATTTCTTTATTATAATGTAAAAAATTAAAATAAAAATTTTTAACTAAACATATGAAAATTTTTTAATTAAAAAGTGACATATTTTTTTTTTTCCTAAAATATTTCTATTAGATACAAAAATTAGCATTATTTATCGAAAAAAATGACCAATTAAAATTAAAATAAAATAAAAAGATTATTTGATTATGGAGCCTTTTTATTAAATTTTTAAATATTTTAATAACATGGGAGAAACTATTTTGATTAAGGGGCAGCTAACTTTTTGAAAATTTTGAATTTGGCGCCAAATTTTCATAAAACAACTGTTTGCCTTCGTATGCTCCAAAGCATGTGAGTTGGTAAAGTGTGCCGTTGTTCCCCCCTTTGCTCGTGGTTCAATCCCAACCGATTCATGCGCTCTTGTGGAGTTTCAACTGCCTTGTTCTTAGTGTAATAATCTCGGTTATATTGTAGACGTGCCGCGCACTAAGCATCAGTTTCATTTGCACGTTTATTTTTTTGCCTTTCAGCAGCTTTTTTTAAACGATTTGCTCGCCGATCTGGAGTTTCATTTGCCCTTCTTTCACTTGCACGATGGAATTCCCAAGTCAATCTATCCGCAGTTTCTGCTGGAGTCTCCATCATTCTACGTATGCTTACTCGCATAGCCTCAGAAATACTTGGGTTTGACGGTTCAACAGCTGGGACACTTTCAATTTGCTCCAGTTGATCTCTTAGATTTCTTCCAGCAAGATTAGAAGGAACTATAGGATCATTTGTTGTTATTCGTTTCACACGACTTTGCTCCACTTCCCATTCAATTGTCACTGGAATTTTTTTTTATTTTTTGAACAAACAGGTCTTCCCCTACGCTTTGGTTTGGGGGTTACACTTGCGAACTGGTGTTTCATTAGCTTTATGTGTTAGTTCCCTATGAGCGTGATTATCAAGACGAATATTTAATTCCTCATTGGTTTCATTTGCTCTTCTTTCCCTTTAGAGCTAAGCTTGCAGAGTTTGTCGTTCTAATGTTTGTACAGGAGTTTCATTGGCTCTTATAATTCTTTCACGTTCGAAATTGCGAGTTAATCTTTCCGCTATTTGCTCAGGAGTCTCAATTTCCCTACGTATTCTGTCATGCATAGCCCTTGTAATATTTGGATTTGGAGGTGCTTCGGTTGAAACACTTTCGATTTGTTCTAATTGTTCATGTAAATTTCGTCTTGTTCGATTTATAGGTGCAATAATATTATTTGTATCTATTCGTTTTATCCGACTTTGCCTTCCTTCTCATTCAATTGTCAACGGTGTCTTTTGCTTATTTTTCGAGCCAATTGGTCTTCCTCTTTTTCTCGGTTTGATAGAACACTGTCGTTACCGTCAACACTTAATTGAAATGAATTCCCAACCTCACTTGTATCTTCAATTAAACTCAGACATTTATAAAATATGATTTAAACACATGTTTATTTTAAAGGTCAAAATAAAACTTACTTTGTTCAAGCTCCGTAGTTAAATTGGCAATATCAGCTTCATGAGTCAATGAAGTCATTTGCTGATCAACAATTGACTGCTCGTGACCCAAACTCATAGGCTGATCTGCTGGCAAGCATATTTCTCTATCCAGAAAAGATGCTGATGTGCCAGGTCGAACATTTGAGAAGTCAAACGTGGTCGTTGACTGAACTGGTAGTAAAACTAAATATTAACATTAATTAAATTTAAATTATTTAATAGACAATTAAATTTTTACCATTGAGTCTGGCTTTTAGAGTCATAATAGAGACTGAATTGGTATTCAACTTCAGCATCGGACGAATTGTTCTGAACTCGTGTTCTGAAGATTTCCATTAAAATTTAGTCATCATCTTTGGTGAATAATGTCTCTCAAATAAGGCAAATTAATAAAAAATTTAAAAAAGTACTCGAAATTTACTTGGAGGCATTTCAAATTTTTTAGTTGGTTAAAATTTTCTAAATCTTTGATGAAAATTATATTAAAGTTAATAAAAAAATAATTATTGTTTTTTAAATAAATTATTTAAAAATTAATTTGGAATTTTTTTATTAATTGTTTTAATTTAAAAAAGAAATATAAGGTCTTTAATATAAAATTTTATAATAATAATTGTTTAAAGCCAATAAAAATTCAATTAAAATAGATATTAAATATAAAAAAGCTTTTATTTTAACAAATTAATGTTCTTTCAATAAAATATTAATAAAAAATTAACGAAGATCAAGTGGAGCTAAATATATTGTAAAAATATTAAGTAAATAAAAGCTAAAGATTATTATTTTCAAGTTTTTTTAAAAAAAATATAATTTCAAATAGAGATACAAAAAAATTTAAATAATTCAAAGTAAATTTTAACATTTAAAAAATTTAAAAAAATAAGTTGAATAATTTGCTTGCTTGATTGATTGTTCGATACGATTAAGAATAAGTTGATAATAAACACGATACCTTAAATAATATTAAAAGATGAGAAGCTTTGCGTGACTATGCAAAGTGAATAGATATAGTCCATTATACGACTAGAATATCCCAGCAGGTTCCGGACTGCGCGTACTAAGGTCGATCCAAAAATGTGCAAAGCTTTTTTTTTTGTTTTAATTTAATTATTATTTCTTAACATAACTTGAGACTTTAAAGAAGAAAAATGAAAAAAATGTGGTAAAATGATTGTAGATTGATTGCTTATCCAAAAATCTACTTCAAATTCCATACCCATAAAATAATTTGCTCAGTTCCATTCCATTTCATACCATTCATCCATTCCATACCATAAAAAATTCCATTTCCATGCTCCGCTCATCACAATGCTATTTCTAATAAACTTTTTACTCTAATTCATGCTATCCGATGCATAGTCATAATGACAATGTCTAAAGCACGATATAGAGATCTAGTTTAATTAAAAGATGGCACCCCGCAGCTTAAATATAAAATTTTAGGAATTACGTCCAACGGGAACCCTTTTAAGGCGCAAACGTGCAAAGAAAGCTTTTGTCAATCCCTATAACCCCACCATAGTTATCAGACCGAATTAAAGTTGCATCTCTAGATCATTCATTTAACTAAAACTCAAATCCAATAATTGTATTGAATAGAATAAATTTTTTTTTAAACTCTTAAATTTTACCATTAATTTTTTTTAAAAAATGATATAAGAGTTAAATTCAAAATAGAAAAAAGCTAAAATTTAAATTATTTTCTATTTTTTAATTAACTCTACAATTTTTTTAATTTTCTATTTTCTTATGAGAGCAAAGACCATTTTTTGTAAGTAAAAGTTAAATTTGGGCTTTATTTGAGGAAAATATTTCATATTCAGGGTATTTTCTAGTTTATTAAATTTTAAGGGTAATGACATCGAAACGATGTAATTAAGTCTAAAAGAAAAAAAGTCGGAATTAGGCTTTACTCTAAGAGTCGTAAACACGAGTTTACGGTAATAATAAATATTTTTTTAAGTTTATTAAAAAAAACAATCAGAGTTCTCTCTGTTTTGTCTCAGCAAAATTATTTTATATTTTGAATAATTACCTGCAAAATCGCAGAAATTATTATATATTTTTTATTTTTTTGAGTGGTCTTTCACATTTTGTAATTTGAACTACGTTCGATATTATCTGAATCGACATTCATTAATTTGTCACGCCAATAAATAGATGACAAAAGCATTGAGGCATAAATGATTGTTTTATATATCTTGCCAGTGATTAGAACATAATACATATTTCAACTTTGGTAGCTGGCTCGTACATTTATTTATCTTAAAAATTTAAAAATATATAAACATTTCACAATCAATTTTCAATATTTAAAAGTGACATCTCTCAAATATTATAAAGTTTCTTTGTTTTCAAGATATTATATTTTGTACTGAAGTTGTCACATGGGTATTGCATACCCTTTTCTTTTTAAAATTTTTCTTTTATAAAGGAAAATAAGAACTAAATTTTTATTTTTTTTTGAAAACAAAGCATTACAAAACCAAAAACGAAAAGATAGATAAAATAACATAAAGAATTAAAAATGACTTTTCAGTTTTATGTATGCTGTTTTTTTGATTTTCATGCGTTCTCCATCATTATTTTCTTTATCTGGATGGTGTTTTAAACAAATTTAACGTATTGTTTTCTTATTTTTGCTAGTGTAAAATCTTCTTTTAATTTTAAGATCTCTACGCAATGCTCACCAGTTTGTAAATTGATTTTTAATTTTGACACGCATGATTTTCTTCGTTTCTTTTTCTTCACAAAATACTTCTATTCTGGATATGCCAATGAATTAACGTCAGATTCAACAGTACAACTTATTTTACACCAACGAACTTATTTTGATCCATTCGATCAACGATTTGTACAGTTTGAACAAAAAAAAATCATCGTTATCTGGGATTGTAATCCTTACTTGACCTTAATGTTTTTAGAGTCGGAAAAGTCCGGTTATACCTTTTATGTACCACCTGTTAGGGTTTTTACCATGTAAGGTTATATTTAAAAGTGACATCTTTTAAATATTACTAAAGTTCTTTGTTTTTAAAAATATTATATTTTGTACAGAAGTTGTCTTTGGGTATGACAAATATTTTCTTTTTTGATACAAAATAGCTAACTTTGTTCATTGCGATACAGGGATGAAAATTACATTTTTAGACAGATTAGAAAAGACCCTTCATCTAGCCATCAAAAACTCGCCACTGATTTTAATTCTAGGACTTAAGGGGTTAGGATAAGTAAGTGTACTGAGATGAGATTTCTCAAAAAAAAAAGTTTAGAGTCTCATACAGCAGTCAGAAAACACCTTTTAACCGAGGAAGATAGATTAAAAAGATATAAGTGGTGTAAACAGAGACTTAATTAGACGGTTAATGATTGGTCCAGAGTTTTTTTCAGTGACGAGTCGAATTTTGAGGTCTTCAATCGTAAGTCAAGGGTAATAGTCAAAGGGTCTAAAAATGAAAAGTTTCATCCGAATTTCTGTATACCAAGGTTACAGAATGGTGGAGGCTCAGCAGGTATCTGGGGATGCATTTCTCATAAAAGCACAAGCAAAGTTTGCATTATTTATACTGGACGAATTAATCAATTTGTCTACATCAACACCTTGGAAAACAATCTTTTACCATCTGTTGAACTGCTATTTGAGCCGAACGACCCTTAGATTTTTCAGCAAGATGGCGCTTTGGCACATACCGCTCACTCAGTAAGCGACTAGTTCCATACATTTACACTTGAAATTTTTTGAGTTTCAAGTGTGAGTGTAAGTATTGATACGCACCCACACTCACACTTAAACACTTGACCAGATCAAGTGTCCATACTCACACTTACACTTGAACACTTGAGTGATTTGGCAGGGATTTGCTTGTCACAGAATTTCCTTAAGACCTAATGCCTAATGATGCGAAATTAGTAACAAATTTTAAAATTTATTTTTAATTAAATTAAAAAATTCAAAATCTTTATTGAGAAAAAAATGAAAGTTAAACTCTTCAAAATAGAAAATAAATAATTAAAAATGACTTTTTTTAGCTTAAAATATCAACATTAACTTTTAATAATGTTTTCGACATGAAATTTTGTGGATTAATGTGTTGAGATCTTTTGCTACTTACAATTCCGCAAATACTAAAATACCGCTCAACGAAAGCGCTTGAAGCTGGTATAGAAAACAAAATACGGGCAATTTGGCTTAGAATTGGAAAACGATAAGAATTTTCATTCCAAAATTCTTTTGTAGACTTTTGTTGACTTGTTGGCTCCCTAATAAAATCCAAGAATATCTCCTTTTCTCGATTTATTTTCTCTAATACAGAAGAGCGATTTCTTTCCGCATTAGATTCATAAGAAACCGAATTTAAAAAAGACCTTAAAACTGAATTCTCAGTGTTATGAATAGGAACTCTTCTTCTTTGATTTACTGGATTAACTGTCTGAATCTGATCTTCAGCATTTATATACTTATGGTAAATTTGAGAAACAGTTTCGGAAAAATTGAAAATTATCTTATCAGAATATTCTCTAGCATAAGGCTGTTCAAACCAAAAATTTAACTTTGATGTATTTAGAATTGCTGCTAACAAATAGAATTGCGATTCTAACTCAAATTGGAATCGTTCTTTTAACTGCGATATAAGTTTAACGATAAGCCTTTTTTTTTCCCCGGTTTCCTGAAATTCACTAAGAGATAACTGAAAGATTATAAGACCTGGTATTACATCACCAATATGCCAATCAGATTTTTGGGCAAGCAATGAGAAAGAATATAGTGGTCGCAAAATTTTTAAATATGAAACTATTTTCGTTTTTCTTACAGGGCATGGTTTATCTGTTGGAAAGGCGCTTTTCTCATATGCTTTATAGAATGACTGAAGCATTAAATAAGAAGAGGACCAACGTGTCCCATTTTCACATCTAAGTTTTGCCTTTTTTTCGGTAAAATCATAGCTTATAATAGTAGAAGTCCTTACACTAGCAGCATATTTTGACAATTTAGCCAGAAGCCTAAGTATTCTCTTACAAGATTTAATTGAAGTTTTTACCACCAAGTTAATTTTGTGAGCAGCACAGGAATATCGCGGAATTGTATTTGTTCCTATTTGAATGTTAAGTAAATTAATTGTGCTTTCATTTAAAAAGTCATCATCATGTAGGTTTGCACTATTTTCTGTATCCTCCGTGTCTGAATCATTTGACTCATCTCCCGAATCATTTATACTTCCATATTCGTCAATCTCTCCAGCTATTCGATCGATTTTTTCATCGATAGCATCAAATCTATAAAAATCTGCATTATGCTCAGGTTCTGCTTGTTCTTGTTCTTGTTCTTGTTCTTGTTCTTGTTCATTACTTAATCCCTCTAAATCGACGTCATCGGCTTCGTCCACGTCTTCAAACCCATTGGCATTAACATCTGCATTTTCAATGAATTCATCGAATAGTAGATTTTCATTTTGTCTAAAGAGCCTAACTAACGCAGAGTCTTGGTCACAAACAACTCCAGCGATTTTGGTTTTGTCAAATTCATACTTATTTACACATTTTTCAATGGCCTCTTTAATCGACTCATAATTAGAAAATTGCATTCGTTCCATTCCAATAACCCTTAGCTCTTTGGCGAAGTTTTTATAAACCATTGAAGCACAAATTGCAAAATATTTGACCATATTAGGATTGGTCCATAAATCGACAATTAAACATATAAAAACTGCCTCTTTTAATTTTACTTCGATGTTTTTTTTCATTTTTTTGAAAACACGTGGAAGAATTGATTTCGTAAATGTATGAGGATGTGGAAGCTTTGTTATCAAAAGAGCTCTCAAATAAGGATTTTTTAACTGTGCAATTGCAGTGTTGGATGTTAAAAAGTATTTGACTAAATTTGTATCCTTATCTGTCATATTGAATCTTTTTTTTCCTCTTTTTTGATTTTTTTCGTATGAATTTAGCCAATTTTCGATGATATTATGTTCATCAAGGTGCTTATTTAGGTTCGATGTAGCACCAAGCTTTGCATTATAAATTTTGCCACAAATAATACACTTAAACTGAATCGGGTTTTCTGGTTTTTCTGTATATTCGTCGCGGAAATCAAAAAAATTTAAGGTCGAAGTGTATTTGGCATGTTTTTGTCCAATTTTGATTATTTTAAACTCATACTTGTCTTCTATGCTATCTCGTATTAGTTTATCAATTTTTAACTTGTCTTAAAAATATTTAATTTTTTGATTTCTAAAAGGATCAGTTTTATTTATTTGTGAATATTAAAAGCCTTGAATAAATATAATATTTATAAAAATATCAATATATTTTTTGATTAAAAAAATATTTTGAACTATTTTTATTTAATCGAAAAAAACAATTTATCATCAGTTTTTTTGTAAAAAGAAAAATTTCAAAGTTTTAAAAAACTAAGAATAAAATTCATAAAATTTCGTTAATCAAAACTTTGCTAAGAACTCAGTTAACTTTTATCCTCTAAAGATAAAAAAATCAAAATCTAGTTAAATTCCTAAATTTTAGAGATTTTAGAAAAAAAATAAATTAAAAATAAGAAAAATAATAGAGTTTGTATTTATCCAAGCCATCAGAATTAAAAGTCTAAATATCCAACATAAAAAAAAAATACCTTGGGGTGTAATAAAGTAATTTAATGAAGCGTCATTAGTTTGCTCCTGTCTTAATTCAGTCGTTGAAATGCTTGGGTTATTTTCCTGTCTTTCCACATCATTTTCATTAATTTCGCGATTCAGTAGAATTTCTCGTATGCGCCTTCTCGTCATAACACCAGACGAAGTTGGATTTATCTGGTTCAAAGAATTCGATTGCTCAAGGGCGTTTTGGTTATGTGGTTGGCGATTGCTCATTATTTAAGATTTAATTTTTTTTTGTTTATTTTAAAGAACCAAAAAAATGAATTTCTTCTTTGTTTATAATAAATTTTTATTAAAAACGAAATTCGTTCATAAAAAATTTAAAAGATTTAAATTAAACATAACAATTTTTTTAATTTGATAATCAGAGATAACGATGCCAAGCAAATCCCTGTCAAATCACTCAAGTGTTCAAGTGTAAGTGTGAGTATGGACACTTGATCTGGTCAAGTGTTCAAGTGTAAGTGTGAGTATGGACACTTGATCTGGTCAAGTGTTCAAGTGTAAGTGTGAGTATGGACACTTGATCTGGTCAAGTGTTTAAGTGTGAGTGTGGGTGCGTATCAATACTTACACTCACACATGAAACTCAAAAAATTTCAAGTGTAAATGTATGACTAGTTCAAAATACATAACATTCAGGTTCTGCCATGGTGTGCTCGTTCTCCAGATCTCAACCCAATCAGGAACTTATCGTCAAACATAGATGCCAAAATGTTTAACAAAAAAGTAACCTCTATCGAGCATTTGAAAGAGGTTTTACACAAAGAGTGGTTAAAGATTCCGACTGAGTACGTACAAAAGTTGATTGAATCAATGCCAAAAAGAGTTTTGGCTTGTTATAACGCCAAAGGCGGTCATTTTAAATATTAAATTGTAAAAATTTCTAAACTTTTGGACCTTTTTTTTTATATTTATTGTATCCATTTTTTCTTTTGTATTTTTTTTTGGGATTTTTTTTTTCACTTAATTTTTTTTTTGATTTTATGATCTTATTGATGACAAATAAAAATTTGAAAAAAAAACGCTTTTTTTTTTTTATAACCGCCTATTATATACGCCTATTATATACGCCTATTATATTATATATATCGCGTAGTTGATTAAATTAAATATTTAATTTAATGAGAAAGTTGAACTAAAAAGCTAAGACCCTTTCCAGATAAATGAAACCAAATATCGAGATTTTTGCATGTATTCTTGGCATTTTTAAATAAAATGTAAAATGTTTTGTTTTGGTCAATAGAAATCATAATTTTAACAAAAATATTTATTTACCATTAGAAATGTAAGAAAAAAAATCAATTATTCTTAGCAACAAACCTGAAGCCGAGTGTTGCCGATCGATCGATCCTATTCTTTGCTCATTTAATTAATTGTCTAAAAATTTTAAGATCTTCCCTTTTGAAATTTTTATTTTGAAAGACTCTAAATCGATTGTTTTTATAAATTAAAAAAAAAACAAAAATGAACAAATATCTCGATATGAAAATTTGGCATTTTTCGTGATAATTTACTTTTCTGTGAAAGATTTTATATTTAATTGTATAAAAATTTTAAAAGGAATTTGAGCAGGTATTAAGGCAAAAATTCTACAAGTCTTAACAAGCTTTTTTTTAAATAATTTTAATTAAATACTTAAAAATAAAACAAATTTTTTATTTAAATTAATGATAAAATCCCAAAATTTTCTGATGTTTTATATAAATAATGTAATGTACTTCATCAGAAGGCTTTTTGAACGCTTTCGGTCCTTAACTTCAAAATAATTCGGCTTTTCTCTGTAAATGTTAAGTTTATTTTTACTCAGAGCCTTGAAATTGGCAGAATTTTTTTAACATAAATTAACTTCAAGATTTTAATAAAAAATAGAATATAAAAAACTGTAATGAATTTTTTTTTCTTAAGAAAATAAATTAAAGATATGTGAATTGTTAAAAATTTGAAAGTTGTAAATTATTTTAGACCTATGAGATTGATAAAGGAATTTTTTTTTTCGATTAGGTCACCATTTTTGTGAGAACAGATTTGGTTATATATTCGGCGTATCAGTCGAGCAGCAACAAAGTAAGATAAAGCCAAAATTTTAGCTCATTAATGTTCCAAAGCTTATTAACATTCTGCGAATAATTTATGAATGCAAAAAAGATTTTTTGAAAGATTCATTTTTAAATGTTGCCATGAAAGCAAAATTAGAAGAATCTGCGACAAAACGCGAAAATATTGAAGATGTCCTTAATCAAACTTTTAAATTAATACAAAATAAGCAGATTAATAAAAGTTCAATCAAAAATTCAACAAGTTACAAAAAGCTTCAATTTTCTATCGGAATTTATGAAGATTCGAATAAGAGCTTATTTAAAAAGATAATTTCTTTTTGGGATGTTATTATTTACGTTATTTTAATAGCATTTTTTATAATTTATCTTGTTTTCTTTGCGTCAGCTTATCTGTCTTCGGATATCAAGTATAAATCTAATTTTAGCAGAAAAATAGATTTTTTTTCGAGATGGCTCATAGCAAAATGGCTCTATTGGAATGATTTTACCGATATAACCAAAGAAGAATGTGCACTTGTTCTCCCAGACTTTACAAACGCAATTACCAGACCTTTTGATGACTGCAGTATGTGCGAAAATCTTACAGAAATAAAGAGAATCAAGAAAATAAGTAAAGATGAATTCATTGCTAAATACGCTTATAGTGGAGTACCTGTGATAATTACAGATGCCATAAATGAGTGGTCAGGTTTGCGTACCTTCACTTTCGATTTTTTCAAAGATCTTTATTCAAACTTGGAGCAAGAAGAATACAAAAAAAGGCAATCAAAGGTTGAAATAGATCGGGAAAATTCTTCAGTAATACTGGAAACATTTAACTCTATAATAGAAACTGACAATCAACGAGCAGATTCAAAGATTACATGTCAATTCTTTCCCTACAAAACCCAATTTCAAAATTTAATGCAAGTATTTGAGATGGAAGCGGGAAAAGATGGAAAATGGGAGAAGCCATGGTATGTTGGTTGGTCAAATTGTAATAATTTTGCATCCAAAGTCTTAAGAGAGCATTACAAAAGGCCATACTTTCTACCTGACGAATCTGAAATGAGTCGAATTGATTGGATTTTTATGGGAACGCCTGGATATGGTGCAAATCTTCACATTGACGATGTCTCTAATCCAACTTGGCAAGCACAAATAAGTGGAATAAAAATATGGACTTTTAAACCTCCTGCTGAATGTCTTCTAAAATGTCCATCAATTTTGACTACTGAAGTAAAGCCTGGGGAAATTATAATTTTTGATTCAAATCGATGGTTTCATTCAACTTTTATCAAAGGAAAAGAACTAAGTGTTGCAATATGTTCAGAATATGATTAATTTTAATTTTTAATTTTTTTATTAAAAAATATATTATCATTAATGTAATAAATAGAACAATATTTATTTTAAATTAAAGGTATACTCCAGGAATAAAAATATATGTTCCCCTTATAAAATTTCAATAAAACACAGAATATGAATGGATGGTCTGCCACATTATTTTTATAAATTAAATTTTAAAATATTAATAAAAAACTTCAACATCAAATGAATAAAATATGAGCAATTTATTATTTTTCTTTAATCGTTCGTTTCCTTTATTTATTCAAGTGAAGGGTGTAATTTTTATTTTCAATATTTTAATTCAAGTTTTTTTTTGTAAATAATTTTTTGATACCGCTGCTTTGATCAACTTTTCTTTTATTTGATAAGTAAACAACTATTTTAATAAAAAACTCATCTAAATTAATAATATCTACCTCTTAACTTAAATTTATTAAAATAAAAATAGTTTTAAAGAAAAAACTTTAATAATTATTAACATTCTATTCAAAATTTTAAATAAGTTAATCCAAAAATTTCCAAAAATGTCAAGCTGCAAAAGTATTCTCTTGAATAACCTTGACGACTTAATATGTGACGCCGACAATGTTGATGATAAAGTTGATGTTGTTAGAAGAAGAAAAGGAAAAATTGATCAACCGATGTGTGAATGTGATTATTTTGATTATGCACCTTATTTTTCTCATTTTCTTTGCTTCTAGAAATTTTTTTAATTATAGATTGTATTTTAGTCTATTGAGAACCTAATATAAAAAAATGATTTAACGATTTATTAAGATTTTCTTTAATAGTTTAATTTGAAACTTATCATATAATTAGCTTTTTTGGGGTTGTGAAGTTCGTTTCAATTCGATCTTTTCAATTCAGAAAAACTTGAATAACTTTTTTACTAAAAGAGATAATTTAGTTCAATAAAATGCTTAATTATAAGCAAATTTGCTTAATTCAGTAAGATAAGTCTGCAAAATACTCTGCAATTTTATGCATTTTGCACGCCATTAAAAAGTATTCAAATCAATTGTGCACTTACTTTGCAGGGTTTTTGCAGACACATATTTTGGGATTAAGCAAAGTTGCTTAAACTTTAAGCATTTTACAGAACTAAATTATTCCTTATAGTAAAAAAGTTATTCTAATTTTTCTGAATTGAAACGATCGAATTGAAATGAACTTCACAACCCCAGCTTTTTTATAAATATTTAAAATTTTTTATAGATTTAATTTCAAAAAGTCTTAAGGGAGATAATTGTAAATAAAAATACCATTTTTGAAAGAAAAATTTTCAGTAATTTTTAAATTATATTTTGAATATGAAATTAACAGAAAAAAAATATTGTTCAATTAAAAATTTTTTAAGAAAATAAACAAAAAAATACCATGATTAAATCATTATGTTAAGCGATATTGTACCTTTAAAAACACCTTCTTTTGTACTTTTTTAATATAAAAATATATTTTAATTAGTAATATAGAATTTTTATTCATTTTTGTTAGTTGGCAAGAAAAGTATGAGGATGACATTTCTCAAATTTTCAAAGTATTTACTTATAAAACAATTTCAAATAAAACGATTTATTTTGTCATCTTTAAATACCAAGGATAAGATAAAACCTTGATCATGTTAAATTGGCCTATTATACTTAAAAATGTTGTGCTTTTTAAAATTAGGTCTTGTTATTATAAATTAGATATTTATCTGTAATTATCTGTTGTTAAGTAAAATTATGGTCCAGTTAATTATGAATTTAATTTTATTTTGTCAATTAATTTGGTATATCTTAAGAAACAAAAATTGAAACTTTTTTTATTAAAAATCTGATAAGTGTTTACCAGTTTGTCGATTTTGTTTTTAATTTAAATAGTTTATTAAACCAAACTTATTTTTTACAACTTCATTCAATATACTATGCTCTAACAAATTTTTTAATTTTTGTAAGCTACAATTTTTTTAATTAGCTCTAAAAATTTAATACTAATATCTATCTTTTATTTCAATTTTTCTATTCATGAAGGTTTAAAACGAAGGTTTTAAACCTTTCGAGCATACCGTACTAGGGTCCTACTCTAAATTATATTTTTAATATTAATTATAATAATAAATATGCAAGAATAAATATGTAATAAATGGCCATAAAACGACTGAAAACATTATTTTTTATTCAAGGAAAGACTTCTTCAATATATAGACGACTCTGTCGAAAAAAGTGATAAAAGAATTTTAGAGAATTTTTTTTTATTTACTTTTCGATAGATATTTTTGAATTTAAAATAAAATTTCTTTTCAATCCTTTCATTTCAATTGAATGCCAAGCTAGAATATTTTGAAGAAAAAAAAAGGCCTTGCAAGAAATAGATAAAAAAATTTATGAAAAGTTAAATTTAAAAAGCAAAATAATTTATTAATTTTATAAAAAAACTCGAATTTAATATTACGAATCTATACGAATCATTTTAAATTACAAACAATTAAAAATTAATCAAAAATTATTAAGTTTAACTAAAAAATTTTTAAAATTATTGAAATCATTCCCGCCATTTTGTCAGGTCCATTATTGGTAACCAATTACAAAAAATTTTAGCATTACTAAAAAAAAATTTTAACTTAAACAAAAATGTCCAATTTAAAAATTCAGTCATACTTTAGATTTTGAGAAGGTAACATGAAAGCGTTTGGCTGAATTTTATTTATTTCAAAATTATTACAAATTAACTTGGCCATACTTGATTTTTTAATTTCATTCAGTTGATCTAAAAACAAGAATTTAAGGAAATTTTAGATTTGTTGCTTTAAATATTTTAATCAAATACCCAAAGTAAATGCAGTAGGACTAGGTCCGTTTTCAAAATAGAAACGATCGCCTCTTTTCAGGTCCCTAAATTGGTTTGCAATAATGCATGCAAAAGTTGGACCAACAACTCCACCGTTCACTGAAGTCTCAGATAACCCGCCTGGATACAGATCAATATCATCAACATGTCTTGAATTAAGCAAATTAAAAGAATAAATTTTAGCTTAAAAATAACTTTAAATTTTACTTGTAAGCTTTAGCTAATAAATTGATTTTATCTATTGAAATAGTGTCTTGTAAATCCTGAAAGCTATTTGCTCTTTTAATTCCACATTTCTCTCTCATAACATTATAACTTGGAATTCCATGGTCTCGGCCCCGATTAATATTAGTTGCAGCTAAATCGACAGCGATAACTGAACCATCACCTAGACGTACTTCAAACAGCCGATTCAGTAATGTGTCAGCAAGATTTGCATCATATTTTGAAGATGGTTCATTCAATAATCCCATAACTATTGAATCGATTCCACCAGCGTTTGCACTTTATTTTAAATTATTTTATAACAAAAATCTAACAAGAAAAATTTTAACAATCTAAATTTACTTGTAAGCCTCAGCAGGTCTAAAAATAATATCAAAAATACTCAAAGGTGCTGAAGTTTCTCTGTCATTTCCATCAAATCGCCGCAAACTACTTCTCATTAGTGTGTGACCAAATCTGAAAGCAGCAGAAGCAAATTCTCCTGACAAAGACGGATTTATCTAAACACACAATTTTAAAGTTGAAAAAAAAAATTATTTTTTATTTTTATTGCTACATTTGAATTATATCCATTGTAGTATCGATTCTCATTTAATGGTATCAAGTCAAACATAGCAGCAGTGTTCCATCCAACAATAATTGGCAGCCATTCGTGATAAACAATGTGCTGCAGAATGCCAATGACAATTTTTCTTGCCTCGGCGAACAATCGTTCGTCATCCCATCTTGGATTTACTCTGCCAAGTTGGCTGGCGATTCTGTTATGCTCTCTGAGAAAAATTGTGTGCATGCTTGTCAAAGCTAGATTTTCATTTACTCTTCCTTCTCCACTGGCGAAACACTTTATTTTATTATTTGTACCGCGACATGCTCCATCTTGAGCTTGTGGCAAATATTGTTTTCCATTAACAGGCTGACTTGATCTCAATTGACCTCCTTGAAACGATCTCAACTCTCTTGATCGCGAAACACTGGGACCATAAATGTGTGTTCCGTCAACAAAAGAAGTCATCAAATTTAGCTGTTCTCTGTGACCTTAATTTTATTCAAAAAATGATTAAAATTTTTATTTTTAAATTGTTGATATTTTACCCAAGCGACAATCAAATGAAGAAAATGCAGCACTTGATCTAGTAAATTTCATGCAGCTCATTCGTAGTAAGTTGTCATTTGATGGAAAGTTAACTGACATACATGACGGATTGTTGCTATTGCAAGGACAATCGACAATTCGTCCAAAATCATCTTTTTAAAAAAATTTCATTTTAATTAACATTTTTATTGATCATTTTTGTTTATTTTTTTTTTCAATAAACTTACCTGTACTTACTGATACACTTGAAATGTCATGGGCAATAAATTGACCAAAAGGAGCTGTTATGTGCGATATTGCTGTTTCTGTGTCGGAATTTTCCGACATAACAAGTCTGCTTATAACTCTTGGATTTGGAAGTTCACCACCTAAAACAGATCTCATTCTTGGTGCACTCAGCCGATCGTCATAAGCAGGTTCATGATAACGCTTGTAAGGTGTGTTTGTTTTTCCCAACCAAGGTTGCATCAAGTTGTTACAAGATCCGTCAAAAGTAGGAAATCGTTCGTTTGGATTGCAGTTGATATTTTTCTTAAATGGACAAAATTCGGTAGATGCTTTTACACCTGCCAGAACGTCTACTGAATTGAAATCAAAGCTGTCCATTTCCAAGCTCTCAGACAATTTATTGCTTACACTCAAACCTAAAGAAGAAGATGCATCAATCAAATGAGACTCTGGAGACGACTGTAAAGTTGGTTGAGTCAGCGACTCAAGTTTTAATGGTGAAGCATTGATCAACTTTTCTACAGACTCTCTCGATATTCTACCACTTCGAGCTTGTTCTCTGGGCAAATGGTCTAGAAACAATCGCCAGAACCTTGTAGAATTTCCATCCAAAAACAAAGAATCTAGTTCTTCTTCAAATAGTTGATTAATTGTTTGATTGTTGATTGTGTTCACCAAGTGATTATGTCCCAAGGGGTTGTAGTCCAAATCCATTTTTAAAATATAATTTTTAAGTGAGTTTAAAACAGTTCCGCATTCTGATTGTACAAAAACCAAGAATAATGAAACAAAAAAATTGAATAAAAAATTCATTTAAAATCTAGAAAACAAGTTTTGGCTTAGGATTTTTTTTAATGATTGTAACTTGATTTTGACAGACAGTTTTAAAAAATCGTGTTATTACTTTATTTTTCTACAAAAATTTGATTTGCTTTTTGATTTTTAATTTAAGAAATTAATTTAAACGATCAGTAGACCCAACGAACAAAAAATGCTTTCTCATGGTACAGATTTAGATATTATAAAACTCTAAGTAAAAAACTCTAAGTTGAAATCTAATAGATGCATAATAATTAACTTCATCATTACTTAGCGTTTTTTAAAATTTTTCTTTAGAAAATGTCTTATGCAAGAGTAAAAGTTTAAGAAAACGACAAATTTAAATAACATTAAGTCATCATAAATTTTAAAAAATCATTTTACCGAACATTGATCTTCGAACATTTTCATTAAATTTTATAATTTTTTTAAAGACTGTTTTCTACAATTTAAAGTCTTAAATAACCTCCAGATATTTAATCATTCAACATTTTTTCATTTAAATTGTCTCTAACATCATTTAAAAGGTTGCGTTGAGTAAATATTATATATTTTTTTAAGTATAATCCTATTGTCGCATAACTTTTAGTGAAAAGTTTTTATATCACAATAAAGTATCTAACAATCTGTATTTCTTACGTAAATTTCATATTAAATATCTCATAGATGCAAAAATGTAATTATTTAATTTTTTTATCATGTTAATTCGCTCCTCAAAAATCAAAAAACATGATTGACATAAAAAAATGAAAAATTCTATTAATTTTTTAATTTTTAGCATTTTTGAAATTTTGTCATTTAAAGGAGGATTTAGCAAAAATAATTAATAATCAAGTTCAAATGTCTGTAGAAAATTTTGGAAGATAGCAACAAATAATTTTAGAAGCCGGCTTTTTTTAAATCCATTGTATTATTATGAGTTTTTTTTTATAATAACTAAACTGATTTTTTTTTAGAATTTTAATTTCGATTAATTTAAAATAAAAATTTTTTTTATTAATTTTATTTAATTTGTAAAATTCATGCAAAATGATTAATTGCAACATATGTTTACATTAATTTTTGACTTTTTTTTTGGTATTTTTAATCATTTTAATAAAAAAAAAATGAAATTCAGCTTTATCAGTCAAAGAATAAAATAAAATATTGAAAAAAAAACAACGATTTAAAAACTAAATGTTAAAACCAAATTGTCTGACAAAGAATAAAGAATCGATTTTTATCAATTCCATAACCAATTTTAGTTATGTAAAATTAAATTAAGAGATAAAACTAATCGTATCGGTTTAAAATTGAAAATAGAAAGACAATTTTTGAACTTTTCAAAGATAAAATGAGTTATTGATCAATCAAATTTTTAAAAATCCTTAACTAAAAAAAAAAAACATTTTAAACTCTTGATTTTCCAAAATTTTAGTTAATTTAAATATAACATAAAAAAAAGACAACAACATTTATTAAGTTCTATTTTTAAAAATTTGAATAATTCTGACCCAAACCAGTTGATCAAATCACACACTGGTTTCATTTAAGACTATCAGATATCTACAGTTAATCATATGGAACAAAAACCCTAATCGATTGCAGTTTCTTTGTATTCGAGTTTGCAATTTTCAATGCGTTTGGTCACTTGGTCAATCTTAAAAAAAAGAAAAATAAAATTAGCAAAATTTTTAGATTTGAACAAAAGTGTAATGAAGCATTCTAAAAGCAAAGGGTTAGTATATGCTCTTAAAAAAGCCCCGCTATATGAACCTTAATGTTTGGTGAACAGTTGATCGCCTTTTGAATCATTGGTGACGAAGCCTTTTGCGGTGCTATTGTATCCATAGTGTTCTCGTCATCCGTGGTTACTTCACTATTTGCTGTACTCCCGTTTGAATTCAAATTTTGTTTTATCTCTCTCTTTTTCGCTCTACTTGCTTGTTCTAGGCCATCAGTTTCGTTTAACAAGCTATCACTATGGTTTGTAACCGAAGAATTCTCATCGATCACAGATGGTATTCTTTTTGTTGACACGTTGTTAAAACTAAAATTTGAAGAGAATTTTTACTTTCACCTAATCGTGTCACATTAATTGAACAACAAAAAAATTACTCACTCATCGCCAAATCTGTCAACAACACTGTCCAACGACATGTTTATAGTTGCATTGTTACCACTGCTGACGCATGTCGAACTTCCATTGAAGCCACTGCTATTTTGAGTTTGGTTATTTAACGAATAAATAGCCGACTGATTTAATATGGTCAATTGAGTGGTCGATTGACCGCTGTTAGTGATCAACGAAGAGTTGTTTTTAGGCTTATTGGGAGATGAGAGTGAAAATAAAGAGTTGTCGTGCTCTTCGCTTAATTGCTCGGCATTATTCGACAATGCCGTTTCTTCTTTAAGATTAGACTTATTATCAGCGGGTTTTCTATTTTATTAGCAATTGTTAATTAAAGCAAATAGCGTTAGAGCAACACAGGTTAAGCAATGATCAGAAAACCAGTGCGTATTTTACAGTGCTGCCAAGATACTATGAAATAATGGTTAATTCACCAAGTTTTTGATAAAATTTTTGTCCAAATAATTAGAATTTAAAAGAATTAATTTTTAATTTTAATTGTGAAAAAAAAATGTGAGAATTTTATTGACCAAAATTTTCCTGGAATTTAATTTGTTTGTTGAGAAAAGATAAAAAATAGAAAAAAAAGAGTCAAATAAAAATTATTGATTCTATTTTTAATTTTTTTTTTGCCAAATTAAAATTACTTTAAAGCGATATTAGAAAATTTGAAAAAATTAAATTTGTTTCGTTAAATTTTGAAATCAAGAAAACAAAGCTTAAGCTGTACAACAGTGTAGTAAAAGGAAGCGAATGTAGGGCACTAGTATTCAGAGTAGCGAAAGAGACAATGCATCAAGATAAAAAGATAATACCAAACAGAGCCATTCAATGAACAAGCGACAGAAGTCAGAAAGATCAGTACTAAGTTGGAGGTCGAAAATCACGAAAGAGGTCCCCAAAATGGGTAAGACATGGGTAGAAAGTAAAAATATTCTCTTCAAATTTAAAGGTTCTTAATTTTTGACTCTACCATTTGGCATCTTGAAGTTGATAATCAATTCAAAACATCATTTCAATTCAAGAGTTTAAATTTAAAATTAAGATTTAAAGTTTGAATTATTTTATTAAATTATAATGTAAAATCATTTATAAGTTATGTAGATATAAAAAATAAAATAATTTAATTACATTTTATTAAATTATTTATATCTACATAACTTAAAGAGCATGCTTAAAAAAAAATTTTATAAATTCAATGAATTAATTTCAATATCTAAAGATAAACCTTTTGAATTGAAATTTTGTTTTGACTTGATCATCAACTTCAAGCTGCCTACCATTTACTATTATTTTAAGTACAATTTTACAATCTTTTTTTTTTATAAATTATTACGGTTTTGTGAAATTCAGTGCAAAATGATAAAAAGAACAGAAAGAGATAAAACAACAAACATTGAATAACTTTTTATCTTAAAGTGCCCACTATTCAAAGTTGCATCATTTTTCAAGACATGTTAGACTGTGCAAATTTAGCATATTAAATATTAATAAATTTGACTGAAGTGCATTTAGCAGAGATTTTTCACATCTCTTCAAATAAATATCTAAAATTTAATGAAACAAATTATCAATAATTCCTCTGTTTCATTTTCCAAAAAAAAATTCAATAATTCAAAAGAGACATTTTTTATTTACATTATTTGATATTGCTATTTTGAATTTTTTTCTCAACAACATTAGCTAAAAATTCCGATCTAAACTCTTGTTTTTTTTTTTCAAAAATTTCCTAAATTTCAAATTTTTTTCTATTTTAAATAAAAAAGTGCTAAAGTATCACCGAATCTATTTTATTAGTTGATTTCATAGTATCGTAGAAGCAGTGTAAATGTGTTAGCATAGAAAAAAACAACGACAACAAGCTTACTTTTCAATGGTTGATCTTGGCGCTGGCACAGGCGCCGGAGTTTGCTTGAGCGGTGAGCTCGTTGCTTCTGTAGTAGAAGAAGTAGTTTGTTGTTTGTTTGAAGGGCCAGCTGGCGAACTGTCATCTAATTCTTGTTTTGTTGTGCGTTTAGCTTGAAGCATTACTTGTGGCGAGTCGCACGCACTCATCGAAATGTGCACAAACTCGCTTGGCGACTGCAAATAGAACGCCTGGCCTTGCTTGGTAAAAACAAACGACGTTATGGCATTGATGTCCTGTTGCTTCATGCATTGAATTTGCACTTGTCGCTTCAACTGCGGCAGACTGTACACACTCAAATCTCCCAAATTGCTCAGACACGACAAACAATACTCGCTGTATCGAGCGTCCGTTTTGCTTATGTAGCTGTTGTAGCCTATTCGTCTGACTCTGGCGCCCTCCACTGCAGTCAATTTAAATTTGCACACGGGCTTCAACGCCGGCAGCTGAAACACTTTAAATTGTTCTTCGCTGCAAATAATTACTTTGTGATTGTTGTGTTCGCCACTGGACACTTTGTCATTTGGCTGTGTGGTCGATTGAGGCAACGGCTCCATTTGTTGATCAATCACTTGAATGTTGACCACTGGCGCCCGATGCTTCAATCTCATTTCTTTGGCCAGCACACAATTGATGTTCGACTTGGCGAATTGAAGCGCGTATATGTAAATAATGCCTGTGTTGGTGCCCACCCAAAGCGAGTTGGTCATGTGCTGATTGTTTGTGATGTAAGTGCGCACAAAGTACATGTATCGAATGACCGAGGGCGGTATGTCGTCCATTTGTTTGAATTCCCTGGACTCGACTTGTCTTTCGATGGGTCTGTGCGCCGTCTCGTTCATCTCGCTCTCAATCGGTTTGATTGTTTCGTTTTTTCTGGCTGTCGCACTGCTACTGCTACTGCTGGCAGTGGTGGTGGTGGTGGTGGTGGTGATGGTTTTTTGAGATCTGCCCCGTCTCAGCTTGCGAAAGGACTCGCGCAGTGATTTTTTAAGAGATTTACGGCGCGATATTGTGGTTCCGCCGTTGCCCGACTCGTTCAAAATCAACATGCTCGGATCAAGAGTGCATCTGATCAGCAAATCTTTTTGATTGTTGTAGTCGTACAAGGCAAAGCCGTGCGAGGTGCCCATGGCCACCAATTGCCATTCGGTGTTCAGAGCCAAAGCAGACACGGTCGCTGGCGGATACAGTTGCACCAATGACTTTAGTTGATAGCCGGCGGGAACTTTAAACGAGCCATGGGCCATTTGGTTGTTGTTAAAACGACCACGAGTGCACAACGGTTCGTGGCCCTTCCACACAAAATGACTTTGGACCTCGGGCGACACTCCTATGATGTTTATGTTGTGTGAATTTAGTTGGCCACAGTCCATTTCTTTTACTTGATCGGCCAGACTCATTACAAGAACTTGACCGGCAGTGCCCGCAATCACAAGCACTTCTTTTTGCGGACACAAGTAAATTTTTTGTATGCCCAACTTTGGATCGTCCGAATACGGATCGAATGTGCCGATTTTGCGAAACGGCGGCCAATTGTCTTCGCACGTCACCTCACCATTGTGGGCATCGAGCGGCGTCGAGTCCGTCTGAAAGTAATCGGCCGTTCTCAGTCCATACACAAGACTCATGCTCATGTCGGCCACGTGCCAAAATCTGACCGAGCCGTCCTCGTGACCTGTCAACAACAAATCAATGTCGCCAGTGTCACACGACTTGACGACCACTTCGCTCTCTCTCGCACTAATGGGCCACTCTCTGTCCGAGAACACTTCGCTCGTCTCTTGGTTCATTGAGCCGTACTTTTTGAGCGAGTGGTACAATTTGGCAGACACTTTGTTCACATAGTGAGTGCATATGATGGCGGACGAGTGAACCGAGTACAAATAGGGCAGTTTGAACTGGGGCCAGTTGTCACTGATCAAATCGATGGCGATGAACTCTTCTTCGAGCAGGACGAGCAGAGCCTGCGGGTTGTCGTAGGTGAGATTGGCTTGTTTGTCGTGGCACGGCTTGTCAATGGTAAAAAAATCGATTATTTTCGACGTAAAGTCAAAGCACACGTGACTATTCTCTCCCTGTATTACACTAATTGTTATTTTGTCCGAGTAGTTGACGCGCGGACATCCTCCACTAAATATGACATAGGGCTGATCGTTGCGGCAAGTTTTCACAAAGCACTTGGTGACCGGCTTGCACGGATACGGCCCGTAGACAATGTTGGCCGGACTGCTCGAGCAAGTGTCGGCTGTGAGGTCCCAGAGAATGAACGAGCCGTCCAAATGAGACGTGGCTATGCACTCGCCCTGCTGGTAGAACGCGGCCGATTCGATCGGCTGCTCCGTTTGCACTATTTGGTCGATGTGATTTTTGATAAAGTCGAAAAGAACCCAGAGACCGCGTTGATACGCGATCAAAAGTTTTGTCAATTGTTTTGGATGATGGCTTATGGACTCGACCGGTCCGAGTTGAGTCAGCTTTTTGTCCGATGCGCCAATGTTTTTGAGTATGTAGTCTTTGTTGATGACGCCTGGCACAAGTTGAAATTGTGACACGTTGAACACGTAGATGTCGCCGGCCTCGAATCCCAGAAACAAGTGGCTGTTGTCGTTGAGCAGGGTGAAGGCCGACAAACGAGTGTTTTTCACTAATTTTGCATCGATTTGAAACTCTTTGATTTTTTCGACCAGATTGGAATTTTCTAGATTGGTGGGTATTTGCCAAAGGATTAGATAGAGATTGGACTCGCCCTTGTTTGTCATGTCGTTGCGGTAGACGCGTTCGCTCACCGTTATCAGCTGATATTGGCCTTGGACGAATAAAATTTTTTGAATGGGAAAAGGATGAACGTCCTGGTAGCAGGAAAGCTGTTGATGGGACGTGTTTGGCTCGCCGTAAATGCGTATGTCGCCGTTTCGCGTGCCAATCGCTATTAGCTTTAGTTTTTTGTCGTAGTCCATTGCGGACGGCTTGGACGGAAAGCCTTTGTCGGCTATTTTGTTAAATGCGAATAGATCTTTTTGAATTTGGTAGCGACGTCGGGAAGACGACGATTCGTCGCTAACGCCTTTTGATGTTTGGTTTGTGTTTGCTGCATTGTGGTTCGAGCTGTGATTACCGAACTTGTTCGTTGCAAATTTGAACATTGTTGAGACAACTTCTTTTTTGATATTTTTCTACTTTTTATTTTTTTTTTTTTTGTTGTCGTTTATGAAAACCAACAATTGTATGGTTTTAGGTTTTTTTTTTTTGTTGTTGATTTTGTTGTTGTTTCTCTTTCTAGTAGAAAATTAAAATGTCTAAATAAATAAAAGTTTATGTTCGATTTGTATATGCATTGAGGTCTGTCGTGATTTTGTGTGTGTGCTGTGTGATTGAAAATTAAATGAACTGTGCACCAACACAAAAGAAATATGAATCATTTTTAGAACATGTAGAAAAATTATTTATGTAGGTATTAAATTTTTTCTATATAGAATTATTATTGATAAGTCGAATACTCTCTTCTCCATTGTCAAATATTTAACTAGTAATGAAATATACAACGCCTAATTCTTCGGCTTTCCATTTCACAGCCCAAATTTTTGTCAGTTAAAACAAAATTTAATTCGTTTATGTTGTTTCTTTAAAAAATGACAACTTTATATTTGAAATGGTCATAAGGTATATTTCTAATAAAATTTATGCAACTGAACTGGGCTAGAAATTTAATCAATGATTTTTGACTGTTTAATTATCAGTTAGACACTCTAATCAAAAATATTATCCAAAAATTAAACGACTCTCTTATCGTTATATATGCCAAAATCGCTTCCTCAATTAAAAAGTTCTTAAAAATAATTGAGTAAGTAAGTAATGAAAATAGCCATTATGACTACTTCACTTTAACTGGTAACTCCTCCTTACCCACAAAAAAACAAGCTTTTGAATACAAATTTTTTAATAAAAAAATCTCTTAGAAAAAAATTTTTTTAGAAATTTTCTTAGGTTAATTTGTGCTGTTTTTTATTTTTAATTGTTTATTTTAATTTGAAATGGCTCTGAGTAATAAAACTCCTTCTGCCATTAGATAAGTAAAAAAATAGAATTTCAAACTGAATAAAGTAAACATAAAAAAATTTTGAAAAATAAAGTACAATAAAGAATGAATATTGCTATTGTAGCTATTGTAGCTATTGTGGCGAAAGGACAGCTTTTTATCTGAATTGTTTTATCAAAAAAAATTTGTTTTATTTTCTTTCTTTTTTGTGGAAAATTTATTTCATTTTTTTAATTACATTATTTTTTTGACACCAGAATAACACAGTGGGTATTTTTTCGAAAATTTCTAGGTGCTCTTATTGAAAAATTAAAAAAAAATCCTAATTTAACTGATTTTTTAAAAAATTTTTGATATTTTTCAATTGTTTAGAACTTCAGTGACAGAAGGAGTTTTATTATCTACAGAGAATTGTAACATTAAAAAAAACTTAAAACAAATAAATCAAATAAAAAGTATTTATGATTTTTTGCTAGTTTTTAGATGAATCGAATGATTATTAACAAATTGGCTACCATTGTTCATAAAAATAGTAATAAAATAAACAACACCTAGTTCTTCGGCTTATCATTTCATACCAGAGCCTAAATAATATCTGCCAAATTAGACAAACTTTAATTAATTTATCATGTAAATTTTTTTAAATTTTTTAAAAAATTTTAATCCAATCATAAAAATTCAATTTTAAGAGTCTTTTTTTGTGTTATGACAAATTTTTGAATATTAAGGATTATTTTTGTTGGACTTTACTTTCTTATGCTTCAGGAAACAAGACAAGACAAGTTTTTCTAGCATTAAACGATTAGAGAGATTTTTGATACTTAAAAACAATAATTTTATCAATCTTAATAAATTTTTGAAATAAGTCTATTTTTTTTATATTTATGTGATTCCGAGCTTAGCAACAAAAAAAATAAAGCAACAAATTTCTTTAACTTGGGAGTTAACTGGACAAATATTTGGAAAAAGTAGATACATATTGAATTTTGAATAAATAGCAAGTGATAACACATTTTATCAATAGGTTCTTGTATTTTGTTATGTTAAAATAAATATCCTGTCTTGATTGATGTTAGTTTTTGTATTTCCACCTTAATTAAAATATTTATAAAGATATCTAGAATGATGTTTATATTAGACTTACAGCATAATCCAGGTTTCATGAAGAGATTAAGCTGTTCAATAATATCTTAAACTAATGTTTAATTTTGTGCAATTTTAATAAAATCATTTTCTATTTTTAAATTAAAAACATTCTTACTCATTTATTACGCATAAAATTTTTTTCTACTATATTTATCTGATTTTATTTTAAAATTCACTGTTTCATATCTTTATTAACATCTAAAATAGGATTTTTTTTCACAACTTTTAAGATTGAATAAATACGATAAAATCAATTTGAGTAAAAATGTTCACACATTATGCAATCTTGTTGAGAGATAGTTTATCCTTGATTTGTTGTGACGATTTTTGATTCCATTCTAACACTGTCTTAATAATCTTAAGTACAAGACAAGACAAATAATTAATTTTGAGAGCAATAAAATTTTTAAACTCAAGTCTTTAGATCTCAAGCTAATCGAGTCCGATTAAATTGTGAAAATATATGTAGATTTACAAGATTTAAATATCAAATAATAAATATTAAGATTTTAAAACAAAGTTTATTCTTTCAGCTAAAAAAATTAGGAATTAAATGAATCTTAAATTAGGGTTTAATTTTGACTCAAGTTTTTGTTTTCTTTCGTTGGACCAAATACTGAGCACTTGAAGCTAGTTAGTTAGCTAATATAATATCATTAAAAAAATAATCATTTGGTTTTAATTTACACACACACTCAAATATTCAATGGTCTTAGTAACCAAATATGACTGAAATGAAATTGAAAAACATTTTGTTTTTGATGATTTAGCCGTACGTACTAATAAAGCCTTTATTTATGGAATCTCCAAAACTTCCTCGAGTAAATATTCAAAAACTTTGAGGCTTCAAAAAGCAAAAAAATTAAGCTGCATTTTAAATTAGTTACATAAGCTTACCAATTGGGCAAACTCATGCAACCTAAAATTCAAAAATAATCAAACCAATATATTGAAAAAAAAATGTGATATTTTCTAATTAATAATAGTAATGAATAAAGCAGAAAAACTGCAAAGCAACAGATACATATATGCTCGCTATGGAAGCTGTCTGATTTTAAAATATGTCTTGAATAAATTAATTATTTTTATTTGAGAAATCATCTAATTTGCTTTAAATTCATTCTTAGATTTTACATTTACCACTTCAATTGGTAGTTGGTTCCAAGCATTCATCAAAGGATTTGTCAAAAAGTTATATTTGAGCTTGAACCTTGTCATTTAGCTAGGTCAGTCTTCTTTAATCTTCTTTAATTCGAGTCAAATATTTAAAATTTTGAACGAATTTACAGGTTTTTCTTGAATCTTAATTAAAATGAATAGTCCCTTATGTCTTTAGATGCTTCTCCCTTCTTAAATAAATAGATTTTCAGAGATTATCATTGATAAAGTTGGTATAAAGAACCATGTTCGTTCTTCTTCTATTTTATAATTTTACTCGTCTTACATTATTTATTTACAAAAAATATGATCTGGGAAATACTCAGACATTTTGGGACCGAACTTAGTAATTTTTTTCAGATAAATGTTTTTATATTGAATCTAAAAATATCAAAAAAAATTTATAGTCAAAGTAATTTTTAAAATTATAACAAATATGAGCAAAGTAAAATTTTTGATCAAATTTCAAGCGCTCAATCTTGCTCAAATATTTTAAAATGCGCAATTAACTTTCATTGCATTTTTAGAAATTACAATCCTTTTTGGAAAGTTTACAAATAAAGCTTTGAAATGTTAAAGAATTTAAAAATCTGCGATGAAATTTAATTGCTCGTCTAAAAAATTATTGAGCAAAATTGAGCGCTTGAAATTTGATCAAAAATTTTACTTTGCTCAAATATGAAATTATCTAAGAAACATCTAAAATTTGGGTTAATATTCAAAGGCTAGTTCTTAATTTTTAGAATATTTAAAAAAAATAAACACGTACGAAATTTTGCTCTTATAACCTTTGAATAAATGACACCCGTTGAAATATTAAATATTTATATTAAAATAATGGTTAAATATCATTGCTATTTCATTGAATCACGGACTTAATAAAGAAATGTCAAAGTCAATGTATGTTAATCATTGATTTTTCAAAAACTTTAAAACTTCATCTTAACTTGAGTATTTTTTTTCTAGTCTTTATATTATTATTTATCAGACAGTGAAACTTTTAAAATGATGTTTGAAAAATAGCCCGATCAGACCACATGATCAATGAAAAAACATAATTTATTTAAAGAACACCTTAGAAAAACTTTAAAAGAAACCTTTTCTTTGTAGCTTTTTTTCATTAATGCTCGAATACTAAAATAAATTATAATTACTTCCTTTCCTATTTATTTTTGCTCTGACCTTTTTATCCGATTTCGAAATTTTCTTTTGTTAAAAAAAAATGGTAGTGTTAATTCATTTTTTTTAGGCATTTTCTAAAAATTAAAATTTTGTATAATTTTTTCTATTTTAGACAAAAAAAAGTCTGTTAAGATTTTGGTTTTGAATAGGATGAAAATTAAAAGATTAATATTTGAAAAACGATCTAATATAACTGATTTGGGAAAAAAAATATTGTTAAAATATTGACCTAGGCTAATAGAAATTGAGCTAGCTAATATGCATCAGATGTTTCATTTTATATTGAGTTCACCAAATTTATTCGATCAAAAGTGTAATAAAATTTATGCTAAGCTAATAAATAAATAAATGAATGAATGGAGAAAATAGAAATATTAGTGAAGGTTTGCAAAAAAAAAGCGATAAAATTTTTAATTAAGCTTGCATTCGAATTTTAATTAAACTATAAAATTACAAATGTAGAAAACGTTTGAAGGTAAGTAACAAAAGATAAAAATGATTTCTATGGGAATAAGAAAATAAGCCGTTTGCTTTTACGAATTATTAATGTTTTTAATTAAAAGTTTGTTTTTGTTCAACCAGCGAGATATCATGCATGATGTTAGATGAATTTTGAGAGAAATGAGCTGTTTAAAAATTGCATACAACATCTGCTTTTGTCTCTTGAGGTTCGTAGATTTCAGAAATGAATAATCTAGGCAATTACAAAAAAATTAATCATTAAATAAATTAAGTTAAACGCATTCATGTCTCATTTAAAATTTGACCCAAAAACCGGGTCGCAAAATTTACTAGAATTGGTTTGAGTTGAGTTTCTTTAATTTTTCAGAATTCTATCTCAACACAAAAATTCGACCTAAATAAGCTTAATTTTTGCTTAAGCCATTCGCATCTATTTTTACCATAGAAAATAAACCTATCCAGTTATAAAGAAAAAAAGAAATTAATTGAATTTTATATTGAAACCTTTAGAATAATTGATAGCAAATTTTTTCAAAATCCAGCCATTTCTACAATGAATATGCTGACCCAATTTCTTATTCAAAATTTTGCCTTAGCACAATTGAAATAAAGTCCTAGTCTTAATTTAAAAAAAAAGTGACAAGGTTTGATTAAAATGAGAAATTTAATTAGAGCAATGTTCATGCTAATTAAAAAATCGAATTTATTTATCTTTCCAGACAAATTTTATGACCGGCAAACAAATGATGAGATAGAGCATACTTATCTAAAATTTAATTCAAACCCAAGGTCACTGATTTAAATGCTAGCGTGTTTTATAATTGAATAGGAGGGGCCTTCGGAAAAAATCGATATATCGATTATTGGACGTTTGTTGTTTTTAATTTCCGTTAGACTTTAATTTGGACATTTGAAATCATAATTTATTTCCGAGCTATTTAAAAGTAAATGCAACATGTGCCTATGCTTGATTAAATATTTAATTTGATAGACGTTTTCTCGGGATTAATCAAACAAAAATATTTTTCGTTTCAGGCATCACTTGTAAAAAAAATTGAAGCAAATTCCAAAAAATATTTTCATCAAAAAAAAACAAAAAAAGCTTGATCATTTTAATTTAAGAATTTTTTTCAGAAGATATTTAATTTATTATCTTTTCCTGAATAAATATTTTATTAATTACGCTTCTCTAGAGCTCTGCTTTATCTTCGAACAAAATTAAAATGAGTTCTTTTAAAATGATCTTGTAAATATTTTGTAAAATAAATTGAATTTTAAGCTCAAGGTTTTTATTCAAGGTTCACTACCCAATTTGTTCAAATTAATTTTATCTTTGTTAATCTGTCTATCTGCGTTAGAATTAATAATTTCGATCAACATTTAAAAACTTAAATTTTATTAAATTATCCTAATTTTCGCCTGAGAAAGCTAAAATTTATTATACAGAAAAATAAAAGGCTTAGTTGAACAACTTAAATGATAAAAGAAAGTAAAAGAAACAAATTTTATGGCATTATGGAACAAAAAATCACAACTATGGTTTTGAAGAACATTCTGTCATAAATTGAGATACAAGGTTGAACTTGTTTACAAATCGCAAAGCAAATGAGCTGGACAAGTTATCAAGAAAAGTGGATGAAAAAAAACTACATGTGAAATTGAAAATAAAATACATTTTTTAATTAAGAAAATATTTTACTGGCAAACAAATCGCGACCAGCACTTGTGCTCTGTTTAAGGACAACTAATATTCATATTTATTCTAAAACCGTATTATTTGGTGTAATTAAATATCAGTTACTTATTTCGAAATAGAATATTATTTACCATTTCGTATCCATTTTAAAAATGATATTAAAAAAATATAAAAACGAGGTCACGGTCTGAACGAGCTTTTAAAATAAAGAACTTTTTACATTAGTAATTAATTAATTTTATTCAATTAAACTTAGTTGAAAAAATTCGAAATTATGTTTTAAAGCAAATTTATTTTGTAAAGACATATTTTTTCTTAAATTTTCATTTATGATGCTGTATGCTTTACTTTGATTAATTTATTCACTACTCTTTTTCATCATATTTAAATTAAATTCCAAGTTTTTATACTTAATTTAAAATTACATTGGTGACTAATTTGTGTATATTTTTAAGGATATCTCAAGTTTTGTTTCTTCACAGATTCTTTTCGGTATTCATAACGATTTGAGCTCAAGATTCTTTTAATTTGATTTGAAGCAATTCTGCACATTCAACTATCACAATTCGAAAAATAGTTTTTTTTTTCAAAAATTCCTTTCGAAATTTTTTTTTATATCAACACTAAAAATATTCTTTTTAGTTTATTTACTATCAGTTGAATTAAAAAAAATGCTTTCTTTAAATTGATGCTTGTCAAAAAATCCATGGTTTTGCTAATATTCTCATAATTTTTAAACTTCTTCTGCGCCCTTTTCGTCGAGGTTTTAGGTTTGTTATATGTTTTTATACACTTGAATTTGAACTTAAAAATTGTGTACAATTATTAGAGCTTAAAAATACAAAAACTACTCAATACCTTTATATTAGGCCAAAATGTTGAAGACATAAATTCTCCAAAATTTAATTAGTTTTCTGGTTTTGTTTCGAGTTCCTAGTTCAGGAGAATTCTAGTGTAGCAAATTTTCAATGATGAGGTTGGACTACCTTAATTTATGGCTAAATTGAAGAAAATAATGAAACAAATAGTCAAAGCTATGGTTTTGAAGAACAGCTTTTCAGAAACTGAGATGCAAGATTGAACTTTTTTTATAAATCACGTAGCAAATGAGTTGAACAAGTAGTTGTCAAGAAAAGTGGATGAAACAAAAAAAACTAGACACTCCTCGTTGAAAAAAAAAATTTTAAGTTAACAACCAACGCTTATGCTCTGTTTAGTGATAACAAATAATTATATTCATTCAATAACCTTATTTTTCAAATTTTTAAATAATCAAATAATTATTTAATTAAATATCATATCCATTTTGTAAATGATATTAAAAAAACTAAAAAAAAATCAATATATTTTTAGATTCGTAATTTATTAATTTTATTCTATTAAACTTAGTCGAAAATATTCTAAATGATGATTTTAAGCAAGTTCATTTGGTAAAGGCATACTTTTTTAAAATTTTCATAAAAAATTTCATTAAAAGTATTGTTTGTTATACTTTGATTAACATATTCAAAGCTTCTTTTCATCTTAATTAAATTCGATTCGATATTTAAAATTCTATTTTGTACCATTTTCTCTAATTTTTCCTTTTTCGCTTGTGACATTAGATACAAAAATGTATCGGGATTTTTGGCATTTTCAATTATAAACCTTAAAAGTATTTTTTCGCTCAAATCGTTTTGAAAATCATATAGAATTGTTTCTCTGTAGCCTGATAAAGACATAGGCATAAAAACCAATGTTGGAACTCGATACGATAATAAATCCCAGTCCATGTCGTTCAAATCCGTATTAATTCTAAAATGACAAAAAAAAACATTTTTTTTAGTAGAACACAAAAATAAATAATACAAATTTACTTTAAAATAACAAGTGATTTGCAATTTTTAAAAAATTTGTATGCTAGATTGATTAATTTAAAGTTGGCTATGCGACAAAATCCACAATGATTATTAAAATAAAAAACTAAGACATCCTAAAATAAAAAAAAAATAAATAAATTTAGCAATAAATCCAGTTCTAATCGATTTACTTTATTCTTAAACTCATGATTATTGATGACATCTTTCAACTGCTTTGAATTTATCTCAACAAAATTCTCCAATTGAGTTTTTTTTTTGTTCGCAGTATGTTTTGTTTTTATTAATCTTTTTTTAAAGAAAATTTCTGGATCATTCATAAACTTATCTTGATAAAAATTAATAAAACAAAATTATTAAAATGAATTTAAATCTTACGAATATTAAATAAATTCAGATCCTTTTTCATTTGATAAATAGTTTGATTCTTAAAAAAAAAAGCAATTTTGTTAAAAAGTTTTGCAAAAAAGAATTAAATAATACTTTAACATTTATAAAGATTGCTTTTGTTAATGTAGAATTTTCAAAACCATAGCCCAATAGATTAACAGCATAATTTTTGTATAATCTCTTATCAATAAACAAAATTTCCGTATTTTCTTGGAATGGACAAATCAAATTCCTTGCATAGTCCTGATTTTCTGTAAAACTTAAAAATGGGTTTGAATTTTTGCACTGCTTTTTAATTGTGTGAAATTCTAGGTAATCTAGATATCGATCTAAAAAAATTTTATTTTCGTTTAAAGAGCGACATGCTTGGGATGCCTTTACTACAAAAAAATTTATCTTGAAAATTCAATTTATCATTCAATTAGAAATTATTAAAAATAAATTACAATCGAATAAAATTCCTCATTCACCCAATATCCATTCAGTCTTTTTCGTTCTATGAAGATTAGAAGTTTATTTTTTTCATTTGACATTTTGTTAATATCTGGATGAAACCATTTGTCAGATTGGTGTGTCTTGAAAATATAAATACGAATTTGTTTAATATTGTTGCAAAAGTATTACTTACAGACATCAAATTATTTTTGACCCATCTAGTTAAGTCTTCTGGCTTTATATTCTTTATAGAGCTCAAACTCTATTTATTTACAATAAAAGTTGAAAAGTTTTTAACAACTAAACTTGAATTAAAATGATTGTTACATTTTGAAATCCTAGCTTTGTAAAAAGCATTATTTCACAATTATTTATTGAAGCTATCTCTTGAATCTGATTAAAAAGTGTTTTGTTCAAAATTATTCCATATCCAATGGAATTATCATCATCTTTTTGAAAAAAATTATTTTAAGTTTTTTTTGTGATTAAAACTACTAACTGGATGCTAAAAAATTCAAAGAAGATTTGTAGAAATTTTCGTATGATTTCGTTTCATTCTGGTTTGAAAAATCAAAATTTCCAATTAGAACAGCCTTTAGTGAAACAATTTGAAATTATTAATTATTATTAGTTTAAATTCGAGTTGTATACATTTTGAGTGTTTAAATAGTCAAAAAACTCTCCAGTATTGTCAATTCTTCGCAAGGGTCTCAATATTTTTTTCAAATATTGAGTCATATATTTATGATCAAATGGATTTTTATATGCAAACGAGCCGGTGTTTTTAATGTTGATCAGTATTTGAGGGTATTTGATCAAATTAAAGTGAGCTTTGCACTGACCATAAAAGCAATTAATGGAATAAAAAGTGATCTTGAAATTTAAAAGTTTAGAAACATTTTTTGCTATAGAAAAATAATGATTACCTCATTGTAAAAATTACAAACAAGTTTTAAGAAAAGATCGCCAAAGTGAATACTTCTTGCATCCCAATCTGCATATAAGAAAATAAAATTAATCTGAGAAGTTTCTATCAAATGATAAATTTCGAACATATCTCCATTTGGATAATCATAAAAAAAGGCATCTTTATTTGGACAGAATATTGAATTGTTAAAGATCGATTTTTTCGGCTTATAAATTGTTTCATCGCTATTTGGATCTCTTAAAGATAAATTGAATTTAAAATTATACTTATCAGTTTGCTCAATTAAGTTTTAAGCTACTTGATTTGTGATGATAAAGTAAAATAAACAACAATCAATAAAATAAAACAAATTAAAATGTTAGAAATCATTTTTTTATATGAATTTCTGCTTTTTTGACAGATTTGGATTTCTTCAAGTGTTGAAAAGGAATCGTTTGAAGCTAATGCTTGGTCAATTTTTTTATTTATCAAGTTATTGGATTCATAAAGTTGCATAATATGTCACAACTGTATGTTTCATTTGAAATGGTATCCGCACAATATTTAAAACACCAAAAGTAAATTTTTGCCAGAGAATTAGAATAAGATATTGTTCTTATCTGAATAAAGAACTTTTTGTTGTCTCTTTGATTTCTTTCTTTTATTTTTAATTCAAAATTATAATTTTAAATTCTTGAATCTAAATTTTATTTAAAATGCTTAATATATATTTCTCGATGATACTTGATACTCATAACAATTTATAGAAATTAAAAAAATAAACTTTACAATATCTCAATAAGTTTTGAAATATGAAATATTATGATTTGATTTAAGTGATAAATACATTTTGCAGAACAATTCATAGACATTTAGAAAAAAATTAAATTAAGAATTTTCGATTTTTGTCTCAAAATGTGCCGCAAATTGAAGTATGAGATCATAATCAAAGAATCAATATACAAAATGTTATTTGAAAAAAAAGGAAAAAATAATTTCGTTTTTAAGCAAATGCTTGACATGATTTGTCAAATTATTTTCATTAATGAATTATTCAATTATCCCTTTTTAATTAACTCTAATAAATCTAAATTTCTTAAATCAAAATTGAGAACTCTTTTTTAGTGACATGTTATTCAAAATTGAGCACTGTTTTTGAAAAAAAATAAAAATCCATTATTAGTGACATTTAGTTACATGATGTAATAAAATGTGAAAAAAACTTAAAAATTATTAAAAATTGTATCAGCTTTTATGAAATTATTTTAAAAATGGAAATTTAATTATGTTTAAAATCAGAATGTTATTAAAACCGGATGTATTTAAAAAAAAAAGTTAACTTTTTCAATTTTTAAGACATGTCATATAAACATTGCTTTTTTTTTAAATCAATGCTCATTTTTTACTGTCATGTCATTATTTCATATGATAACATGTCACTAAATTCGAATAATTACGTTAAAATTAAATAACACATATGAATGATCGATTTGCCTTTTTTCAAACTCTTTTCGCCCAGGTGAAATAGGAAAGAAATCTTTAAGTTAAAATTATGCTTGATCCATTTACAGAATCAATTTTTAAACCCCAAAGTTAATAAATTTTTTAACTATATGTTCTTTTTTATAGTACTAAATATTACGACTGGAAATAGAGTATTTGTCAACATACTTAAACAAACCATTTCTTAAAATATTTAAATGTGAGTGTGAATGTAAGTGGAAGTGATGCAACTGGTCTAAAAGCCATGTTCAAAAATATGATTGCCAATTAAAAAACCGGCTATCCAACTGTACTAGTCATAATGACTTGGCCTATTTGTGCATACTGATGGAAATGATGATTTGATAAATGCAGTGTGCGAATATTCTGAAAATTTTGCATTTCAAAAAACGCCTCTGATAAACCGCATTGAATCACGAAAACAAAATTCTTTACCACACCCAAATGTATCCACAAACAAACTCAATTGGACAAACAATATCAATGACACACTAATTGAGTGAGAAAAGAAGCAATATTTAATGAAATTAAAAAATGAAATAAAATTTGAGAAAAAATCTCAAGTCCAACATGATGAATTGATCGAGCTGGACAAAAAACTAAGAATAAAAAACTCAAGATTTAAAAAAAAGAAACTGAAAAATAAATAAGGGATTATTTGACTAGTGACAACCTAGTCAATTGATAAATTATTGTCTAATGACAAAAATTATAAGAAATTTTAGTTATTGCGTTAGCTCACGCTTTTTTTTTTACTATTTTTATCTGATTCCTAAAAATTAAATATCTAATTTATTTTTAAATAATTAGTTAAAATCAAACTTGTTTTTTAGTCACAGTTTTAAGTCTAAGTTACAAAAATTTAAGTCAAAGTTATAATTTGACTTAAATTTTTTTTTAAAGTCTAAGTCAATGACTTAAAATTTTTTTTTTTCTATTAAGTCTAAGTTATGACTTGCACAAAAATTTTTATCAATATCTGCTTCATTTGGACCAGTTGAAAGGATTTTTTCATAATTTGGTTACATTAACACACCACATGGGTCAAGATTAACAGCCAGGAATTTGGAAGCAACTACTTTATTGGTATCAAATATGGATTTATTGAATCATTGACTTGACTTGACTTAAGACTTGTGACTTAAAAACAACTCTGGTTTAAATAAAGATAAATTAATTTTTATCTTTATTACTAAATTTCGTTGCCGATGGAATCAAGCAGCTCGCTCGACATGGTCACTGTCATCTTGTCTATTTCATGTTTGTATTTGGTGTTGTGTTGTCTGAAGGCTTCAACGTAACTTGAATATCATGCAGCCGAACAAGAACTAGTCTCTTGATCTATACTGATGGAGAGAGTATCATATTTTCTTAAATAAAAATTTAAATACTAAATTCTTAAAAACGGAGATATCTTTTTCAATAATATGGAAACTCTAGTAATGTAAAAAAATTGAAACTTTTAAAAAAAATTGAAAAAAATATTTTAAATATTCCGAATAAAGTTTAAACAAGGTATCTCTTTATTGATAAAAATCAAAAAAATTACAGTGATCTAATCAAAAATAAAACAGGGGAAATTTTTCAATGCAAATCCTGTATTCCTCTTTGGAATATATTAACATTAGGATAATTTTGTTTTTGTTTTGCTGTTTTTTTTATGTTTTTTTTTTTAACTATTGTTTGTATTATTTTTGCTGGAAATTTCTAAATAAATAAAATTTAATTGTTTTTGAAATTTCCAGCATTTAATTATCTCCTCCAGAAAAAACTTTGTTTTAAAATTTAGTGAATAAAATTTCGAAAAAAATTATCCATTCTTTTTAATTTTATAGTTGACGAAAGAAATATGGTGCATTTTGTTTTATTTAAAAACATTGTCTTAAAGATTTTCGTCAAGTTTGAGATGAATTTTGATAGAATTTTTTAGCTTGTAATAAAAAATTATATTGATCATTTATCTGTACAATCGTTTATTTTGAGAAAAAAAATTTAATTATTTCTTTATCAGTATATTTAGGTTTTGAAGGTTTTGACCTTAAAATAATATTTCAATACATTTTATTAGACATTATTTAATTATTTCTGTAATTGCCGATGAGACTTTAAATCATAAATTACTAATAATCATAATAAAACAGATTTTTAGGCTGTCAATTATTTTTCCGCCTTATGTTATTTTCATTAAGTTAAATTATACGAACCCTCATTTTTCATTAATATCGCTGATCTGATTAAAATGAAAGAGGTGGATTTAGCTAAAAATTTATTTAATCAAAATAAATACAATTTCTTCAAATTTCAAAAAAAAAATAATAATTTAAATCTGTTTTATTTAAAATTTAAATGAAAATAAAAAAAATAAGAAATTAAAACATTAATTCAAAAATTTAATATCTAAATCGCAGTTATTTGATCAAAAATTTATCTAGCATTTAATTCCAAGTTTACAAATAATTTTATTCAATCTTGAATTTAAAAATTGTTTTGCACCTTCAATTTTTGAAAATTTAGGATTTCTTTGACTCTCAAAACGCATCTTGTGAAGATAGGCGTATCGATATTTGACAAGAAACGTATTTTTCTTTAATAACAAAAATAGAAAAATCAAATTTCTCAATTTTAAAAATGATTCATAATTAAACTTATTTTCATCTAGTCTGACTCTTTTGTTTCTTGTCAATAAAATCAAAGATTTTTGTTTAAAATTCTCCTCGTAAAATTGAGAAAAAAACATGGACTCAATCAAAATTTCACAAAAACCATTCAAAACATTGTTGTTGTACCAATGCTCCATTCTTACCTGATTAATATAGGCCAAGTGGCCCTTGTCTATGTTCCTGATTAGAAATTGATTTTTCCTGTCGAACATAGATTTGTCCAGCCTTGGCAAATAAATGATAGAAAAAAAAGTAGTCTTCCACACTCGACTTATGCAAGCGAACAGACCAAGAAAGCAATCGAAAAAAAAGTTGAAATAAGATATCAAAAAATAGGGCGCTATATTTACAATTCGTTGTCTGTCTGATTTTAAAAGAACCCAACGCACCAAAAACCTCAAAAACGTCGACTTGAGAAAAAATAAAATTATTATGGGAAAAAATATTTGTAAAAGCATCTGAAATGTTTTCGAAAGATAATAAAACACCTTGATGCACATCATTGCAGCCAGCAGAATGAAAACCAAAATTATGTAGCCGTAGACCAAATGAGCTATCAAAAATCCTGGAAAATGAAGGCTCTCTGTGGTAATGCTGGCACTTGTGTCATTTCTTTTTTTGATTATTGTCTTGTAATCCTCGTCTTTGTACTTTAGGACCAAGGACCTGAAAAATTTTTCTCCTCTATGAAGTCTGAGAACATCTTTTCGGTAATTTTTCATGCTCAATAACAATTGAAATAACATGAAAACACTAGCGATTATTATGCATATATTGATTTCAGTGGTTAGATTGTGTTCGCGGGCGTTCAGTCGCGGAGCAAAACCTTTCAAATAAAGAATGTAAAGCTTTTCAATAGAGTGGACAAATTTTTCGCCCAACACATTCGACAACTGCAAGCCAAACAAACAAAAAAAGTAAATGACCATAAAAGCCACAGTGTAGGTATTCACAAATTGTTTGGAATATCTAAAATAGTGAATGTTTCTGTAGATTTTCGACTCGATCAGGCCCCATACAAATGACACTTCGTATCGCTGAACTATCTTGCTTGGATACTTTTTACTTGCTTTCATGAGCCTTAAATTTTCGAATGTAATTGTGTCTCGAAAAAAGCTATTGATGTAAAGAATATTGTGATTTTGTGTTTTTTTCTCATGTGGCGTTTTTAGTTGTTTGAATGCGCTTTGGCACATATCATCATTTGAGTAAATGTGAGATAACATTTTAGGCTTTAGACAATTCAAAAGTGATTTGTAAAAGTGGGACAGAAATTTGACAAAATGACATGTTACCAAATAGGACAACAAAAAATAAAGGGGAAATATTTCGAAAAATTCGACTAAATCAAAATTTTTGTTCGAGGAGACACTTGTGGCAATGTTGTCTGCGAATTGATGAATTTTGGCAAAAGTTTTGTTTCTTAAGCCAACACGTGGAGAAGACACAGTCGAGGTCACAAACAATTGAGTTGTCATCAGATTGTTGTTGTTTTTGGAATAATATTTTAAACTTGAATCATAGTCATCAAAAGAATTGTTTGCTTGCTTGCCAAAGTATTGATCGAACAGCTGTGGAACTTTTGACTTTATGGCATTCGCATAATTTTCACTTGCATCGTCCTGGTCTGTGACAAAAGCAAATATGAGATCAGTGAGATTTTTCTGCAAATTTATTGTAAGATTTATCTGCTCGGCAAATTGATTTGTGATCACTCTGAACGCTTGTCTCACAAATGCTTCTGATCGAGAGCAAAAAGCTTTCCTAAACAACCAACTTATCCAAATGATGAGCATGTAGAACGATGAACACAAATGAATCAACCATCCAGGATCCGAATCAGCTACCACTAGAATGGGATAAAATTTCACACCAACAATTATCACTTGTATTATTTGTATAACCAAGTCTAAAATGATTCCCGGTGTGCCAATGTCTCCCAGAAAAGGAATCATTTTTGGAGTCAAACTAAGAGTGTAGACGTACATGAATATGTTGAGCACATCATACGTGTAAATTGCGTAAACTGCTGCCGATTGAGCTCTGTTCGATGTACTAAAGGGCGTTGATGGAAAGGGACAAGGAGCTTTGAATCGATGGATGGTCTGATCATAGGCATCAAAGTCATCTTGGTCAATAACATCGTCCGAGTTTATACTCTCGTTTTCATCTAGCTCACTTTTTTTTGCTCTATCTGAATTGTGTTTTTGTGCTGGACTTGAGGAGCCATTTTTTTTGCTCAAATTCCACAGACACTTCCAAAAGGGAATGAGAAAAATCCACTTTAGGACAACAACCATTATGTTGCATATTTTTTTCCAGCTAGTTTGTTCCCAGCCCAAACGTAAGCTGTAGTAGAGGAAGCATCGCGTGTCCGAGCCTGGCGGTACACAGCAAGAACAGCAGCACAAACAGCAAAAAAAAGAACAAAAATAATGAGAGCAACATTTGTGAGTGATGTATTTGCACTTTCCACATTTGCTTTTCAATATTTTAGATTGTTTTTTGTTCAGGCTTTCTTTAAACTTTTGTTTTTTTTGCTCTTGAATGGCTTTGTAAAAGTCAGTTTGAAAATAGTCCGCAAAACGATTTGATATGAATTTGTTGAACCGGCCAATTTTGGACGAAAATTTGAGGATAATCAAAAAAGAGAGTGAAAATGGTAGAAAAATAATGTCCTCGAACATGTAATATTGCTCGATTGTTTTGCATGTTTGTTTTACAATGTACAAATTGTGAGTCGAATTTATCAAAGTGTTCAATAGTGGAACATTTGATTTTTTGATTGTAAACACAATTTGCATAAAAGTAAAAGTTGACGTAAATAAAATTAGAACTAGACGAGAAGCCAAGTCTTTGACAAAAAATTCTTTTATCTTGTAAAAATTACTCTTGATTTTGATGCTCAAACTTGTCCAATTAACTGATCGTTGTGATTCGATGCGAACTCGTTGGTGGCTTTTTTTTCCAAACAAAGAATGCCAAATGGTCAAAAAACTTTCGTTATTGCATAAAATGATAAGCATAAAAAAACCAATTAATGACAGACCAATTATTGCTTGAATTCCTTTTGAATTTACTTTTTTTTTTTTATAAAATAATTCAATAAAAATTTTTTTAAAAATATTTCTAAGCTGCATTCTATCAAAATAAAGTCTTTATATGCTTTTATAGTTGTAAAAATTAGTCTGTCATTTATAGTAAATTATTTAAATTTCTTTGATAGAAGTGCATCTATTTGAAAAATAAAAATATCATTACATTCATCACAATACTTGCCCTCGTAAAATAGTGAACATTCACAGTAAACTGATGAATACAGATTTACACATCTACCATGTGATCCACATATATCTTTTTGGTAACATGGATTGAATTCTTAAAAAGTAATATTTTAGTCTAAAAATCGTATATTGTTTTGGATCTAGTGTTTAATTTTTTTTTAATTAAAATTTAAAGCTTTAAGCGATGGTGAAGTTTGTAGTAAAAACTGTTGCTAAATAAATTCATTCGATTAAATCCAAGTTTTATTACAATTATTTACATTTTTTTTTAGATCAATTTTCATATTTTTTAAATAAAATTTAAGTAGAAGAAAAAAAACTTAAATTTTTATATTAATAAGGACAGAAAGAATATTGATAGTTAAGTTATTCTTCTCGCTCTAAGTAGAAGAAACTCAAACACGTTAGTAAATCACAAATCGTTGACAAGAAATAAATGAAAAAGAAATGATTTTTCTGCCGCAGTGAGTGCTAGGCACGTTTTTTTCTCGAACAGAGTAGCTCCGCACTGGAATAGACTTCCTGAGGAGGTGGTTAAAGCTAAGACAGTTAATGGCTTCAAAGCAGCATTAGAAAGGTTTAACAGAATTGGCTGCTAATGCTTCATACGCCTTTAAGCGGTGATGAGCTCAGATTTTCTACTTGTTAGGATTTCGCAGCAAGAACTACTACTACTTCTACTACTACTAATTATTTTTGATTTTTGTGCTAAAAATTTTTCAAATTCATGTTTTTCGTTTTTAATATTTTTCGATTTAGTTTAATTTTTTATGCTCCAAACTTCACCACTGCAAGTCTTAAGATAATTGAATATTCATTTGGCTAAACAGATTTCTGATTTAAATTTGAACAAATTAATATTCTGATTTAATATTTAGATACAAAAAAATCAAAATATTATCTTATATTAAATGTGCGAAAGAGATCTTGGCATAATGATTTCAAATAATTTAAAGCCGAACGCACAAGTAAACAAAGCTGCTTAAAAAGCAAACAGTATTCTGGGCACGTGTAAAAGAACTTTCGTCTACCGTGACGACAAGTTTTGGAAAAAAATTTACACTTCATACAATCGGCCCCAAATCAAATTCGCCATCTTAGCCTGGTCACCTTACACCAAATCAGACATTGTAACCAGTGGCGTATTCAGGATTTGTTAAGAGGTATGGCGAACTCAAATGACTGTACCGGGGTGCTGGGGGAGGGTGCAAAAAATAAAAAATTTATTTTATTACGAAAACTATTATTAATTGGGTTATTGAATGTAAATATATAAAATTAAATGAAAAAAATAACAATTTGTAAAACATTTAGTTGAAACAAGTCTTTCTGTCTTTGATTGATGAAAAAATATCTACAATACTTTCTAAATTTAAAAGCTACATATATCTTTAGATCGCATTTCTTTTGACTTAAATTAATTTATTAGGTAAGGCAGCGCCATACCTAAAAAAGTTGAGGTACGGCATTCGCCGACTTTCGCCCAATGGTGGATACCACTGATTGTAACACTAGAGAAAGTCCAGCATAGAGCAACAAAAATCTTACACGAGCTCAGACATTTCATTACAATACTAGATGCGAAAAATTAGGCTTATCAACACTTTTAGAGAAAAGAATTCGAGTTTCTTTTAGGCCACAGAAGGTACTTTAGACGCAAAATAGTGAGATGCTGCAATCTAAGACACGTATTCGTTAACAACAGGATAGCAAACATTTGGAAAGCGCTCCCTAACGAAATATCAGAATTCAAAAATGTTAACTCATTCAAAAACAGCCTAGACAAACACGTTAGAAACTGCAATAGGGCATCAGTCACACGACTGATATGTTCCGCGTGGTAATCACGCTGCAGTTATAAATACAACTACTATTAAATTGATAAATAAAAAAAATTTGATCGAAAATTTAACACACGACACATTTAAATTTTGATATTGAAAACTTTGTTTACTTTATTTTATTTTAAATCAAAAATGTTTTGATTATGATATCCTTTTAAAATTTACTTCTTGATAATATCAAAAATCGGATCCTGACACTTTTCTCAATATTTAGTGAGTTTTACCGTGAGTTAAACAGAAACATGTAGTTTGCTGTACTTGTAATTTGCTGTTCTATAAAAAATTCCTGACAACAAAATTAATTCGTGACAAAACTTTAAAAATTTATTTAATTTTTTCTAAATTTGAATTGTTAATTTAATTTCTAAATAAATAAATTTTATGTTTAAATTTTCTTAAATTCTTTAAAATTTCTTTTATTTCTAAATATTGCTCAAAAATATGTTTAATTAAAACACTAAAAATATTAATTAAAAAAATTCGATTCTCTTTAAAACAAAAAAAATAATTTCCTTTTGAAAACTTAACTAAATTAAAAAGTGAAAATATTTAATTACTGTATTCACACATGAATCGATAACTTGAAGTTAGACAATCTGTGCTTCTCATCTCTATTCTATTTGATCTGTACAAAAAAATGCTTCCACAAAGTCCTTCGGATCCATTCCAGTCATTCCAGTATTTGCCAAGTTTCAAATCTGTTGTATTCAATAGCTGACCATTAATCCATCTCCAATGCTCTTTAAACATAAAGAATGGCACAATTATAATAATAAAAATTTAAAAAAAATTTAAAAACCATTTATGTATCTAAATCCAATCGAGAATTTTAAAGGATCAAATGGGTCTTCTTCTAATCGCAATTTTATTAATTCTTTTCGAACTGTTTCAAATTTATGGTCATTTTCGAAAATTAAAAATTTCGACTGGAGAGGCAATCTTCTGCAAAAACGTTCAGCTTTTAGCCATGACAATTTTTGATTTGATTTCGATATAAAAATGCATGATCCATTATAATAAAAGCTGTTGGGCATACATTCTATTAATTTGTAAAGATTTTCAATTTGGATTTAATTTTAAAATTTACAACAACCATGATAATGTTAGAAATCTTTAGAAATAAGTGAGTTTGGTTTATTGAGGCTAAGGTATTAAATTTGTTTTTTTTTAAATTCTTTTTGTCACATTAAAAAAACATTTTATTCAAATTTTCAATGTAAAACCAAAAACGATGGTTAATATACCAAAGATAAAAAGATTTATGTACACTTTTTGAAAATTTTTTCAAAAAAATAAACTATTAATTCGCGGCATTGAATCTTCTTACAAATTTTCCAACAATTTAATAAATAAAATTATTATTCATTAATTTAAATTGAATAAATTTAGCTTTTTAAACTTTGATAATGAAATAACATGAAACAAAATATGTTGCACTAAATTAAATTAATTTAAATGAAAAAGAGTGGTTTTTAAGTTCGTTTCAATTCGATCTTTTCCATTCAGAAAAGTTTAAATAACTTTTTCACCAAGTGAGATAATTGAGTTCTAAAAAATGTTTAATTTTAATCAAATTTGCTTAATTAAGTAAAATAAATGTGCAAAAAGTTTTTGTAGACAATTATTAATATATTTTTAAATTATTTTTATTTATTTTTATTTATTTGTTTTCTGTACCGAGCTAGAGCTCCTTCAGAATAAATTTAAAAAAAAAAATAAAAATAAAATTAAAGTTAATAAAATGAGATAAAAATTAAAAAAAAAGTAAAATAAGCTAAATAAATGAAATTTCAGAATTTCAATTTTCATTTCAAATTATTTTTAGAAAATAATTTTGAATTTAAAATAAATACAACTTACATGTTTTAACTGGTTAATTCTTAAAGTTAGTTAGTTTAAAGTTAAAACGAAATTAGAGTTTTTTATTGAGTTTTATAACTCTTAGTTGTTAAGTTTTATACAGATAAAAATCTGTTTAGGACAGATTCGTTAATTTTGAATTTTTTTATGTGCACATTATTTGTTTTATCATTTTTATTTGTGATTTCTGAAAATAATCACAATCACAGTTTAAATAGTCAGCTAATTCTTTAAGCCAAAATTTGATCTTAAAATACCAAATTCACTTATTATTATAACATTTTTAAATTGCCTTTTTTCCAATCTTTATTTGAACATAGTAAATTTATAATTGTTTGGTTTAAAAAAAATGAGGATTATTATAATAATAAAATTTAAATACTTAAGTCAAATTTTGATTGTAGCTTCTCAAGGCCTAATAGGAGATCTCCTTTTACATAATCGAAACCTTCAAAAACATTAGAAAATTGAATTCTAAAAAATTTAACAGCAACAAACCTTTTCCAAAAATTGTTTGTCTTTTTGAATGTATTTTAATTTTATTATTTGTGATCTTGGATAAAATCCGCTGGGTGTTTAGGCTTTGAAAACATTGATAAAAAACAAATAAAACTATTAGTAAAAATTTTTTATTTTTCATTCTTGATCGATCTTTTTTCAATGAAAATACAACAACATCAACACAAAATTAATTTCTAGGCTTCACATAAATCATTTTCAGTCAATAAAATATATAAACAAATGCATTTTTTTGGATTTATTTCATCTGAGCGTTAAAAATATAGAGTTGTTTATTATAACGATATCTAAATAAAAAAATTAAAACGTCATATGATTTATTCACTTAAAGAAGAATTTTTGATTTTTATTATTTTCTAATAGGGGTGATGTTGATCAAATAAAAATTTAATATACTAAAAATTTCATTCAGATTTTAAATAAAATTTAAAGATTATTTATAATATCATAAAATTAATTTAAAGATAAATTCTGTATCCGCTATTGTTATTGAATAGATTGTGTATTTTACTAAATCTTTAAAAAAAATCTTATTTTTAACCATTACTTTTAATATTTATAGATAAAAGCACGCAAAATAGGATAAAGAAAGTAAAGACAATTTTTAAGTACTTTGGAAAAAAAAAACTTTCTTAAAAATTTGTTTTAGAAAATGATTTTTTTTTAACAAATTATAAATAATAAATTAAAATCAAATAATTTTTTTGGATTTTTTAAGGCTTTGAGAATTTTAAATGATGCAGAACTTTCATAAAAATAATTAAGAATTAGTCCTTTTTAATCGGGGTGATTTTGATAATGCTGGATAAACTGAAAAATGAACTTTTATTTATGAACTTGCTCCTACAGATGCTATTCATAAACATAAATTAAATTTGAGATAAAATATATGATAAAATTAAGACCAAATTAAAATATTCAACCTAAATCAATTTTTGTGAACAATAAACAAAAAGAATACAATAAATTAAGATATTCAAAATTCATTTATTTTATTAACCTATTTTTGAGAGAAATTCGAACTAAAATTTAACGAAATTATGGACTAGTCTACAGAATAGCGTTATAGAAACTTATTTTTTAAATCAAAAGTTTTAAGGCTTAACAAAATTTTACTATAAGCCATCTTACTTGTCCCGATTGAATCTACATAATACTTATTTTTGAACAAGTAGAAAAACTCAATTTTCTTTGTTAGTCTTAATTTGTTAATTTTATTCTGCTCCTTAGGATTTGTAAATTTTACAATTCAAAGAGTGACATGTAAACATTTTACAAAGTTTAAAAAAGTAATTACTTGTTAATAAGAAAAATACACTACATACAGAAGGGTTATACACTTTTTTGTCAATATCTTTACATTGAATTTAAATCAGTAAAGGAGGAGTTTGTCAATTTGAATTTTAACTTAATCTTGCTAAAATAGTTTCGAGTCTAGTGGCTCGCTCCATTATCACTGATGCTGAATGATGAATTGTCACATTCCTAATCAAAATAACATGATGAATTTTAACACTCTTCATAGAAGTTACATGCAAAATTAGTTGACTGGGATTTTTGTCTATTTAAACTGATATCTTTAAAAGGCTTAAAGAAATTGTGTGACTTTGAATTTTATTCGTCTATGTTTAGTTTTAGAATATTTTTTGATAAAAAACTTCTATTGCTTTATTCATTGATTTTAATAGATTAATAAAAAACTAAAATTAAAAAATAAATCAAATTTATGTCCAATCTAGCGGCTTCGCGTTCTTTATTTTAACTAAAAAATAAATTTTGTAATTGAAACTTATTTACTCGTTTAATATGCAGCATTTATTTGTATGGAATTTTATTCCATAGATTTTCTTACTAAATAACCAATATTTTTTTTGAAAAAAGGTTATATTAAAATGGAAAATTTTAAGGCTTCTTTTTGGAAATAAAATAATGTTCTTAGATAATTAAAAAATACGAAACTGAAGCTCAAAAAGTAAAAAGATTAAAATGATCGTAAATTGATTACTGATTTATTTTTTTGCGGTTTGAAAACCAATTGAGACCTCTCGAACTTAAAATTGATCAAATTTAAATCAAGTGGTTGTTTTAAAAAAACGAATAATAAGAAGTTTAAATTTCATAAACTTATGAAAAATTATGAAAAATTTCTAAATTTAAGCTTTTTTTGTCTATAATAAAGCTACAGCATAATCTGGAAACGATAAAAATAATTTTTAAAACTCAAAATACTAATTGACGATATTAACATTCAATAAATTTTTGAATTCCAATATTTATCCTATTCTAAACATTAGTAAAAATTCATTTTAAAAAATTACTTATAAAAAATAAATATTCTTAACATCCATAAATAAAATCTTTTAAAATTAAAATTATTTTTTAATCTGAATCGTCCAAAAAAAATTATCATAATTTCATATACAAATGATTTTAGAAGTTTTTATTATTTTCTTTTGAGTTTCATTTAATTTTTTTTACAAAATAGGACGAGTATACCTGTGTATAATTTTTGTATATTTTAAAATTACCTACAATAAATCTTTTTGTAAGTCTAAAAGTCTTTATTTTTTTATATTAATTTCATTTTGAATTTAAAATTTCAGCATTGGACTAAAGTGAGTATATGCGCCTTTATTTATTCCCTCCCATTTTTTCATCTGGACTTGGGAATAGCATCGATATGGTTGCGACTCAAAACAATCTGCCGTCTAAGTTACCATGAGACGTTCATCAAAAACAACACCACTCATTCCAGAACTTAAAGGCTACGAACTCGACATCTAATTAGACTAGCTTGAAACCACAAACCAAGCGTATCTATAGATGGATACAAACATATTCAAAAAAAAATAACTTAATTTTTTTCACAGGCTCTCTTCATTTTCTCATCAAGATTCTCATCCTAACCCTAACCCTTTTTGTTAATACTTTGTAAATTTTTTTTTAAAAATTGTAAATTTTAAACACTTAAATATGATTTTATTAATAAAAATATTTTAAGAATATTCTTAATTATTTTTAATTTATTCTTAATTGATTCTGTCTTAATCAAAAATAAATAATTGTGATATTACATTTTTTTAAATGAATCAATTTAGTCTTTCCCTGAGATAACAGACAATTGGTATTCTTATAAGATATTTCAAAAAATTTAGCAGCATCACTTCAATTTAATGTTTAAAATTTAGATAAATTGTAAAACATGGTAAAAGTTTTACTTGCTTAAGAATTTTCACAGTTCACTGTAAGCACTTACTAGTTCAGATTGGGATTAGTTTTTTCATAAAGCTGATCAAGACCTTGTCAAGCAGGATTCAATGAGATTTGAATAGCTCTCTGATAAGCTGATAATGCCTGATCTTTGTTATTAAGCTCATTCGCAGCTGAACTAGTCATTACCTAATCTAAATAGTTTTCTTAATCTCTATCAATTACTGGCTGTTCAATTTGATTTGAATTCCTACTTTAACGTCAAATTCCAATCTTTCTAAGCATACAAAACATCTCAATTAAGTCCATCTACCACTTTTCTTTCGATACCGCGTCAGATCTATTAGATAAGTTTCTTGAAGAAATAAAGTTTGACAAAACCGAAGTCCGCCTCCACAAACTTTTCGCTAAGTACATTAAAAAATGCTTTATTTTTAAAAATAAATTTATTCTTGAGCTAATAAAGGAATATGTCAGTGCCTTTGTTAACAGCTCAAGAATATGCAGTAACAAAACATCTGTGGTATCTGGAATGAGATAAATGAATGGATGATTGAAAATGGGTTTTCTACTTAAACTCGTTTCTTTTTCTTTTTTAAAATCATTTAAAATTTACTAAAAATTATTTATTTATTTATTCAATTTATTAGAAAAACTATTAAATAAAAAAAAAACAGAAAAACAATGTCGGAAGGAGTTCTATTACTCAGAGCCATTTAAATTTTGAAATAAACTTTAAAAGAAAAAAAAAACTGCACTAGTCATTACTTAATCTAAATAGTTTTCTTAATCTCTATCAATTACTGGCTGTTCAATTTGAATTTAACTTAAAGAGATAAAGTTGTATTTTATGCCAAATTAATTTGCATAGTTACTTAGGATGCTTCTTTGGAATCTATTGCCTGGATATTATTGGAACAAGGAACAAGAAGTAAAAGCAAATTTAAGTGATAAAATGTAAATTGGTGAAAAATGCAGCGAATTTCCCAACACGTGATGAGATTAAATAGTAGATGAGTAACTAGACTCAAAGCCATGGTTGAATTTTGATATTTATATCATCGACATGAACCAAATTCGAATCTTGCCTGTAATGTGACCACCCAGTCAACTACATTTTAAAGAATCTTTAAAGAATTTTTAGAGAAAATTGTAGAGTTTTTTTAGAGGTTATCGTACATTTTTCTCTAAAATATCTATAAAAATTTCTTTTAGATTTCTCTTAAATATCTTTTAAAGTTTCTTTTATTTTTCTCTATAAAGTATTCAAATTTTTTTTCAATTAAGATAATTAAGCGGTATATATTTATTAATTAAGGTCAATAAACATGATTTTGTGCCTCAAAAAATTTTCAAGGAGCAAGAAAGTAAAGTAAAAATAATATTATTCTATTGTTTATAAAAAAAAAGAAAATGTATAATAGGCAATTCAAATAAAGTAATTAATTCTTTTGATTATCACTTGCCAAATCCTTAAAAATAAAAAACAGATTATATTTGCACGATGTTTTTTTGTACAACCATAAAGTAATTCTCAATAATTTTGTTGTGGTTCAGGTTAAATTATGATGTCTAAACGTTGCATTAATATTTTTTTCATTTAAAAATCTAAAAATCAATAAATGAACAAGTTAAATTTTTTCAAGAAAACATTAAAAAGAAGAGTTGTTTAAAATTCACAATTCTTAAGCCAACTCAAAGACTAGCTTGGACATTAATTTCAGTGACTATGACTTAAAAGAAGGCGCCAAAATAATTAATAAGAACGATCATTCATGATCGTTCTTATTAATTAATATATACTTAATATAAATTCATATATAAATTCATATATAAATTCATATATAAATTCATATAATCTCATAAATTTTTTGCCGTTTCAGGGAGTTATTTTGGCGGTCATTAAAGTTATTAAAGCTTAATACAAATCTAAAATTGAAGCCCTAGTCCGTAATTTAAAAAAATTATCATAAGTCCGGATTTTGACTTGACTTAAAACTTATGACTTTTAAACAATTTAATAAAAAAGAAAAAAATTTCCTTATTTCTTTAATTTTAATTTTGATGTAAATAAAGAATAAACGTTAAATTGAATGATATTAATTTGAATTGCTAAAATGTAATAGCAGATTATATTTCATTATTTTGAACTTATGACCTTTCAAGAGTACGTATAATGATTTAATTATTGTCTTCTAAATGGGGAGTTTGCTTGTCAATAATTTAGCTGTATCTTGAAAATTAAAGATGGGATAATTAAGAGAACTGTGTCACTTATCAATTAAAAAAAAGTAACCGCTTTCAATCCCTGATCAAAATTGCGTACAGCATTATTCAATTAAAACATTTTATCAATTAAGTAAAAATTAAAAAGCTTTTTGGTTTAATTAGGAATGGTTCTTGAGAAAAATCTAAAAATCACATGTTTTTTGTTACACCGCTAATAGTTTTATCTTTCCGACCTTTTTTCTTTTCGAAACTTTTTTCTCTCGACTTTATACTCATGCTTGATTGATGAGACTTTGTAGTTAAGTCTAATGCTCAAATCTGGAAGTCTCATAAGAATTTAGAATTCGTATGTTAAGTTTTTTTTTTATTTTTTAATTCCTAAAATAGGATATAAATAAATTTTTTTCATTTAACGGCACATATAAAACAAACAAATAAAATAATAAAAAGTAAATAATAGTAATATTAAATCATAAAAAAATAATTGATAGAATATTTTGATAAAAAAAAACTTAAACCGAATCAGATATAAAATGAGATAATTTTATAAATTATCTCTTCTCCAAATATATCTCAGTATTTCCCACTAAAGATTTTTTAAAGAATCTGTAAAGACACTTCAAAAAATCTCTAAAAACGTTTTGACTGGTAGAACCTATTAAAGATTTTAAAGAGGATATAGAGAAAAAATAAAGATTTTTATGTTCAAATTAATGAATTTATTTTATCTCTAAAATATCTCTATTTTTTCTTCAAAATAGGTCGATTTGTAAAGATTTTTTAAAGTATCTTTAAAGATACTTCACAAAATCTCTATAAAATGTTTGACTGGGCAGTTGGTCACATATTATGTGACCAGTGACTTTATGACGATTTGGTGACCAGGTATTTTTTCTTACTGGTCACATATTCACCTAATATGTGACCAAGCAATATTATTATTAAGATAATGAATTTTTTTTTAAAAATTTTATTATTTAAGTGACCAATTATTAAATTTATATGACTAATTTTTTTATTTACGTGACCAATTTATATATATTAATTTAAAATTATAAAAATTCAATAAAAAAAATTATTTCGATGCATTTTTGTGATGTGTTGCTTTGCACCACGCTCATTTTTCATTAATATCCCGCACTCCAGGCAAGCTACTGGGTTTTATGCTTGCTAAGAACTTTAATTACAGCAGACTGTGTCGCTTCAGAAGCAATTGGAGCTTCTGATGCAATTTTTGAAAACTTTTCTAATTTTTTTTGTTGGATTTAAACTAAGCTTGCAAATGGCTGCACTAATCTCTTCAAAATCTGATTCACAATTTTCTTCATGAACTGAATCGATGCCATTTGCCAAAAAATCACTCTCTTTTATTGTATTTGTTTCCGTATGTGGATAACTTTCTTCATCGCTTTCACAATTTTTAAGCCTATTTTACTCTTCCACCAAGTATAGTTGCAATTGTAATTATTTTATTATATTTACAATTAAATTTTTCTAACTTAAAAGAAATTTATATGACCATTTGCAAAATTTTCGTGACCAAATGCTTATTTAGGTGACCAGGTTAAAATTATCTATAAAAATTTTTACCAAATAAATAATTGTGCCCGATCAGATATTAGGTGACCAGTGAATATGTGACCAGTCAGAAAAAATACCTGGTCACCAAATCGACATAAAGTCACTGGTCACATAATATGTGTGTAATATTTTGGGTCTGCTGGTAGGCTTTTACTCTCCAGTCAATCTTCTCAAGTCCTATTCTAGACTCGAGGGTTTCGGATTGAAACAATAAGGTTTTTTATAACTTTATTGGGACACGAGGTCCGAATCCAAAACCAAATATATAAACTAACAAAATTAAATTATATAAACAAAAAACAACTAAAACAAAAAAAAAATAACTGAAACTGAAAAACGTACATATAATAAATTGTTCATGTGAATGAAAGCTTCTAGTTGTGCAAAACAAACTTCTTTTTTGAGACGTCTACACAACTTACCCTTAAAAAAAACAAAATCTATGGTGGAACGTCCTCGTCGCTGTTCAATCTATGTGCCCACCTCTTCCTATTCTCCTCTTTCTCCTCTTGGATTTTCTTTAATGGCCAATCCATCATGTGGATCTCCATGCCGAGACTCATTCGGCTTGGATCAAGTTCACTGAGCTCCTTTAGCGCCGCTCCTTTTGGTTGATTTTCAATCCTGTTTGGCTCATAATACCAGTCTCTCCCTTGATTTGAAGTCTGTGTGCTAAAATTTTCTGGTGGTCCAATTCCAGACGTCTGGGTTGTTAATGTGCCGTCTGTACTTTCTGGCGTTTTTCGCCTCTTTGTTTCCATGTATGATGTCCTTGAAGTCTCCATTGAGTTTTTAATGTCTAACCTTTTTGTGTTAACATTTGAGAATGTGAAGTCCTGAGGTCTGTTATTGATATTGCACATCATTTGATCGAGTCTTGCGTTGATTCTGTTGAACTTGTCGTCTAAAGTTTTGTTTCGACGTCTTGTTCCATACCACGTGCTGATCACTATCATGCTGACTAGCGTGGCTATGAACACAATGTAATAATTAGTCCACGTGGTTTCCATTATCTCCAAATAGTGTTCAAACCACGCTTTTGGTACCTCAACCACGACCTCTTCAACGTCCCTTTTTAGTTCCCTCTGTATTCCGAACAAAGCTGTTGCTATGATCGACAGGAGTTCCACTGCTGCGTCCATTGGAATGGTTGTTTTTTAAAGTTTCCTTTTTTAATTCACCGATTAAAAAGGATATGGTTGTAAACCACTTAACGTTTTGAATTACAATCACGTCACGTCGCTGCTTCCCTGGTCTTGTAATTTTCAAACCAACAACAATTAAAGATTCAGTCTTTCTCTTGTTGTCTTTTCACTCGTGTTTCCTACACTAAATCGCTCAGATAGACGTCTAGTCGCTGCGTCCCTAGTCAACTGATTTCCAATTGATTTTCTTTAATTTTTTCTCCACGTGAATCACTAAATCTATAGTCGATTCGCCAAATTAAATTTCCCTTATGTGGTTTCTACACGTGTATTCAGAATTGCACAACTTCTTTGATTGTTAGACGTCTCGTCGCTACGTCCCTAGTCTATACAAATCCACTCGCTACTTCAGCAAACTAACCTACACTACCACCAAAATTCTTTCCTTCTCGTGAGTTCGTTCCGAACGTTTACTGTTTGTAAACTGTTCAGAAAATTGGGCACCACTGTAATATTTCTTTGGTCTGCTGGTAGGCTTTTACTATCCAGTCAGACTTTTCAAGTCTTATTCTAGACTCGAGGGTTTCGGATTAAAACAATAAGGTTTGTTAATTACTTTATTGGGACACGAGGTCCGAATCCAAAACCAAAATAATAACTAAAGTAAATAATATAAACAAAAAACTAAAACTAAAAAAACTAATAACTGAAACTGAAAAACGTATATATAATAAATTGTGCATGTGAATGAAAGCTTCTAGTTGTGCAAAACAAACTTCTTTCTTGAGACGTCTACATGTGACCAACTGGTCACATAACATGCAAGACCCTCAAATTCGTATTTTTAACATTCTCGAGTAAATGAACCTGTTCATTTTATTTAAAAAATTTTTAAATTATTTTTGTAGCCAAAAAATAGCTTGTGCTTAAAATTGATTAAAATTAACGAATTTTGATAAACTATTCATGGATATTTTTAAAAGCAAAAATCGTAAAAGAGGATTTCCAACCAAAACTAAATCTGCACCTGAGTTTCAACCGTCTGAGTTCAACCGTACCAAACAAAGAAATTGACATTAAATCACCCGAAAATAACCAAAAGGCGCAGGGTGATGCTTTCTTTGTCGCAACGAAAAGAAAAAAGGTAAATATGGAGAAAACTGCTGAAGTCCTGAGTTCAAGAAATCAAAAAAGCTATGGGAAGTAAAAACCCAAACATTTTAAAAAAGGTCTTTTTATTGTCCAAATGGTTGTACAAAGAAAGGAGGTAATCTGTTTTTTCTACTTTATCAGTGAATAAAATATAAATAAATTTTTGATTATATTGAATAAGTGAAATTTCTTCTTTTTTTGGTATATTTTTTTATATTTTTTGTGATATTTTTCTGAAATAAATCTTACAAATTGAATCATTTATTGATTTTGTTATTTTTTTACTGAATTAGTGAAAATTTTTACTCGATTTGTGGATAAATGTTATTTGTGCTCTTTGGTTTCGGCTTTTGACCAAAAAGAATATTTACCGAATTGAGTAAATAGTGTATTTATAATTTGATTCAAAAAAATTAAATGTCTCGCAAAAGTTCATTTTATTTTGTAATAACTCTTGTAATATCATTTATAATTTTGATTTCTAGAAAAGAAATATTTGATCTAAATAATTTTTTATTCAAACTCAAGAAAAATAAAAATAGATTTGAGATTATAGATTTGAGAATAAAACAAAATAAACTTGTTAGGAAAATTACGAAAAATAATTTTTTGTTTCTATATTTTTTAGTGATGCAATCAGAAGTTTAGATACAAAAAGATTTTATTGTCATTTTACTGCAATTGACAATTTTGGCAAAATTAACAATTGAGTATTGACAATTGCCATTTAATTTGACTAGAATATTTTGTAGAGAAAGAGAATAAGTAGCAATCGATAGAATTTTTGACGAATTGATTTATGATTCTAGCTTGGTTACAAACAACTTAGCCAATATGGGTTGTGATCTAATTTTAATAAGTAAATAAAATCTATTTTAAAGAATTTATTTAAAATTTTAGCTGATTTGAACAAGTACTAAAAAATTCAACTTATATTTATAAGCTAAAAAAAAATCATATTAAACAATTATACGAAGGCATTTGAGAAAATTTTTTAAAGATTTTTTAAAATTGGAATGGTGACAATACCATGTTTACCACGCATCTGTATATCGTATATCACATTCTTGTAAAGCTGGCAGACATTCTTTGAGACCTTCAAAGGTTAATGCGCTTAAATTTGTGCTGTTTAAATTCAATTTTCTTAGTTGCTTCATTGCTTAAAAATGAAAAATTGAAAAAATTAAAAAGTTTAAACATCCAAATTTGCTTATTACAAGCCAAACAAGCAAGTCCTTTATCAGTAACAGGGGTTTC